>OU383776.1:33298630-33898630 GCA_910950805.1 Acrocephalus scirpaceus scirpaceus
TAACTCTTTCTATGTAACTAACAATAAAAGGGACACAGTAACACCTTCTTAGATTTTTTAATTCTCCCAGACTCAGCCTGTAAGTCAATGTGTGCACTACCAGTATTCAATCTCATATATGCTTTTTTCTCCACTGCCACAGCACAGTAAGAGGAAGTGAATGGAAAACTATTTTACTTCTATCTGCTTTTTTATCATTAGAAAATGAGCTCCTTTCCGCTAGTTTAACAACCTTCAAAAATCACATAAACTTCAAAAATGAAGTCCTTAGCTCAAAAATGTATCAAAAAATGTAAAAACAAAAAGAGAACTATTTATACAGTCTCAAAAAAGTTTTCGCTAATTAATTTAAATGTGCATGACCCATATATTTACTTTTAACTGGCCTGTGGACAAAGATCCATTTTATTTTAAAAACAGAAAGTTTAATTTTGTCTCCAATCAAACGTCTTTCTCAGAGAAGGAGTAAATTTGGCACTTACATCTGTATCAGAAGCATCACCACCAAAGTCTTCTTGCATAGACTGTGACCTTTGAAAAATCCTTTGATGCCTATATTCCACTTCTGAATCATACTCATTTGAATCTCTCAGGGTGGACAAACCACTATCAAAACAGCTCTCAGGTAAGCTGTCAACTTCACAGTTTATCCTTTGCATCGGATCACAAAGAGCTAAAGAATCATAATCTTCATCAACACAAGACGAATGAGACGACCTAATAAGAAAACATTGGAGGGGAAAAATAAGTTATTCCATATAATAAATTCCAGTAATAAATAATTGCTCTCCCCAACAAAATTTGAGCCCTGAATTGAACAGCCAAAATCTGAATTGAACAGTCAATTCTTAGAAATGCTAATGTTAAGTTTAAGATATATCAATCCGCATCTTGCCTTTATAAAGAATTTCTCTTTCTCCATCATATATCTTGGGAAGCTCAGATTAAATTATTTCATCTATGTTACTGATTATGACTTTCCAAGTCTCAGTAATTATGATTATTCATTAATTTAAAAAAGTCTATCTAAAAAAAATTCAGAAAGTGATGTACTGTGAAGACATCAGAAAAAGAAAAATACGTACCATGTTTTAGCTAGTTTTGGCCTATTCTAAAACATAAAATGACCTTGACATACAGGATCTCATTTAAATGAATGCATTTGCTCACAGAGGCACACATGCCAATAAGAAACAGCTATAAATGTAGAAGAGGAAGTAGCCAAGTTCAAGAGATCAGTAATGGTGGAAGAAGTCACTGAAAATTTTTCTTACAGTTTGGTATGCAAAACATAAAATTTTACACAAGATTGCTCTCTTTTCCCTTAACCTTCCTTCAAAAATCCTTTGGGTTTTTTTTCATTCTGGATACTTCAACACATAAAAATGTTTTAATGAATGCTGCAATGCCAGTATAGCTTACAGAAAAAAAAAAAAAAAGGTTTTATTTATGTAAATAAAACCACAGAAAAGGAAGGTTAATAGAGTGAATCTTAAAAAATCCAATCTTATAAAAAAGGTTACAATGGCTACAATCATTATCATGCTCCTTCAGCAAGACAGGCATCAACTAAAGTGAGGCAGGAAAGGTCTCCAAGTCATAGCAGAGAAGAGAGGGTTTGGCTTAGCCCTGTTGGAAACAGATGTGATGCTCTAAAACGCTAAACCAGTCCTTGTAATAACAGCTTGCTCCCAGAGGGGCTCACCTGTGATGGCACAACACAGGAGAGTACACTGGGGAAAACCACCAAATTATGAAGTTTTACAGAGTCAAATTCCTCCCTGCAACTGGCCAAATGGGGATGACAGTGTGGCATCACTGTCCCATGCAGTAACATTCAGAATCATTGAATTTACACTCCATCAGGCAAATGAATAAGCACCTGCATGCATGTGATCTTCCCTGTAGGATATCAAAGCATGCATGGCCTTTGTATTCATGAACCTATCAGCCTGTATCAAATCACTGAAATACTGAGGAATAGTGCATGCTCTAACAAAGTTAAACTTGTCAGGCATTCCCTGAAATAAAGCTCTTTAATAGGCAATTTTCAACTTCACTGAACCATGAATTCCATGCGGGGAATTTCACGTATGTTTAAAGCAAGTTAGACCAAGATGAATCTTACAGATAAAAAAATAAAAATCAAACCTTATAGAACAAATTGCTTAAAATATGTTAGTATGCAAACCAATACCTCTTAATGCTGATCTGATGTCAGGAGACAAAGTACTGAAAACAAACAGATTTGGGGACATTCACATCTCTTTCTGTCTTTTGATACCATCAAGTCACACATGTTAAGAATTAAGCTTTATTACTACCACATAAACTTTCTTCTCAAGTAGTTTGTATTTCTCACTTTTGTGGAAATTTAAGGATTGCACCGTGTGGCAGGTACTAATAAATATTCATAGAGAACAACATAACTAAGCCTCCAGAGAGGTTTTAGTTACTCCCTCAGAAAATTACTGAATGTAATATGCAACTTAGAGTGGATGCCTCTAAAAATTTGCAGAGGGTCCAACATTAGGGAATTGAGTTTATGTGCATTCTGAAAAAGGAAACAGCTTGTGACAACCAAAACTTTACAGCTGCAAACACATCTCACATGGAGACAACAGAATATGAATGACACTACTGAATGAATGCGGATATTAAAAGCGTGAAGCAGAAGTTAATTTAATTCCTACCCAAGATACTTTTCTTTCTGCAAAATGTAGAACATGGACTACTAAGACCTCTATTAGAGATCTCCCTATGGTTTGGAATACCACTGAAAGAAGAAAAATAATCTATCAATTGAGAAAGGACACACATTTTTGTTGATAGATCTAACTGCTTAAAAAACCAAGTGTGCCAGCACAGCATGACTGACAGCACGACAACACTCCAGGTTGCCTCCAATACTTACTGTCTTCAGTGAGTCTCTGAAAAGATGAGGGAAGTTCTGATCAATGATCTGTATCCAGTAAGTACAAAAATAAATACATCTGACCATCTAAACGCATTTAGATAACTTACTGGTTTTGTACTCTTATCCCACTAATATCCAAGTGCATTCACTACTCTCACACGTCAGTGTGAGATGAAGTGGTTTATTCTTTTGAAGAATCAGGCTCACATTTGTAGTAATTATTACATGGGAAAAAAGGCACACAAGCTGAACATAAAACCAAAAATGTTTTATTTCTCAAGTACTGAGTAAGGCTAACAAAGGCCCTCAGAAGGGTTTTACAGTTTCTTGGAGACAAAGAGACTGAAAATCAAACTAGAATCAAAAGAGACCAAGACCAGAAAGAGGCTGTCTGAACTCTCCATAAGTTTATGGCTGCCACTGAAGAGGGTTTTCCTGAGCTTTCTGAAGTAATTGAGAAGATCCCTATTGACTTCAGTATATTTGGGATCATATGCTATGGTTACACATTACTTCTAAATCAGACAGAACTATAGTCTCTTACTTAACAGTAATCTGCTTTTCTAAAACAAGTAATTTTCAAATTAACAAAAGCAAGCCCGACTTACTTGTCGTACCGTGGGTTCAAAGGAGAATGTTCACCATTAAATTTAGGACTGTTTCTAGAAATGGTACTTCCTGGTGAAGTATTTGCTAACCGCTGCAACAGATACATAATAAATGTATTGTAACTTTGATGAACACAAAGGAAGTATTTAGATTTGTTGAGAAAAAAGTGTGCATCTTCAAATTACAAACTGCGCGTATTTAATATATGCTTCTTTATATAATATATATATATTTAGCTACTTACATTTAGTTAAACCTCATAATTTATACATTACTGAGGGTCAGAGGGCCTATTACCTATAGGATTTAGGCTTCACCACTGCCTTTATACTGAACCTACTAAACATGTTCAACCACAGAGGACAATAGAATTTCCAAGAGGATGATTTCATTGACTAAAGCTGAAGACTCTGAAATGCTAAGCTTTGAGAAGTGGTATTTAGACCATGGCATGCTGACAACTAAAAAAAAGGGGGAACTGTCACTAGCTGGGCTAGTTTCCGGAGAGCTACCTCCTAGTTCTTGAGAGAGAAGTGAAGGAAAGGTCTTGACTGTGCCAAAGTATTTTGTACATTCTGCTGTGCTTCCATACATTTATTCACTGGAAACAGCTTCTTCTGTCTTCTCTGTAACATGCTCATTTATATTTCCAGGCATGACAGTAGGAAATAGTATCCATTATTGCATCTGTAGCGAATCTCTGGTAGCTTGTATCAGCAAAAAGCACTCATGTTCACTGGTATGGAATACTGGAAACAGGCAGTCACTTGACCCATGTTTTCCTCCTTCCTGTCCAGTATTGTCTTTGTGGGACCATAATTCTGGTTCCATCCTTCTAAAAAAGCTATCTGCTTTCCTTATGATGCCCAATCATTAGTTTTAAGAGTTTTAACAGGTTTCACAGGACTGCAAAATGACAGTGTAGAGTAGGCTTTTTCTTGCTTTCAAGCCTTTCTTTCTCTAGTTTGGAGGATTTGTCAGGTGGCATTTGTTAGAAGAGACTCCAATGCAGTTCTGAGAGCCCAAAAGGGCCTGACTAAGGTCTCTATCAGTGGTCCACACTATTCATTTTCCCAGTGACTTGCCTGGACAAAAGTTCAAGTTAGGTTAAGACCCTGCTACTAAAAAAGGGCAGTTTTCTGAGAAAGGGTGTTGTCAATGGCAGGACAGTCCCTTTAGCACAAGAGAAACTGTTAATTTATTCACTTGATTAATATCACAGTATATTTAAAAAAATAGTTACTTTCCAAAGCACCTCAGAAAGCAGCTATGTTTTAACAAAACTTCCATTATTTAACAAAATGTAAGTAAAATCTAACAAAACTACACAGGAGTATTCCCACAGTAAGTCCACTGAATTAAACTCAACTATCTGAGTACCCACTGAGGTACCAATTTAAATTTGCTGTGTTGATTCTTACATCTTCTATGACAATGTAACAAAATCATAAATACATACCAATGATCTGTTGTACTTGCTGAAACTGTTTTCAAGTGCACTTCTTAAGCCATCATTGCTGTCATGTAATTTTCTATTAGCTGATCTAACAAGAAAACACAGTTTAACTTGCAGAACTAAATAAAACATGAAAAATTATGTAACTTCTCAAAAAGAAGTTCCACTTCCACACTTCCACTTGTACAGCATGGTTTCTGTTCTTGGCTGAGTGGAAAAAAATATACTGTAGGAATGGTCACCAAAAACCCCAACAAACAAACAAAAACCAAAACAAAACAGACAAACAAACAAACAAACCAACCACACACACACAAAAAAAAAAAACCAACCCCCCCCCCCCCAACAAAACAACTAGTCCAGCCATTTCTATACAGAATGACTACCCTTTAAATATTGCTGAGGAGATTCTGAAGACAAATACAATTCATCTGCTTGAAAGAAAGAATTTGTTTAGGATAAGGAAATTAAATAAAGATATAAAAAAATCTATTCATTGTGACCCTTCTTATGCACCTATTGTATAATACTGTACACTCTTAGTACTTTCCAGACAACAATAAGACAGGGAGTTACTGGAGAAGCCTAGGACCCAGGCAATAATTTTTATGATAGTATGTATAGACTCAAATTGCATTCAGCTTATTAGAAAGAAATGAAAGTTAGTGGGGCTAAGAAAAGAAATGGAAGGAAATCCATTGGAGTGTTAGTGGGTCAGTACCATAGTAGAGTTAATACCACAGTAACATTTATGACAGTTGAGAACATCTTTTATGGTAATTTAGGCCATTTCAGTATTTTCACTTGGCACTTTTCCCCAAATTTCAACCCCATCTTTTGCATACAAAAACACTTATCCCAAATATGTTGGGACAAAGTTTGATAATAAAAAACTGAATTACTGAAAACTTACTGAAGTATTTCAATTTGTCTTTCCAGATTATCTCTGTCTTCAGTAAACTCTCGGATAATTTCTAGATCCCTGGGAAAAAAAAAACCAAAAACAAACACCAAATTTAACAGGATATTCTTATATTTTCACCATATTGCTTTTGGCAGAGTTTACATTTATGCTGAAATATGCTGAGAGCAGTTTAACGAAAAAGAAGATCACTTGTACACTCATTAATCTCTCCCATTATAACTCAACCAAGACTGGAAATGAAAAATGAAAGCTGTACAAAATAACCATAAGGACTGACTTTTTCCTTGAAACATAATTTATATTATCTGAAGATAACCACACAATGAAACTGCCTTTTATGCTCCTTTAAAAGAGTAACTAGAACTAGCCTTCATTCACTTTAGAAAAACAAATGGTTAAGCTAGACATGGAAGGCTTCCAAAACTATTCTCCCTAATATTCATACAGATAATTATGTGAGTGCAAGCCATGAAGAAAAAAAATGTCTGATGCTGTACTGATGTTTTATTCCTAATAAAGTCCCACTAAAATTAATGGATATTCTTGCAAGACTGTCAGAGTTTGCATCAGAGCCAGAACTTGCTCTTTCAGAAGCCTAACAAGAAAAGTGAACAGTATTGATGACACGGTGTCAAACATGCACCTACCCTTTAAGGCAAATTTAGAAAATAACAGTTGCCAACTGCATACATAATAATTACATCAGAAAATGGATTTTTTTTCCCCTGGTGGAAATATTATCATGTAGAAGTAACTTACCTCTCAGTGTTTAAAGACTGATCTGCATACTCGCTTTTCAAGGTATCTAACTCACTCTGTAGAAAAGCTATATTTGTCTGCGCTTCTAGAAGATCTTTCTTAAGTCTCTTATTTTCCTTCATAAAAGGAAGATATTAGATGTTAGCTGTCATAGTCACCTCCACAAAATGTTGATATATTATAATAATAGAATAAAAAACATCAAAGTTAAATAAAAACTAAACACTATAAAATTTGGCATAGAGAGGGAAAGAACATGAAAGAGCACTAAATCAATAGGGAAGTCAGTAAATTAAAATGCAAGAATCTCTTAACTTTTATTTTTCCATTCAGTTACAAAAAAATGGGACCACATCATCTCAAGCATTTCTATATGTCCTACATAGAATGTGTATACATTTAAATAGGTACTTTTTCAATTTATAAGATCCACATACACTTACCCACAACTTTAAAAGTTTAATTTCTAGCTTACCAGTACTAAATGTAAAAAAAAAAATCAACCAAAAATCAAAACCCAAATCCCCACAAGTATAACAATCTGTATTGCAGATATTAAAACTGAAGCTAAATTAATATGTTAATGATAATAATCTCTTACCAGCAACATATCATGTATTCTTTTTTTCAGTTCAACTACATCTTCCCTGTGACTCACATATCTGGATTCCTCCTCCAGCTTGAAGTATTAATAAAATGCACAATTAATTTATTTGATTGTTAATTTATTTGATTGTTCTGATTAAAAAAAAACCCTATGGAAATCACAATAAATAATCCTTTAAAGGTTTTACAGTTACTAAAGTTTTTAAAACTTTGAAGTTTTTCTGAACGTACAGCATTATTTCAAATTATTTCAAAGATTACTGGCTTTCTAGAAAATATGCATTTTGATATGCATTTAGCACCCTTTGCGTATAAAACACTCATAACTAGTGACACAGAAGACAAGTTATTAAGAAAGAAACAGACAGAAACACTAACTCAAAAAAACCCCACGAAACTATTACTACCTCAGCTATGTAGTATTTGGACAAGGAAGATCTCATGCTTCTTGTGAGAAATATCCATTTCTACAAATGTTGTTTTAAGCACAATTAAATACAAACCCCAAAAAATATATCCACTTTGCTTGTTATAATTCTGGTAAAATTTACAGCAAAAACCAAGGTCAAAAGATCCCAAAACATCATTCCTGAGATTTCAGTTTAGTTTACACTAGGTATCAAATTACAAGGTCAGATTGCAGTTGGGTTCTAAAAGGCACTATAGTACTGTAAAATACTATATCTGGGTTAATTCCACCTTTATGTATAAATTACAAATACTTAGTGGCAATATATTGGTCTATTTCTAATGGACCAAATATAAGACTAGGTAACTGCAATGCTAATAACACGATGGACCTAGAAAATTGTTAAGCCACAGAATTTAGGCAATAGTTGCTGCTCCCTCTCTTAAGTATTTCAGCAAATTACACAGCATGAATACAAAAGCACAGAATTACAACACAACATAAAAATTATCTGCAGTTGCCATTTACTAATACACATTAAATCAGAAACCTACAATTATGATTAGCCATCTTGAGGGAGGTATTTCATAAGGTCAAAATCTCTTTAAACACTTTAAAAACTCACCAGACTTCAACTCACCTACCTTTTTAAGTTTTTTTATTGTCACTTGAAGATCCCCAACTTCAGTGTCATACTGGCGCTTCAGCTCATTTAGTGCTTCTTCAGCTTTTTGCTTCTCCTGCAATATTTTCAATCTCATTAGAAGTTGAGACAAGTTTCAAATGTTTACTAAAATAATTCATTCATCGGTTTGGAAAGCACATACTTTTCACTTAGACAAATGTGTCTTTCCATTCTGTCCCTTCCTTAAGATCCATAGATTCTGATTCTGTAATTGCAGTCCACTTATAAAACACTCACAGAAATAAAATGGTGACATGAAAGTGAAGTGTTTCAGTGTTATTTATTCATGATTCCTGTGCTTAATATTCTCAATGTCTCTTACTTGTTTTACTTCTGTTCTTCTTTTAAATATTTTGCTTGCAAGTGTTGGAATGTTACAAGCCTATGTCAGCAAAAGGCAAGCAGACGACAGCATTTCTAGCTTCAAATGGTACTGTCCCAGGAACAGAGACAAGGGGGTGGTTTCAGTGCTGTCTATTCAATCCCACCAACATAACCAGCATGGTCTCAGCAGGAAAAATGCCGTGGATGGAAAAGAAAGCAGTGCCATCTTCTACCAGGTGTATGCCAGACTGGAATCAGGACTGCACTGCTGTTGAGCACAGGACAGAGCCACTGTGGCAGCTGCTGGAGCCACTGAAGCTGCTGTCCCACGACTGCTGCCATCACCACAGAGAGTGCCCAGATATCTGCACTGCTGTCACCGCCACAGCCCCAGAGAGAGAGGCTGCCCTGGTACTGCCACCACCACTGGAATCAGCATCTTGGCAGCGTAACTCCTTATTCAGACAAACTCTGTTTCCAGATTTTGGGGTCTCCCTGTCTTCCCTTACTTCAGGTCCAGGGGGATGAGATTGACCTGTGGGAGCCTCCAGGGGTGCTGCCTCTGTTTTCCTCTGTGTGGAATGGGGAGCTGCATCAGGAAGGTCATCATTTTGCCTGTGTTTAGAGACTGCAGCAAGTACTGCCCATGGGGACCTTCAGCTGTGAATGCCCTTTTGTGGGTAAAACTCTCTCTTTGCCTTGTATACCCTATATTATGAATATTGTTGCGATTATTGCAGCTTTCCAGTAAACTGTAATTCTAGTTTATCATTTGTCCTAGTTTTGTCGATTACTGGAAGGAGCAGAGGGGGTAAAAGGTGACAGCTGGACTGGGTTTAGTTTTCTCACTGTGTTTGAAACCAGCACATATTGTTCAATACCAATATCTCTATACAGTACTCTGAGTATCAAACCAAGTACAGCATTCTGAAATTTATTTTAATTAAAACAGATTTTGGAAAGAGGCTGCATCACCCACCACGAGAATAATGTGTGTGGTGTGCTATAGTCTGGTGTGTTTCACTCCCCTGGGACTGCAGTTTCACAACACAAGAAATCAGAATGCAGCAACGACAAGTGGAGCCAATGAGACAGGCTGAATTTTCACATGGAAGAGGCCCACATGGACTTTGCATAGTATTCAGAATTAGAATTTCTTGTAGGTAACGACATTTGTGTGTTAAAACAATAATCAAAGTAATCAATTTAAGGTGGATTCCCCTACTGTTGCCAACTACATAGACTCCTAAGTATTGTTTGGTAACTATTTGCCTCCCTTGGATAGGCTCATGCAGAAGCAGGTGTCCCGGTGGCATGAGTGAGATCACTCTGACAAACAATAGCCTTGATTACAGACATTAAGATTAATGGCTTAGTACATTCCCACAAGGTAAATAACTTAATATTTACTCTCAGGGCGTTTTAGTAGGTGTGGTATGTGGAGCTAGGAGCTACAAGGAACACTGGAGAGTGAAAATGAAAAAACCCTTGTGAGAAACAAGTTAACAGATCACCCTTCCTACCTATGGCTAGATGCAAACAGTGACTGAGAATACACACTAGATTTAGATAATACATAGAAGATCAACTTTTTCATAATCCTAATACATAGCTGTAGATGTTCTTAGAGTAAGCAAACACACAAATTCCAGTCACCTTTTTAATGTAGTGAAAAAAGTAGAAGGTTTTTTCAGTAATTTCTCATTTTTTGAGAACAGTAATTTTTCACAGAAAATGTATCTGTTTTCTAAACATTAACAACATAGGTCCTCCAGAAGTGGAAATGTATCTCTATTAAGAGCTGCATTACCGGTAGTTAAACTATATTAAGACACGCTTTTTTTTTCCAGAGGTGATATTTTTAACATTTTTATGCCTTATATTTTGTTTCTAGAAACACAATAGGCTTTTAGGAAGTGGTCAGGACTGTTTTCTCTTGTACAGAAAAAAAAAAACTACTTGAAGTCAATCTATCAGAATACCATTTACCTTCACATATCAATTAGTGTGAACTACTTAAAATCAGCAAGTTGACATATAGCATTTGGTTGTTCCTGGTTCTGCAAACAGTCTGGTGAAAGAACCCACAGCAAATATATGTGTCCTACCAAGTAATAATTATGCCCATAGTATATGTTTTCATTAATGCATTTCTTATGCCCACATTAGAACACTTCCACGAACTGTTCTTATGCCCATATAAAGTTTGGCTTATCTTAAATGAATGTAGTAACAACTCAAAGCAGGGAGCTGGTCTTGCTCCTTTGAATTATGCAGTCACATGTGGCTCTAATGTATCACTCTGTAGTTACTCTGGGTAAGAGAAGAGGATTTTTACACCTTTTCATGTAGACAGCAAGTGGGTTGAAACAACAGCTAAAATTGAGCAGATCAGAACAGAATTTCCCATGAAATTTGAGAGGCCCAGGCCCTCACACACTGCTATCACAGTTACCCTCTCTTAAGTCTCTAAAATGCAGGAGAATGGAGGAAAGATCATTACTCCAGGCAGATATATAAAGCTGGACCAAACAATCCAAGCATTAAATTCTACCTAAGTTCTCTTACTAGTTCTAGGAGAACTAGATTGCATTCTTTAGCGATGAAATATCATTTTCCCCAGTCTGCTTCCAGTATTGGCCTCAGAAAGAAACCCTTTTTGGCCAGTATGTTCCCACAAAAGGGAAAGACTACTTTTTCTTGGTTTATTACACCTAAGGAGATATTCCTTTTTAGGAAGGCATAAAGATAATTCATTTTTTATCTCATGGATAGCCTTTTTTTATCCAGGCCCTGTCTACAGCAGCTTTGAGTCAGTCCATCAGGATCAAAACCACATGTGCCCATTAATCCTACTAAAAACCACTGAGAATTTAGTAATTATGAAATTCCATAAATATAAAATACTCACTTCCTTTTTAACTTTATGCTCTGCAGCCTGTATCCGTAGTTCCATCTCTTCCTCTAACTCACTGAGTTGAACTGCTGCTTTGTCCTGAGCTCTAAAATTTAGAAGAAAATGCTCGCTTAGGAATTGCCCTCTGGCTTGAAAGAAACACCGTGTGAAACACAACTGCCTACCTCGACTGAAACAAATTAGACAGACAGACATGGAAACAGTTTAACATTGCCCAGACCTTGAAACTGGTGTGGCTGAGAACCTAAATCCCAAGTTATTTTGAAGATAATTCAAAATATCTGAATGAACATTTGAAGGTAATTCAAAATAACTGGCAAATTACATTTAAATAATAGCTGCAAGGTGATGATTAGCATGAAATGCATGACATCTGCATTTTTAAAATTAAGTTACAAAGATAAAAGGTGCCTCTCAATATCCTATGAAGAGACTTCAAAAGGAACTTGCATCACCCACACACAGGAGATCTCTGTCCAATTTGTTTGGTTTTGGCAGTTACGATGTGAGACTGACAGTGCCAAGTAGTTAAAACAGGTAAAGACATTCCTTGACACTCACAAAGCAAAAAAAAAGGCTTCTAAAATTAAAGTAGAGTGGACATGTATGGTAAAACTTAAAGCTGCAGCCAAGGAAGAGGACTCAAAATGTTTTAAGGCATTAAACTAACACTAGAGTCTGCAAAAATTTGGTCCAGAATTTATCAGAAGTATCATTTGTAGGCTGCTATATCTGCTTATGCACAAGGGCATGCATACAAACTAACTTCAGACCTCAGTTTACAGAAATACTTTGCGTTGCATATTTTGGCATTAACTCTCAGTAGTTCAATCAAAAGAAGCATGAGAAGAGGGAAAAAAAACAAAAAAACTGCAGAATCAAATTAGAAACATAATTCACTATACCTTTTTACTGCTATGGCCAGAGTTTCCATCTCTATGCTTTGAAGTTTTATCTCTTGGATGAAATTCTTAATGACATGCTCGTATGGCTGGATTAATCTTGGTTCTGCTATGTGTATGTTCTGATACAGAACACTGACCTGCTCTTGTCTGAAAAAGAGAGATATGCACATTTTAATGCACTTACTTGAAACAATGTTCTATTGCAGGTTTGAAAAACTTACTACAAATTAAGATATTCCCCTCTTTGCCTATTTTTAAAATTTAGCAAGCTAAGTACAGGCTTTGAACACTCAGTACAGTATGTCTGAATTCTTTTAAATTATGTTTACCATTTCCACTTCTCTGCTTTAATATAACTACTTCAAAAAAACACCGAACTACCTAATGAAATATTTTTTTTACTTCTACTCATAGTGTAGCAAAGAGAATGGCACTGGAATAACCCACAATGTATATCAAGTTTCTTGATTGCTGTAATGTTAATCATAATCCATGAAGAAACCTAAGATTTCAGCAGCTTGCATGAAGATTGAAAACGGGTATGAATGCCAACTACCTAATTTAAAAGGAAAAGGAGATAGAGGGAGGTGAGCTGTAGGCAAAATAGTACATCTCTTCAGTTTCAGACAAATTATTCTGGTCTACACCCAAATAAATTTGCTGTTATAAGAAGTTAATTCTTTATATGACTCTCATGTGAAAAATGACAGATATATCTCATAAAGAAGAAAGAAAACATTTCTGTAGGTATTTTAGTTGTTAAAAGTTCTCCTGAAATTCATAGTGAAAAGCTGCCTCAAAGCAGGAATAGTATATTCTGATTTCTATTTAATCTGGACTCATTTACATAGATTGCATACTGTTCTAATTGTCAGAGCAGCAAAGAACCTTTACAAGATTTAAAAAAAAAAAAAAAAGAATAGCATAAGAGCCAAACCACAGTTACAAAGTACACAAATAGCACTGATTTCAGTTCATGCTACTGGTATGTCATGCAAACCTTTGTTTTACATGCTAGGTTCTAACTCCTGGATTACATTAGGCAACACACCAGAAAATATTCTGTAACAGAATTTAGCTGTCCTAAGGAAAACTAAATTTGATTGACATAGACTATATGCTAGAACAGGAAAAGATATTCAACAACTTAAAAATCAAATGGAAAAAAAGGAGCAGAGAAGATCAAGTCTAGGAGAAAACAGCCCAGTAATGAGGAAATACACATTATGAGAAGCAGAAATACAACCAAAAATAATGTTTTGCAAGTTCAAGTCTAACACCGTATCTAACATCACAAATATATGACCTCTTTTTGTTGCTACTTAAAGCTTGAACTCTGATTAAACAATCCTCCTTTTTACACAGCTGAAGTTTTCCTCTCTTCAGCAGAGGTAGTGCTATTTAATACCTTCACCATACACATGATACCAACAATCAGTGTATATTCTCTTCATTTTTTTCCCACTTGAAGAAATTCCACAGCTTTGATTATTAATGCTGCAGCATTCTACTTTTTGTATGTGATTTCTCCACTGAAGGTCTAGCTTACTTTATTAGAACAGTGCCACAACTGTTACTATAGCTCAAATTGCCTTTTAAACAATTCAGGACATTTTAATACTTGTTTCCAGCTGAAATGCTGACATTCATTTTGAGACAGAAAAACATAAAAGTAGCACAAAGAGATAAAGATTTACTGATGCATGAGACATTTCTGTGAACATACACATTTCTGTCTTGCAAAGGATTTCCTTTACACAGGCTAATGTTTCCCTGTATTTAGTGAGTTAAATATCTTCCAATGTATGCACACTTTCTTTTTCAAAATGTATTCTAAACAGAGTAATGCTGAGGTTCACAAACAGTTGCAATAATGAACAGATTTATCTGATCATCAGATGGTAAAAACTGTACAAATAATGTAACATTTAAAACTCCTCAAATGTATATTTATTTAATTAATGATTTGCATTTAAAAAACTGTTAAAGACATTTCCAGAATCCACCTGGATACCAACAGCTAGTGGCATTCTCCAGGGATCAATACTGGAGCCAGTCTTGCTCAATTTGTTTATCAATGACTCAAATGAAGGGATAGAATGTACCCCCAGCAAGTTCACTGATGGCACTACACTGAGGGAGTGGCTGATCCACCTGAAGATTCTGCTGCCATTCTGTGGGACCTTGATAGGCTGGAGAGTTGGGCAGAGAGAAACTTAATGAGTTCAACAAGGGCAGGTGTCGGGTCCTGCACCTGGGGAGGAACAAGCCCAAGTGCCAGTACAGGTCAGGGGTTGGTCCTACAGAGCAGCTCTGTGGAGAAGGACCTGGGACTCCTGGTGGATCACAAGCTGTCCATGAGCTGGCAGTGTCCTCGTGGGCACGAGGGCCAAGGGTATCCTGAGGTGCATTGGGAAGAGCATGGCCAGAAGGTTGAGGGAGTTGTGCCTCTACTTGGCCCTGGTGAGGCTGCATCTGGAGTGCTGTGTCCAGTTCTGGGCTCCTCAGGACAAGAGAGACAAGGAGCTACAGGAGAGGGTCCAGCAGAGGGTCACAAAGATGATTTGGCATCTGAGCATCTCTCTTATGAGGAGAGACTGCAGGAGCTGGGGCTGTTTAGTCTGGAGAAGACTGAGAGGGGATCCCATTAACACAAGGAAATATTTTAATGGTGGGTGCCATGAGGATGATGTCAAACTCTTCAGTGGTGCCCAGTGGCAGGACAAGGAGCAATGGCCCTAAACTAAAACACAGAAAGTTCCATCTCAACATGAGGAAAAGTCCCTTTACATTGAGGGTGGCAGAGCACTGGAAGAGGCTTCCCAAAGACATTGTGGAGTCTCCCTCTCTGGAGACATTCAAAACACACCTGGCCAGATTCCGGTGTAACCTGCCCTTAGCTGGCCCTGCCCTTGGCAGGGAGGTCAGACTGGATGATCTCTGAAGGTTCCTTCCAACTGTAAATATTCTGTGATTCTTTTCAAAGTATATGCAAACAGTTAGTTAGAGTATGGTGCTAATAACATCAGGTTGTGGGTCCAATACCTGTATGGGCCATTTACTTAAGAGTTGGCCTTGATGATCCCTGTTGGTCCCTTCCAACTCAGAATATTCCATGATCTGGAAATAGACATGCCTGAATTGAAGCTAGAAATCAATATGTCTGTGATGCTTACCCTCTGCCACACAGCTAAGTCCACTTTAAGATACAGTAGTCAGAAACTCAAAGTAATTACTGTGAGGTTTTATTCTCCCTCTGAGATTAAAAAAAAGTCTATATTTCATATCCCTTCTTAGCCCAATGACCAGCTACCACATAGCTGGATTCAAAATATTTCAGCAACACAGAATAAATATTTCAGCAACACAGCTTTAGGAAGCAATACTTAGGCTTAAGAAGGCAAGCAATATCCATACAACCACAATCATGCAGGAAAGGGCCTGGAAAGATCACAACTGGTCACTGAAACTCCCAATGATACTTATATGAGTGCTTCTACAGCAATGATACAGGATGTCTTAATTTAAAAGTAGACTCACAACTACTACATCAACAATTAAAAAAAAATCACAACATACCACCACAAACAACAACAAAACAGATGAGAAACCAAGGTCATGCAACAAAATTAGCAGGATTACTTAATCACTTATGCTTTCAGGAAGACGTAATACACTTTCATGAATTAGAAAGACTGTCAGTGATTTAGTCAGTCCAAGTATACATGACTCCATGATGAAGGTAACAGTAATTATGCAGACTCTGTATCACCATGCAGTAAGTATTTGAAGATTATTTGTTCCAAGTTGCTATTTTTAATCATTCCTCGGTTTTTACATTCTTTGGTGAATATCAGTGACACTGCTGCAGCAGGGCAGATTAGCTGCAATGAATATTGCCCATTTGTTTGTCCTCACTTCTTGAATACATGCTATTTCTTTCTGCAAATTCATTAGTTATTCAAAATTAATTATCAAAGAAGACTTTACAAATGCATTTCACCAAGCTAACTTGAACTCTAAATAGTCTGTCGTTTTGTTAGACAAAATGTTTCAGCAAAATTCATCTCAAATGCTTGGACTTGCCCTTTAAAACTGGTTTTCCCTGAAATCCTAAATTCATTTCTCAGTGTATTTAGCTGCACACCTTTAAGTTCCACACTAACACAGTTGTGCTAATGTGGAACTTAAAGGTATTCACAAATACTAATGCATAGAAAGAGCATTTTTTAATATATGGCATGAAAGTCTGTCACTTTGTTCATCTGGCACTATGGTTACACTACTCATGCATGCATTTATTTCTGTTGTTTCTGCAAAGTGCAGACACCAAACACTAGTACCCACAAAAAGTATAGCATTGTGGCCAAGAACTGCTTTGGCTTTACCTTACCTCATTTCAAAGGTTTTATAAACCATCTGTAAAATTAGTACTTAGTAAGAGTAATTAGTCAATATTTGCACAGCTTCACATGAGTTAACTTAAGCAAAGTTACAGTATTCACATGGTTTCATAGAGTTCCTGCAAGAACTGTATACAGAAAATAAAACTGCTCTGATTATAATGCAATTTCTAATACGATAGATTTAAAATACCATGGTTGAATAGAAGAGGAGCAGAAGGGAGTTGGGGGGAAGGATCTACAATGAAAAACCCACAACACTGATTGTGGGGATACGTGAGTGCTTCTGCTTTAACGTCACTAGAATTTGATCCCACTTTTGTACACCCCTGTAAACCCCCGCTTTGTAAACCCCGCCCCTACAATACCCCATATATAACTCCCACGATCCTGTTCCTGCCCCCTCTTGCCCCTCTCGCCCTTCCTGCCTCCCTGGCCTCCTTGCTCTCCCCCCTCCCCAGCCCCAGGGAGGGGGGAAAAAAATGCATCCTTGAGCCTACAAAACAGAGACTTGTCTGGTCTGCTTCTCTGCCAGTACTGTAACCTTCATGGACACGATCTCGATGTCTATTGTTGCACCTTGATGCAACAGGGATATCAGATATTTAGATTATATTGTGTCATAATTTCCTTTAATCCACACAGCTATAATAATCCTTATCAATTCATAGTATTATTTCTGTTTTGCTGACTGTACAGTGACCATTTGCCTAATAATCCACACTCCAAATGCAATTCAGAAGAAAATGATGGAATTTTTCAACTCAAACCAACTCCAGAGTTGCTCAGTATCTTACATATGCTCCCTATGTAGTCGCCAGAAAGAATATGCTATGCCACACAGGCCACTCAGTCAGACTCTAAGAGCAGTATTTAGTTTTAGAACACTATTTTAATGATCTCTTTCTAGTGTAGGTCAGCTTGTAAAATTGCTTTGATCACATGTAGAAGTTCTGTTCTGGTATGGACACAAAGAGATAAAGTATAAGGTGGTCTGAGCTGGGAAGGTCTGAGCTGGGTAGCCAGAACAAAACAAAGCTCAAGCATTATGCATCTGATAATTATCCTTACACTGGAGACCAACAGCTTATGTGTGCCTCCAAGAGACAGAGAAGTACCTTTTTCTGAAAGGCAGACACATTGGATATGCCACTGTAACGGTCAGCAGAAAACATCAAAATATGATACAGATTGGAAAGAATCTAACTTTGTCAAAGCTGAGTGCCTAACACTTTCTCTAGATTGAGTGCCTTAAGGAAGAACAGATTACACAGAATTTTAACACAGTGTAAAATTCAAATATTTGTCAATTTGAAGCACTATGGGATTGTTAACAGTACCTTTTCTTTTTCTGTAACTCCCCTTCAGAAACAGGCCACATTAAAAGAAGCTGATCAAATCGGTAACCCCCAGATGAGACAGCCCAGCCAAGGTCTGATTCCCAGAGGGAAGATTTTTAATGTTCTTAAAGCATGAACGCTGTTCCCTTAGAGGTGTGATTTAGAGCCAGTGAAGCAGCAGTGGAAAAGACTGTGGGACAGACAGGGAAAGATGAAGTCTGTGGAAAAGGAGAACACTTCAAAGACATTACAGTGAATGATCACATGATACCAGGAAAATAATCCAGGAAAATGAATGCTACAGTGATTAAGTTGGTTGGCACACATGCTGTTTTGATTACAGCAAAAATCAGAGGAGCAGTAAACTTAAAGTAGCTCAGAAAGTTATCCATCACATTTCCAGAAGAGTGCATCTTTCAAACCTCTGTCATGATATGTATTAAAAGACAAGACAACATTCTTACAGAAGAAATCTCCTGTCCAGCACTGTGGCAAAAAAAAAGGACACAGCATTTTTTTTTCCTCAGGATTTGCCTTTATCCCCTCTCCAGGGAACACACTTCAACTTCCAAGGAAACCTCTCCAGGTTTGACATCCCGGCTCATCATCTCATGGAAGTAAACACAAATTGCTGACAAAAGTTAATGCTGTGTTCTATACTGACTTTGGCAAAAATCCATCCTAGTTCATCACAGCAAGAGCATGACAGGTTTTAGATGGGTTTTTTAAGCAGCAGAGCTTCTCTTCTTAGCTTTAGTACAGTGGTATACCCCATGAGCATCACCTGTTTTTGCAGTTTAAGTAGCTCACATTACGAACAGCGTGCTTTTTTCATCTTATCACATCCCCCAGATATTTTCTATACAGGTCCAGATGACATGACTGGGGGCACATTGCTACCATAATCACATTAAGAGACTTTGGAATTGTATGAGGCATAAAATCTCACAATCAGGCAGCACTGAAATCTGAGTCTGATGAATAGTCAGTTTGGCTGAAAGCACAAGGCACACAAATAAAACACCCAAAGACTAAAAAGCAAAGCAGTGGAGCATGAGGCATCTCAGAGGCAGCAGATTTAACTCGAAATAGAGATACAAACTTTCTACTTCTGATTAATCTGCCCATTCATGCTCTAATTAATTTAATTCATTTTTCAATAAGATTATCCAATTTGCCAAATATTGCACAAAAAAAAAAGTTGCCTGGTAGGGCTTAGTCTTTTTGACAAAACAAGAACAAGCCTTTGCTCTTCCTGACTGAAGTCTTGGACACTGAAATTTAAATATCTGTTTTCCAGAAAGTTTTTTGACTGTAATTTACAGAGAGAGAAATGTCATAACTCCATAAATACAAGACTTTTCTTGTAGTGTCAGAGGATGTTAGATTATTCCTTGCTCAGGCTGAGGAATTGAAAAGGATTAGGGAGACATTTCCATGCACTTCAACTAACACATCTGTCTATTACAGGCATGGAGGGAACCTTTCAGCCTTGCCACTGAGATTGGCCACAAGAAAGAATGCAACATCCAGTAACACCATCAAGGGCTAAAACACTTCCCTTGTGGCAGTGCACTGAAGCACTCTCTGCCTGGAGCACTGCCTTCTTTTTTGTCCACTCCTATACCATTGCAAATACTTCATAGAGGAATAAAGAAACAAACATATATATATTTATATGTATATTTTTATATATATAAAATATACATATATATATAGACTAAAGGTATTGCATGATTCTATGTTTAATTACCCATTATTCCTGATTAAATGTAACAATGCAGAAGGGTAGCTGCATTTTAAATGAAATTAAAAACAAACAACAAGGAAAAAGAAAAAAAACAACAACAAAAAAAGAACACACACAAAAAAAACCCCGCCACAACTACCAAAAAAGACAACCCTCTGTAAAATTCCACTTAAGCCTGACTTCACATATTAGGTTATCAGCCTGGAAAGACTTTCCACCTTTTTTTTCCTAGAGGCAAATTCCCCACCAAGCACAAGTAAAGGCTAAGGCAAACAATACTTTGACTCACAGTAACCACTTTACCAAGAAATCTAACTTAATTTAGTCCAAAAAATCTGTTCCAGTGAGGAAGAAAGGAGCAAGGCTGTAAAGAGTCTTTAATGTGACTCTGCCTGTTTAACTGTGAACAATAAAACCTCAGCTTCAGCACAGACTTGAATCTTTTGAAGTGTAATCTGAAAGGACTGTGCAACTGATACACCAAACTGCAGAGGTATGATCCATCCCATAATTACCTTCTTCAAACAAGTAATTAAACTCAAAATATGCTTATTGTAATATATGCTTATTTTAGTATCTGGCAGTAAATAATTTTGCATTAAATGCCTGCTACTACACTGAGGACTGGATCAGGGTATAGACCTATTACTGGGTTTCACACCTTGTTATGGAGGCTAACTTATGCTTTTGAAAAGTTCAGTCACAGAAACTTTCAGTTTCTGAAATGGAGACAGAACCAAGTGTATCATATGAAAATTTTCCCTGTAATTTTCACTCAGCCTGAGGAGTGACAGAGACAACAGGTGTTTACTGTGGTATTTTTTCCTGACTTCTACCCTTTCCTCACTACTTCCATTTGCTATGCCTTTTTTCTCTCTGTATAAACTCCAATAGCATCAAAGCACATATGCCAGTGTCTTGCTAGTCTGTGGCCACAAGGCAGAGCATTTTGAGGAACTGAACCCCAAAATGATCAAGATAAAAACCATACAACTGAGAATAAAAGAATATGAATTACCAACTGCACTCAGCTGGCTTTGAGGAGATTCTCCTTTGTAATTACTTGTCTCACAGATGTCAATGTCACAACAAATATATGAAGAGCAATAAAACACAACATAAGGATGCCAACTCTTTTATAGCACTGAAGATGGAGGTGTGTTCCAAGCCAGTTCTAGTTTTCAAACTACTGTCTTTTCCTGAATAAAAAGTTGAAATGACAAACTAAAACAAACCAAATAATTTAAACAAAGAGATAAATATCTTTTTTGAAGTCCAGCTTGTACTTCACTTGATTTTGTTATATTCTTCTGCTTAAGACTCCTCAAAGAAATTCAATATATTCATTACTCATGTAAGTGATCCTAATGATTTTAGCGGGACTACTCACATGAAAAAAACCTTACACATACAATTCTACAGAAAAAGATGTGGGCTACAAATGGAAAAAAAGTTGAGCTGTAAAACAAACCAGCTTCTAGCACTTCAGGACAGGAGAGAAAAAACAAAGGGCACATTGTTTTTCAGTTGACACTGACTCACACTTAATAAATACAGCCAACTATGAAGGATGTTCAAATCTGAACCTGAATAGGAAACATTTATATCAAAGTACTGCCTACCGGATAGTATTTAACCATCAACACTTAGTTGTTTTCAGTTTTTATGTAAAAGAATCATAACACAAATTACATTATGTCATGATGAATTTCTCAAAACTACCAGATGTGTTTGCATAGTGGAGCCAATTAAAGCTGTTACTCTTCCTTACTATTATCTTTTTAGATAATCAGTTAGACTATACTGAAACTGCTGCTGCAAACAGTAACCAAGATGTAACTGAAACAGAACTATTACCAAGCAGAGATAGATGTTTTCACAAGTTACCACCGTTCATTAGTCAGATGTTTTTTCAGCTCCTATTGAGTTTCTGACTTCAGGTTATTAACTGTGCCTACAAGCTTTCAAACAGTCTTTCGTTCTTGCTCTCTTTCTGTACAAACCAATGGTCTAACAAGGAAAGCACCATGAAAAAATTAAGACAGACCTGTATGAATTTACTGATCTGTCTGAAATGGGGCAGTCCAATAAAAGTATTAGTCCAGAAAGAAAAGCAAATTGACTCCAGATTTGCACAAGTAGTAGGTTAAGTAATTGAAAATTTCTCTGAAGAAACTTTTCACCTCATAATCCAAATACATTTTTAATACGGCTGGAACCAAATTATTAGTATAGGTAGGAATTTAAGGAGCACTATACAGAAAGAACATAGAAATATATTCATATATGTGACTTTTTAAAACTCTCTTGACTACCTACCAAGTCCTGAAACCCAGATTGCTTGTTTTTCAGTATAATTTTAAAATGAAGCAGAATCACTCTGTACTTTTCTATAGCATCTTCGTATTAATTTCGAGCACATCAGCTTTCAGGCAGATGCCTCAGAGTCACCAAAATTTGTTTCTGTTCACTGGAACCAGCCTCGTACTGACAGACTCGCGCAAACCGAGCTGCCATCAATTGCCTTCATTTCACTGAGACCGGGAACAAAGCCTCTCACAAACTTCAGTGAGCTCAACAGACCGAGGGCCATATTTACCCCACATGGGGGTAACTTGGAGGCAACGATGTTGCTGGTCAGCCTTTACCAGGAAAAGGTTGACAGGGCTGGAATAAAAATGCTGGGGCCTAGTCAGGGAATACCATGGGGAGAAAGTTCCTGAGGAGTCGGCAGAAGCTTGTATCACCTGCGTTCTAGCAGCCTGACTTTCCCACGTGGGTCGCTGGCAGAGCAGAGGAAGCCAGGAGCGGCTGCACACTGGAAGAACAGCATTGAAAACCACCCCAGCCGGGAAGCAGGTGTGCAGAGAGCTCTGCACATCTACATCTGGCAGGAGCAGGGGGCGAGGGATCAGGCTACTCCACCGCTCCCCAGCTGGGACTGCATCCGCGCCGGCGGCGGCTCCGCCGGGAGGGCCGTTCCCGCCCCGCGGGACGGCAGGGCCGGTTCGGCGGCGGTGGGGCTGCGGTGCCCACGGCTCAGCCCGCCAACCCCGGCGCCGCGGACCCGCTCCCACTGCCGGGGTCGAGGTGGGACGGAGCGGGCGGCTGCAGACCTTACCTGGGGATGTACCTCGCCTCGTCCCCGAGCCGCACCTCGAAGTCCTTCCAGGGTTGTTCCAGCCCCGAGGCGACCCAAGCCGCTGACGCCTTCTCCTCCTCCATGTCCTCGCCCCCCGGCTCGCTGCCACCGCGCTGCGGCCGCGTGGCGCCGCGGAAGCCACGGGCGAACTCCGGGAAGGTGATGGCCCCGTCGCGGTCGCTGTCGAGGCGCTGGAAGATGGCCTCGGCCTCGGCCGGCCGCACCCGCAGCTCGGCGCAGAGAGCAGCGAAGTCCTCCCGCTCGATGCGGCCCGAGCCGCGGGCGTCGCACGCCAGGAAGAGGGCGCGCAGGCGGGACAGCTCGTCCCCCGCCGCCTCGGGATCCATCGGCTATCGCCGGCGGCGCGGAGACTACCAGCCACGGGCAGAACACGACGGGATCGGGTAGGTCGGTGCCCTACCTGCGGCTCAGAGGGGCGGGCCGAGTCCTGCTCCGCCCCGGCGCCCCGCGGGGCCGGGCACGGCCGGGAGGCGTACCGCAGGTGGCGGCTCCCGGCCGGGGCGGCTCCCGGGTCGGGCTGCTCGCCTCCCGGGGAGAGCAGGGCCCTCCCGACCGGCAGCGGCCCTGCGGAGCGTTAGGGCATGGGGTTCCCCGCGGGCCCGAAATGTTGCGAACGGCACAAGTAACCACAGACACCAAAGTAGGGTAAAAAGCACTCACTCCCCTGCAGCACTCAAATGTGAGTCCTGAAACTATGCAGTCACCGTAAGGTGTTAAACATAACTTCCGTTTTCCAACATAATAAAAATACTCTTCACGTTCATGGGAGACCCAGAACGCGCACGATGGCACAGAGTTTGAGCAGGTAAGTTCTCACTGACACGAATATTCTTGGAGTTACACCTTGCGAGTATGTGCTCACAGATGTCTCACCGCCAGTGATTTAGAAATGTGGATTGTTAAAATACCATCTTAAGCTGAAAATGCAGAAGATGCATTCAAATCCATAAACCAGAGAAGACAGCTTTTCAGAGTTTTGTGAAGAACAAGTGTCTTTCTTGACAGAAGTCAAGATGTCTTCCCTGTAGAAGTCAGATGCAAGATTCAGATTCCATTGGAATCTAAGGGATATTTTAAAATTATTATTTATTTCCCTACACTTATTCTTGTTTATGTCTACCTGCAAATGTAAATTGTGTTATACCCCAGTTGTGATAAACAGACTACAAATCTGTCAAAACAGCATTTCCTTATTGACCAAAACATAGCCTAATTATGTGATCCAGCAAAGCACAAATAGTCTATCTGACCTCTCCTCAGAATAAATCACATACTGTAAATGGGAACTATAAAGTACTCCTCTGCCTAAGATGTGGAATGCCCTCAAAGGGATTTTTTTTACAGCTTTTGGTTATTAACCCATCAAGATAAGAGAGACAGCCAACAACCTTTCTCTAGACAATAAAAAGTTTCATAAAATGTTCCCCACGCTTTAAGGAAATAAAACTATTAAGCAATTTGGAATATAAGTTTAAGCTTAAAAGCATGAGATAATGGAAAGTCTTAAATTTATGATTTAATACGTTTTTTATTACATTTTTGCCACACAATTGCAAATGTACTAATAATAGTGAAGTGGTCTCATCATCAGTTTCTTAGAGTTTTAGTAAAACAGATTTAATTTAACTGAAGTATTCTTCTTGTTCCTTCTGTTCTGGGGTCTTTTATCTTTCCATCAAATTGTTATACCTAAAGTGTGTTGTGGAGCCCTTAAGGGGTTGATGAAGGGTTGCTCAGCCATCAAAAGTGAGATTCTTTTGTCTATACAACCCAGCTCTCTATAGCAGCTGGGACATTTGGCTTTCAGAGTGGACAAGCCACTGAGGTGAACTGGAACAGCCTCATCCAGGTATGAGAGTGTCTGACAGGGAGTTCCCACTCAAATCCATGTGCTCGTCTTATTTGCTTTTGCGGCTGCAGATTGACATGGGTCAGTTATTGGTCATTTATCCTACCAGCTCTTCTACATATTCTTGTGTGTATCTTTAGTGGTCATCACTACGCTGGGCTGCTAAGTAGAGGACACAGACTTTGGACATGTAGTCCCTGTTGGGTTGGTTTTTTTTTTTCCTGTTAGAGAAGTTTTGTCACACAAATCTCAGGCACTGGCATGAAGTACATTGTATCATTTAGCACTACCATGGCATAGGTATATTCTGCAAAATAGGTCATGCTTGCAGTGTTTCATGATACTACACAGCCTATGCTTGCTTGGCAGGCCATGGTTTAGTTGAATAGTTCTGACACAACCACACAAAGATGGTTTATTTGTTAAGACCAAATAATGAGTGGTGAGACCAGGATTCTCAGCAGGCAATGGCAAAACAGTGTTTTCTTCTGAAATCATGTCCCTGTTCTTAGAATTACCCACTCTTCAAATCCAGCTCTAAATTAAATAAATATGCAAATACAAGGCACTGTTTATGTGGCATAATAGTTTTAAATTCATAAGAGAAGTTTTAAATTCATGCATAAGATACTGAAGATGCAGATATACCATGCATTTAATTTTGAGTCTATAATCTGTTTTGCTTCACTGTGCCATGAAATTCACAAGCTACCCCAAGAATTTATTTGCTGAAGAGGCAGAAGAGAAAATTAAATCATTCTCAGGAACTTTAGAGAGACCTAAGGCAACAGATGAACAAGACGGGATTCATTGTGTCACTACAAAAGCGTCCCATTGTACTTCTTGGAAAAAGGTGGATTTTGACACTGTTATAGAGACAGATGCTAAATGTTACAGGTTGGAAGAGACAAGTAAACCAGAAAAGAAAAGCATGGCAACACATGACATTAAGACCTATTGTCCCAGGAAGCAAAAGAGCAGAGGAGCTGAGCTGACCTGTGGCATAAAGTATGGAACCTTGGAATGCTATTTGAACATATGTGGTCTCTAAAAGTAACTACACAGAGAGGTCCCAAAAAAGCTGGAGTGCTGTGCTCCAGGCAGTTTCCATGCCTGAAATAGCAGCCGTCTTCCCATCCCTTTCTATATGTTGTCTTAGGAACCTAAAGGAAGATTTTTAGCTTGGAACATCAAGCATTTAAAAGTTAGAAAATAGAATATAAATTGGAACAGTTTTTCACTGATTTACTTTTCATCATTATTGTTTGTGGACTTGGGCATTATCTGCAATGTCATCCATACTATTCTGATCTTCTACTGAGGACAAAATATATCCTTTGGACAGTTTTTGAATACTTGAACTAAATTTTCCAGCATTAGGGTTGGCTGAGAAAGAAAATGTATCCCTCTGTGGTTGAAATTACTCTCTTATGCATATTTTTCTGGTTTACATTTGGACAATTTAAGCAATTTAGCACAAACTGTGCAATCTACTTGGAAAGTACATGACATCAAGAGAGAATAAGTAAAATAGAATCAACCAGTGATATTGAAAACAGTTCATATCACACACAGGTATCATATTAACCACAGCTCCCTGAAAACTAATTTTATAAATGTATTCCAATTTCTTCTCCCCCAGCACAAACTTTACCATCTCTGTAAGTCATTATACGTCTCAAAGCATCACAATCCCAGTGATCTCAAGGCATCACAATCCCATTTCTACCTTTTGTACCTACTTGCACTGATAATGGCTTCTGGGCTTAATTTGGACACGTTAACTGTCACCCTCATGCTGTTCTAATGAGTTCTCCAGTCCCCAAAAAATAATATTAAGACTGTTCTAAACACATTATTGTATTGCCAGTTCTCAAAATCTGTAATACTTTTGAATAACATAAGCAGCTAGTAATAAATATTTAAGAATTTCACCTTTTATGGGAAGCTTTCCTTGGTTTTTCAATTCTAGTAGTCAAAACCAAATCACATCTACTGATGAAACTTCTTTGTTCTTAAAGAAATGGGCATCTCAAAATGCAATTCCCTGCATGCAAATCCTGTTAATAATGAACACTGCTGAAGACAGAGGATAGAAGTGTCCTTTTTAGGACAGAGATAAACAGTGTTAGGTCAGTCATGCCTCCTTCCAGCTGAGATTAGCTTTGATCTTTTCTTCAAAATGATGCCAAAGCTCCTTCAAAAACACAGCAAGGTCCAGGTTTCTCTTGCCAACACAATGGTCACTGTTTCACCCTCCCTTTCTTGCTCAATGTGTTGGAACATTTCCCCAGAAGCAGATGATTCTAGTTTAAATCACTGCCTTGAAGGAAATTAAGGTTACCTTTCTTTGTCCTTATGCAAGTGTCCTAACCACAAAGATACTGGAGACAGTGATGCAATTGAGAAGAACACAGCTGCTCAAAGCCACTGTTCCAAGCATCTGTGTTTTAAATGCATAATAACTAGACAAAAATAGTCTTTGGTGAAAATGCTAGATGACAATTTTCCATATGCAAGTTGATCACTAGTCTGTCTTTTATTTTTCTCTGTCTGGTCCAAAAAATCTTACATTATATTCTCAGATTCAGACTAAATGGTATCTATTCAATCACTTGAGCAGCTGTAAGACAAATATCTGAAAGATATTTGCTTACCTGGAGCAAGAAATACTTAAATCTGTTCAGACAGAGAGGAAGACTGAATTCATCTCCAATCTTGTGTGTAATGCTGTTACCTTCAGGTTCCTCCTTTAAAAAGAACACATATTCAGTACTTCTTCCTATTTTTATCCTAGGTAAAAGTGGCTGCCACTGTTTCACATCATGACACCTTCTGCTATTCATGTTAGGAAACTCTGTGTACCGTCAACAGGGCAGGCCTTAAAAGAATGAAGGAAAAATGTCTCACTTGTGGATCCCAAGAGGGTTTTTTTGCTGTTGAGCTGCTCAGTGCCCACAGGGCCATTCGACCTTCCTACAACTTGAGGCTTCTGGGCAGTATTCCTGGAGAAAACATCACTGGTTAATGCCCCATTGACAGTGGTTTTGGATGGTGATAAGGTTTAACCCCAGCCAGCAGCCAATCCCCCTGCAGATGTTTGCTCACTCCTCTGTCAGCAGGATCAGGGACAAAATTGGAAGGGCAAATGTGAGAAAACTCATGGGTTGAGATAAAGACAGTTTAATAGGGAAAGCAAAAGCCACACATACAAACAAAGCAAAACAAGGAATTAATTCACTGCTTCCCAAGGACAGGCAGGTGTTCAGCCATCTCCGGGAGACCAGAGCCCTATTACACATAAAGTGACCTGGGAATATAAATGCCATCACTCCAAACACCCCTTTTTCTTCCTCACACTTTATATATTGAGCATGATGTCATATGGTCTGGAATATTCCTTTGGTCAGTTGGGATCACCTGTCCTGGCTGTTTGCCCTCACAAGCTCCCAGGCACCCCCAAAGACCTCACCAGTGCAGCCATATGAAAAAGCAGAGAAGCTCTGCTGTGTAAGCCCTGCTCAGCAATAACAATTTCTACGTTATTAACCCTGTTTTCAGCACAAATCCAAAACACAGCTTCATGCTAGCCGCTGGGAAGAAAATTAACTCTACTCCAGCCAGATGGTTTCTCTCAGTCCCCTTGACTGCAACTAATGATTCTGTAAGTGCCAGTTCCCAGACAAGGCACTAAAACTCAACTACCTCCGCTGTTCAATTGTTTAGAACAATCCCTGGCATTGGTTGCAGCACAGCTAGCATCTCCCATGATTCTCTGTCTTAATGAACAGTGTTTGGGAGATGGGATAATCTGGTTTTAATGTGGCTACTCTGTTTTGCAAAGTATGTCCAGTTCAATAATAAAGTAGACACTGCCATGTCCACTGACCTCAGTGCCAGAGAACAGTCCTGGTTTTTTTAATTTACAAGGGTAGGAAAATAACCTGTGTAGGCCTTTTTTGTTTATAAAAGGTCAAAATAATATTTGAGATAATAATCCTTTAGAATTTACTTCCTGAATATATTGTACTTTGACAAAAGTTCAAATCTAAATGCTGGATAATTGTAAACATGGCAAATTTGACTTTTCTCCACCTAAGGAGGGTTAATTTTGTATCATGAGAGACATAAAATAAGTGCATTCAAAAATGCTAAGCAATTACTTATCTCAATGCATGACCAAAAAATATTGCCATAAAATATTGGAGAGGTGGATAAAAATGGACATGTAGTAAAGCATTCCTAAAGGATCTTCTAAACAGGAAAACATTAAACAAAATTAATGGAGGATTTAAACCAAAACATATTAAAGATTACATGAATCAGAGCAGAAAAGTAAAACAAACAATAAAATAGTCACAAAGTAATAAAGCCACAGTAATTTTTCATTTCTACTAATTTAAGGAATCTTCTTTCCTCAGCATGGAAATTGCAGAAAAGCCAATTCATCTCAGCAACATGGTATAAAATCAGAAAGGAAAAAGAGAATTCACTCTATTTAACATTTCATCAACTAAAGGGTTACTAAGAGTTTTGCCTCTCAGCTACCCCCAAAGCATAAATAATAATAATATTTTCTTATAAGCCCAAATCTATTAACAAACTTGATATACATTTTCCTCAATATTTACACAACTGAAGAAGACTACAAAAATAAGTATTCCAATGTATTTTTTTTTCTACAGGTGAAATTACCTCCAAGTAAATTCTCAAGAATGCCTATGAAAAGTCAATTCTGTGTTTGTGACAAACACCTTTGGTGACAGGCTGACCCTCCTCCTAAAGCACCTGAATTCTGAAACCCAAAACCAGCAGCTGATGCATGCTCAGATGCATAGAATTGGGCTTTAGCCTTGATGACATTTGAGTGCTTTAGCTGACTATACTGCAGGACTAAAAGCTGTGGGATATTATATTTCAAACCACTTTATAGCTGTATGACAGTTGAATGTGCTCTGCTGACTCCTGGGGTTTTTCTCCATCACAAAGAGGCCATCACATTCTCCCACCTGGAGAGAATTCCTTTCCACAGGAGGAAAGACATCTCATGTCACTTTGTCTTCAGTAGAAGTAAGGACAGCTCTAATTTCAAATAGCCACTGTGAACTGACAATTTTCAAACTAAAGCTAAGGATGAACCAGTGGATAATTTTGAACACAGGAATCTGAGAGAGGGAAAAAAAGGAAAAAATGTAAAAACTTTTCATTAGCAATCCAAGCAACAGAAAAAGTTACACTCTTAACAAACAATTTGTTAAATGATCCACTGTAGCAGTGCCATATATTTTCATAATTTTTCTTACTTTCATAATAAACTTTTTTTAAAAAGTGGTATTTAAATAAAACACAATCATTTATTAAAAGTCTACTCTTCATTAGTTTCTGTGCTATGTAGTTTTAAATATAGTGCTTAAAATAACAATATCATAATGCTGTAAAAAATGCTGTCCATGAAAGCTGAAATTTTGAAAAAGTAATGGACACATATAAAAGTGAATAACAACAGTTGTTATGAATTAGTATAACATGAATATAACATAATCCTGAAGTGCAAAAAAATTCCTGTAAGAGTAACACAATGTGATTGCATTTTAAAAGTTAGCTGTGAATGGGTTTTAAAACATATTTTGCACTTAGTGGCAATAATAATGCTTTCATATTTGAATTAAATCCTCAGGACCTGAAAGGAAGTGCTGCAGCCATAGTCAAAGACTGAAGGATATTCAAACCCTTGCTTGTCTTCTGCAGTTACTAAAGAGTGTTTTAATGGCACCTAAAGTGACATCTCTGCAGAAAATGAACTTCACATATTCCAGACTGACCAAGAAAAAGCTGGCCAACAGCACTGAAACCCACAAACAAAAACCAAACTAACCCTACATTCTTCCAGATATCTTTGAAAACACTTTCATAGCTTCTATGGGCATAGAAACCTACACATGACACCACTTAAAGGCTGAGTCAACTTTACTTTTAGACAATCATAAATAAATATTAAATGCAGAATATTTCAATATTACTAATTATGAAGATTCAATTTCATTTTCTATGCTTTAGAAAAATCAAAGGAAAGAAAAGGAAATAATGTATAAGTTGGCAAAGGAAAAACCTCTGGAAAAATAGCCAGATTTGAAGAAAATTTTAACTAAGAGAGAATTTTAAAGTATAGAGTTTGAAAGAGGTCTTCCAAATGAAACTTAAAGTCCCTTTACAATTCTTCTGACAAATAAGTAAGTAATATCATCTTACATTATTTTATTTTTCCTTGAGGAAGGGTGAGGCAAAAGATATGGGTTTGGTTTCAACACTTCACTTGTTTCTCTAGTGGTTTACCATTAAAGCTGCTGCTGTGTAACAGGAGCCACCAGAGATCTCACTTCTAGCTCGAGCCTCATAGGGATCAAACTGCTTTGAAAATACAGATTACAGTTTGGGACTAACTAGAACTATTCACTAAATACGGTCTGTATTCTGCAACAAACCAGACTGCAGCTTAAACTGTCCATTCATCCCAAAGGTGTCACACAGTACAAGGTGGTAGGTTTTATAGCTTCTTTCACGTGGCAAATCTACAGCCAGATAATAAAGCCCCTGTTTAAATTTCTCATCACAAGCTTGAACCTGCAGTGTGCTGGAAACTTTATGGTGTGATTATTTCCTGAAACTGGTAGCATACAAAAGAGAAGAGCATTTCTCCTGTAGAAAATTATCTTACTTATACATCTTATATTACTTCAAACTTTGTTCTTATTACCAGTTTCTTTTAACATATTTCCTTCTTTCTGATTAAAAAAAAGCTTCTTGAAATTATCATGATTTTTTTTTGCCTCTTCCAAATATTTCACTTCTATCTGAAGAAGAAACAAACCCAGTTATTTCATATTCCCTGCCTCTAATGCCATTTCTACTATTTTAAGAACAAGAGGAGCTCCCCTCTCCATGCATTGCATAACAACTTCATATAAAATATGTCTTCATAGTTTGCAAGAGTAGAGTCACTTCTGTCTTACAAAATTCGAGAGTCAGAAGTAAGAGGGGATTCATATTTAACACAAGAACTACATGTAAGCAGAGGAAGAGTTATTTGAAAGTGATGAAAGAGAAGCTGGAGAAGAGCTGTCAGGATTGCCACTGAAATTTTAATTACAGGATATGGATCCTGTCAGGTTTGTTTATATTTCGTTGCACTTGGCAACCACCTGTCATGCAGCCATATGCAGACATATAGGAAATGGAAGAATTCAATAGTCAAGTAATTGGCATATGATCCCAGTGCTTAACTAAGTTAGTTTAAAACCAGATATCCCTAAAGGACATGTTACCAATTATGGTGAAGAGTTTCCTTTGATAACTGTGACTGAGTTATGCATCCCAGGAAAGCAGAAGTTTCCTCTGTGCTGGCCTGCCTAGATGCAGCCCCACAGGGGCTGCCTGCCCCGCTGCCTGCGGGGGCCCCTGTGTCCCGTTTCAATCCAGCCATCAAACTGCCGCAGGCACCCGCCAGTGTTACTGTGAGCCACTCCAAAATCAACTCAGTACTTCTGTTTTCTTAAACTGTGAAATTCAGTTGGGAATTTCACAGTTAGCCCTGTGAAATGTACAGTGGCTTCACAGATTGTGTTTGCCAGCTGTGAAAATTAAGCCAATCTTAAAGTTGCTCTGTAAGTAACTAATTTTAGATGCCTAACCTTGGAAGAGGAAACTCAAGACTAAAGATTGTTTCATAATTACAAAGGAAGATAATGTTTTCATTATGTGAGAAAGGTCTTCATACTAAAATAGTGTTAGCCAATGACTGTGTTTCCTACTGTCAGAACTAACTGAAGCCTGCCACAAAAAATGTAAAACCACACAAACAAAAATATCAGATAGATTTCTGAGAGGCAGTCTGGAGAGTTAAATGCTGCTGTGGCAAGGGCTTGTACCCTACTGGGTTTCCCTTAGACTAGTCAGGGCTCTAGTCCATCACAAACAATTCCAATTGACTGTGAGGAGCTGGGTCCTGCCTTAAGCTTTGATATACATTAATTTATGATAATACTTGTTACTGTGTGATATGAAATAGATCAGAGGAAGGATCCAGCAGTTCATCATGTAAAAATATTTTTATGTTATAGAGTCAAAGAATCGTGTCAGTCTAAATAAATGTATTAGTCAGATGCAACCTTAACAGAAAATATTTAAGCAACCCCAGAGTTTTTAATACATGCATGATTTCTTTGTTGAAGAAAATCAGATAGATGGGCAAGGATTTGTTTCCATCAGCCTAATATATAACATACATTGTTTGCATGGAATGCTGAAGAACTGCTTTGAAGACAGTGCAGCTGATTACTAGTACTCTCCTCTCTTCCAGCTGTGTAATTTATTTTAAGAAATGTGCCATAGGAAAAAAAACTTGTCAAATTATGAAAAAAAATTCTTCCCTGGAATGTGCAGCACAAGTGGTAAAACTACAATATCTGAAGTATGTCATCCTTATCAATAAATAATGCATCAACTCATTTCTAGGATATTAGCTCCTTCAAACAGATAAAAATTGGTTCCTATTGCTCAATTTCTCACCATTTTGTTTTCTTGCAATGAAAGCAACTGATACTATCACAAAATTTCTGAAAACTTTTACAAAATGCAGCCTTTAGGAACTGTGAATTACCTACCCCCAAGAGAGATCAGATATTTCCCCCTTTTTACGCAGAAAACTGCTTTTCAAATTCATAAGCCCTACAAGATGACACCCACCTGTGTTTTTCAAAGCATCCGGTCTTAAAAAGAAGGAGATGATGCTTAGTAGGGGATTACTACATGTAATCCATAGGCACCACCTTCCCCCAGGAGATCCTTTTATTTCCCAGAAACTTTGTACAAATTGAAATTACAGTTTGGCCATTTGTACAGGATTTTACACATGCCTGGCAGCCTGATTAAAGCAACTGCTTTCTGTGTCTACCAGACATTAGGACGTCCCAGGCGTCCTTAAATATAGAGGTGGCATGTGCTGTGAGCCTGCACTTCCTCCAGGCATTGGACCCTTGTGTACTCAACCAGCACAGCTAACACAGTAGGTTCAAATCTTGTTCCACTTGCTGCCTATGTGCTGACCACTACAGTGTCTGTGCTCACATGTCAGCATTTCTCAAGTGAAATTCAGCTAGCTCATAGTCTCATCCTATCAGTTAACATATTTGAGTGAGTAAAATGTACTAGTGATTAGCATTAGTTAAAAATAATAATTTTATGATGTGTTACCTTTTTGTCTTAAGATAATGCAGCTTGTTTAATGTGTATTCATTTATATGTATGTATATATGTATTTGTATATATTGGTGCAAAAGATTGTAATTTTAAACAAGATTAACAGAAGTGGAACCATTCATATTTTTATGAGAGTAAGAAAGAAATTTCATTACAGAGCATTGCTTAAAAACATGTATATTAAGATGATCATTTGAGTACTACTCATCTTTTAAGTAGTTAATAACCATGAAACTACTTTGTACTTACTATATCCACAAAAACACACCAAAAAACCCCCAAAAATTACAAAAAAAGTAGTTCCCACAACCTTGGAGCACAAAAAGAATTTTTTAAAAAATCTGCTAAAAAGATATTAACAGAAAAGGCTTACATAAGTAAGTTATGTGAGGCAGTATACCCAGGGAGGAGGTGGAGCCACCACCCCTGGAGGTGTTTAAGGAAAGGCTGGATGTGGCGCTGAGCGCCATGGTCTGGTTGACAAGGTGGTGTCTGGTCAAAGGTTGAACAAGATGATTTCAGAAGTCTTTTCCAACCTAACTTCTGTGGTTCTTTAACATATGGCAGCTGGTTGGATGATGTGTGAGGTTAAAAATGGGTACCTGTCATCAGCTTGGACAGAAATAGACTGACATGCCTCCTCAGCTGGACGAGTTAGTCCAGACCAGGAGGACTGATATGCTCCATGCTCCTGTACAGATCCAAAGTGTGCAAAACAAGCAGAAATCAACAGTTTAGCCTGCACTGAGTTCAACAACTGCATCAGGCAACTCACAAGACTGACATTCACTAATATTTTCACCCATTGCCCAAATGTTTCTATTGTATTTTTGATATTTTTAAAATCAATTACCAAGTAATGGTTTACCTATACAATCTTCAAATCAGAGAAGTTTTCTGTCCCCTGAAGTCAGACAGGTGCTTGAGTCAAGACTGGATTTCATGGCTGAATTTCAATTCACTTATACTTGTTGCATACTGAGGATGTTGTGAACCAGTTGGGTGAACTCCTTATTACAATATAGTCAGAGAACAGCATTTCCTCTCAACAAATCATATTGAGGAATTTGCTATTGAATAAGATATATTCAATATGAATAAGACTGTCTGAGCTATTAAATCATCTGCCTCCTCTCCCACCAAATAAGGTTTTTATCTAAAACTCAGCTCCACTACGTTTCAGAAGAGATCTATATTAACATCTACATAACCCTTGACTTCATTCACATGATTTTTTTATTTGCTGCTCTCCACCCTAAGCAAGCATCTGAGGAAAAGGACTGGCCACTGACTATAAACAAAAGACAAATAGGTCTCATCTGGCTCAGATTCTCTGTCCTCTGTGTCACACTTATTTGCAACAATGAATGGAATGTGAGAAACACACACACATACAAACCATAGATTTAGATGTTTTCTGATTCCATGTATTAGAAGGAAATTCAATGACAAGCCAGCAAGGCTGCTCCAGAGTACTTCTTTATCTGGATAGTTAAAAAATGTTACAATTCACACCCTAATTTTTCTGTTTATTCTTTAGCTGGCACACAGCCAGGATTCCTTTTATCATGGGGTGACACATGCATTCTTATACCTTACTGTCAAAATATTTTATGTAAAAAAATTATTTTGTTTTTAACATGCAATATATGTGTAACACACATATGCACAGTGTACTCCTTCTGCTTCTTAGATTTGTGTATTATGAAAAAATGTAAAACCACTGACTTATTGCAAAAATTAGCTAGTTTTCTCTCATTCTAGTACATCTTGTTGCTTTATTTCTCCAAATACCATGTTAGCATAGCTTTCACTGTTAACAAATTCTTAATGTTTCACAGAGTTGGATTGTTTTTCCCAGGAAATCATTTGCCTGTTATATATTCCAAAACATAAAATTCATGTAGGTTAATATTCAGGTTCTTACACAGCATATCAACCAATTGAAAATGTATAAAACCAGGAAACAAGCCATTCATACATTTAGTTCTTCTATGTTTGATTACCTCTGTTACAGCACAGAGTCCTTTTAGAGAAGAATTCATGCAGTCTTAAATCTGAACAGTCAGATGGTGACATACTCAAGCAGAACTAATTCATGTTATGACTCTTCAATGTATAACTCAAACACATCTGGAATGAAACCTGATCCCTCACAAGTGGATGTAAATACATGTAAGAGCAAGGCATATTAAAGAGCATAATTAAGAGCAAGGCATATTCCCTACCAGAGAGTAGGAAAATTGGTGGGGTTTTGCTTTATCTCTTGATTTGTCTGAAACATGTGGTCAGGTCACTTCTCAAAGCTCAGTCTACACTAAAAGCTCTGACTTAGGTCTGTGTTTCTGGAGTGTGAAAAACACACCTCCAACCAGCTGCAATGATTAATGCCCTCAGGTAATCACAACCCAGCTGTCAAAACCACTAGGTTATCACCAGGTGTTGTTCTGCTTAGAATAAAGCTTTACAGTTCTGCAAAACAAGCACTTTTTTGCAGCAGCTACATCCCCATTTCAGGAACAGTTTCCTTGGACATTATAATACTATCCACCTTCCAATGTAAACACATTGGAGACAGGTCAAAATAGATGATGAAACTTCAAAGCCAAAAACTTTTAAGCTTTTAAGATGAAATTTTTAAGCCAAAAAAAATACATTGTCACAGTAAACTGGTAATTTTACTATACATTGTCATTTGAATGGCAGTTATCTTTTATTGTGTTTTGCAACCCGGATACTTAACATATAATTAGTAATCTGGCATCCATGGGCAGAAGTACCATGAAAACTGAAGTGCAAAAATTAACATCTATTTCTCCAGTCAAGAGAGGAAAAAAAGAAAAAAAATTAAGAACAGAAAAGTAAACACAATACAACAACAACAACAAAAACCACCACCACAACAAAACAACCCAAAACTGACAATTTCACTCACTTCAGATTTTTCTTTTTAATAGAATTCTATCAGCACATTTAAAAATATTTAGGTATATGTATATATATAAACCTACCTACTTTGTGTACTTCAAAGTGTAGACTTAAATGTGAAAAATGAGCTGTGTTTGCACTACCTTACATGTGTTTAGTTACATGTTTTATGTGTCGCAAAACTAAATAAGTATTTCTGTAGGTTTGAGTAGGGTACACCTTTGCAAAACTCTAGCTGTTTATTGATGTGGCTGCATGCTGCTAAGTTTTACTTTAGTTTGAACAATGCCCTTGTTCTCTACATTCTAGTCCAGTATAACTTGTTCATTAGTTAAAGTCACAAATGTTGACTAGAAAATAATGGATAGTAAAGGTGATTTTTGTTTCCTTGGTTTATTGTTACAAATAAAATTATAAAGGGGAAGAAGCTGGGGCATTCATATTTTGTTCTATCCGTTCTAAAATCCGAAACCCCAGCTATAAGTTAAAAGCAGTTTTAATTCAACTTAAAACAAATTCATTGGAGAAATGCTCTACTAGTAGCTAGCTACATACAGCAGTTTAGAGTGTAAATTGGAACTTGCAGCTCCCACACTGCTTTCTGCTCAGCCTCAGGAGTTATGAAGTGTGAGCTGTGGTCAGCAAGCCATTACGCTCCCAGGCAATTCATCTTTAGTTAGTTCTCAGTGTGACAGCATTCACTGCACTCACTCTTATGGATAAGCAGTGTGTATTTACTATGTGTGAAGGCAGCCAGTGCCTGGGTTTGTGTCCTCCCTCACCTCCTGTTCAGCCAGTAAAATCCCAACTCCAGTGCTGCAGTGAGGCCTTTGGGACCTGCACTTCACTCTGTCGTCTGAACAGAAGGCAGGTTCACAGCTGATAATCATATTACAAGGCTGTCCTTAATCACTCCTCACAAAGCAATCTAAAGTCCTTTGTAAGTTCTGTTTTTTTCTCTCGGTTACAGTCCACTGAATGCCAGTGTCTGTGAACTAAAACTAGGTATTATGGGCTGTCCCACTCAGTTGGGGTTTTCCTCTGGTTGACATTCTTGTCCCCTTGGAAACTGAATTCTTTCTATCCCTGCTCTGAAAAACCTATTCTCTCCAGTAGAATGAAAACAATTGTAAATGCTGGAAACTTTACTGTGTTACCACAAATCATTTCTCTGTAAGACAGGATACAAACACAAATTTCCATTGAAAACAAGAAAATTTTTGTTAATCAATGAAAGACTCATTATTATTCTCCTATGAAGTAAAGCACTAAAACAGGTTTCTATTGTATTTTTGATAATTTTAAAATCAATTATGAAGTAATGATTCACCTGTGCAATCTTCAAATCACTAGGTACTACAAATAAAATATTTATATTGAATTGGCTCATTGGACTCCAGTTAAATATTGTTGTTTCTTTCCTTCTCTGTCTTTCATATTTGACATGATAGATATATTAACAAGACTGAATATTATTTGTAATTTCAATCCAATATTCCTCCCCTACTCATCTGCCAAGATATTTTTGTATTTTCTAGGATTTTGTTATCATCACACTTGACAGGTAAAGAATCTTTCCAGTGACCTCTGGGAATAAAAGTGTCATGATTAGTGCTATAAAAATATGAACTGAAGAGATGGATATGGGAATTCTTCAGTTTCTACAGAGCTGTGCAACCAGCCAGATTTTTTCAGATTTGCTATAAAACACTGGAAAGAAGATCATATATAAATTTAAGATGAATTTCAAGATCTGTAAACAAAGAGGAAAGAAAAAACCTGTCTCTCATAGTAACCACTAGGATCCTTTCTATTTCCAGTAATGGAAGTTGTTTTGGCTCTGAAATGTAGTTATATTAAATGAGCTATGAGTAGAAAGAATATTTAGTCCAAATTTCATAAACCATCAGTTTTCCAGCACCAGAGCTAAGAATTAATATTGCTACCAAATAAAGTCCTACTAAGTACTGGAAAATATATCCTGTAACTGCTTTGTCAGAGTGGATTTTTTTTTCAATTCACTCCTCTGAAACTTACCGATAAGGATATATAATGAAATAGTTATTGCACAAAAATGAACTGCTGCAAAAATCCATTGAACTATTCTTAGTAATTTCCTATGTCTTAAAATAATTTTACTGTTCAATCTAAGACTCTTAGTAAGGGATAATAACTCTGGTTATTACCCAGCTCAAACTATTGATTTGAGGCATAATAAATATATGAAATGTGTTAAATAGTTTGTCTATACCTTTGTATATGCAACTGTACACTTACCCAGTTGCATATGAAGTATCAGTCTCTAACAAGACTATTTGAGTCCTATTGTTGAGAGATTTTTGACTACAACTATAAGCAGTAGCAGCTCTGAGATTTCAACAGTTGAAACTCTTTCTTCACTACTTGCCTTTAGTGAAGCAACATGACATTACTGATACATACTCAGATTTGTTTCCTAATCCTGATTGGAAAAGCCCTGCCACACCCTCTCAGTTTGGTTTCAGCTACAAAGCCAGAAGCATCATAAGGACCACCACTGAAAACTCTAAACTGTAGGGGACCAAGAGCAAAGACTGAAGAGCTCAAAACATAATTTTTATACTAAAACAAATCACTGTCAAATTCTCTTGAAATAGATTCTAAACATTTTTTTCATTCATTTGTAAATATTTGCACATAGCATGTTTCCCTTGATTGCTTGTGGGAAGGACACAGAAAACAGTGTCAAAAACTTACTTGGTTTCACTCTTACTGACTCTACAAGAGAGCTAGCATATTGCAGGGCAAGGTAAGATTGACTGAAAGAGAGTAGCTATTACCATTTGCTATTTTTTTTTCCTTCCCTATTAATAGTGAAATTTGGTTATTTCTCTGAAAATTTCTCAAGGAATGGAAGTTATACATAGCACACTTGCTTCTCCTCCCTTCAAAAATGAGCACTGGTTAAGGGTTTTCTGTTGCAAAATTTCTTAGAGGGCACAATCCACCTTAAGATTGGGCCTGAGCTATCCTGGGTAAGGCCTCAGATTTGGGCCTGAGTAGTGGTGAGCAAGCCTGTGGCGCAGCAGTAAATTCCATTAAGGTGTGTTTAGTATTAATTAGTATAGTTATAGCAATTTTACCGTGGTGACCTTAAAGTTAGGATTGTTTACATTTTTTCCTAATCAAGTACCAATTAGAAAACACCTGTTAGTATGAACTATCTGAGACTCTATAACCCACCATTTGGTAGCAATAAAGGGAGAATGCATGCATGAACCATACTGGTCGGATCATGCATTGCTCTGCTTCAGCCTCCCATGGACCCCCTGGCTTCAGCTTTTAGTCTTCCAGGACCCCTTTTCCACAATTTAACTTTATACCTGTGGCTGAGGTTTTATCTGCCTGCACTTTAGGAGCAGTAGTCAGAAGGAAGCACAGAAATCCCAATCAGTTGCAAATATCTAAGTTATCCAGGTGTTACCTAACCCGTATTTTCCCTGCAAAATGTTGAGCACATATCCATTCATCTCTGTTATCAATGATTTTATCCAAATGTAAATTTTGATGTAAATATTTTTCCCATGTTGTCTGTCATTCACTTTCCATGTCCAAATAATATAATTTTTTTTTTATCTTCCTCTTATTGCCACTTTTGTAGAAAGACTTCCTGTAACTAGGGATAAAATTCTCTAGCTACATCTCCTCTAGAAATATGGCTATCTTGTTCATAAATACACTCAATATGAGTGTAACAACTCCTAATAATATGCATTTTAAACACCAAATTCTCTGTGTCCTTTTATAGTTCTGAGACAGTTCCCTGGGAAACCATTATAGATCTAAGCTCCCCAGTCTTACACTATGTTCACATTTAATTAACAGAAAGTGCAGTGTATTTTCTTTGTAGCATGAGGCTTTGACAATGGATTTCTTCTGCTTTTCTGTATGTTCCTGTTCACCAAATAAGTTGTGGATGTCCCACATCTCTGGAAGGCTGGGTTGGATGGGGCTTTGAGCAACCTGATCTAGTGAGTGGCATTCATGACCATGGCAGATGGTTTGGGACAAGAGAATCTTTAGGGTCCCCTCCAACTCAAGCCATTCTATGACTGTAGGTGTGCAAAAGTACATTTACGACAACTGCTGCCTGTGAACTCTTCAGTGTGGCAACACAGAAAGAAAACTAAACCAAAAGAAATTTGATAGAAAAATTTCTGAACTCAATAGAGACCAGCTGAGTCAAATGAGCTTCAGGGCCTTTTTTTTTTTCTCCCCTGTTTTTTAACAAAATAAGATTCTTACTTGTTTAATCCTTCCCCTATATAAAGGTAACATTCAGAAATGTACTGTATCAGATAACTTTTCACCAGGTCCTGTTGAAAAGAAGACTGAAGACGTGTAACTACTAAACAAAACCATCATGCTTAATTCTTTAAACCACAGAGGATCAGTATATTAAAAAAAAAAATAAATAAAACCCCAACCAACCAAAGAACTTGTGGTATCATGGGCTCCCCCTGGTGGTTTGCGTTATGAAAGACTTTAATTCTCCACACAAACCCCTTAAATTTACGAGGACTAGTAACAGACAAGCAAGAGAATGCTCTGACAGGAAATGTGGTCTGTGTAAAAACATTTTTCTAAATCGTCTGTAAATTATCAAAATCAAAGAGTTCTTGATTCATCATTTTTAGGATGGATAATTAATTAAGCATACTGACAGATCAGCTGCTAGACATCTGCATCCTGTTAAAGGCAACCAAAGTTAATTATGCTTATGGCTGCATTTGCTGGAGTGATAGTGGGTTTTTGAAACCACATGTCCAAGAGTTATTACAGGTTCTGCATCACTCTTTCTCTTGCATTAATGTGGGGATTTGTCAATCTTCCTCTCTAATTCTGGGCTTTTTGAATGTGCTTCAAATTAGGAGAAAGGTTTTATTAGCATTGAAGTTGCTCTATCTTTTTTTTTTTTTTTCCTGGAACTGAACCTCTTCAAATTTATAATACTATGGATCAGGAACACTCTCAGTTTTCCATAAAAAAGGTACAAGTAAGAGAAAAATTGACCAGTGTTTAGCCTCATGCAGCCAAGTTAGTTGTTCTTTGCACCAGATGTAAAATCAAGACAAAAAATATGTACCTTAACAGAAGTGCTGCAGAGTTATTTAGTCTCTATTTTAATCTGAACACCTAATTTATGATACAAATACAAGGATTTGTAACTGTTTCAGTTCAATAAAACAGACCTTTCACTAAGTGACAGGTCCTTAGATGACTTAGGTTAAGAAATACCCAGTAATTAATGAAGATCAATAGTTCTGATCTAGGTCTTGGCCTGCAATTGCAAGACCTGTGCCCCTGATTTCTCTAGAATGAAATTCAGATTTTTTGTAGTCTGGCTGCATATGAAAATTGTTTTAATTGCCCAAATTTTATTTCACTCCACTTAAAAGAGAAGAAATTCTGATATGCCAAAACTTGCAATACAAGATACGAATACTAGCAATCAATGCTTCTCCTATTCAAATTCAGTATTAAATGTGCAGATTTCTTCATATCCTTATTTACAGAACGCAGCAATATACATTATACCAAAAAAAAACCCCCAAAATTAAACAACAAAAAAGAAACCAAACAAACAAACAAACACAACACTAAAAAAATGAAGGTTTTATCTCCAGATAAGACCAGTCAAAAAATTCCTTCTTTAATATCTTTGTAATAGATAAAAATTAAACCTGAGCACTTTGAATAAACTTCAAATTATTTGTTATACAACAGTTTTATACAATGAGCAGTAAATCATAACATTTATTAATACTATAGAAGTTAATTGAAAAGCAAAGGTTTTACACAAAACAGTAAATAGATCTTCTTTAACCTCAGTAGAATAAAAATTGATGAATTACTAGATTGCAAACTAGTGGTTGCTTAAAGATCAGTTGTTGTAACACACATGTATTCATTATGGAAATAGAGAACACAGTTCCCACAACTAAATTTCTGTTCAAAGGGGCTAAATTTCCCACTGCAATAAGCTGTAAGAAAAACTACTGGGAAGAAGAATGTTCAGAGAAAATGGAACTGTGAGCTCTTTAATTAAAATCTGAAATTATGACAACTGCTGTGTTTGGCAGAACTCCTTAATTGTGGTAATCTTTATATAAAGAACAGAGAACTGCATTTACAAAGAACAATTAGGAAAAATAATTAATTAATGTTAAAAAGAAAAAAATGGATGGTAATACAAATGACATTATAAGGTAAGGGAAAAAGACTAGAGAACCTAAAGATTTCTGAAATAAATATATTGTCAGATGTAGGGACAGCAAGATAAACATATTTCCTATAAATTAGCAACAAAGGAAATAATGCCAATGATATAATCCCACTTCCAGACAGTGATTGAAAACTATTTATACTGCATGAAAGGAAGACCTGTGGGTCCTCTGGACAAGTCAAAGCCAGCAGTTTACCAAAAGAAGACCAACAGTTCCCTGGACTGCAATAGGAAAGTATCACCAACAGGTTGAGTGAGGTGATCCTTCCTCTTTCCAAGTGCTGCTGAGACACACTTGGAAAGCTGAGCCCATCTCTGGGCTCCCAGTACAAGACAGACATGGACATATGGGACCATTCACTAGCTGTGAATGAGACTGATATTCCATGATTAGAGAACTTAGGCATCTGTCACAGAAGGAAAGGCTGAGAGAGCAGGGAGAAGGGAACTTGTAGTATGCATAATTACCTGATGGGGAGTTATAATGAAGACAGAGTCGTGGTATCTGGCAGGACAAGAGGCAGTGAGCACAAAGTGACATGCAAGAATATACATTTAAACAGATGAAAAACATTTTGACACTGAGGACTATAGAGCATTAAAACATGTTGCGCATGTAGGCTGTGGAGTCTCCCTGGTGAGTCTCCATCCTTGGAGATATTCAACACTCAACTAGAAACAGCATTAAGCAGCCTGGCCTAGCCGGCCATCTTTGAGCTGTGATATTGAACAAGCCAATACTTAGAGCTCCCTCCTACTTCAGCCAATCTGTGACTCTGTGAAACAAAGAAATCCATATATTGAGAGGTTACACCAATTATCAAATCACTTTCTAAAAACACTCTCCTCTCTTCATTTAAAGTCTACTCTCAATGAATATAGCTCAAAGTCTTTTACAAATCCAGCTGTTTAGTGGAAGTCTTGCTAAGGCAGGATTGAAGATCAGCAAAAGCAAAAGCAACCTGGCTTACCTTAAATGTCCAAATGTTTCCAGCAGGATGCTAATCCTTATGGTAAATTTTCAGATATTGTCCCTTGTGCAGAGTCCTTGTGAGCACATTTACAGTGGGAAATACCATACCAGGGAAAGCACTGATCTAGTTATTAATGAACTGGAACACCACATTGCCATATAACAATATTAGCTTATGTATCTAAAAGCTGTGTAATTGCATCAGCACAATGCTACATCCAGGCTAATTAGCTCTGCCGATCAAACTAATTAGCACAGAGCAGAGCCATACTGAATACCAATTCTAGCTTCTGAACTACTAATCAAAGCACTACTAGACAGTGAACACCAAATAAAAATAATTTGAGTATATTCAGCAGTGAAAAATTCTGAAATTCTGTCCATTCTGTAAGTATGTGTAAAACTTTTAGAAAAAAACTTTTTCTTGTTTTCAAAACACATCTTTTTAGCACATTTTAAGTCATTGCGAAAACTAATTTGAAGATTTTAAAAATGTGCTTTGCTGAATACTTGTCACTCTACAAGATGGTTACGTGCTATAGCAGATTCCTGTGAGTTTATTTCTCTTAGAAGGTGAATCTATAGAAAGACATGAATTTCACAGATGAATTTTTGTTTCTTCACATAGTGCATTCACAAAGCTCTGTTTTCTTTAACAAAAGTGGTGTAAAAGCACAGTCAGTTCTCTGGTTTTATACTACCACTTTCTTTGAAGTGTCGCCCCTAATTTTAATCCGCATTTTTTAAAGAAATCATTTCTGATGTTTGGTACATTTTTGTATTTGTTTCAAAATGTTCTGATAAAGTTTGGGCTAGCTGGTGCTTGCTCAAAATTGAAGGTGCACTAGCAATTTCCTGTAGCATGTCAGGCTATATAAAGAACAGCTCAGCCTTGGTCATGCTCTGCTTATTTCACAGAAAATGATCATGTTGCTCAGGTGGATCATGTCTATTTCATCCATTTCCAAATAAGTAATGTCTTTGATGTCAGCTAATTGGTTCTGCACTGTTTGAGCCTATTTAACAATATTTGTGTATCTGGGCTAACATAGGGCTAACATAATAAAATCTTTCAAGAAAACTCATCTAAAGTACATTTCTCAGGTCATACTTGAGAGCAGATTTCACATTTAACATTTAACATTTATGTTTTGAATTACTTCCTCAATATGGTTGTGATCTGACAGTGGTTTGCATCTAGCCAAAGCCCTTCTGAACTCAATAAAACTTTTCTTAATCTTGTTCTTGAAAGGATCTTAATACCCAAGATTTTACTGTATTTATTTCCAGCTGTGATTCTTTACTTTGAGCTGCCCATTTGTGAAAGTGCTTTAGCCTTGACTCCAGCTAACTGACTTTGAACAAAATAACCGAGGCAAAGTCTGAGCAGAAGCTTGAGTTACCTCTGGCATGTATCTAAATAAAGTAACCAAAACACTTGTAATACATGCTCAAATGCTAATGGTTAGTTATTGCAAATGTTAGTTTGACTGTTACTGCTGAAAAATTAACCTTAAAGGTTCAACATTTTCTAAGCTGCTGAAACTTACTCTACAGAAGGGGCCCCTGGAAAGTTCAGTCCTTTTCTGTATGCAGCACGTTGTATACTAGTGCCCATAGCAACCCTATGAGGAACCACTGCTCTAGGGCAGACTTCCTGCTCCAAGCAGAGGGCAAGGCAAGGCACTAATAAATGCCACCTCAGTTACCTCCCTTTCTCTGCTTTAAATATTGTTACTTGGCTCATGATCACACATGAGGAAGCACTCTATATAAATACCTGAAATACACTGTGAATTAGCTACTTAATATCAAGAACACAAGACAGCAAGAAAAAAGGAAAGCAAATCTCCTAGATCAATAAAGGATTTAATGTTTGCACTTTACTAGGCTCAGTGCACAAGAAGAAGAAGAACAATCCAAATCTAGGACATGAAAAATAAGTCATATTTTAGTTGTTGAAAGGGAAATTCTAACTGCTACTGCTCAGTAGTGGTAATTTGTGACAGAGTGGAGGGCAAGGGGCTTTGCTGCAAAAAAGGGTTAAAGTGGCTGGGAGCAGGAATGCCAAGGGCAGAAGGACTCCTTGACAGAGATTAGTTTCCCTTGGTGATGGGATAAGAAACAAGCCTCTGTATTGTCTTGGATTTTCATGGAGTTGGAGAATTCAGGGTGAACCTTGGGGCAACAGAGCTGGGCTGGGGAATGGACCCACAGCAAAGTTCAAGTGCCCCATGCAACTGCTCAAGGGGTTGGTGCTGCTGATGGTTCAAGTGTCTATGAGGGATCTGCTTGTGAAGCATCTTTGCAGACTCCATGTAGAACCATGTACTGCAGTGAAACTTTGCCCAAGCATTGTTCATTGATTTTTTCAATTTTCAGCACAAATGTGTGTTAAATTCTCCTTGAAGGGTACCATAGAAATTCCCTAAAAGTTGTCCAAACTATCTTAAAGAACATGCAGTGGGCTCAGGTGGTAGGACTGTTCTGCTCATGTACACCAATTTTTATGCTGCAAAACCAAATGGATATAGTTTATCCAACTAAAGCAATACAGGATAATACTTATTACACTATTTCAAATGGCTTTTCACATTCTCATTATTGCATAGATATTCAGTATAAGAACAGCCTTAGTTTGCACTTTCATTTGGAAGCATCCCAGAATCTGTTCTAATAATGAGAAATATTTGAGGACACCCTTTAAACAGCTGGTTGCTGCCATTTATGGGTTACTCATTTTGCCTCTTTTAAGGATCTACAGCTCAGGATTTCAGACTGTCACAGAAGTATATTAAGATCCTATTATCATTTATTCCCACTTATTCACTGTCCTTTTCTTCAAGTATCATTAGGTTAATATAGAACAAATCTAAAATACTTTGTTTACTTGTCGCAAGCATACCACATGCATGTCAGGTGGTGTATAAATGGGAAAAAAGCAATAACATACTTAATTCACAGAATGTTTAGAATCTCCTGTTTCTCATAATATGTATTATATTACTTTAAATTAAACCTCTTAGTGTCTTTTTCTTTGTGCCAAAATTCACTCTAGCATTTGATAGCAAAACTAAAAGCAATTAAACATAGCTTAAATTAACTTAAATTGCAGTTCCAAAAAAGAAAGTACAAACACATTCCATGTTAAATGACTTGACTAACCTTAGCCATTTCAATTCACTGGTTCAATCTCTTCTCATTCTGGGATGTGCATCAGTTCAAACTGTATGTATAAATGACCCTGTTGTATGTAGTATATTGGCAAGTTGGGGCTTTGTTTGGAGATTATGATAAAATCCCCCAGGCTTTATTCATCTATAGAAATTACTGGTACTCCAAGAATGAGCCCAGAGCACCTCTTTGCTTTCTAGAGTTTGTAACCCAAAGATTTATTTCTTTTTAAATCACAGTCTCTATGGCAGTTACAAACCCGTATTTATATACATCCATCCATGCTTTGTATTCATGTAAAGCTTAAGAAAAATATCTGTAACTTTTGTTAGGACCCATTTTCATCTGTTTCCTTAACAAGATATAGGATACAATATAGCTGAGCTAAACAAGCCAGCTATTTTAAACAGTCAGATAACAGTTTTTTCACCCATGTAACACTGTTTCCTAAAGAGAACTGCCTGATTACATGAGATTGCCCTATGCTCAGTTTCCAAATCCTTGCTTAAGCATCACTCCCTAAAATTATATCTGTCATTTCTGCAGAATAGTAGTAATTATATCTAAACAACTGGTTGGGAACAGAAATTAAGAGTGTGTTCTAAGCATTAGAAGTAGAAAAAGGTTGGATTTTCAGCAACATAAACACTTGTCTTGGTTTTGAAAGAAGACAGGTATCTGCTAAAGAGAGGCAGGGCCTCTCTTGGGATGGATAATTCAAATTCCCTTCCCCCAAATTATTATAATTTAGAAAAAAAATTAAAACGGCTCTCAGGCAGAGATATGGGGATAGGAATAACAATTCTTTACTAATAGTATAACAAGGCAAACAAACAACGACAACTACAGCAATTAATAGCGAAAACAGAACCAGGGACCTTGACGGAGCTTGGTCCTACAAAACCCAGGGCAGTCTGGTCTCTGGGGACTCCAAAAAAAAAGTACTAAGCTGGAACGGCGGGGTATCCCGGGCTGGTGGATCGGGTGAAGTTCGGAGCTCTGTCGGTGGTCACTGGGGGGCCGGGATGTCTGGCAGGGAAGGCAGTGCGGGCCCGCGGTGCAGAGCAGCTCTAAAACAGCGCCGAGGCAGTGGGACAGGGCTGAGCTAACTCCAGCAGGGCAGCAAAGGAGGAATCAGGATCTTCCTGGGCACACAAGCAGATGATAGTAGCTCTCTTCAGGATCAGATCCCGGTGGTGCCAGTGAGAAACCCACGCAGCAACGGCAGCCCCCTCTTCTCCCGATGCAGACCACACCAAACGTGAAGCTGCCCTCCAGCCCCGTCTTTCTCCCACCCTCGAGAGAAACTCGCAGAGACAAAGGGTGTAGCCAAATGCCAGGGTCCATCTTTTTTTGTTTCAGCTGAGCACTGATAAGTACCAGCAATTATCTGCCAAGCAACCCTTGGGAAAAAATTCTATAGGTGAAAAAGAAAAGAAACCTAACCCCCAACAACACTGAAGACCAGGAACTATGCAGAGAGATGCCTCCCACTCCACTCCTGTTGAATGACAGTATTTCAGAACCAGCTGAGACACTGCCAATGAACCCAAAACAACTGTCTGCACTTAGGACTACAGTGGATCTAAATGATGTAATTATTTCTAGTTCAGCCTGATGAGGTAATATATTTGTTTACTTATAAAATACCCATGAAAAGCTAATATAGGTTTTTAGTTTTTCCTGAAGTAACCTAGTCTTAAATACAAAATATATGCTAATAACAGTAGTGGCTAGAATAACCTACAGCAGCTCTTTACAGCAGAAAAGGAGTCTACCCCTTGAAACACCTTCAGCTCAGAAAAAAAATAGTTTCACTTGCTAGAGGCTTCCTATCTAGCTGAAGAAGATCCACATTACTTTCATATTTTCAAACTTTATGATTTATAAGTAGCAAAGTACTGACAGCATGGAAATGTACATACAGATGTATCTGCTGTCAGCATATCTTAATCAGTCTTGGAAACTGAGTACATAGTCTGTCTTTGGAAGTGCTGCGTAACTACCCTCACCAAGCAAAACCTGACAGCCTTTCTTATACATCTGAACATAAACAGCTGAAAAGACCTTGCTGAGTCTGAAGTTTTGGTTCCTGGCATTCACAACAACCAAAGCGATCTAAAGTACAAGAACCAAGAGAAAAATCCCTCTGACTTGCATTTTTCCATGCCTGCCTGATGATTATCGTTTACCTATGTGTGTGTTACGTATAGCTGATGCTTGTAACACCAGACAAAACCCTGCACAGAGGCCTCCTGCCTTCCTCTGCCACAAGCTGCTGGTGTGATGCCCCCGGGGGGGTCAGGCTTTGCCCCCTGCCTGCAGGGATGCTGTATCCACCTGCTGCTGCTGAGGCTGCTGCTGTCGCCTCTCCAAAGGATCAGCATGCTTCATTGCTGGAATATTTGTTCAGCTCTGCTGAAATGCAACCCCTGACGTTTGTTTGTGCAAGGTGTATTTGCTCAGGAGTTCACTGTGAGAACGTGACATAAGCCATGACAGAGCTACCTTACCCTACAGCAGGTGACCTACAGTTTTGTTTGCTTCTTTAGTCACAGCCTTGAGTTTTAGAAACCACATTCCTTATTAACTGTTCTGGCCATCCAGTGAATGCAGGTTGCTTTTGCTTTGTTTCTGTTACCCTTTGGTCTAAAAAGACTGATGTTTTTACTTTATTATATTAATTATTAATTAAATATTATTATATTTGACTTAACTTCTTGAGAACAATGAATAAATCTTCTTTGCCAATAGAAAACATTTTATTTTTTTTTTATTCCTCAATAATTTAATTGAACTGAAGCAACTTGGGTTCACTGAGTAGTCCTAATCATAACAGAAATTTGTGGCAAATATCTGAATGCAGATGTCCATGATCACAAACCTACAATTCCCCTATATAAATATATGCATCTAGGTGGTCAGAACTCTGCTCTGCTCTCTTAAAGACAGCAGAAAGCCTTTTTCATTACAGAAAACTTTCCCAAGTAACATTTGTCATAAGTAGCATACAGATTAGATCCAACAGGATGGTATGTATCTCTATGTTCTTCTGTAACAATAAAAGCATTTCTTTCACTCTTAATATGTGCTTATGTATACATCTAGCTGAATAATTGTTGCTTGGTTAAGGAAAAAAAAAATCATCAAAGGCTCAATAAGAGCAGTTATCCTGTGGGAAATATCAATAAACTTTTGCAGGGACAGTATTACCTTGTATTTTACATAGCGCACACAATTTAAAATATATATCTCAGTGCTACACGAGCAGTCCTGATCTATCTGGTTGATACTCCAGTTGGTTGTGTGCTGTCAGACAGCTGGAGAAATGGGTAAAGAAGAATTCCATTGACTTCAGCAAAGGGGAAGGAAAAGTCCTTTTCCTGGGGAGGAATAACGACATGCATCAGAACAAGCTGGGACAACAGCTGAGGACAAGCTTGATAGAAAAAGACTTAGGGATTCTGTGGGCCATTGAATGAGTCATCACCATGCCTTTGCTGAAGAGATGGCCGACAACCACCATCTGGGCTGCATGAGGTGAAGTGTTACCAGCAGATTGAGTGAGGTGATCATTTCTCTCTACTCAGCACTGAGTACACACCTGGAAAACCAGATCTAGCTCTGGGCTCCTCAGTATAAGAGAAACGTGGTCATACTGGACTGACTCCAGCAAATGGCCACGAAGGACACTGAGGAAGTCTCTGTCTTTGGAGATACTCTATACTCAGCTGGAGACTGGCCCTGAGAAATCTGCTTTAGTTGTCCCTTTTTTGAGTGGGAGCAGTGCATGAGGCAATCTCAGGAAATTTCCTCTATTTCAGTGACTCTGTGCTTCTACATTCATTCAGGGGCCTATTTACTCCCCCATTTTTTCAGAAAGTGCTCTGATTTTTACTCTTTATTAAGGCTTATCTCAGCAATGTGAACAATAAAATGCTTGGCTGAAATAATCTCATGATAAATGGGGTGACATTACTTTGTATGTTTAAACCTACAGGCAAAGCACAGAGCACAACCCTTTGTGAACACTCTGCAACAGGAGTGGAATGTAAGCAGTAGAAAAAGATCTCAACAAAAGCATGGAGAATTAGAAGTAAGAATGCCAAAAGAATGAAGAAAACAAGTTCATACATGACATGTAGAAATAATATACTTTTGAATTAATAATCCGAGTTATATTTTAAAACTGAGTATAATGCATTTGGTTTTTCAGAGTCAATCTTTCAGTTACTTTGTGTAACACACAGCAGAGTTAATTGGGAATAAAGGAAGGTTAATAATCAACATAGACCCACAGGGTCCAAATTCTTTTTGGCAGGAAAGAGACACAATGTGATTACCACCAAACTCTGGGATGCTACACTAGTCTAGTTGTGTACTAGCTGTGTATTCCTAGGCATATGTGAAATCTAGTTCCACTTACTAAGCTGATAGGAAGATAATTCCATGCTTCCTTTTCCCTAGTTCATATTGTCTATTTAGAAGTGGGATGGAAGATACTAGAACATCACATTTAATGAAACTGGTTCAGAGAAGTGAAACAGGAAGAAATAAAGGGAAGAATATTGAGCAAGTCCAGTACATCGCTTCTCCTTTCATTGAAAAACCATGATGTAATGGTTTCTCTTTTAATTAGTATATACAAAACAAAAATTTGAAATCAATTTTCATCCCCTCATGAGGTTCAATAAGAAGAAGTGCACTTGGGTCACAACCTGATGCAGCGCTACAGGCTGAAGGAGGAGTGGGTCGGGAGCTGTTTGGCAGAAATGTACTTGGGGGAGCTGGTTGAAGGCAGCTCAGTATGAGCTAACAGTGGGCCCAGGTGGCCAAGAAGCCCTATGGCATCCTGACCAGCATGACTAAGGAAGTGGTTATCCCCTTGTACTCAGCACTGGTGAGGCCACACCTCAAATCCTGTTCTGGCCCCTCACTACAAAAGGGCCTTTGAGTTGCTCTAGCACATCCAGAGAAGGGCAACAAGGCTCATGAAAGCACTCAAGAGATTGTCTTGTGAGGGTCTTGTGATTGTCTTTATCTGAGTTTGTTTAGTCTGGACAAGAGAAGGCTCAGGGGGGACCTCATCGCCCTCCACAGCTCCCTGGAAGGAAGGTGTGGTGAGATGGGGGCTGGTCTCCTCTACACTGCCTGCAGTGAGAGCACCAGAGGAAACGGCCTTAGATGACACAGGAGAGATTCAGAACTTCTTTCGACTTTTAGGGTCAAGAACTGGTATAGATTGCCCAAGGAGGTGGTGGAGTCACCATCCATGGAGTTGTTCAAGAGAAGTCTGGATCTGTCACTGGGGGATGTGGTTTAGTGGTTAAGGGGTTGCTGTGGTAACGCTGGGTGGATGTTTGGATTGGATGACCTTGTTGGTCTCTTCCATGATTATTCTACGATTATATGAATAAATTATTAAAGCCTATGTAAAGGCTCAATTCGATCCATGCTAAACAATCTACTTAAGCATACAAGCTTTCTAATTCTGTTACTTCCCTATTGCCTGTCTTAAATATTTCTCTCAACTGAAAAACAAAGAAAAAGTAAAAAAAGAAAAAAACAAGACAAAATGGGAACAACAAAAAAGAAGCAATGAAGTTCTGAAGAATTTGAATAAAAATATTACTACACAGACATTATGTGTAGTAATATTATGGAGCTTTAGAGGATATTAACAATACAGGACTTGTCTTATTTATGGATGTGCTTCAATGAGATAGAAACATTGATTAAAGGAATCTGTTCATTGTATTCTACCACCTCACCGAAGAGTATATTAAAACAAAACTCTGACAACAGTACTTTGATTTATTTGACCTAAATCATTCACAGGACACTCCATAAGGCAAGACACTAAGAACTGAGAAAAATATTAAAGTTAAAGGTAAGAATTAAGGACAGTGTAGTTTTAAAAATCAGAATTAAAGCCTTGGTAGAATATTCCTATTCATAATAAATGTAAGTCAAAAAAGTAAGCCAACCATGACTTCTGCTGTCCATTATGTAAGATGACTATGCAGCTCTGGACTTTTCTGAGTGTGTCCTTGGACCATTCACTTTTGTTCCAAGGATTGTCTGTTTCAGAAACTTTCCTATCCATACTATGTGACAACACTTAATGTTACCAAACACATTTATTTAATGTAAATCATTATGAATATTGCTTTTAATAAGGAAAAAAAAGCAAAACGTCTCCACTGTAAGATAACTGTGTTATTTTAGCATAGTTCCATAATTCTCTATAACATTGTGCTGCGTTAAAACCAGTTTTTGACGTCATCTCATGAGAACACCCAAAACCAGCTTTACTTCAGATGATTTGTGTACAACTGAGCTGTAGAAGTGCTAACATTTGAATTATACAAGCAACATTCATGTGTTGCTGGATAGCACTTTTCCAATGCAGGAATTGACTGTGCTGGAATAGATCAATCTATTTAAGTATTTCCTTTTTCTTTTTTTCAACTAATACCTTTTCAGCACAATGCAGTTCTTCCTACTACTACATTAAAAACAGCAACGAAGTGTATTTATAACAGAATTAATAATAGCCATATAAAAATGCATGACTTGTATTTAACAGTCATTATCAGATTAACAAAATCACACAGAATCACAGAATGAACTAGGCTGCAAAAGACCTTTGAAATCATCAAGTCTATCCTCTGACCTAACACTCCTCATCAACTAAACCATGGCACTGAGTGCTCATCTTCAGGAAGTATGATCTGTTTACTGTTGAGTAATGGCAATGACTGTAGATTTGATCCTGCCTCCAGTAAAGGAAATTCTTTAATGAGGACAAAGAGAACCCACAAGATGGAGAGCTCAGAGGATACCAAATGAAGACAGAACTGTTTTCCTTTATTGCCATTAGACTATATGGGTAACATGAAATAAGAGAGAAGAAGATTAAGTTTTTTTCAATTACAACATTCCCACAATTAGAACTGGATATATACACAACTGGATTCTCTCCACTGCCTTTTTAAAAGTAACCAAAGTTGGAAGTATCCATAGCAGGTAAGACATCTCATTCAAATTTTCCTTTACCATCTTAAACATCCAGAACAATTTTTCTTTATTTACTTCTAATCTAGATGAATAGGCTCTGGTTTTATGAATGCATGAATATTAAAAAAATAGCTGATATTTAATCTGATAGGTTAGAAAGCAACAGACCTTTTACAGAGTATTGCTATTTGATATATTGCAAATCAAACCACAACTATGTTGACAATTATGTTTAAGTGACACACAATGATACAGAAAATTCCAGCTTTTATCAAAACTGTGTGTTTTCCTCTGGTCAAACAGGATTACATTGCTTGATTTGAAAATCATATCAGAAATTTAAATGGTACAATAAAAATAAAACTATGAAGGTATTTCCATAAACAGTATCTTGGAACAGAAATGTATAGGGTATTAAATAAAATTGACATTTAGTCAATCAGCTGTGGAACTTAAAACTATAAAACCTAATTTTAAAAAAAATTCTTAATCACAGCATACTATTCCAAGGGTCCAATGAGTGAAGTTCTCAGTGAAAAAAATAGGAAGAAGGGTTTAAAACTGTTAAATATTCAACAAACTCTTTGATATAGACATATATACCTCTGCAAAACTGTTTTGAGCTGCTAAATCTACATGAAATCCCAACAACCTTGAAAGTGAAATTCCAACTTTATTCAGATCAGGGAAAATATGGGGGCTGGTCTCCTCTACACTGCCTGCAGTGAGAGCACCAGAGGAAATGGCCTTAGAAGACACAGGAGAGATTCAGAACTTCTTTCGACTTTTAGGGTCAAGAACTGGTATAGATTGCCCAAGGAGGTGGTGAAGTCACCATCCATGGAGTTGAATGAATGAGTAGTATGAATGCAAAATCCACAGTTTTGTTTGTTTCCCAGGTCCAGCTGAGGCTGGAAGGCCCAGAAATACTAAACTAGCTTAGCTTTTGGGAACACAAGCAAGCTCCCCAGAATGCATATTGCAATTCATATGAATTCATTGCCTCAATTCATATGAAATACACCATTGCAGGTCAGATGAAATTTATCAGTCAAGATGTCATTCAAAAAAAGATTACCATATATTTGAATTTGATGTTTGCATTTAAAATGACAAACTGCAATAAGGTTGATATTACACATATATTTTGTTGTAAATCTAGATTTGCATGGATCTTACTGAAGGAAAAGAAGTAGTAATGGAAATAGTAGAAAGTCTGGCCTATCCATTCTTCACCTCAACTTTCAACTTCAAATATATAGATAGCCTAGGTTAAACAAAAAGCTTCCCTCTTCTGTCTCTTACAAATTAATGCCAACAATTCTCTTCCAGAATGCAATCAAATAAGGAACTGTTGCTATCATTATCCTGCACGAGACTGAATATATAAGGCCTGGGTAAGGGTTAATCTCAAAAAGTTTTCAGTGGTCACCTCTGTAATCATGAATTCCCCTTTAAGATGAAGGAACTTCAGCAATGTCTCATTCAAGCTGAAGTGCTCATTTAAAAGTAGATACTTTCAAGTATCAAGTATTCTTTTAAAGTACTTTCCTTGAGTATTTGAGTCCTTAGTCTTATTGCTACTTTTTCTTTTATGAAACAAGGCAATAAAATATGTTACAAGTTAATCAATCTCAATTTTAATGATGAATAAGAAGGGAAGAGTGAAAAGGCGCGGGGGGGGGGGGGGGGGGGGGGGGGGCGGGGCGCGGCGGTTTTGAACTGACAGCACATCCAAGACTGATTTTGTGTTTTCACAGATCAATTCTGCAAGTTAAAATAATCATTAAAATAAATTCACTCAGATGCTGTTGCAGCAACACGAAACTAACATAAGATAGTTTCAATGCAAGCCAGATTCCTTAAAGTCTGAAGCTTCACAGAGTTCAAAGCCACTAAGGTGAATTGATATAGATTATCAAGAATTATAGAGGAAACACTGAATATTCTTGGACTTCTGTTCTCACCTTGATGCTACTCCTTTGCCCAAATAACTCACCTAAGTAGGCTGACTAATATAAAGCAAATAAGAAGCCAGAATTCACAAGTCATATGATATTATTTTTCAGGTTTAAGATATGTTAGACAAACCTTTCTACAAAAGTCTTCCTCCTTCTTTGGCATTCTGCTCATGGACCAGAGGACAGATGGATCCGAGTATCAAAGGAATCAAGAAAAGCATTGCTACTCTCTTGATTCTCTGCTCCAACAAAGGATTCTTGCATATCTACTGGCCTTAGGAACAACATTCACATCAACACAGCCACTGGATTGAATCCAAGCAGCCTGCACAGCCCATCTGATTCCAATAGGGCAGGCAGCATGATCACCACAAGACTGTCAAAAGGACAGCCAAATACAAATGACACCCAATAGTTAAACATGGGAGAATTCCTCTAAAACTATGGGAAATTATTGACATCCATAATGAAGGAGGCTCCAAATGAAATCTATAATAAATTAAATGTTAATAATATGGTTTTTGCAGATCTGAGGATTGCTACCTACAACGATAAGCAAGCTGTGTAAGATAGATGAGGAAATAAAAAAAGGATTACAGAGGAAACAGGGAGGAAAAACAGGTTTTCCTGTTAGAAAACTTACTTGAAGTTCCTTTCAAAAAATTACTTACTCTTTATTTCACAAACTAAGTTCATTTCTACATTTTCCTTTGAAGACCCAAGTATTGGAGTATGAATCCCTCCAGGCCAAATCCATACAGGCCCAGGAATGCCCAAAAATGTGAGGATTGAATTAGAACCTTCAGAAAAACTAAAAGACATAAGTCCACACAGACATGAGGTAGAAATGCAAGTTTAGTTTTAAATGAATAGAGTATTTTAAGTGCCTGTATTAGCTCTTAAGAGAAGCCCTGAAGCCTAGTTTAAAGTTCAAGTAACATTGCCTTTTGCAAAGTTAGCTAAATTTTAGTCATAACAAAAATAATGTAGCCTTGCTAGATAGAACAGATAGAGCTATATACGTAGAATTTGTATAAGAATTTGCGTAAGAATTTGCGTTTGCCTTCGTACATCAATTTTGACTTAGGATAGGTCCAACACTATTGTAAGAAAATTTGTGTAAGTGCCTAATTGGCTAAAAATACAATAAAAATGTACTACTCTGAGAACACACACCTCACACAGGACTCACGAAAACACCAATGCCACTGTTGTTGCCACTGCATGGACTGCTACTGATAAGACATTCACAGGGCACAGACTACTGAGGCCTCTACTGTGGCTGTGGTTGCTGCTTCTTGGGACTTAGAAACTCTGTATTACAAGGCTTCTGCATACTGCTACGGACTCTAATAACTTTGCCTTCGTGGGGCTGATTTAACAATGCAATAAAGAACTTCTTTTACAACTACCCAGCTTCTAGTCTTCAATGAAGATGCATTGAAATCTTGGTACCCCGAGACTTGACATTCGCTGCATATTAAGGTTTTTTCCTAACTGTTTCTAAGTTCCTCAACTGATCTCTATTCTCCACTTCCAGTTTAGACAACAAGAATACTAAGGGGCTGATAAGCATTTTCTCAGTTGTCAGAGGTATGAAAAATAACAAATAAGCAGTTGACTCCAATCTTAACCAGCACAGCAAGAAGTTCAACCCAGACTAATAGGTTAGAAAAGCAAGATAAAACAAATGACTTACAAATAATATGGGCACAGAAACAACAATCAAGAACATGGAAAATAGCTTCATCTTGCAAATACCATCTGAGCAGTCAAGAAAATTATACTAAGCTTATTTGTAATCACTCTTCTTAGAAACCTGGTTTTCAGGTTATCAACCACAGCAGTTTTCAAAGCAAGCCTCCTCCATATGCTTTTGCTTGCTTGCCTTCTCCAAGGGTAATTCTCAAATGTCCTTGGTTTTCTTTTTCTTGCTAAATGAAGTCTAAAATCAAAGCTCTCTCTTGGATAACTTATTTTTTGTGAGTACATCCTGTTCTCTACAAACTATTCAAAGTATTAGAAACTAATTTTCTTTTGTATCACCTCAAAGATTTTTCAGGGAATAACCAGACACCACAACAATTTTATTGATGATAGTTCTTTGATAAAATTCAAGAGAAAAGATTGATAGAATAATGCAGGTGATGATTTCATTTTTGACCCTTTCATGAAATGCAGCAGAGGCCCTGGAGCTATTCATCTGACCATGAATAGTGCCAGCAGGAACTTTTCATACCAAACTTGTCAGTGAAAAATCCTGCTCCATGAAAGTACTGTGAGACCTTGTTCTTTCTTAAGTAATTGGCTGTTCAAGAGAAAAGAAATCCCTTATAAATGAAATAGTTCATTCTGGCATTTCATGCCTCATCAACTACACAACTGTATTGGCTTCATTTCAGTGCCCTTTTTTTCATGTCTACTTTCCAACACTGTTTTAACCCATTTTCCAATGTGGTATCAGATTCTTGAGGTCTCCCATCCTACTACAAAATGCTCAGGAGCAGCTGCCTACACAGAAATGTAGCCACAGTAATCAGGACCTTTTAGAGTAAACAGCGAGGTGTATGCTTATCAGAGGCCATCAGCCCTGAACCCACAGATTTCTCTTCCATGATTCTGCCCAATGTCGTCAATAACTTCTGGGACACCAGAATTACAGCAGTCCTTCAGCACATTAAAATCACCTGTTATTTTTTTGAGTTTGGTAAGAAAAGTCAATTCAAAAGCACAGGACAGGTGGCAGAAAAAGTGACTAAAGGTCTTTCACTTGACTAAAGTGGAAATATCTGAACTGTGGCCTGCCACATTTATCTGTGATACCATCAGCTAAACGTGATAGCATAATAAACACTTTTCCAAGCAGGGTTGAGAGGCATGGCCAAAGGCAAGCTTGACCTGCAGAGCAGTGCATAGCACCAGTGAGACGGTCAGTAGAACCACACCAGCTCAGCCCAGGACCTAAATGCAGGGTGCTCTCACTATGCCTTACAGACAAAACTGTGTCTGTAACCATACAACTATACAGTGCAAATACAGGGAGATACATGTGTTCATGAACCTGCAGGGGAACCAGTAGTGGCAGAGCTCTGACCAGGACAGCTCAGCATTTGCAGCTCCATCCAGCCCCCATCCCCTTGGGATGGGAAGAAGGGATGCTGCTGGAGACCTTTGGCATTGTGTTTTCCTGAATTGGTGTAGAAACTTGTTCCCAGATCAACCAACCTTGAAACACTTATTCCTAAAATTATAAATATGTATTCAAACACATTTGCAAATATTTATGTAGTAACATTAAAAACCAAAAACAGACAAAACAAAACCTAAAGAAACCCAACTGACTAACCAAACAAAAATATCTACCATAACACCCCAACCAACTCCAGAATCTATTTGTTAAGAAAAGTGTTTCTACACAAGACAACTTCATATGGCTTATTCTGTAGAGCCACAAGAGGACACTCTTGAACAGTGGTGGGTTGGGTTTTTTTGGTTTGTTGGGTTTGGTTTTTTTTTTTGGGGGGGGGGGGGCAGTTAATGAGGACAAGTGCTTGACAAGTTATTTTGTATTCAGTGGTAAATTTTTATGGTATAAAAACAGATTTATGGTCCCCAGGATCCAAGAAGATAAGGACATCCCTTCATATTCATTCAATCTTACTTAAGCTCAAATTTCAGGCAGTAAATATTAACAAATTTTGTTATTATAGCTGCTTTAAAAGTTTTAGATAAGCTAACACTTGTAGCCCCTTGTTAAAATTGCATTAGTCTTGGTTCATAGAGCTTTTTCTTATACACTGTTCACAACTTTTCTCTGAAATCATATAATATATTTTACACTTTAGTTACAGCATTTTGGAAATGTGCTGTTTGCATATGTATAAAATTCCACTACCATGTCTTTATAGGCTAAAAGCAACTAGGCATGTATAATTTTTTAAAGAAAACAACTTAGGAAATACATTTTGAGAAATGCAAAACTATGTTCTTAAAATTAGTGATTTTATTAAAAACATTGAAATAACTGCAGCGATGTTGCTTCATAATTATTTTAAAGACATTGCGTAAAAGTTTTTTAGATGGAACAAAGCAAGTGATTACAGTATGTGAATTATACATTAAAACATCTGGGGTGATGTAACCCAATAATGACTTTGGGACAAAAGGAAAAGAAAGAAATAAAATAGTTTGCTTCTTTATAGTCAGCTCAGTGGAACAAGTATTTACATATAGAATCTACCTCTATTTTGCCCTTTGAATTACCTGTAGTAAGTTCTGTGGCCTGAACAAGAACAACAACATCAAAAAAATAGTTGAATGATAAGTTAGCATCTTCATACACACATCTTAACAAGAGACTGATAAGAAATAATAGAATTTAACTTATCTGGTGATGCTGGTTATATTTGGGTTAAATGCTTTTATATTTAATTTCATTTTAAAGTTGTAATGAAATTGAATGGTACTGTTATCCAAGCTGAGTAGGACTTTTACACCTTTACCAAAATGGTTAGTTGTTTCAGGGGGAGGAGGGGAACCTCAAATTGTTATTCAGGGGTGCTAAATTATACTTTTAACTTTGACTTTCATCATGGCAGCAATTAAGTTGGTGCAGGACATCCCGATTACCTGAATCTTGACCAGTGTGTCTGGCTCAGGGATATTCTGGTAAGACTTGCTCAGGTCCTCCATATCGCTTCATGGATTTTAGCTCCGTCTGATGTGGTACTTACCTTTAAAACTTCTTTTCCCACATTATTAGCTCCTGTCTGATTCATTACAGCATTTCCAAAAGGCTAAATCTACCACATACTCACCATAAACAGGAAGGAATTGGAAAAAGAAAACATTAAGAAACTTATGGTAAAACAATCTCTGAAGAACATCCAGTTTATAGCTGATAACACCACTCTGGGTTTTGTCATTGCTACTTTTTGTTTTATAATCTATATGGGAGCCAAACACTTGGATAAATACAGCTGCAAATAGGATTATATTCCTTACTTTGTATATCTTTGGAAGGAATATAAATACCATAATTATCAAGGCTTTCTAGTGTACATTCAGATTTTTGAAATATTTAGCTAGATGTGAGGTCTACTTTATTAACACTTAATAGTGATTACTTAATTTTAGCTTTGCTGTGTTCTTTTTTCTAGGTTGCCACTCTGTGATGCATTACTCAAGCTTCATGGGGGGAATATCTTGTGATTTCAGAGTTTTGCTAATCAGTTTTACTAAACGCACTTCTTGCTGCCCTGCCAAAAGAGTACTGATAACACCAGAAGTAAATATACAGAGTACAACCACAAAGCCAGAGCTGTTACTCAGAGGCAGCAGTGACACTTGCAGAGCCAAAATCTTTGGAACAGATGTTTCATAAGGGTCTTAATGTTGTATAAAGTTTCTGAGAGTGCTATCATGGTATAATCGTCTATAATTGCGGGTTTTTAATAAATATAGTAGAGCGCTGCAATACAAGTCATAAAAACTTGCACATATTATGCACTGTTACAGACTTTAAGAAACTGGTCACACTGTCCAGCACACAATATTCAGGGATAAATTGTACATGTTTCACAGCTCAGAGGGTATGCTGAAGTTCAGTACAATTTTTTATGCATCCATAGTGTGTACCAAACTTACACATGAGAGGTGAAAGCAAAAGAGAGGCTTTGGAAATGACATTTTGACAGGTGGAGCTTTGTGCTTTGTGGAGGGTAATTGCTTAAATCAGAACAGGAAAGAAGACTTTGATCAGAAGAACAACATACACAAAGGAGGAAGTCATGAGTACATGGCTGGCAGTAGAAATTCTGTTTTCAGCTTCTGAGCTCCCTTCCCACATGAAACATGCCTGCTGTGCTATTGTAAGGGCACTTAAAATAGTGCAGTGATGGGGCACTGTGACAAGGGCTGCTCGCACCTTAAAAGATGAGTCCTTTCTCTGAGAACCAATAGCACTTCTGCTCTTTAGAGGCATGATATTTTACCTCATTTCTGAGGTTCCAAAATAAATTTTTGGGAAAACAATGTGTGGGGGAAAGGGCAGGGGGAACTGCTGAAGAGGGTGTCCCATACATCTGAGACTGTAGAAGTTGTGGGCATGTAATAATGGTCTCAAAATATATAGTAAGTAACATTTCTGATGAGCTGTCCAAAGGAAATACAAGCCAGCTATTCTGGCTTAACAGTGGGTTGAAATTTCAAGAGCAAGTTAGACAGATATGAAGCAAAATTGACTCAATCTCTTCTTCACTACCAGTCGATGTTTATTTTGGTTTTATGCCCATTAGTGCAGCAGAGATATTTCCTTACATTACCTTTGTTATTACAGTTCCCTGTGGTCATATCAGGATCTCGAGCAGAAATGGCACATGCCATGAGCTAGATAAAGCCAGTAAGGCAGAGGATATGGTCGCTGTGCTACTGAGTTGGGTATATCCAGTAGCTATACACCTTCTGAGTGAGGAGTCAACAGCTGTTGACTTAGCTTTCAAGAAGAAGATTTAAGCAAACTTGGTGCTCAGAATGTTTTATTTTGGTTTTGGCTTTGCAGAAGTCCTTTTTTCCCCCATACCAAAGTGTATGCTATTGTGTACATACAGCCTTATCTTGGGGAAGAACCTGAATATTTGAGAATCTGAAGATTTAATAAAAACACATTAGATGACATTTAAGTTTCTATTGAGAGGTTCATTGCGCTAGAAGTTAATTCAAAAGTACCTGCAGCCCCATCAAAGCTTCTCTTTAGGGAATTATTCATGTGCATAATACTGAAACACAGAAAATATTTTAAAATTAATTTGGAACTAGGCTTTTCAGGAGGCACCATATGCAGTAGAGCTTTTCATTACGAATTTGAAATAAGATATATATTATTACAAATGAGAGGCTTTCTATGTTCTTGTGTCTACAGCCTTTTGTAGAAATAGGTACCCTATTCAGTCAACATGCTAAATCATTCTTCTATCCAAGAAATACTTGTATATACTTATATAATACTTATACATATATATACTTTATAAGTATATATAATTATATACTTATTGTACATTTAAATATACATTTAAATGTTTATATATAATTTAACAAAGTCAAAGAACTTACTTAATTATTCTTCAATCACAAAAATGTGACCTATTTTACCTGAATTTTTAGTCCATTTAAACCAATGATGTTTCTTCATCTTTTGCAACTAGCAATTACTACATAATATTTGTTCATCATACTGGGGGCAACTTTGCTTCTCCAAAGTATCTGCCATCTCATGAGCTCAAGAGACATTTCTTCAGTGAAATTAAAAGTGAGCTAATATGGGAAAGGTCAGAATGAAATAAATAGAACAAGTAATTTTTCAAGCACCTGTTGAATTTTTAGTTTTATAAATAAGTTTTATACTCCATCACTGTATGATGCTGAAGCAGAAATTAATGTCTTATCGTTCTTCAAGAAGCACTGAGCTGTGGCTACTTATAGCAGTTGATGCATAGTTGTGTGATTAGTGTAATGAGTTGGGCCACTCTATAAATTCACACAACTATAAATTCATATTATACCCTTAAGCATCACAGGGACAAATAGAGTCCATGCTTTCTAGCAGTGAGCTAAGAGACCTGTGGGCAAACTGTGAACCTTTGTAACAGTGCAAAATAGGATTGCTGCAAGGAATTCATCTGGCTGGGATATACATTGTTCACCTGCCTTAAGAGAAAGAAACTCTAAATGGCACAGCAGCTCTGTTAGATTTCTGAGGATAAAGCTGTTGACGGAATCACCTTTGTAAAGGGGCCATATGAAAGACATAAGACTAGGGGATCAGTCTTGTAGTATGTCATTTAACTGTGAAAGCTGAAATGTTCACAAGGTGTCTCAGACATATGTCTTTTTCCATATAAAATGACAGCTTTAAGGAAATCTACAGCAAATCCATGCAAATAGAAGAGAGAGTTACTTCCTTTGGGATTTAAACACAACAAAAGCCAACACAACCAAACAAAATGTTAAGAAATGTACCTTGAGTTCCGGATGAAGTTTCTTGCCTTCCAGTGCTTGCGATCTCCAGTTTGACTGACACTGTTGTCAAGGACCTACAGTGATCATTAGCACCAAAAAGTGCAACCTAAATTCTTCAAAAGCACTTCTGGCATGACATTTCAGTGAGTTGTAATTTTAGAGAAATTTGTTTTATTATTCAGGAAGAATTTATGGCAAATGCTGAGTTTCTGCCCAAAGTAAAAATACTTTGGTTTACAAATGCTGGTTTCATAAATTATAGTAGGAACACTTCAGAATACAAACAATTTTGAGGAGCATATACATTATTCTTATGTTAAAGCAGGAACACAACCTCTCTTGAACCTACATCCTTTTAACTGAATAAATAGGTCTACCTGTACCTATACAGCCCTGGTTTTTTGTGTTTCAAATTGTAAGAGTCTACTTAGATTTTGGCACTTCCTGTAATATGTTCATCTAAAATGTTTTATGTGCTCAGGAAGTAGCTTCTACTTCTCTTAGCTCCTCACAATTATAATCAATTGCTTCATTACAGACTGTACATTTCTTACCAAATACTTTTTCTCTGTCAGAGCTCCAAACCAACTCAGTGTAAGAAAGCACAGCTTTTTCTGCATAACACTCTAGCCAGACCTGCCTCTAAAAGGTTGTAGCCATATGTCCACTGCCAGGGTCTGTCTGTAAAACTAGCCTCTCAGTTTTTACTCTATATGTAGCAATTGCATCTCAGGACTCTGATGTGGTATCTCTCACTCTTATGTGGTAACCAGGCAAACAAACAGTCTCTGGTAAATGAGCCTGAAGCCATGTCAATAACGTCCTATTTTAAAGTACTTTTTAGAGTCTCGCTGGCTGATGAATAAAGAAAACTATAATTAGTAAGAAATCTGTACTACATTATATTCCAAGTAGTTCGTGACAAAAAGTATTATCTATAGAAAATCTTTCCCCATAAGAACTGTCAAGGTTACAGAAAGCTTTTCTCCAGTGTAATTTTATTCGGGATTCCTGCCATCATATCAACATACAAAACAATCAGGATGTTGACATATAGAAATGTGAAATTCACTGTACAAAGATAAGGCTCAAGTTACAGGTATATTTTCCCCTTACACTCCATGAAACAAAATCATTTTTAATTCTTCCCAGAGTTGTGTCTATAAATGTTAGACAAACCACAAAATAGATTTCAAGTACATAACATTTATAATCCAAGCACAGACAGAAATACACAATGCTGTACCTATAGACACTCCATAGTCCAAGTCTGTCATCTTTACAATTAAAAGGTGCTACTCTCTGAATGTGCCCACCCACATCCTTCTACGTATGACATGGTTCTGGCCTTTAATTTATAGGACTGTCATGACTTTCAGTTAAATTACTTTGATAGACAATATCAGGAAGGAAATATCATCAGGAAGGAAAGGTGAAAAGTTTAAAAGGCCAGATCTGAATGTATGCACATGGTTAGTAAATGCAAGCACATGTGCACACACACGTGCATTTAACCCTACATAAAACTTCACTGCACTGCACAACTTTTGAGATTATGTTCTCATGAAACTGAGCGGTTTTCTGACAAGAGTTAAATCAAGCATCACAATATTCCTACTTCTGGAGTTCTGTAATTCACAGGGACAAGACTCTCATATCCAACTTTTTTTTTTTTAAGTGAATATCAGACTTTCTAGAAGGTTGTATGGAACCATGTCTTCACAGTCCAGCAGGATGTCTGCTCTCATAGCTTTCACCACTGAAAACACCTTTTCTCACCCCTTTACTTAGCAACAATGCAAGTAAATTTTCGGTTAAGACCAAATATCTACATTTGTTCACTCTCCATTTCTATTAGGCTGAATGAATATTACCTCATGGGAAAGGATCATTTAGCTGCAAGTAACATAGGAAGAAATAGACATTAATCATTAATGATTCTTCTAGGAAACAGATTAGCAAGGACAAACAAAGACAATAAAAACCCAGTTGTTTAATTTAGTCTTTGTTGAAAGGGAGATGAATAGCAATCCAAAAGTTTTCAGCTAAGGAAAGGAACTCCTAAGCCCCATAACTGTTCTGTCTTTTAAAAACTGGAGAAGATTAGAAGGGAAGGAAAAATCCTCTATGAAAATTGCCATTTTAAGACTAGACACTTGCAAAGGCTTACAAGAGAAAATGAAGCAAAAGAGATTCCCTTATACTGAAACTAAAGGAATTTATTTAGTAGGAATTACACGTGTGGTTACTATCTGTTAAATGCACATCTAGTAAAATAGCTATGTCTCCAATTCGTAAATGTCTAAGCAGGAGAAGAAGTCTGAAGCCAAAATTCAAGTTCCTTAATTTAAATATGAAACAAGGCTGCACTAAGATTGCGGGAAAAGAGGAATAAAAACTTTCTCATCTTAAATACAGCCTCTGTGGTACATTTGAGGGCCTTCAAATGTTCTCAGTATTGACAAGATTTTACATAAGTATATTCTCTAAGCTATATTGGAATACCTTTAGATACACAAATCCATGTTACACAAAGCAGCATTAGAACTTGTGACTGGGCTCATAATAACAAGGAATGAGGGTAAGTATGGTGCTATATGTGAAAGGAAGCATATTATTATGCACAGAAAATATGTTGTCTTAGAGATTAGTTATAAAGGGCATCAAGCATGAAGATGCATCTCTTAAAGTGTTTAAGTCTTTAACTCTGAGCCAGTAGATTATTTTTATATCAACTGGACAGCCTAATGATTTGCTTTTTAAAACAAGTATGAAAAAATTATTCCTTTTTCACCTTTTCATCTTCTTTATGGTTTTTAAAAGTACCTCATTCATGTACTGATTTCTTTTTGGGTCTTTTTTTTTCTTTTTTTTCTTTTTTTTCTTTTTTTTTTTTTTTCTTTTTTTTTTTTTGTGCTACTTACTATTATTGTCTTCCATTATGTACAATAATCTACATTTAGACTGAAGACTCAATCTTTCTCTAAACGTACTTGGACTATCTCTATCATGTAAAGACTTTCTACAGAACTAATAAAGTGGAAGACAAGCTGACAGGTAAGAGGAAGGATCATTTCAGTTCTGCCCACTCCCCCAGGCTTTAGAACTGGGCCTTTCAGAAATTCTTTCGTATACTTGCTGTTGTTTCACCTCCCCCAGGTATCCCCTACTGAACTTGAGTGAACTTTCTGTGTGTTTCCCAAACACAGTCCCTTTGTATAGAGCTACATCAAATTCATTCATTTTCCAGCCATCATTTAAAAACAAATAATTGATAAAACACTAAAAACACCCTATATGCCCCTCTGCATTATTCTTATCAATGTGTACATTTAAATAACATCATAAGTTATCTTTTACTAAAAATTTACCAAAATATCTTAAACACATAAAAATGTAAAAAAACAAACAGAAAAAATCCAAAACCCCCAGCATAAACATTGCTTGTATAGGCATTGGTTAGAAGAGATTGTTGTACTAAGGAGTATATTCAAAAAGGTTTTCTTTCAGTATCACCAGTTTTAGTGTCATGGATCGAAAGGTTAAGGACAATGAAACTTATTGTGACTCTGTCTTATATAATGTAATAAATGAGCTGGAAGTCTGAAATGTAATTATAAAATAAAGCTTCTTTTTGGTTATTGAGAGGTGACTGTATAAGCTGGTAACTAAAATGCCAATTTAAGTATATAAAGGGAACTTAAGAACCTGAAGAGTCTGCAACAAAAACTGTACGTGAAGATATGAAGGCAGCTGCCAACAGATGGGCCCAGGGGCATTGTAGGAAAGTTGTCACTAACTGAAATTTTGAATATAGCCCTTAGTTGTATCATATTCATGTAAAATTTAAAAGCTGCCCAGCATATCACAGATGAAGTTTATTTTGCAAGCCATCCACTGCCTAAGGGGGCAGTAGTATTCAATATGAAACTGCTGAAACTCCGGCGTCTGGCGGATTTCATGGAGGAAAGAGATTTGAAGGTCTGACTCCAAGAGAACAAGGAAAAGGGGGAAAACAAACAACAATATTCCAAGGCCTACAAGAAAAAGTCTGGAGAAACTCTTCACAAAAGCATTCACCTCTATGTTGCCCATTAGAAAGTCATAGCTCCATCTCAGGGCTCTCCGAGCTTCTTTCAATTCTTCCTCCTCTGCAATTAAAAATGCGTTTTCATCTGCTTCAAGTTCCTCAAATGAATCGGTATCATCTTTCTCATTCTCTGCTCTTGGACAGGTGTCAAAAAGCATGTCAATCTCATCATCAACAGGTGTGGGCAGCAAGCTGGCACTTGGATTGTATACCAACTCTGAGATGGTTAATGGTTCCTCTTTCATCTTCTCTTCCTGTTCAATGGCAAGGTCAATATCCTTCCCAGTATCCTTTACTGGAGAGCTCAAAGTCACAGGTGCTGAAATCTCATCTTCCTTTGGCAGTTGGACACCTGAAAAAATGAGATTAAAACAATGATCCTAAATTTCTCGCAGCCTAGTGGCAAAAGTCAGTCTTCCAATAATATCTAATATATGTATAGAAAGAAGATTCTGCAATAATTTTGTGTATTAAAACCAGACTGTACACAATTATCAAAAACTGGGAAAGCTTTTTGAAGAGCACAGTATCTTTACAATGCTGCAGTATGTCAGATTAGCTTAAGAGGGTCAGACACAACTACCAATCATAATAGGGTAGTGCAAAGCAGAAAAGAGAGCAGCTTATTTTCTACTGGAAATCTGACGTCTGGTATAAATTAACACCTACTACATGTGTGAATTGGTGCTCTTCGGTGTATAATAATAATAACAACAACAACAAAAACTACCAACTGTCATTGTTCTGAGATGAATGAGTGTGGTAAGGTAATAGCTAAGTTTGAGAATAAAACATGACATTAAAAAGAGACAACAGATTATCATGATAAATTCATGTTAACAGTAAAATGGGCAAAAGAAGAGGAAGGTTAACACATGATATGAGGATTAGATAAAATTGGAACTGCATTCAAATAACATCACCTGTTAAAAAAGCTTTCTCGTGTCTCTTTTTTTTCCTGCTCATCTAATTCTTTAGTTCTTTTCTCTCTCCTCTAAATTTCTCTCTCCCCTTTACAGAGACTTTGTTATGACACTAACTGCCTCCTCAAGCCCTTTCCTCTCAAAACTTAATCTCCCTTTTCCAGTCTATCTCTAACAGCAATAAGTCTGCAAAGAAGTTTAGCTGTTTACAGCTACAGTCAATACTTCAATGACTGCTGTTAGTTGCTGGAGTGGAAAGGAGGACAGCTGGGCACAGACCTGCCTTACAACGCAATGTTAAGACACCTCCTCATGGAAATTTCCCTTTTCAAGTATTCAAAATGGCCCAGACAGATCTCCTCCCCTGTAATTTATCTTTTCCTTGCTCTCTAGACCTCACTGACCTCCAGGTGAGATTTCACATTTTGGCCAAATGACCAAAAATACATTTTCTGCTTGCTTTCATTTCCTCACTCAGCAAAGCAGCTTGGGTTAACATCTGATGTTTTTTCTTCCTGAGCTGGCTTGTCATGCATTCTTGTGGAGACAGCACATTACCAGGGATGGAGAAAGAGAGCAAGAGAGTTCCTTTCAGCAGCAACATGCAGAGCTGAAATGAAACCTTGTCCTCAAAAATTATTAGTTCAATTTTCATCAGTTTAATTTGACTTCCTACCTAGTAAGTCCTTGCCTCAACTACTCTGTCCTCTCTTATCACAGCTAATTTATAAATTCATTACTTTTCAGGGTGAAACTTGTTTTTTGCTGGAACTTAATTGTCCACACTAGTCTCTACGTTAAGAAATACACTTGTCACAGTCATCAAGAGGATAGAAACCAGCTGAAATGAGACAAAACAGTGTATGAACACACAAGATGTGAGAACAGATTTTGAGGATCTTTCTCCTTAGCATGTTTCTCTGAAGTAACAGAAGGTAATTCTGGATCATCAAATCCTATTCATTTACTTGAGAGTACACCCACAATATATTAAATTACAAAAGCCAAAATTGTTTAACTCTGGGACCCAGTATTAAGAATCTACACATATCTTTAGATACACAAGTACTGCCATTTGATTCAAATATTCTTTTCACTTATTCTTACTATGAGAAAAATTTAAGTTGAGCCACTTAGACGTGTAAGTCTGTGGTTGAAAGACGATGGTTGAAAGCACCCAATTTTACTGTCCCAAATTTGAGAATTCTGGCCATAGGCCTCTCTATTCCAGCTTAGGTGCAAGGTCAGTAATATATCGTCATCATGTTTCTCATCATAGAGGACAGCTGCAGCTACCACAAAGAAAGGTCACCCCAATTTATGATTCTTGAGCTTCCTCTTACTCCTCAGAGTAAATTCCAGCTTGAGTAAAATACATAGTGAGCATGAACGACATATATCATATTAAATTTCATTAAAACTGTATTTTTCCCAAGTAACTGGCAAACTTTGGACTATGAGGTTAACCTGTTGATAGAAGGCAACAGAGGAACCTTTTTATGTCAGTGTTTTTGTTTCCTGAAGGGTTTGTATTAAAATTGTAATGTGTTGCAGCTCTGAAGCACACATCAAATTTACATTCCACTATTTAATTTCAACTGCTAAGAAGAATTTTCAACTCCTTTATTTTTATTTAAACTCATTAAATCAAAGTAACTGCATTTTATATCAAATACTAGTGTAAATCAATATTTGAAAATTTAGAATGGGCATTAAATGCTGCTTCCCCTGCAAGCTCATTTCATATTTTAAAAATTAAATATATAAAGTTGTCCTTTTTGCTCCTTCATATTCTCCATAGTACCACAACATTTTTTAAGTCAAGGAATGAGGAAAGAACAGGCTATTAACCAGCATCAACATGAGTGATTCCAGCAAAGTTCCAGTCAATTTGCAATATATAGATAAGTATGTCAGGCCATTCATATTTTGATGGTTTCAAAATACAGAACTGCAAAATCATTATGGCAAATATCATTTACAAGGCTTATGCATGCCTAAGAATATCACATTAAAGTACCAAAATTCCAGACTACAATGAATATTCCAGAAACGAAAATTTAAGAGAGAAGTTTTTCAGATTTTTTACTTTTGAGATAGCAATAGTTCTTTTACTCAAGAAAGCAGTTATCTCAAGTAATAAAATCAAGTTAAAATTAAAAAAAAAATCCTTGAAATCTTCCAATAGAAAAATAGAATACAAAGTTAAAGCAAGCCCAACCCCTTACACTCTTTCATTATTCTGTGATTCTATTGCAAGTCCTTTGCTCGTATTCGTACATAGCAATTATTTTGGCACTACCCTTATAAGGCTATCATTTTATATAATTTGTTGGCAAGATTTTGAAAAGTCTACTACCTCTTTAACAACTGTTACAATTTACGTGGTGTTCAAATTTAAAGGACTATGAGTTCAGAATTAAATTACATTTAAGAAGAACCTCTTCTTTCCATTCTTTACTTTGTATTCTTACTGGCAATTTACATTCCATAAATTAGAAACTTCTAATACAGATTACTAGAGTATCAGGTAGATAAACTCAGATTTATTCCTTATATTTCCACAGCAAAAGTTTGCTACGTATTTTTGGCAACTGAACAAATTTTACAAAGCCCAAGATCTCATTATCCTAGGTGAAACTCAGTATTCCTGTTCCACCAAATACTGATTGCTCTAAACCAGGAACATGAACAGCTGAATAAGACATGAGATTACTGTGGTCATCTGCTGTGACCATGAACGTGCAAGGGGTCTGACATAAAAGTTGTCAGCTGCTAGTATTTCTACAGGGGCCAAAACCAGCAGCTGAGGATTAACAAAATGAAGGGTAGCTCTAGCCCCATCATTCTTAAGAAGCTGCAATTGCTGGAAGTACAGCACCCTGGAAAAAATGTATCCTCTGCTTATTAGAAAATTCAGTTCACACATTGTCTGTTGGCCAGATATCCTGAACGTGGCTTTTCTTACCAAAAACACAACTATGCACCTGTAACAGTCTCTTGTATTGGAGAAAGGAACAAGTGTGAATATACCCTCATTTTAAAGAGAGAAATGAAAAATTAGATATGGTCCAGAGAGAACAGTGCTAGGAACATTTCATACACACATGTAAACAAAAAATGCCAGCCAGGCAGAAATTAGGAGAAATCCTGCCTGTGCTTTTTACCTTCCTCTAGAAATATCATGTATCCTTTGCTTATTTTCCATGTGGACAAAATTCACTTGTACTATGAATAGAATGACCTTTCAGAGAGAAGGAGAAGGTGATTTTCTCACATGAGCAAAGTGCCTGAATGCCACAAAGAAAATGTAGAAAAATGAGACTCTAGAATTGCATTGAATTTTAATATTTCCCTACACAGAATCTATATCAAGCAGGATTTGCATCACAGCCAGACCTCCTGCCCTCAGAAACAGTAGGTCACAGATTTGTACCATACCCACATCCTGAGCCCATAAAAGACACCTGTTATAGCTTTGCAAGGAGAGTTAATCAATGACAGTTTACAGTAACTCCTTTTTAGGTAGTGACCTGGCTTTCCTGCTGGTCATTACTGTTTGCTTTTGTCTAATGAGAACTTCTCGAAGGGAGCAAAGCCCTGTCCCAGTTGCCATATGAGTTGCATGTTTTGTGGCATTACAGCTCGCCTCCCAGCTGTGTTGTGTCACAGTGTTCCATGTCACTGCTAGTACAGCCACTGAAGGCCACTGCTCTGCTTTTCACACGCCACAAAGGGCACCCAAAGCACAGAGGCAAAAGCAGAGCAGAGCATACTGCATGGTGGGCATTCTGGAATGCCTGTCTTCAATCTCCCTTTGGCCTGGAAGGAGTTCAACCCAGAGTTGTTGATCCCCTTCCAGAAACAGGATTAAGCAGCAATAGGACTGAAGGAAGCACCAGGGAGAGACAGCTGTGTATCGTAGGAGCAGGAATGAGAAGACAAGATATATTTGTCAGCAGTTCAGAAAAAGAAAGACCTGGTGACGGGACTGCAGTGACTCAAATGTCCAGCACCACGCCAAGGACGGTGAGGCTGAAAAGAACTGAGTACTAATGTGAAAGCTTAGCACCCAAGCAAAAGGGCAAGGGCACAGTTCACCATGCCCACTCAGCCTGGGTGACCCCTCCTGGCACAAGTCAGACTTGTTCCGAAAGGGTCACAGTGGGGCTCTGTGTGTCTTGCACCTATTTGGAGCCAGTATTTAACCTCTGAGATGTAAGAATGCAAAACACATGTCAATAAAAACGCTTTTTCAATTTTGCTACTATTTTTGAATCAAGAGAATTTGGTGCATTCTCATAGATTCTATTGTTTTCCCTGAGTGGTGAATTCAAGAAGCAGAGACAATCAGGATCTGTTGCTACTCAGAGACAAATCACTGCAAGAAACAGTTTCTCGTGTATCTACTGCACTCACTGCTTTCTAACTTCCAGATATCAAGAGTAACAATATTATAATCTTTGCTGGAACATTTTCAGTTAATTCTTTGACTAAAACTAATTTCTGAAATGAAGATTCAATGCAAAGATTTAATATAGGTTAGTAAAAACTGAAATAATTCAACCTATAGGTGCCCAAATATCAAAAGCAAACAGTACTACAGAAAGCATGGAAAAACAAATTTTAAAATGTCTTATGATATTAAGGGAATGGATATATTTCCTGACAGGAGGGGCAATGGATCTTTGGCAACGGCATTTCCTACAAAAACTACCACTTTTCTGTCAAAAGCAATACTGAATGTTTTTTATCCCTTAGGTTGCACTCCTCTTGTGTGTAGTGAAAAAGGAGATATATCAGACTCTGCCCAAGCTCACCTTCCTCCACCAGCCTTAGTACTATTATTCAGTATGTGAAATTATTCAATAGAAATAGAAAAAAAACCAAAGAAAGCTACAGTCTGGAAAAGTCATTAAAATAAAAAAGCTGAGCTGTCTCAGCTACTGCATTCAGCTCACATTCAAAATCTACTACCTTCTAGTTTAACAGCTATTTAGTTTTGTCATAAATTACTACAGTTTCAAAGTCTTTCCCCCACCTCACCCCCAGAAAAGTACAAAGGCAAAATTCCAGTCCTTCATTTGTTACCAATTAACAAATTAATTCAAATAAATTTTCTGTAAGATCATACAACAAATTTATATTTTGTCTCATTCATTCTCCATTTGCAACTTCCTTCTTGTCAATAATTTGTCTTTACTCTCTCTTGTATGAGTTATTTACAGTACAGTTCCTTTCCAAGAGACAACTATTAACATGAACTAGGCTAAGAGGGTTAAAAAGGGGTTTGAGGAAAATAAATGTAAATTTACCAGCCCTTCTGGCTGTGATCTTGGAGCCATGCCGCAGTAAACGAATGCACACTTCCTTGTTGCAGTGGTTAACCATCCGCAAACGAATGCTTCTCTTGGTTTGGATTTTTACAAGACATTTCACCATTTTGACTATTAATTCCTCTTCTCAAAGTCTTGTAAAAGCTCTAGCCATACCAGCTTTGACCTTTTATTAAGTTCCCACCGAGTTAAGAGACTAACAGGAGTTACTCTCAATGAATCAAATGACAAGCTTCTAACATGGCCAACAAAAATATCCCAGCAGGGAACAGAACCAGAGGCTATCTTTAAACATTTCCAAATGCCTCATAATGTACAATACAAACTTTCACAGTACCCATCTCAGTTAGCAATTGCAAGCATAACAGCTGAACCACACACAGAGGCATAAAAATATCTAAGGCATCAAAACATAGTGCAGTTAAAAAAGAGGTCAGCATTCATAGTGCCATTATTTTTCTAAAACGCTTTAATATGCCAGTAATGTCAGTTCCCCATCACCACCTGGAAATTATTTGTGAAACATGTAGATACAATGGAAAAATCCTATGATGTGCTTACAAACCTTAGTTACAAAGCAAATCAGTGAGACAAAACCACATTCATTTCTAGCCTAGAATGAAAACTTATTTGCCCATATAAAAACAAGAACAGAAAATTTCTAAGTCTGGAAAAAATCTCTCTTTACATATAAGCTCCAGTTCCCTCTTGAGGACAATTGTTGGGCAGATTCTTATCCACCAGAAAGAAGTGTTGTTTCAGAAGGCTGGGTACTTCCCTGTTCCTGTCCAGCAGAGATATACAGGTTTCCAAAAAAAGCATGATGCACCTATGCTGGCTGCTGATGACTTTCTCCAGCTGGGAGCTAGAGGGCAACCATATGCATAACATCACACTATCCTAGTGGGAGAGAAACTCTTTCCTGGTACACCAAAGCCACAGATAAGAGATAAACTGGAAGGAGCATACTGGTGGGGATGTAGTCTCTCACTTTCCAGAATACTCATCTGTAATATTTATGACATGTTGAGCTATCTGGATCATCATTATCTGATGTCCTTGTTCTCTTTGTACCAAAAATCAGTGATATGCATGCAAATATGTGGGAAAGAGAGAAGGAGACCTACAAATGTCTACTTTACACCCAGGAATTTCTGTCATAAAAGCCATTTGCTTTAATGAAGATTTTGGAAAACATCTTTATGGTGGCTCCCCATGCAGCCTGTATATGTATGTATACATATGTATATGTATAGCACAAGTATCCAGCAGAGGTGCTGTTTACTCTTTCCTCTGCCAGAGCAAAGATTTCTCTCTTCATTTCCTTCTCTGCAAGTACTTTCTTGCAGCTGTAAGGAAAGATCAAGTACCCCTTCACTTCCTATCTCCATTTTGTCACCCCTTCAAAAGTAAGATTCTATCTTCTTTTCTCATTTTTATTCTCGTAACTGTTGTAGCAACCAAAACAGGATTATTAAATTCTAATTAAAAAAGGTTGACTCTTCATTGTGTACATGGCTACAAAAACTGGAAAGCATGAATTCTTACAAAAATCTAACCATCAATGGTTAGAACCTTTCAATACACAAAGGAAGGCCTATACAAAGACTCAAGTGTCAGCCAGACAAGGTTGTGGAAGATTTCCAACATTTGAAACATTTCCAAATGCCTCATAACACATTGCAAACTTCCACAGCATCCAGCTCAGCTAGCAGTTGTTAGCATAACAGCTGAACCATACAGAAACATAAAAATATCCAAGGCATCAAATCTTAGTGCAAGGGGGAAAAAGGCCAATGTGTTCCTGCATACTGATGTTGAGAAGTAAAAGCTATCATTTATATTTCATGTGACCATGCTTATGCAAAAGAGAAATGACCGTGTTAATTTCAAATTGCTCCCCATAGTTTTATCTACACACAACTAAGGGAGAAATCTTAAAATCTTACAACTGACTCAGAAGCTCCCAGTCTATACTAACTCTCAGCAAGAGACTATCTAAAAAAAATTAAAACAGTTGTACCTACAAGAGCTCCACATGCCTCTCCTCTACAACCAAATTTTACACAACTGAGTACCCTCACAAAAAAGACAATTACACTGATGGTAGCAGGTGTGTGCTTATTCCCATGCATAGAACCATTAAGGTTGGAAAGATCATCAAGCCTGTTAACCCAGCACTGCTGTGCTCACCACTAAACCATGTCCACAGGCACCACACTCACATGCCTTTTGAAAGCTTCCAAGGAGGTTGATTCAACCATGCCCCTGGGCAGTTTGTTCCAATGTCTCACCATACTTTTGGTAAGGAAATTTTTCTTAAATACAAACTAAACCTCAGGTGCAATGTGAGTCCACTTTCTCTTGTCCTATTTATTACCTGGAAGAAAAGACCAATCCCCACCTGGCAGCACACTGCTTTCAGGGAGCTGTAGAGAGCAATAAATGTCACCCCAAGCCTCAAGACTAAGCAACCCCAGATCCCTTAAATACTCCTCACAGAACTTGTGCTCCAGACCCTTCACTCACACCAGCGCCCTTCTCTGGACATTCTCCAGCCCCTTAATGTCTTTCTTGCAGTGAGGGTTCCAGAACTGAACACAGGGTTTGAGGTGCAGCCTCACCAGCACTGAGTACAGCTCAGCTCTTGCTCCATGTGTAGTTGAACACATTATGTTTCTTGTAGTCTGCTATACAGATTCTGTGGCTCCCTTCTTTCACTGTCTGATTTTAGTGAGACAGATTACTGCCTGTCCTGATCACTTGGCAACTCCTTTGCAGGTGGTAGTCCACTGTCTGTGGATTTTCTAGCACCAGATGCTATCAGAGCTTCACTAACTTGAATAGACTATTTTTTTTAAAAAAGGCAAAACTATATTTTTCCAGTCACAGGATGTTAATGTGGTTTTGACAAAGTGATGAAAGCTTCTTTTCAGTCACTTGATACTTCTGTGCTGAGATTTCATGCATGAACTATTGATCTGATAACACTGACTTTTGCCTTTGGAACAACAAAAGTGAAAATATGCTTCACTGGGCTGAGATATACACAGAGATGCCAAGGCTGTTTCATGTCTGTAGCACACTAAAAGCAGTTATCCAAGGCAGTTGTGTCAGTCTCAGGGCTGGATGCCTCAACTCTCCACCTCCTCTCATACCCCCAACCTCCTGCTCATACCCCAACACAAGACCTTGGCTGACCCTCTTGATGAGCCACTCAAAGGTTGAGTCAGACAATAATAGGACACTGTTAAGGGTGGGTTTTTTGGTTTGGGGTTTTGGTTTTTTTTCTAATTTGGTTGCTGTTGTTATTGAGTTTGGTTTGATTTTGTTGTTGTTGTTTTGAATTTATGTTATCTACTGTTTTGGGGTTTTTTAACTCCTTCTCCCAGTTCACACTGGTATGATTAGTGCTGGTGCAAGGGAGAAGGTCGGAATCCACAAAAGTGGATGTTGGGAAGAAAGCCAGTCTCACTGTCGGAGAGCTGTGAGATCAGTTCAAGTTGCAATTTGATAATATAGCAAACTTTTCTGCAGGAAAGAACTATAAAAGTCAAAATACTGTTAACTTAGCAGCTGGTGATATTTAACAACATAAAAAGTATGTAGTTAAATACCACCAGCAAATATGTCTATTAGCTCATCATAGTCAAAACAATCTGTCCGACTGAAAGGAAATGTAATTTTCAAACTTATGTAACACAAACATTTAAAACATGCACTGTATGGTGAGCATATAGCAATAAGTCACCAGTTTCCAGAAATTAATTTCATTGCCTGGAGTTGTAAATGTGGTTACAGGACGCAAGCAAGGATGTGTGGTTACATGCAGCAAGCTGTTGTTACTCTGCAGTGGTGACAACTGTCCAGAGTAAACGCAGTGGTGGTGCTTGGCTGCCAGAAGGTGGATTCTCAGATACATGTATTTCACAGCAGAGGTAAACGAGTAACTGTTACAACTAACAGCTGCCACTACTAATTATAATAAGGTATGCACATAGACAATGTAATTCACCCTGTTCTTACTACATTCAGTGTCCAAACTCCAAAGAATGAACAAAACATGTTCATACAACTTCTATAAAACAAAACTAGGACATACTCCCATGAAAAGGAAGATACTCACTCAGCTATTTTCTGTTTCCCATTGACCAAAAAAAAAAAAAAAAGCAACAGCAACAGCAAAGATCCCAACCTTTGGAACAATGACCTCACTACATCTCAAGCAAGAACCAGTGTCAGATTTTGTTTGGTTGGCTTCATTTTTATTAGGACGAAGGCAATTATCCTCATTTAAGCTGGCAATGATGTTCATGTCATTGTTTGTAGTGACTGTATTTCAAAAAGAAAGGTGTTCAATGTGATATTTAAAATATCAAGAAATAAAGAAATACATGGAAAACATTGTTTTACAGAATAAATTCAACTGATCTTCCAAAACATCCCTTTTTGACAAGGAAGATAAATTAACAGAAGATCTTTCCCAGCTGATCTTCAACAAGTGTCCTCCGTCAAGGAAATTAAATTAGCAGACTAAAGCAGAAAGAAGGAAATATAAAAGTAAAGAGAATTGAGAAAAACAAAATATCCAGCAGTAAACTGCCGGTTTTCACTCCTGAGTGACTGCTGACACTACTTAGAAAAAGGTGCCATCTTGAGACTATTTATTTCCTAAGATCCTATTGCCTTTTCTCACAATGTATCTCGCATAAGGCTTATGCGCAGTTTCTTGAGATAGTGATCATTTCTGAGTATGTCATATGTTAATGATGTATTCCCAAAGAAAATTATTAGATTTTTTTCCACATCCCTGAGTCAGGATCACACCTTTTTCCATATGCTTTGTAAAAAATACTGGCAGGAATTGGGTAAGTGACTCACCTTCATCTAAAGGAACGTCTTCCTCCTCACAGGGAGAAGGAAGGAGGGGCTGCAGAGGTTCCATGTTGATTATGAGTTGCTTGTTCAAGGAGGGAGAGCTGCGACTCTGGGTAATGCTGGTTCTAAAAGAACGGGGAAAACAGGGTCAGTTTGCATAGAGGAAATAACTGCAGTCCAGTAGGTCTCATCTCAGAATCATTTTGCATAAATTACTAGGCCTTTTTACAACTAGAACTGTTGTAAAAAGCTCTGCATATTGAACACTGCTTTCAGCTGTGTTATGTTGCACCCTCCACAGATATAAACATTTCGACACCTGAAGTATGAGAGAGGTTTTGTACTGATTTACCTCCTTCACACTGCCTGACTTCCTTTCATCTTAGGCAGGATTTCAGTGTGTTGTTCCTCTCCACAGTGCATGGCAAACATCAGTATTTGGATTCAAGGAAGGGGAAAGTTGTTCCATTACCTCCAGAACTGGATAAAGGATTTTTTACAGTTTGAGCACAGAGGATCAAAGACTAAAGCAGGAACAACTGCATCTCTGTGGTGTACAGATACAGACTGCTCTCACTCATGTCCATGCACCCCAGATGCCGCGTCTCCACCATGCCTCCCAGCACTCAGGCTGGTTCTCTTTCTTGTTTTCACTGCAAGAGGCTTTCCTGGGAGCAGGTGTTGAATATGCTCTGGAAAGCTTTAGGAATGTTGCTGATTTTCTTCAGTCATTAAGCTTATTAGCCTAAAAATATATTACTGAGAATATAAAATGGCTCTTTTGAATATGTTATCTAGGATTTACACAACACAGGCCTGAAGCAGGAGTACTGCAGTAAATCATAACCATTACATTACAAGATATTTACTTTGGCAAAAGCAAAGATGAAACGGAAGATTATTCTACTTGACTTCAAATGGTATGTTGATACAGTGCTGAAGTTTCACAAAATGCATTTCAAGTCTGCATAAAAGGTTAACTTAAAATTCTGCAATAACAAACTAAAAAAGAACCTATTGCAAATCAGAAGATGGAACTGAGTATTGCTGACAGTTTAGGTAAACTTGTGGCATGGGTGTCCAGCTCGTAACCCACACTACCTGTCAGTAAATAGTCTGTGGGAATAAACAAGCTTTCTTGCTTAATTGACATGATTTCTTGTGCCATAACACGTGCCCAAAGATATCTATATCTTCATTTGCATTCTCTCAACACTGTCTGATAACTACTTAGTTTAAATTTTCACTATCCACAGGTTTTCACTCAGATTATTATAATTATAGTCACTCCAACCCAATGGTAAATTCATAGGGTTTTATACAATCCCTGGACCTTTGTCCTTGTTGTAAAAAGCTCTCAAGCAACTCCCAAAATACAAGTTGTGCCTGGAAACACTCATAGGCTTCTGCTCCATACTTATTTACAAAGATGCCTCGTTCAGGCATGCCCTGGAAACAAAATATTAAATCATTCATTTTATGTTTGTCAGAACTTGCCACTGCATTAATCTTGCATGACTACACACTCCAGGAGATTTTCAGTACACAGTGCTTTAAGTGTAATATCCAAACACAAAGATACTGAACAGTACCCTCCTCTCAACTGCATGTTTCTTTCTTAATGCAGCGGTAAAACCGAATTGATTTTGAGGGTGAGGGAACTTTATATAGATATATAGATAAATGTTTACCTTCAATCAAATACTTTTTTCCGAATGTTTTGCTTCTGAAAAGCCATCATTTCCTGTTCCAAAAATCTTTATCACGGAGTAACTTTTTTTAAAACATGCCTCTTTTTTGGAGCTGAAAATTTTCTATATATTTTGCCTGCTTGTACTTTTAGAAGGATGAGCTACCTCTGTCTCCCATTTCACAGCCTGAGCTATAAAAGCACCTGAAAACATTATATTCCTGTCTTTCTAAGAAACTGGACTTGAAGGTTCCATAATATTACAAAAGCTTTGTAAGAAGGTTAATGATAAAAGATATGTATCGATATTTATGGGTGTTAAATCCATATGATGTTGCTTGATAAACTTATTCACTCTCTGATCTGTTTCTTTATATATACACTAAGTTTTAAACTATATGTTTAAAATGCTTCTAAATATAGAAATCAAAGAAAAGCAATGTACAAGAAAAAAAAATAAATGTATGAAAATCTTTTCATATCCTGGAAAAAAGAAACCTCTTAGAAAGTTGACAATACGCTAATTTCTTGAAGCCAGCAACTATTCTCATTAAAAATACATTTGTCAGCCCAAGTATTTTATACTGTCTCAATGATGCATTTATATCCTGCCTTCTGTGTTATCATTTAACACATTCTAGACCTTCACTTACCCCATTTTAAAATGTAATCTAGAAAAACATGTTTGAAAACATGCCTGCATGGGTTAACTATTAATTACATAGGAGGACCGGACAACATATTATAAATATTTACTGCAAATATATTCCCATCTTTTAGTAAAGACAATTCACTTTTATCTCAAATATAGACAGAATATCAATATTAAATTAAAAATAAATAAAGCATATTCCCCCCCAAACATGAAATCTCAATAAAAATAGAGATATGGCTGTAGGATGTTCAGACTGTTAAGTAACCTGTTTTTAAAAAAGGTTTCAAATAGTTTTCCCTGATGGCCTCTTTCTTTTCTGAAGTGCTTTAATCAGGCCCTTAGGAATTTTTACTGCTACTACAATGACTGACAAGGACCTGAAAGCATTAGTTTACTTGCAAAGACTAGCAGCTTATTCCTTACAAGCCAAATTTTCCTCCAAAAAAAAGATTCTCTATATTTTTTCCTCTTTACTGAATGAACTTCATGCTTTTTAATCTGACTGTGTTATGGAAAAACTATGAAGTATACTTTGAAATATACCCATAAACATATACAAACCAAGAACAAATAAACAAACAAATAAAATAAAATCCAGGAATGAAATTAGAATGTACTTTCTGTCAAGATCATATTTTTTATTTGTAACAGCTTATGCCATAACGCAAAAAATAATATAAGTTATCAATCTGACTGATTAGTTAAACTCAGCTTCAAAGCAGCACAGACTACGTTCTCCTTTACAGGAAGACATTTGTCAGAATTTTGTAGCATTGTCAGAGATATATTTCCTAAGGCTTGCATGCATAATTGTGGAAGCTCAGAATGACAGCCATTGCACCTCATAGTAAAGGAAGGATAATATTTCTGTAGAGAACAATAATCCTCCCTAGTCCTTAAACTTTAATACTGAATGTCAAGACATACCTGTGAACTTCAGGAGGTTCCCTCTGGATTTTAGAGCTTGCCTCCACAACCTCTTTGGCTACTTTTCCACTGCATTAAAAGATGAAATGAATATTCAAGTGAATACTAAGATACATGCCAAGACCTACATAGACATGAACAATTAAATTACATTACACAAAAATTTAAAAGAAAGGGAAAACAATTGCAATGAAGTGCATACATAATGTCCTGGAATAAAATTGTGCTGATTACTTGCCTACAAAGCTACCAAAGAAAAAGCAACATTTTGTAGTAGAGCACCACAAGTGGAACTGGACTGTCTCTTTATCTTGTACCTGGTTTAGAGCTGCCCAGCTGCAGGGGGCATAAAATCTCTGCACTGGCCACACATCCTTGTTTTTACGAAGTTGCACCAAAAGTGGAGCTATCTGCTCCGGAATTACTCTTGACAGAAGCGTCTGTGTGAAAGCTCCTGTTTATTTTTTAAGTGACACTAGAAAAGGCAACAGAAAGACTTTCAAATCTCAACGTCAGCTAGGCATGAACAGACCCTCCAGCAGGAAAAGCCCTGAATTTGCCATGAGTAATTACTGATATTTTCTTACTTCCTGAAATGATTTACCATGAATAAGAAACAGCAAAGACCCACCTATATCGAAATCTACTGCCTTTAAAAAATATCTTGCTGCTGGACATTGTCTTGATCTGACTGGACTTTGCATACCTTGAAGAAAAATAACAGAGGCTGTCACCTTTTTGAGGACATTATAATCAAAAATAAACAAGCCAAACTACAAGTTTTGTTATTTTATACCATAAAATAATATTCAAAAAATGAGGTTTTCAACTTTTTTTAGACCTTTATACAAACTAGACCATGAAGCACACATAAAATCATTCAGACAGCATAGAGTGACTGAACATGGAACAAGTGATTGTCCTGAAAACAAGAAAATTAAATGCAGACACTTGATACATCTTTATGAATTTTCATTCCCAGGATGCCATGGTATAACAAAAGCCTCTGGGACATGTCTCCTAACCACCTTGTTTGTGGGAAAATATAGCTATTTCTGCTTTTCCACTAGGAAAACAAAGAAATTATAAAGACAACAACTTGTCTCCCAAAGCAGGTGCTTTTCCATTATCTTTATTCAGTCAACTTCTTAGTAGTCAACATCATAACTACTGCTTCCCTCTAATCACAAAGTTCACAGCAACCTTTTATCACAGTCTTTTATAGCAAAGACCATGGAAGAGTACCTCATACATGCCATTTTCTTGATGTTCTCTTGAAAACTGGCAAACTGATTTTGTACTGAGTCTCTCATTCCCAGACCCTAGTAAACAACTTTCCATGATTAATATGTACTTGAATAATTGCAGCAGTGACCTCTGAACCTGCATCAAGACTGAAAGCTCTGTTTTTTTCAAAACATGTCATGTGATCATGACCTTACCTTAAATTCCAAGTCTCAAACTCTTCTAGGAAGAGGAGAGGACCAAATTAATTAAGTCAAAGTGTCATTGCCATGATTTATACAATCTATGTCTGCTTTAATCTTATTAGAATATCCTGTTGATATTATATAGAACTTCAAAAAATGGGATTTATCTAACACTGCTAAGTAACAGTCCCCATTGTATAACTCTATTTCTCTGAAATGTGTGAAAACATTTCATATTTCAAAACTACTATCTTTAAAGCTTTTCTTATAGTTTTGGTTTCAGTTTCATGTTTTCAGGATTACAGTTATTCTTCTTCACTCTGCATATTAAACATTACAATCTTCCAATCTGTTGTTCACGTCCCTATCCACTGAGTTGCATTACCAATCTTCATTTTATTAAAAAAGTCCTCTTGAAATACCCATCAAAATTGAAACAGGTGGGCATAACTCTAAGCAATCATTGTTAAGGAATGATTCCACTCCACAAAGAAATTTGGAAAGTATAAAAATAGATGAGAGAAAGAGCACTGAACACACCAAGGGCAGAAAACAATGAGGGGGAGGAGATGCTCAAGATGTCGGAGCAGATTCTACCCTGAAGTCAATGGAGAAAACTGTAGGGAGGGAGGCTGTCCCGCTGCAGCCAAGTACAGAGCAGATATCCCCACTGCAGCCCATGGAAGACCCTGCAGCAGGCCCACATGCTCTGAAGGAAGCTGCAGCCCGTGGAGAGCTCACACACAAGCTAGCTCCAGGCAGGCGTTGTGGCCCATGGAAAGGAGCACAGGATGCAGCAGGTATATCCTGAAGGACTGCAAGCCCATGGGAAGGACCACGCTTGAGGAGTTCATGAAGGATATTGGAGTAGAGGAAGAGTGTAAGAAGGAAGGGGAAGCAGAAAGAAACTGCAATCCCTATTCCCCATCTCCCTGAGCTGCTCAGAGCAAGGAGGACATAGAGGAGTCAGAAATGAAGGAGTAAAGTTGATCCTGGAGTGAAACAGGGAAGGGTGGTTTAAGTTTCATCTCTTTTGACAATTCGAAAAAGAGTGAAAAGGTTAAAAGAAAGTCAAGTCTGTTTTGCCTGTGACAGTAATTGGTAAGCAATCTTTCTGTCTTTATCTTAAGCTATAAGCTATTTTATCATACTTTTTCCTCTTGACCTGTTGAGCAGAGGGAGTGAAATAGCAGCTGGGTAGGCATCTGGCATCTAGCCAAGATCAAATCCCCCTAGCTATGTATTTGTGACCAAAATCCAAATAGTTAATATTACAGCCATTTAACAAGAAGAACAGAGAGGTGATATTCCTGTGAGTCTCCCTGAGACGTTTTTACATTTAGCTAATTTCTACTCAAATAAATTAATTTCTCTTCTTTAGGTGGAAATCATGTCCTATTCTCTATTTATTTCTTGTAACATAAAACTGCTCAAACACCATGCAGTATTTTCCTACTTAAGTCTACTTCCAACAGAAAATGCTTCCAGATAAACTTCAAATTAGTCTTTATTTAGAGACTATAGGCTTGAAAATGTCTCAAGAACAGTAGATGTTGACATGGAGAATTAACAAATGCATTGTGCCAGCTTCTACTTCCTGTTTATTTTTTTATCCAATTGAAAATATCAGTTGCATAGATTAAATATTGTTTTATCACTATTGAAACTAAAGAGAGAGACTTCTCCAAATTAAAGCAGATCATTAACATCCAGGTTAGAAGACACATTTTTCCTACTTCATTTTTATTTACCCTTACAGCAACCCCCTGGTGTGGCTATGTGCCAAAACAGAAACAGTAATATTTATAAAATATGTGAGAGGCTGTATGGAAACACTAAGTAGCAAGAATAAAAGCTACATGCCTAGAGGAAAGCAGCAATAAATGGATCTAACAAGTCAATGGAGGGCAGAGAGAATGCAGAGGAGTTTTTAATGAGGAATTATTATTAGGTTATCTTTCAGGGAACAGAGAGGTAGATATTACTTTTTTTTTTTTTGTCTTTTTTTTTTTTTTGTCACTTTACAGATTTTTTATGTATAATGAGATCACAGGTATCTTTCAAAATGTATCTAAGAACATTTTCTTTTCTTCCGTAAATCATTAAAGAGAACTGTTTCTTTTTCAGCCAACTCTTACTAAGCTTTGGATTTCAAGTGGAAGAACAATTACTTCCTGGCAGAAGAGCCCAGAGAATCAAGCATAACGATTTTTTCCTCCATTCTCAAGATGTTCCACAGCAGGGCTAAGATTAACAGCAATGTTCCCAGACTACAATGCGGTAGTCTGTCCATCCAATATTTTACTACAGAGCAACAAAGCGTTGTGCTGGAGCCAAAACCCTCCTGTCTCATTTAGATTCTAAATAATTTTCAATACTGGCTTGAAGTGAAATAATATTCCCCATTAACTTGCCTATTTTCTGTTTGCATTTTGCCTTCTGTTAGTTAAATGGAACATTTCACAATGAACAATCTTTCACTCATGCACTTTTTTTTGCTTGTAGTGTAGATAATGACTTCAGGTGTACATACTTGTAAAAAGCCTGGTTCTCCACCCCACACTTCCAAAGATGCTTGCAGGCTGCTGGTGTAGAAGTATGGAATGATAGCACAGCCTTTTTCTAAGTGCAAGGAAAAGAAAGCAAATGAAAATGTTAAATTCTCAGCTATTGAAATAGCTGTACCTAACAGCATCATCTTTAACCAGATACACTGAAGACCTATGTTTTCCTATGTAGTGTAAATATGTGGTTCACTCACAGATGTGCAATCCACACATAGCTGATATTTAAACTGCCCAGGCAATTTTTTCAGAAACAAAAAGAGATGCTTGGAGGGGGCATGGAAGAGCATATGTACAAGTGGCTTTTAAAACGATTGTGTAAGTGGTCAAAATCAGAGGGAAATCTCTATGTTCAATATTCTATATCACACAGTTGCTGCATTACTTGCCACTCACCTCTCTGTCCTCCCTACCATTTGATGTCCTACCATCAGAATCTCCTTGCAACCACACAAGCAGCCCTGATACCTCTGGCATTATTACCTTCCTTCATTTTCTTTCCTCACCTCCATTCAACATGATAACCTTAGACTATATTACTCTGATTGAGGGAAAGAACTGATTATAATATGCTGTAGGCAAAAGTCTCTAGGATTTTAATGACAAGAACACAGTGATAGGACCACTAATTACATGACTAATTACAGACTCTAGCCTTTTCAGCTCACCAAGATTTGAGGATGGGACTGTAATTACAAAAAACACGTCATATTGATCCAAGTAGCAATGCTTACTTGAATTTGCAATCATATACAGACATCTTCTATGCTTTAGAATAGGCAAGCTTTAGCACTTTAAAACAAATTAAAGCTTGACTTCAAAGGCATCCAAAACCATGAGCAATTCACATAGCATAGCAGGAATATTAAGTGAGAAATGTCTCAACCCTTTGCAAATTAGACATTTTTTCAAAAATTACTCACATGCATTCATATGCAATATTTTAATTACAATATTAAATACAATTACTGATTATTTAGAAGTTTGTTTGGCTAAAAAATGTTATGTCTTATACAATCTTAATCAAAGACAGAAGTTCTGTAAAAATAATAAACGTAACCTCTTTCTGAGCTCCAAACACATAAAATGTCTTCCCTTCAAATTTCAATTTATAGACATCACACCTAGAAAGAGAAAAAATATTTAAGTATAGGGAAAAAATATCTATAAGTAAGAAAACTAGCATGTAAATTTCCCTCCTTACCAAAGTCAAGCAGGCTATCAAATGACAAAATCTTTCAACAGGTCTTACAAACTTTAGGATAAAATTACTTAATAGTTTAATTTTTTTACAGAACATAACCCCAGAGTATTTCTTGTACATCCTTATATACCTTTAAAGAACTAATTTTGTCTGCTGGAAAATTAAGAGGAAATTAAAGGTAGCTTATATTTATATTTATGGCACAGTTTGTAATTCCTCTTATGTCTTAAAATCTTACAATGTCCATTATAATTAAATTGAGGGAAAGATAATGTTCTTTTCTTTATATTTATTTCTCTGAGGCTTCATATCACGTCTCAGTAACTGACAACTTACTACAGTATGCAACAAGAAAAAGAAAGTGTTTGACAGCACTTGTTATAGAGGGGCTTTTTGAGTTGCAAAAACTATATCAAAATTTAATTTAATCAAGGTTGAGTGCTCAGTCTACATATGGAATAACAGTGCACCCTAAAAAGACAATGTCATGCCTCTGTTAAAATTGTAATGGAAATTTTGTCATTACCGGAGTTAAAACAGAGAGGCTGCTGTTTTTCATTAATTTCCCTAAGCATTTTGGATGTCAGAGTTGAAACAGGAATAATCTTGGAGGCAAGGACAATGCTATAACTGAAACTTTATAACAAGTTTTCCTTTTACATGAGATACCAAAAAATCATTGAGAAACCTTTACAGTGAAAAAAAAAAATCTCAAATACAAATTCGGGTTTTTATTGTGTAGTGCAAATTTCAGCTAAAATTAGTTACTAAAATTACAGCTACTAGCACTTACCGCTAGGCCTCTGAAATGGAAGAAGCAGTACATAGTGTTCAGATAAAACTTACCAGAGTGACCTTTCAGCCTCTGCTGTAACACTGAGACAGTTTATTGGCTTTTTCTCTATCATTGCTTCATTTTTTATCTAGTTTACATATTAATGTGCTTAATAAATATGCCTAGATAGCCAAGAGTACACATTAGCCTCAAATAATATGACAAGATAGATGTTGTGAGGTTCATTTCCCATAGTACTGTGGACACATGCTTGGCAAGTGCTACTCTCCCCTCCGTGTGCATAGACTGACATTACTGTTATATTTACCTTGTGCCAAAACCACAAACCACTGAAGTACTGTGACCATGACTACCTGTAATTAACCCTGGGGAAACTGTAGCGTAAATCCAGGATTACAAATGGATGGCTTTTGATAGGCATGTCCCCAGAGCTCCATAGGGAACTCAATTGTCATGACTACACTGACTTTACACTTCTGAGGAGTTCAGGTTATTCAACATTCGGGAAGTTTCTACAGATGCACAGCAAAGGGCCCAGCTTCAACCTTTTTTTCACCTTCTCCTCTTCTTGGTCTCACAAGGCAGACTGAGGGCTCAGAGATGGAACACTCACACCTAAGTAACTTGTTGGCACGCATGTAGCAGCAGGGCTAAATGAGATTATCAGCATCTTAAGCATGACTGGTCACTTTGTACCACATTGCTGAGGATGTGGCCAGCTGTTCTTAAGATCATCTGCAGAAGCTCAGTTTTACCTCTTCCTCAAATGTGGCTGACTGAGGCAACTAACAAATGAAGTCTAGGAGTTCAAGTAAAAGCAAAACCCGACAAACCAAGGACAATTGCATAAGTGCCCATTTCTTTAAAAAAGAGACTAAAAAAGTAAAAATTCAAAGGCATTATCATCTCCACCTCCTCTGCGTACCAAATAAGTTATTTTATAGTTTTCAAATTGAGGGTAATTAAATGAGGAAATTGCAATATTTCCAAGAGTCAAATAAAGATTAAGGTGGACTCTTGTAAGTATTCCAGATGTCTCTGCCAACAAACCACTGGTGATTTACAGCATAGCTGAAAAATAAACTTACTCAGTTTTAGCATTTGTAAATTATGTACCCTGTGGAATAATTTTCACTGGGAGTTGAATGAGACCAAATTATTGTTGCTGCTGTTATTGTTGTAGTTGTTATCTAAAATCTTTTAAAACAGGAATATGATAGGGCAGGGGACATAATGTTCACATGCTTCTCCTTAAAGACAACAAATGCAGGTGAAGATGGGAGGAAGAGCAGACATTCTTATTTACTGAAATATCCTTACATCATATGCTTACCATTTTAATAAATGAATTCTTTTATTCCCCTGGAAAACTACAAATCCTGCAGCTGTGAATCCTAAAAATGTAGTTGTCCCAAATGAGTCCTTGAAAGAGAAAAATAAACATAACAACATAACTTTCCCCTCCTCCAATGAGGTATTTATTACAGATAGCATAAGTTGTTACTCCTTTCTAGATTACCTTTATTTTGTTTTCTTTTTCAAAACAGATTTTGCCTTCAAAATGTACACTTTTAAAGGAAAGGATTGCCCTTGGCAATAAAGACCTCATTTATTTCTAGGCATTTGAGTAACAGTATCTTATGCTTTGTTTCCATCTATCTGTAGCTGATGACAACAGAGACTTCTTTGGTAGACTTACCAAATTTATTGAAAATGTACTGTATATGTCCCATTCTTACAAGGAGAACTAGCTACAAACTCAGGATTCAGATCTGCTTCAACACTGATATTTTTTAAGATTTTACAATACATTTTTCCTCTGCAAGGTGTTGTGCTGGAAATACTGGTGACAGACAGCATTTACGAATATAAGCTTCTGTTTTGTACTCATGTACTCTTCAGTACAAACCAGAAGCAGTAGTGGTACTTGCCTTTCAAATAGAAAAGAAAATTTTTAAAATATAACTCCACAATAAAAGTTCTGGCTTATCATTTTTGATTAATGTTTGAAATTAATTTTACATTAACTGGATTTTCTGTCCATCCCAAGTTCCAAACCCTCATCTTGCTAAAGATAATCAACTTTATTATGCCATATGTTTTACCAACAAATTAAAGGGGAACAGAAACAGGGATGGTTCTCGAGTAGCAGCTACAGCACTGGAAAGGAGCATATCATAGGGACCCAGCAAAGAACCTTGTTTTGCAGATCACTTTCAGAAGACAGACAAATTTTCCTTAGGCATGGATGATGAACCTCTGTTTGTCCCCCACACTACAGGCTCTGCCACACAGGTAAAGAAGTAATTCTGAGCCAATTATTCTGTAATTATATATTATTATACAATTCTGAGCTCAGCTTCTGGGATGCCTTTTGAAAATCTGCAATATAGTTTCAAAGTTTACTACATCACTGACTTCACTGAGCTCTGAATCAGACCCTGTCTTTCACACAGGAACACTATTCCTCACAAAGTACACAAAATCTTACACAGTTTTTGTTAGAGCTGATTGCTTAAGGATGCTCACCACCGGAACAGCTAACTAAACAGTACTTCTGTCCCAGCAAGAAGAGATAATACACAAGCCAAAGCAAAAGCAACAGTTAAAACACAAAGTCACTCTAAAAATAAACACTGCAGATGATGCAGATACAACCAAGTAATTAAAAATGCACACATACAAGCTAATCACCTTCTTATAGAGGACCACAAAATAAAAAAGTGGGAAGTGGGCTCTCTTCCTTGGACATTTGGTTTGTTGTTCTTCCTAAGATTTACATATTTTGATGGTGCGTGAAAAACTGATCTACCATGGAATATCAATGTGTTGCATCTTCTTGTCAAAATAATGGTGAATCCTGAAAATCTTGGCAAACAAAATTATTTCATACCTGAAGTAATTAAAAGAAACCTTTGCACTAAATGCAAAGAAATTATGGACTATAATCAGAGGTTATGCCATTACAATCTGCTAGATTCTCCTCTGATATTCTTCTGCTTCTTCTGGAGAGACCCTATTTTTGACTGATGCAGGAATGCCAACCAGTCAGTGTTCTTCCAAGGCTTAAACATAATATATAGTTCTAGGGCAGCTTTTTTAGAAATTGCTCTCTATTTGTGCTTGGATAAAAAACAGAGCTACATCAATTCCATTACTGGATTTTAACTAAATGTTAGTAAAATTAACCTTTTATTAAAAGTTAGTAAAAAGAACTATTACCTTGCATGGATGAGGATCAACACCATAAGTTTCCAAAGAATTTGCTTTAAGAAGCAAGTTAAATTCAGCAACAGCTGGGCTCTGACCTCTGAAATTACAAAAGAAAAAAGAGTTTGATAGCAAAAAGAAATAGGAGAAAACGACTTTTTGGCTGGAGAGTTTAAATGCCTAAAGGTAAAGGAAAGGAAAGGTTTTAATGACATTCAAACTATTTCAACCATGTTTTGTTTGTAATAAAAAGATAGAGAACTTTTCACACCTTTTCTTCTGCTGAATTTTACAGTGCCTGAGGTTTTCAGGTAAATTCTGAATTTTTTTTATAAATCCTGGGATAACAACTAATCAGAATTATCTAATATTCTGCAAGTATTTCTTGGTTTTTGATATACCCTCATGTCAGCCTGAATATGAAACAAACCTCAGCATCTTTTTTCCACAAACTCTTACTCCTCATCTAATTTAAAAGGATTGTGCAGATTAACAAACATTCCTTCCAGTGCAGGATATAAACATGGCAATCATATTACACTGCCTACTCAGATGTATGCCTAATTATAGCAGTGCCTGCTACCAACATGATAGCTCAGACTCTGTCAGCATTTCCATTTATACACCCCTGTTTTTAGGGTGTCTATAATCAACGGTGAATATACACTACAGCCTGAAACACAACATGAAGACTTGGGGCCTAGAGTAAGTTTATCTGATTTTTGGTAATTACTGCCATTATAAAAAGCTCTAACACAGATTTACCATGCTTATTTGATGAACTGCTTCAAGTACATTTCTATATCTGTATTACTAGAGTAATTACTAGAGATCTTTAGAAAGCCAGACCTCCTAAATACTTTCCATGGAAATTACTAAAAAAAAAAAAAAAAGCCATAAACAAACTTTCAAGGAGCATAGCAATAGTCATATTATTCTACTCCTGATTTTTTTTTTTTTTTTAGTCCAGCCTCACACTGTGACCAATTGTACACAGGAATTGACATGTAATACTTCACTGCTGTAGCATAATTTCCCTGAAAGCCTGTTATTCCCCATCAGGTAGAAACCAACAAGCATTGACATATGATATCCAGTATCTGGCCCAAAGTTCAGTTTAACAATTAAAACAACATCTATAGCATGCTTGTGTACATCAAATGCTATTTTGGACATAATAGGATGATGACCTGTGGCAGTGTAAGTGGCAATAACCATTTCTGTTACAAAGTTTTAAAACTGATCATTTTTCTTCCTGTTTATCATCTCCTAGTCAACCCCATGATATTTCTTGGGCTTCTTCAGTATTTATTTGACACACAACCTTCACTTTATTTCAGATCACATTTTTGTGGCTGTTTTACTTCTAAATTAAATATATATATATTAGAGAAGAATTGGCCTTCTTTCTCTTTCCTATTTTGGTCTCTTTCTTGCTCTTGGGGAAGAGTATGTATTAAGGGGAACACTAAAAATTACAAATGTGTATTTACACAGCTAATATTTAAGGAGAAAGCAGCACGAAAGAAGCAATCAAAACAGAAATGTTTATTTTTCCCCTCAGTTTTTTGGTAGCTCTACTAAGGTTTTTCTTCATTTTAAATACTACTAAATCACAACTTTACGTGTCATCATAAATGTAAGACCATAAATGACCCCTAAAAAGTCAACTGCATTTGGCAGAAGTAATTAACTAGTTTGACCTACTTAGAATAGTTATGTTGCATAGTAAAAAGCCAAATAAGTAGTTTGGTTACTTATTAGATGTTGGGCCTTATAAAAACAAAGGATTACAAAATACTTTTTTTTATCCACCTCCATTTACTGGTACAAAGGATATTCAATCTTCTGGTTTCAATGGACCAAAAAATGACAAGCAGTTTGAGGTTTGGAGAATTGGTATGTTCAAATGGGAAAAAAAATATCAGCTTGCTATTACCATTGAAGAGGTATTTTAAGAAGTATTATCAGGCTCCCCTCCTTCATAGGGAGGGGAGCCTGATAATACCTATGACGATTTTGTGTACAAGTGAAACAAGCTGCGGCATTTGGGAAAAAATATCAGAAGATGTGGATAAATCTGATCTTATCCGATTACAGACTAATCAAATGGCTACAGTGTAAAGCCTTAAAAGAACATCACAAAGCACAAGAGTCAAGGACAATATCAAATGAAAAAAATCCTCATTCATCTCTTATCAAAGGATTAACATTTAAGCCTTGATAATATGATTTGCTTTGTTAAAAAGTCCTAAAGCTTTCTATATGCAGCAAACAGCCCTACACAAGAATTTATATTGAATTTATACATAAGTGTATATATAAATATATACAACTGTACTTATGCAAGTGTTTTACAGTGGGAAAACAAGGAATATTTAGGAAACACATATTTGTTCTTTTGGAACCCAGTACTCTCAGGAAATTCAGGTCTCTCAGTGTATTTACTGCTCTTGACTTTATTTTTCAGTTTTAATTGAGCACTAAGGGAAAGATATATTCTCTTTCTATATGTTGCAGGCACTACAGCACCCATCTGCCACATGGCAAAGGTATTGAACAGGACCAAAAAAAGAAACTACTACTCAGAAAAGTTTCTGTATACCATACAAATGATAAAAGTGGATTATTTGTGAAATTAGCTAGCAGCTAATTCACAGCCATTAGCTATGAATTAATGATTCAACCTAGAAATCAATCAATCCAAAAGTTCCTAATAAAATTTTAATGAAACAAATCCTTCAATAGAACACTGAGAAGTATGCAACACACTTTGTTTTAACTTGAGACTCATGAGAAATATGCACTAGAGGATGTAAGATCTCTTTTTATTCTCCACAGGGTCCCCAAATCTGAAGCACTTCAAAGGCAGGATGCTCAACAGGGAATAACTTCCAGGGTGTTGTCATGATAATGGTCTACTTGCTTCACTCACTGCCAATACCAGTTCATTCCAGAAGTTTCTCCCCTTCATGCCTTTCCTTTGAAATATGTATGTTACATACTGAAGTCGTAAACCTTAGTGCAAGTTAAGAATGAAATAGCACAGGATTGAGCATTAACTCCTTTTGACAAAGAAGACCATGTAGCAAAAACAGCAAAGAAAAAACATTTTCAATGGTATTCTCATCCTCTTGGTCCCTAAGTGCCGTTAGTGAGGTCATTTGATTTGTCTTTTCTGATTCTCTCACTGACTTATAGAGTGCTGTGAGATACTACAATTAGCAAACTAATAATAATAATGATTACAGTCCACCCTTTTGCCCCATCTCTATGTCAAGAAATGGTACTTGCTGCAGAATACAATAGCAATACTTTACTAGAGTATGTCCTATCTATGTTTAATTCCTGGACATTTGCAGTTTGTAAGGTGTATTAATGCCTTTTTATTAAAAGAATAAATAAGTATGTACATAATGATCTGGTCTCTAGAGACATTATATATCCACCTCCATGGAAACCAGGGACACCAGCCACAATGCTTTTAAACAACACAGGCTCAATCTCCATCAACCACTCTTTGCCCTGCCCTGCAACCATGGACATTTTTCACTGTGATCTCAGGAAAGACAACCGTAACCACTTCAAGAAGGATGTCCTCCTATTAAATATTCTTGCTGTTATATCCCAGAGCTTGTAGAGGAGACATCTCCCAGCAGAACTGAGCTCCCTGGGGGTCCTTTTAACCTAAAATAAAGCTAGAACTCAGCTAAAGAATCAGCATATTTAGCTGCACTGTACACTGAACACAGAACTGCTCACCACACGGATAAGGTTTTGTTGTTGTGTCTTTAAATCTTTTTACCTGTATCTGAAACCTCAGTTGTTATAAAATTACAGTGCTTATGGTCTTGATCAGCTCTTACTTTAAGCTCAGAATATTTTGGCAGATAGAGACGATGTTTTTAAAATAAAGTCTTTTTGCTACTATTTTTTGTCACAATAATGGGGCTATGTGGTATTGAAATAAACCTGCTATGATTGCTAAGTCTTTAGTTGTAGTGGAAAAAAATAGCACAGAGGTGGTGATTATTTCAAAGAAAAGCACTAAATGAAGACATTGGTAAATTGCATTGCAGGCTATGTTTCTATTTATCAGAATGATAAGGCCAGACTCAGCACATTGCCCAAGCAGCAGTGCAGCTCCCCAGGAACTGCTCAGCCTGGCACTGGCAGAGGAAAGCCTTTAAATGGGTCTGTATATGGAAAGAAACTTTATCATCTAGGAAGTAAATGAATTGCTGAAAATTGCTGAAAAATACTAAACTTAGAAAGCTGCAGAACACTTAAATATCAACTTTAACTTTCACTGCAAAGTTGTTTTTTTCTCTCAGACAGATAGAATCTGAGTAAAACCCAAATAACCACTTTGAAAAAATAATCAAAATCTTTTACTGAGTCTATTAAATGCTTATGGGTTTAATTTCACAACAGGCATGCTGTGATGATATGTGCCACTAAGATAGCTCCTTTTACCAGAACACTTCAAATTACTTGTGTGCCTTCAGAGATCAGACTAAGATGGTGTCTCTGAAGTCTGTGTTCAGACATTTGTATTTCAGCTTTACTTCATAAACTGATGCAGTGACAGAGATTTTAGTGTATTCAAAGGCAGAATATGTTTACAGAAGATATGCAGTTTTAATTTACCTAATATTAATTTGAAATGTATTCCCATGACATAGAGAAATCTACTAAGCTTTCTGGTTTTATTATCACAATAGATTAATATTTCTGGTTCAAACATACCTAGCCCATAAAGCCTTCTCCAAACATAGAAGAGGTGAGGAGGGAGGAGGGCAGCAGAGGAAATATTTCGTTCCAGCTGAAGAAGAAATCTGTATATTTTAAAATTTCACACAGACATCTGAAGTGTGTTAAGTATGCAGAACCTGAATCCAAACATCACCATGAGGCAGGCAAAAACAATGACATTTGTGGATCATGATTATGACCACTCTTCCCAGGGAGTAAAGATATAAAAAAATGCAGAGCATGCATAAGTGCACATACACATAAGAAAAAGCTCTCCTAAAGCTAAAAAATTATCAGTGTTGCCATAAATTTTACAACCTTTTCAACTCAAACAGATTATCCTTTCTACTGAATACTTCTTGGAATTATATAAAAAGAAAAATCCCATGTATTGATATATCATTTCTGTTTTTCAAAAGAGAATGGGAAAGACCACTCTTTTGTATGTGAAGTTCCTTTCTCTAGATTACTGCTACATCTGCCTCTTCCATTAAATTCCCATTTGGGGAAAGCTCTGCCTCACAATAAATCTTCTGGAAATATTCTCTGTACCATGCAAACACTAATCAAACAAAACAGCACCTCACTCTTTCTTTTTTCTAGTTAATGTAACCAGAATTACAAGAACAGTTCCTTGATTTGAATTGGCTTTAAGCACACTTCTGTCAGAAGAAATGTGGTTCAGAAGAAAAAAGTTTTGAGGAAACCAACACACATGGAATCCTTCAGGGAACGGACAAGGTAACTACATTCCAACTATCTCTGAGTCATCCAGATTACAACTGATACGAATTCTGGAGTGAAAACGCTGGGAAAATGTAGCAGAATAGAAATAAATTATTCACCTATTACACCACTCACAATGACACTTTAATACTTAGAGAATTAGTTATTTTTGAAGCAGTGATAGTTACCAACATATGGCCTGATAGATCAATCTAAATGACTACCCTGGGAAACTCTGAGGCAGCATGCGATACCAAAGCTGAAATGAAAAGGACATTGGACTCAGCCCTCCAAAGTCCTGAGCATATTTTGTTTAACCAGGAACTAAAAAGGCCTTGGGCTCTGAGGCCTGGAAAGTACTTATCTCTGCAGTAGCCCAAGCCCTGTTCTTTTCCGGACATCCCCTTCAGCTCCACATAAACCTCAACAGATCCCTGATCCCCAGAAAAGTGCTTCTGTCTACTGTAAGATGACTTGCAAGTTTTGGAGCATACTGTCTGTTCTTTCAATTGAATTCCCTTGGTGTATATGAGGCTGTTAGGTACCAATGTAATTAGGGTAGGACTAGAAGCTAAATATAGAGTGTTCATGAGTGGGCCAACAGCATTACACATAAAACCATATCATATATACTTTTAATTGTAAGAAGCATTTAATTGAAATAAATCCACCTTATTCTGGACTTGTTAAATCGTAATTTAGTTTGAGTGTTTTTTAATATATTCAACACATGCTGAATTTCAATATATTCAGCATACAAGTTGTTCAATCTTGAATGAAATTATATTAACACCTACAAAGAAAAGCATTTTCTAGCAACCATTGCCAAGCCTTCTAGGACAGCCACCCAGATTGTACTCAGACAGTAACATTTGTAGTTATGCTTGCCAGTGGCTCCACTGACAGCTGCACAAGACCTGATGTGACAAGGAGAGTCACATCAGTGAAGACCAGGATATCCTGTGCTCCTGCTGGCACCAGTGTAAAAGCCATATGGGCACTGATGTGATGGCTAAGTAACAGTAAGCAGATAAAAAGCAGATGGCTTTGACAGTAAGAGTCAAAGCAGCACAGGAAATTGAAAAGTGCCTAAATCCTCACTCAGTTGTTACAATGTAGATGATGCAGCAAAGGATAAAAATGTTATATGCCTTTCAAAACAAACTTAAATAGCATTTCTCATTTAGCTTGAATCAAAGACAAGTATTAATTTCCTACTCTGGTTCTCAAGAAAATACTCCATTTAACATAACACTTTAAACTGAGATCTGTATTATCAGAAAATGGCAGTGATTTCATCTCCCCAGAGGAAAATTTTCTTCTCCCAAAAGACAGTCTTTCACTTATGATTTCTGCAAAGCATTTGATACACAAAGCCAAAACAACAGCCAATTCAGTAACACTCAGTATCTTAAGCCTGCATCCACATTAGCCATCCAAGGGAATAAAAAATAACTTGTATTTACCTATATGAGATCAGCATTGAAAACAGGCATTTGAACAAGTCATGAAACTTTGAAAAAGTAAATATTTGTGGGGAGCTTTCAGATAAATTCAAAATTTTTTACATAACACTTCCATAAATACATGGTGTAATATTTAACATCAGAACTAAAAGTAAAATATTCGTTTTTAGATGGGATGAAAAAAGTGCTTGATTTTCAAGTGAGTCCTTTAAAAAAGAGGAAAAAACAAACACACACACACACACACCACTCCCCCTCCCTCCCCCCAAAAAAACAAACCAAAAAAACCGCCCAAAACCTACCAAAACATTAGTCCAATTAATATAAATTCCCCTGTTAGGGATGTATGTCAATATTTCCCTTAGAAATCTCTGTATTTTCCAGTGCCTAGCCTCTGGGATAGCTCTGGCTGAAAGGTATCTTTCTAGATAACTTTATCAGAGTAAGAAACTCTGCTAAAGGACATAAGACCTGATATCAAGTTCATTAGAGGGTGTTTTTGTCTTCTGTATTTTGTCTTGTTCTGTACCTCCCCTTTGCTTAATGAGGGAAGAATAATTAATTAAAATTCACAAAACATTCACAACTCAAACCTGCCATGTATTTCTGTCTGTCACATCTATATTTTTGCAAATAAGTACAACAGAAAATCACGTAATGGATTACATTTTGCTAAAATCCAGTGATAGCCAAAACCAGTAAGAAATAATGACACCCTGTCATACATCTGCTTTTAGTAATTAAAAAAAAGCTTCTAAATAACACCCAAGGAGTCACTAGAAGCTGTCACAGCACCCTACTGTTGCTTCCAAGACACTCTCCTCTTGATCGTCAGGTTTCCTTTCTAAAGCTAAATTCTTCCATCATTCTGTAGGAGAGAAAAAAAGATGGGACCACTGAACAGGCCTTAAAGATGTTGACACAGTATTCAGAGAAGAGCTGGCCTCTTCTAAGCCCCAGGGCTTTGGTGATATGGGAGCTTACCTCTGGAGAGAGATGACATCTTTGTTTGTTTACACATGTGAAGAATGTGTAAACAAAGGCTCACAGAGCTGAAACTGAGACATAACAATTCTAAGGGCAAATGAATGGCAGCTGGATTAAAAAGGCTCTCAGTCTCATCTGTTCTTCTCTGTTAGCTGTCAGCACTAAAATGTCGCTTGACTACCTTGTAAGAAAAGACCTGAGGAATCCCTTGCAACTTTTAAAAATACTCATTGAGCAGCACAATATAAACTGTTATCAGAAAATTTGACTTGGTGAAGAATGCATTAAAACACACATGCTAATCAATGCCATAGAGAAGCCTTTTTTTTCCTATCATTTTTTTCCAGCTAGAAGTACCAAAATCTGATCATCTGCACTGGAACCTTCTCTGTATAGTTCATTATATGTCAGATATGTTTTATTAACTTGTACTGCTAGAATAGAGATCCATGGAATTAAATATCCAGAAAAAGGTAACACTTCTGTGTGACTGGTAAATGTCTGATGTAAAAAATGTTAGAGGATTATCAATTTGGAGAAGACAAAGAGCTGTAGTGGGAAATTGCCTAATAGCAGCTACCCAGACAGCTCTGAAACTGCCTTTGTTATCTGAAAATAGTCAGATAGATAAGGCACACCACATGCTGACACAAGCAAAGAAAACAGAAAAGAAAGATAGCAGTTCCTGAGGGCTACAAGCCACTGAGACTAAAATTCATAAAATGCAAATTGGTAAAATATAGAATAGAAACCAAATTAAGAAACATATAAGTGGAATACATGAGAAGAATTGTGCTATAAATCATAGTTAGTCCTCAAACACCTTGTAGTTTTGGTGGGTTTGTTTGTAGGAACCAGCAGATCCACAAGCAAAAATGTAGGCCTGATACCATCTGATTTCCAAAAGGCAATCATGAATGGTGTCCCTTAACAAGACTACTGAAGAAATTCATGGACATCCCCGTTTGCTGAGCAACCATTGATGGGAGGAATTCAGGACTTGGAGAATCCCAGAGGGATGCGTGAAAGTTTATACCATTTACTGTCACAGGATCAGACAGATTACACCAACAGGAAAGGAGATTTAAAAGATGAGCTCAAAATATGTCTGGTTATTCATAACAGGAGGACTAGATGATTGCATTCACAAAGGATGTGCAGAATTACACATACATGAAAAAGCAAACCAACACAGAAAAATACATCTCTCCCAGTGTTATAAAATATAAAACCCACCAGCACTGGCCTATCAGCTTTCCTTCTCTTCTAACTTTAAGTAAAGCATAAGCCTGTTCTTGAAAGACTGAATTTATCAGACTTCTCAACTGCACGTTGGCTTAACTGATGAAATATCTTGGTTTTTAAAGGTTGAATTTATCTTTTTGAATCTGTAGACACTGTATGGAAAAATACTGACAGTAAAAAAAATTCTTATTTTAAAATGCTGTTTCTATGGGTCTGTGTACAGTGCAGGCTGACCTGCTTTAAAAATGTTAGAGATAAGCCATTTAAAACATCATTTCACTGAAAGAAATACAAAGAAAGTATATAGGTTTCAAGAAGAAAAAAAGAGAAGACATGCTAATACTGGCAAGCTTATTGTCATGAGTGTTGCATTTTACTTGAAAAACATTTTATAGGCTTCTTGACATAAAAAGTGTTTTAAGCTTTAACTCTTGTGAAAAGGAATTTTTCTCCTTTCTTTGCCTATATTGAAATATGAAAACAAGACACAGAGTTAGCAAGTGCAAAGGGCCTTGTAATCTTCCAGTAAAAACTGTCCTTCTATTTTATGTAATTTATCATTTGCTTTCATTTGGTTTTCTGCACATCCTATGCCTTTCCTCATGTTCTGAGGACTATCCTCAACTAAGGAAGATGCCAAGGGCCTCATGAAATCTCCCTCTCAACACTCCACATGTCATTCACTGACAACCCTGAAGAGGGTATAGTTGCACAGCTCACTGCTCCTTCTTTCCTGAAACTCATTTAACTTAAAACCCAAAAGATTGACTAATCTGTTTTCTCCTTTGCCTTTTGTTACAGTATTAAAAGTTTAGGACAGAAAAAAGAGCATGCAGAGAGTTCTGGATCTCACCTCCTTAGTCTTCCAAGGAAGTTACTTAAATACATTTCTGTGCAATTCACTACTATGATAACCACATATACATAAAATAACCTAATTATAGTTTCAATCAGGTCAATATCTACCAAGAATTTTAGAGTCTCACTACAGACAGAAATTTCTGAGCAAAACCTGTGTGCTCCCAAATGAAAGATGTTATTCCACTAATCAACTAGAGCAGCTCTGATCATGAGAGCTGTTCCCACTATCCAGACCTACATTTCAAGCAAATGAAGTCTAAATTACCAGCAGTCATGCAGGAATCAACTATGATTAATGAAGGTTAACAGGCAAAGAAAACCCCCTAAGCTAAAACACATTTTCAAATACAGCCTATCAGACAGCATATTGGTAGAGCTTCTATTATAATTCATGGAACAAACCCTCTGAAGTTAACATGCACTACTTGGAAACAGAGAAAAGTATTTCTTAGCTGTCTCTTTACCAAACAGCATTATAAATTACCTGAATTCATTTTTATGCATTTCAGCTATTTTCTTCTCAAGCTTTTGTGACTGTTTGGGAAAAATCCTAAAGTCACTGATGTAATTCTCTGGGTGTTCATCCGGATCATAATCACCAAGCTCAGCTGAACAGATCCAAAACACAAAAAAAAACAGAGAAATGAAATTACAACATTAATTAATAGAGAAAGAATTCAGTAAATGCAGTGTAATTCAAGGTACTTCCATGCTCAGTGAGAATCCAACATCTCTCAAGAAGTGCTTCTTTGAGGAATTTATAATTAACTGAAACAACAAAATCCTTATAACTGTCACTTTAATCAATGAGTTTCTAGAGAAGTTCAATGCCTTATTAACTACTGCATTAATTAGCAATACTGAACTATTTTCTGTAGCAGACAAACGCTCTGTAAAACAGAAGCATCGACAATGTTCCCCTTTGAGTATCTACTCTTCTGGTACCAGACAGAACTCAAATAATGCACTCCCAATTCTCCCCTTTTTCACAGGATTTATCCACACTGGCAGGGACTGGTCCTAATTGTCCTAGCAGATGAGCACAGACCACAGGGTTAATCAAGGTATTGGGTGGAACTTGATTTCTCTTTTAAAAAATGTGTCATTTAGGTACCCAAACCTGACATTTGGTGTTCTAATTTTCTGACCGAGCCTTGTATAATAATGCCTGGGCTCAGTTTTGGTTTGGATACACTGCCTTGTAATGTCTTAAGAGCTTTGTTCAGCTTAAGGCAGAATAAAAGGAACTTTTACACATATGGTTTCCCTAAAGGACATAAAGGTGATTATTCCAGACATATATCTGAATTTGGTCCTAAGGAAATGATAGAGAAAGAGATGGCGGGGGGAGGGAGTGTGGAGAAGATGGGGAAGTGTCATGGTTCGATCCACCCCAGGAAGTGAGAGTGTTGGTTCAGAGGGAAGCTGGCACAGGTTGGCAGCCTGTGGACCAGTGGAAGGTCATGTCATCTCTGTGAACACACATTTCAGTCTGTGTAGGGGGTGAAGCGTCCTCTTTTCGTCTTCTGCCTCCAGAGACAGCACACAGGCCTCCCTCCCCCTCCTAGCTGTGGAGGGTGAGGGGAGGCCTGCCCACACCATGCAGGCTGTGCCTGGGGGGGTGAGCCTGGACAGCAGCTATGCTGGATTGCTGGCACTGCTGTCTGTGAGCTCTGCTGCTGTTGGATCTGGGCCAGCACAGCTGCCTGTGAGCCTGGCCTTGGCTGGGCCCCCCTCCTCCAGACCGGGGGTTAAAAGAGAACTGCCTAGCCATCCAGGCCGACTGAGAATGGAGGGGTGGAAGATTCTAACACCTGGGATGTCTTTGGGTCTTCGGTGCTGAGCCCCCGCTACCCCACTCCCCGGAGTGTGAGATCAGCGCTGCCTTATCAGATGATTTATCAGCTGTGCCTTCTGTAAGTGATGGGAGAAAGAGCCTGGGACTTGTAATGTCAGCAGAAGATAAGAAGAGATGGTGGAGTGGCTTTTGGCTGGACTTTCCTCATAGTGGCCATAGAGACTGCACTAATGCTCCTGTAGCTTATGGAAACTGTGTTTAGGGGGATGCAAAGTTGGCACTGTGTAGGGGAAATGCCAGTGCCAGAGTGAATGAACAGAGGATTGAGAGGGTGTGGTGGTGCCCTCAGAAGAGGCTTCTGTTCTCAAAACCTTTTGCCCTGAGGGAGAAATGGCAGGGACTTGTGTCCCAGAAGCATCCTTAAAAGAGAACCGTACAAGCAGTTTTCTAGTCCATCGGTGGTGGTGAGAGCACCACCGTCCATTGGAAAGGAGGACTTCTCAAATGTACATTTCCTCTGTATAGGGTGGGTCATTTGTGAAGAGTGCAGGCTGCAAGAGACTTTGTTTCTTGTGGGAGTTTCTATAGGGCACAAGGAAGACTCCTCTCCCATAATATTTTAAGCTGGAAGTTCCAGGTTTTGCCTCAGAAGATTTTGGTGGGAATTTTGGTGGGGGGGAGGAGGAGTGGTTTGGAGGTTGTTTTCACTTTTAATGCTGTTTCTTTCTGGTTTTTTCTTATATAGTGTAAGTTAATAAAGTTTTATGCCTATGTTTAAGTTGGAGCCTGCTCTGCTTTATTCCCAGTCTGGTCTCACAGCAGTATTTTAAAGAACTATATTCTCATGGGTGCGCTGGCATCAGGCCAGAGACTTAAACCCATGACAGAAAGATAAAACAAAATTTCTTTCCCCTTGAATTACATCTTCTACCTCTGTCAGAGATTCCATCATCACGCAGGTCTTCTTTAAGATAAGAAAGGGCACCAAATGACACTTTCTCCTGCTTAATTAAAATGGAATAGGCTACATTTCCATTCAGGTTTCAGAACGGAGCTTTTCTTTTTTGGTAAGTGAAATCTAACACTGATGCTATACCTCTTCATTAAAATGCTAAGATAACTTATTTGGTTTAATTTTTTTTAGGCCCCACACCATTAGCTAACTGGCTGAATTACTTACAATGCTGCACAGTGCATGTCAATACAGGGAAACAGTACAAAAACAACAGAAATTTACTTCTAGCTGTAGTCACAGAAGTTTTGCACTGCTGCTTTGATAGAAACAACATAAGAATGAAGTATTTAAAGAAGCCTGCTGCTCATACTTACCTTGGACAATACAGGCACCCAAGTAGGCAGCATCAGAAAAGCAACACAACAAACGGCCATGGAAAATGTCCCTTTTTATTTGTAGATATAAGAGGTATCTGAAATATAATTTCAAAAATTGATAAACAGCCTGCTATCTTGTTGTAAGAGATTTAATGTATCAGTGTGAAACCAGCTGTGCAACGATTTTGAATCTTTTTCTTGTTATTTTAAATGGCAAGGAAAAGAGGCAAAACAAAATCACAAAGAAAAAATAGCGGCAAATAGATTTTTCTCAGTAACAGTGAAATAACAATAGCAAAAATAAAAAAACCACTAAAAAATGTCATAGAACATGCTTTATTTAAAATATATAGCTATTACAATGCTCATTCATAACGTCAAATAAATTATGACAATGTAAGCTTGTTTGAGCACCCCTGTTCTCATTATATACAGGTTTACACAAGAAAATTCATCTCTTGTAGGCAAAATAGCACACTGACCACAGTGGAGATTTTTCCTTCTTCTGTATTGTTTGGGTTTGTTTGTTTGTTTTTTAATCTGTAAAGAATCCCAGATGAAGTTTGAAGGCAGAAATAGCTTCATGAGGCCTAAAAAGCATGGGGCACCTGCCTGGGAGTGGTCATCTCTCCCATTCATCTCTTTCTCGGGAAGAAACGGGGAGAAGTAAACGAAAGGTTCCTGTCCTGTGCCTTCTACCATAGAGGATCTTTAGGCTTTATTTCTAATAGCAAGCGGAATGGCACAGCTTCAAGATCACCACTTTCTTTTCTGCTTTCTCCCCTGCAGAACAGCCTCTCACAGATGGATCAACCCACTGCACAGCAAGTCATTCACAGCTTCTTCTCCAGCACCTAGCAGGTTACAGCCACACCATTCAGCCACTTCAACCCTCTGGGAAAATAAACTATATAGATATTGCTTCTACTAGCAAAATCTACCATCTAGAGGGTTCTATCAAGACTCAGTGGCTTCTGCAGACCATCAGGACTTTCCTTGACACTGCCGGTCTTCTCCAACCTTGAGCAACATACAGCATAGCCAATACCAATGTGGTTTATGAGTAATATCAATGTCAGACATATTTTGTCCTAGTTACCTGCTTCTGTTACCTGCTCGTATCATGAGCTTCTGCATCAAGAGCATGCCTGGAAATATTATGAAGGGCTAGAGAAACTTTTCTCTTTTCCTTGGACTTTTACTGAATGCAATAAATAGGATAGTGTTATCAATGAGAAAAGAAATTTTCTCTCATTGTAAACACATCCCTTCACTGCATTACAAGGTCTGCAGGATCTTTGCACTTCAGGGCATTTTTCTTTTATTTTGCAGCACTCTTTTTTCCCCCTGTAATCAATGTCCAGTAACAGGTCAGAAATTCACTTCCATATGTTGCTACTGCTATTCTACGGGTAGATCCCACAGGAACTACCTGTAGAGGAACTACATGTACCAAAGGCCTTAGTGAAGTAAAAATTCTTAATCTGCAATGACAGTGTACCAGAAAAGGTACAGTATATTGATGTAAATACCATATATAACTGGGGCAGCTGAGCAGTCCCTTTGCAAAACAATTTGGTAAGATTTTCCAGGGTGAAAAAATAGGATGCCACTCTCCAGAGTGACCATTAACTTGAGGCCCAGCTGTGTTCAGCTTTTAAGTGTCAAAAAAAACCCACCCAAGGTTTCAGAGCATGGCTTGTTAGCCAAGATATGAGGTTAACAGATCAACGTGTAATTTCTAGACAAACAGTTTGTTTCTGACCACAATCAAAGATCCTCAGTGTCATTTGCCAACAAAACCAAGCTGTGTGGGGGTCTGTCAACATGGCTGCAGGGGAGAGATGACATCCAAAGGGACCTTAACAGGTTTGTGAGGTGCCTCTGTGGAAGCCTCATAAGTTCAACAAGGCCAGCTGTAAGGTCCTGCATGTGGGTTGGGGCAATCCAAAGCACAAATACAGGCCAGATGGAGAATGAACTGAGAGCACCCCTGAAGATAAGGACTTGGGGATGTTGGTGGATGAAAAGTTCAACATGATCCAAGAGTGTGCAATCACAGCCCAGAAAGCCAACCTTACACTGGGCTGCTTCAGAAGAGGTGTTTGCAGCATGTCAAGGGAAGGAATTCTGCCTCTCTACTGGTGAGACCCCATCTGGAGTACTGCATCCAGCTCTGGGGTCTACATACGAGAAAGAGGTGGACTTGTTGGACAAATCCAGAGAAGAGACACCAAACTGATCAGAGGGCTGGAGCGCCTGTCCTACGAAGACAGGCTGAGACCCCAAAGCAAGAAGAACACCCTGGAACAGGACTAATACTTTAGAGTTCTTTCAAATGAAGAAGATAAATGTATTTTCAATTGAAAGGAATTTTTACATGTTTTGCCAAAGGCTTGTTAGACTTCAAACACTTCCTGAAGTCCTGATGTAGTAATTTATGTCCCAGGTCAGCAAAAACTTATGAATAACTACCTGAGTCCTAAATTCAGTAAGGTTTTACGTATGTACTTAAAACTGTATACACTTACAGAAATAACTTGTAAAATCAGATCTGATTTTGCTTCTTTATGTGTCCTTCCACCATATCTGCTTTTTCCAAGCCCTGACATATCTTTATAACCTGATTTGCAGCCCTAAGTATTTAAGCTTACTGAGAAGCTAATAAATTTATGCTTCAATGCCTACACTTACAATATCTCTCATTTATAATAACCACCTTTCCATCTATTAACTGCTTGCAATACAGATGACTCAACTTAGGTCGGCCAAGCCTTTCCTGCCATGCAGATTAAGGGTCAGCAATATCTATTCTTGTTTTTAAGCAGGCATCATGACCCCCAGAGACCATGTTCCTAGCTGCTTTAACAGACAATTTATCTATTTTAAGATGTTCAGTGAGGCAAGAAAGCTTTCCCACAGCCAAACATTTTGATTTGGCCACATAGTGGTTTTTTTATTTTCTTCAAGTCACTTCACTAAGTTTATTCCCATAGCAAATGTATCTCCCAGTGTCATTGCACTCTTTACAGCTGACAAATATGGTCAACTCAAGAGATCCAGCAATTCTTCAAAAATTCTTATCACAGCATGGTGTCTGACTTTGACTCCCTACTCTTTTCCGTGGTACTGTGTGTACTCAGGTACAGAGTGGCAGAAGGCAAATGAATGTCTTTACAATATTCCTGGATTGGAGGCCCTTCTACCCAGAAGAATTTTTGAATTCTTCATGCATATTATTCTGAATAACAACTTCACGTTTTGTCTGCCACAGTAGCATACACATCAAGTACACTGCAGGAGCACTGGTTTCTGCAAAAGCATATGAATCTCCACTGAACACTAGCTACTACATACAAGTATGTAATATTGCAAATAAGAGAACATATTTTCTATGCTTTACAGAGCCATGGAGTGAAAAAGGCTGAACATGAGACAGCAGTGTGTTCAGGCAGCCAACAAGGCCAATGGCATCCCAGCCTTTATCAAAAACAGTGTGTCCAGAGGGACTGGGGAAGTAATTCTCTCTGTGTACTCAGCACAGGTGAGCCCACACCTCCAGTCTTGTGTCAAGTTTTGGGGTCCTCACTTCAAGAAGGACAATGAGGTGATGGAGCGAGTCCACAGAAGGACAAAAAGACTGGTGAAGAAAAAATCTGGAGCACAGGTGCTACAGAACCAGCTGCAGGAGCTGAGGTTGTTTAGCCTGGAGAAGAGGAGGGTCAGAGGAGACCTCCACAACTGCCTTTGTGCACGAAGGAGGGTGCAGCCAGGTGGGGGTCAGCCTCTTCTCCCAGGCAATCAGTGACAAGATGAGAGGAAAAGGCTAAAGATGCACCAGGGGAGGTTAAGGTTGGACATTAGGAAGAATTTCTTCACAGAATGGGTGATTAGACTTTGGAATGGGATGCCCAGAAAGATGGAGTGACTGTCCCTGGAGCTGTTTAAGACAAGGTTGGATGTGGCAGTCAGTGCCATGGTATACTGAACACGGTGGTTTTAAATCATAGGTTAGGCTCAATGACCTCGAATATCTTTCCCAACCTAACTGATTCAGTGACAAAAAAAAATTATATTAGCTAAAATATATTGCTTACTTATTCACTAATACTTGAGAAGGATTTTGATATCTTTTAAAATAAGGAAAATTCATCACTCTGAAATCACCAACTCAGGGTAGAGCAGCAGCCAAAGACAAAGCCAAGAGAATGCTGGACATCACTGAGAATGATTGTGTGTAAAAGACAGAGGGCATTTTGCCACTACTTAAAGCCTTGAAGTAATCATACCTTGAATGTTTTACCTAGCTCTGGTACCTGCAGCCTGAGTAGGACATAGCTGAGCTTGATTAATAGAGAAGAACTAAAATGAATGAGAGGACAGAGCCTCCCTTACACAGCAAGATGGTGACTAAGGTCTCTCTCACTGTAAGAGTGAGTCTTCTGAAATCATGAGGGTAGTGGGAAAGGCAAATGCAGAACTGCTATCCACTGAATCCTGCAGTACTAGAGATAGGGGAAAATCTGTGAAATCAGGAAATTGCTTAAGGCAGAGGAAAGAAAGCACTTGACATAGCAGATAGTGAACCAACTTTCTCAGGAGGTTGTGAAGAAAAACACTATTACCATGTACAAAAAAAAGAATGATTACACAAATAAGAGCAAAATATCCAGAAAATAATACCAAAAAGAATACATATGAATTTAAGTGTTGAAAGTCCTAATATAACAACTCAAAAAGCCCTTTAGTGAATTTGAATGGGAGGAAGATCATCTATTAGTTTTCTTGTTTTTCTGAAACAATAGGAAGGTTCTGTTCACTATAGCATGGTTTAAACCCAGCTCTCCATTTGTCAAACAGATACACATGACAACAAGCATGCCACACTGATGTCAGTTCAGCAGCTGCCCTTTTAACCTATCTGATCAGTCATAAACCAAATTCTAGCAGAGGAATTAGGAACTGGGGACATACCTATCATGATTTCAAAGCATAATCTCCATCCAAACACAAGAGAAAGGAAAATTCTACTTCTCCTAAAGTATCTAATACCAAAAGTAGTAAGAATCACCTTGCTAGCTTATTTAAGAAACTGCATGACTAGTTCTGTGTTAACAGGCACCTGTAGAATCACTCTTCTTGTTCTATGTCTTCTGAAGAAGTATACTAATACTAAAGACTCAAAACATAATGAAGGTATCAGTACTCCATATCTCCATTCTGAACCTATGCCCCTCCTATACTGCCAAAATCATGTCATGCATAAAAAAGCCCCAAAACACCCAAAAATATTCCTTCAGAAAGAAGTACATAATTTTATGCCCTGGAGTAGGGGGTGGGAAGGTGACTTTAGTAAAAGCTTTCAGTAATCTCAAATCTCTGACTTCTGCAGTCAGGACTATGACTGCCATTTGAATCTAGCAAGATACGGGTTTGTCCTCCTGGTTTCAGACCTGGTCAGTGCCTGCATTACAGTCTGTGGTCTTTCCTTGGGAAAAGGGCTATAAATTACCATCCCAGTGAGTTGCTTGACAGGGCTACAGGGGGAAAAATATCTTTATTGTTGTATAATAATTAATTTCACTAATGAGTAAAGCAGACAAAGGAGTGGTAAAAGAGAAGCATTGTTTTGGCTCCTGGCTACATAAGAGTCCCACCACATCACAGGAATAGTCTTTTCTGCAAAACACCATGACCAAACTGCATTTTCTCTGCCATTCTGCCTTTTCTTCAGAGGACCACAAGAAGAGCTCTGAACATGTACAAGGCCTCTTACCCCTCAGGCACAATCTCCACTAAAAAAAAAACTGTTCTTGGTAAATTTTCCCCATGCTGAATGTTATCTGCAAGCCTGCAGTGTCAAGTGCTCTTATTAACAAAACACCCACTTTTAAGATTCATGCTATTCAATCTGATTGTGACTACAATATTATTAGAACTATAAACTCACTTGGCAACTGCCAAAGTGGTCTTGGCAAAGCCAAAATAGGTAACTGGACTTTCATAGATATCAAAACACAGCTATGACTGTACACTTCAAGAAGAGCAGAACAGGGTACCAGGAGGAGCAGAGGTATTCCTAAATGATGTCTGGAACAGGGCTAGCAGCACAGGCCCAGGTCGTACAAACTCACCTTAGAGCGATTAACCTACTGCACAACTTTCCAGCTTGCAAGTAAATCATATGATATTCAGGCATTAACAATCAAATCCATTCAGGCATTAACAACCACTGCCAACATCAACAGGCCTCCTGCTTCTGGAGGGAAAGGGACCAGACCCTTCCAAGCGCATGGCAATATCAAGTACAGCTGATTGAGACTGGACTAGACAAACACTGGATGTGCCATCTTTACATACCCCAAGCCTTTGTCATTTTATATGATGTCCAATTAAACAGTTTTTTCACCTACTTTTCCTGTTATCAAAATATTTGCTACACTGATATATGATGACTAGTCATTGAAGAACTGCTTCTTGGATTAGGAAGTATGGATTAGGGAGAAAAGGGCATGATGAAAGCTAGTTGATATAGTCATCTTTGGTTAATTCCACCAGCTACTCACCCATGCTCTCTTCTAGAACTGTTTATTTCTATAATAATAATAATAATGGATTATTGCTGATACAGTATTACCTGTAGTATTTTAGAGCATTCCTTTGGGACCTCAAATGTCTTTATATTCTCTCATTTTAATTATGCATACACACTAAAATGTAGGGATTTGAAGATAAGACAGCATGAGGCCTTGAGTTGCTTTCTTATATAAGAAATGCTGATTTATTTATAACCTAAACAAGAACACTGAAGATAAATAACAAAATAGAAATCTGTGTCCAAGTATGATCTTTGGATCTATCTGTTCATACTCCCTTGACTGTTCACATCCTGTTCATGTACAGCATCTTGGACTTTCCCAGCTGTGGACCCTCTCAGGGCTCTGAGTGTGACCAAGAACAGGGAAAAAGGGTACAGAACAAAATATCTGTGCTTTTCATAGAGTGTGTAGGGATGCTGTGTATGCTGATTGAGTGATTTCTGCAGGTAAAACTAGAGTCAGATGGACTCCATCTCTCTAACAAGGGCACAAGGATTCTAGGCCTATGAGCTGGCAGGCTTGATTGAGAGGGCTTCAAACTAGGTTTGAAGAGAGAAGGGGATGAAAACAGGCTCTTGAGAGATGAGTTTAAGGTGGCAAGCCAGAGTCAGGGGTGAAATCAGCAGCCCAGCTGATGTGCATGTACACTAATGCACGCAGTGTGGGTGACAAGCAAGAGGAGTTGGAAGCCTCTTGCACAGAAGGAAAGCTATGATGTCACCATCATGGAAAAATGGAGAGATGACTTGCATGACTGAAGTGCTGCAACAGATGGCTACTTGCTCTTCAGAGGAGGCAGGCAAGAAAGAGTTGTGGAGGTGGCTCTGCATATTAGGGTCCTGGTTCCTCACTCACGAGGGAGTCCCAGATGACTGGAAGCTGGCCAGTGTGTCACCCATCCATAAGAGGGGCTGAAAGGAGGATCTGGGAAGCTACAGGCTGGTCAGCCTGACCTCAGTTCTTGTCAAGATTATGGAACAGATCATCTTGAGCGCCATCACATGGCACCTACAGGATGGCCAGGGGATCAGATCCAGCCAGCATGGATTTAGCCTGAGCAACCTGATCTCCTTTGGTGACCAGAGATAAAGATCATACAGTGATCCACCCGGTGAATGAGGAAAAGACTGTGAATGTTGTCTACCTGGATTTCAGTAAAGCCTTTGACACTTTCTCCCATTGCATACTCCTGGAAAAGCTGGCAGCCCATAGCTTGGACATGAGCACTCTTTACTGGGGTAAGAACTGGCTGGATGGCTGGGCTCAGAGAGTGATGGTGAATAGAGTCACATCCAGTTGGTGGCTTGTCATTACTGGTGTCCCCCAGGGATCCATGTTGGGGGCAGTCCTGTTTAATATCTTTATTTATGAGCTGGATGAGGGGACCAAGTCCACCATTAGCAAGTTTGCAGATGACACCAAGTTGAGAGTGTGTTGATCTGGAGGGTAGGAGGGCTCTCCAGAGGGACCTGGACAAGCTGGATAAATGGACTGAATCCAATTATATGAGTGTGCCAGGTCCTGCACTTTGGCCACAGTAACCCCCTGCAATGCTATAGGCTGGGGACGGTGTGGCTGGACAGGGCCCAGGCAGAAAGGGACCTGGGGGTACTGGTGACAGCAGCTGAACATGAGTCAGCAGTGTGCCCTGGTGGCCAAGAAGGCCAAAGGCATCCTGGCCTGTATCAGCAATATTGTGGCCAGCAGGAACAGGGAAGTGACTCGCCCCCTGTACACAGCACTGGTGAGGCCACATCTTGAGTGCTGTGCCCAGTTCTGGGACCCTCAATTCAGGAAGGACGTTGACTTGCTCAAAAGTGTCCAGAGAAGGGCAGCAAGGCTGGGGAAGTGTCTGAAGCGCAAGTCCTTCAAAGGAGCAGCTGAGGGTGTTTAGCCTGGAGAAGAGGAGGCTCAAGGGAGACCTTATGACTCTGTACAAATATTTGAAAGGAAGGTGCAGCCAGGTGGGGGTCAGTCTCTTCTCCCAGGCAACCAGTGATAAGACAAGAGGACACAGTCTTAAACAGCACCAGAAGAGGTTTAGGTTGGACATAAGGAAGGAGTTCTTCACAGAAAGATTGACTGGGCATTAGAATAGACTGCCCAGGGATGTGGAGGAGCTACCATCCCTGGAGGTGTTTAAGCAAAGACTGGATGTGGTACTTGGTGCTACGGTCTAGTTGACCATAGAATGTGTTAGGTCATAGGTTAGACTCAATGATCTCAGATGTCTTTTCTAACCTAGTTCATTCTGTGATGCCTGAGGAGGCTGTGAACTCATGGGAGGCCCATAGAGAGAGGAGTCCCCACTGGAGCAGCCTGTCCTTGGAGGGCTGCACCCCATGGAAGAGTGAACCAGGCTGCAGAAGTTTTGGGAGGACTGCCCATGGGATGGATTCACACTGCAGTCCACAGAGAGCTGCTGATCATGACATGGACTCACTTCAGAGAAATTCATGGGGAACTGTCTCCCACAGTGCAGGAGGGGAAGATCTCCTCCTCCTGAGCAGTGGAAGAAACAACTTGTGATGAACTGAACAAAACCCTCATTTCCCATCTCTCTGTGCCATTGAAGGAGCAGGTAGAGATGGGAAGGGTGGAGGGGTGGGAGGGAAGGCATTTTTAAGGTCTTATTTTACTTCCCATTGTCCTGCTCTGATTTTGTTAATAACAAATTCAATTAATGTCTAAAATTCTACCCTCTTTTCCCATTATGCTATTTGGTAAGTAATCTCTCCTGGTCCTTATCTCAGTTCATGGACCCTTCATTACATTTTCTCTGCCCTGTGAGAGGTCTAGCTGTGGAGGAAAGTGAGAAAAAGGCTTTGGTGGGTGCCAGACATCCATCCAAGTCAACACACTACAAGGAGCATCACTCTGCTAGTAAGGCTGAGCATCTTTCTCCATTTAAAAGATTATAAAAACCATTCAAATATATATATACACTGCTTGTGTTGCAGTCTGCTGAACCTCCAATGCACATGCAGAGGCCAAATCATTTAAGAAAAATAAGTTAAATCCTTGCCACTTTCTTATCACAATTTTTTTTTAAAGGCATTGGGAAAACTGCCTAATTAAAAGAAAAAGTGTATCTTTAGTCTTTCTCTAATATGTTTCAAATGTGCAGCCTCAGTGCCCTGCTGTGGAAACTATTTCCAAAAATAAGGACAGATCTTCTAAATCCATGTTGACATCCATTAAGATGATGAGCATAGAAGCACTGAAGTGCATTAAGATTTAGGCTTCATTGACAAGTAGGTTTTCAGGTGATCTATTACTACATAAGCAAGAGAGATCAAGGCAACAACTTCTATGGCCTCTGAAGATAACTTGTGAATTACCATCCTAACACTCTCTCACTCAAGAGAAAACAGTGACCAAGGACCACACACAGAACCTCCCTTCCGTAGTGAGAGGCAGAAATAATTTCCACAGAATTTCTTCTTTAACAGTAATATTTCAGAGTGCCTTGACATCCAAAGGCAAGCACTGATTTTATTTCAAAAGCATAGCTATGGAAGCGGTTGTTAATTAAAACAAGAGAAGATGAAAGTAAGTGGCTGGAAAGGTACAACATGACTGACAATATTCTATAGTTGTCCTTAGCAGTGCAATAAAATGCAGTGACAGGCAAGCACACAGCATCATCTATTGCCTAAGGCAATCCTGGCCTCCAAACACACAGTGTACTACAGGGTTTTTTTCTCTAATGCCATAGACATAGTGACAACTTCAGATAGGTCATTCTCCACCTTCATTTTCTGAAAATAGTGTCACATGTTAAACCACAGAGTAACTCAAGGATTACAGTCAAATCCAACTTATAAAATGTAGGACAGAAAGGAAGCATAAGTAATCTGAGGGGACAACTCTAAATTTTCTTCCTGTAAGTGATGTCTAAATCCTGAATAGTATCTCTAGCCATGTTATACTGGTTTCACAGAAATCAAACCTTTACCCCATAGACACACAGCTTCATGTACTGAATAGAAGGGTTTTTTTGCATAAGCTATTTCTATGGAAGAGTAAGAAAACCAGTTCTTTTTAGGAACTGTAAGTGTCTCTGATGTATCTAAGATGCTTCATTAAAGATTTATTCCTATAAATCTTTTACAAAGACTGCATTGACAATAACCCACATGAGGGATTAGCCACAGGGTTAATTAAAGTTCTGAACCAGAGTGGAATGGCAATGTGACAGAACGTCTTACTGTAACTTAATTTTAAGCATTCAAATGGGGACCACAGACACCCATCAGATTTTCACCTAGCTGAAGAAGTAAGAGAGCAGCTCTGACATGCATAGACACAGACAGCAACAGAAATGCAAAGCACTATTACTCTCACTCAGCTGACTGTACATACAGCTGAGAAATTCAGATGGCTTTTAGGCTAAAGAGTGTCAATATTATTAATTTATTTTCAAAACACCTTAGAACACACAGCAAAAGATATAATTGTCAAGCGAACACAGCATCAATAAAAAAACAAAAGGCAAAGCAAAAATCTACCAAGAAACCAACTAACCTCAAGGTTTCATGACTGTTCTCTGTCAAATACTAACAAACATTCTTCTGCTTGAATTTCACCAATCATTGTAATTCAAGGAAAAGAAAAATAACTCCAGACAATCTAGAGCATCACCTTGAATCTGATCCTCTGCTTTGGTCATGAAGCAAATTCTCAGAGGTGGGTTACATGACTGCACTTGCTCATTTCAGAAGCATTTTCTGTATTTTGTTATTGTGTAAATCATATGGGCAGTCAAAGCAAAGCTTCCCAAATAACAACATTGGGAAACTATTAAGATGATCAGATACAAAAATGTGTTGAATTAAAGATGTCTCAAATTACTTCTCCTTTTTAAGCTCTTAATGGTATTAATTTTTACAAAAGACTGTAACCCATTTTCCACACAACAACCTGAGTTTAAAATTCCTTTGAAATATCCGAGGAAGGACTAAAACATACTCACAGCACAATACACGTCAGTGAGCCAATTCTTGATGCTTTGCATTTCAATAAAACTTATCCTGGGAGGATATCCAAGAAGTTTTAAAAAGTCAATTAATTTAGACTCTTGAATGAGAAAGGTCCGTGCAATCATACTCTGGATCATAAAAGGTAAAATGTTCATCCAAGGACAAACAGTAGCAAATAATGAAAATCCATTGACTTCCTGGTTTACAACCAGTTCACTCAGCTGAACAGTTTCAGTATTTCATCCAAGATAAATAGCTATAATATGAACAGCATGCTCCAGCTGTTCTATACAAACTAAAAATGTACCATTCAGCAGAACACAAGCTGTTTCTGAAACTTTCAGTGTGAGGCCAGTGACAATGGATCTCCCACATTAAAGAAGTGACTTGTGAACACAAGCACATGCAGTGCTCATGGAAAGAGTCAACGAAGTCAACTGACTGAGTCAACTCAGTGCTTCTGCAGAATGCAGCCAACAGTCAGCAGTGTGGCCTGCTCACTAACAAGGTGGTAAAGCATACATACAGTCCTGCATTGCTGGTACAGAGCTCAAGAGAGCTGTTACTTCCCTGCATTTCCCCACACACACACCTTGCCCCATACACTTCTGGGAAAAATGCACTGAGCAGCAGAATATTCACAATGGCCAGTAGGAAGGACAAAGCTCCCATTCATTAAGTACAACTAAGCTGTTGTACAACTCTATTTTCACAGCATAAATTTCAAAATTCCAACATAAGCAGCAAGGATCCTTACCCCCCCGGAGCAGTTATAATTGGAAAATATGAATATATTGCACCTCTACATCAGTTTCTTAAAGGCCTGTCACTACTTTGAGAAGATTATCCTATTTGTGATCTTAATGACACACCCAAGAGAAAATTAAGTGAGACTATACATAAACCTGTTGAAATAGTTAGGGCTGAATTAAATTTCCCAGGTTTTTTCAGAAGAAAAAAAGGGAAAGAGGACGGGGGAGGGGGAAGGGGGAAGGGGGAAGGGGGAAGGGAACTTGTCCCTTCCAGGGAAAGAACCAGGATAAATTTTGCCCAGTCATTTGGCCATTGTTCCATTTTTTGAAAGTTCATGTATACTGTAACTACTTGTCTATATGTTATGGAAAAGTTCCTTTAAACTGGTTTTAAAAAATCTGTCTGTATCACAGTAAGAAGAAGATGATCAGTATTGCAAATGTCAGCCTATGTTAGGTTTATCAGAAATAGTGAGAACTACACTACACAACAATCTGTCTTTTCTTGGACTTGTTAGCAATACACATTTAAAAAAAAAAAAAATAACCAAAACAAAACAACCAAAACAAAAGTACCTGGTGAGCTCTTCTTTAATCTTCAAGGGTTCATGTGGGTAGAATTTCACTCTAAAGCACATGGTATATGGTGGATGAGCTGAAAAAGAAAAGAAAAAGCATGAGAACAGTAGCAAACATTGCTTAAGCCACTCTGAAGGAGTGACCTTAAAGAGTCTTACTAATGGTTAGTTTAAGCAGAGATTCAAACAAGAGCATTATTATATGTGCCTTATTTTGGGGTATTCTTTTTTGCCAAATGATAGGCAGTAAGTAATGATAATACTACAAAATTGAAAAAACCCTTCAGTTAATGAAACTCAAGACAGTAGAAATATTTCTGTTCCCAGTACTTAATAAGATTATAGTACCTAACTGAGTAATAATAATATCATTACCAGGCCTGACATACAATCCTTTCAATAGAAAAGAAAGAGGGGAAAAAGAAAGGGGAAAAGGGAAAGGAGAAAGAGAAAAGGCTCGCAACAAGAGGAAATATTTCAATTTTGCAATCAATGTCTCTTAGGAACTTTGATTCAGAGCAAAGAGCAGATCTATGATATTCTAGTTAGTTTTAAAATATTTTGGTCTTGGTATATTCTCAATGTACACAGTCAATTTTAAATTTCCAAAACCTTGAAGAGATGGTGCTTTTACAGCAGGAAAAGGGAAGGCAGAAGAAAAGGGGAAAAAATTACAGAGAAATTGGAAGACAACACCAGGTGAAAGCAATAATTACTTTTTTAAATTGTAAATTATAACAGTAATTAGTAAGCTACCAGAACATTTTATTGTACCATCTTCTTAAGCTTACCAGTTCATAGGCTTGTATAAATTTCATATGCTAATAAATTCAACAATCATGATACTCTTCAAGCTACTCTGACTGCAGTATTTACCTGTATGCTGCAGTGTTCCAGAAACACATCTTTGGATTTCACCCAGTTTCATGTGACGTACAACAGCCATAGAAAATAAAAATGCATTAAATCTTTTATTATGGTTGGTATCTTTTGGAAGATTCAGCTATTCTTGAAGATAAAGGAATATTTTTCTCTTTGAAAACATCACATTGTACTCATTTTAAGTACAGTCAGCCTCAACAAAAACTTTTGATTTCACTTTTTTTTCCCTTGTTTAAATAACTATTCATTTAGGACACAAGGAGGAATTTCAGCTGGGATGGGAATGGGAATATGAAAAACACAGGAAAAGAAAAAAACAAGTAATCAGTAATAAATAGAAATTAAGAGGAAATTAAGAAAAAAATAAGCCTTAATTGTTCTCTAGAAATGGTTTGAACTTTCACACTTTTCAAATCTGGAGAAGTCCTCTGAAGGCTAGAGAAACACTCTGTTTTCTGTGGGCTTTGCTGTCTTAGATGTGACTGCAGCATTGTCTTAAAGTGACTGAAAACAGTCTGCAAAACAGAAGTCAATATTATGTATTCCCTGCCCTTTAGCAGCAAGGGGGAAGATAAAGTAAATTCACTGTCCCAGAAAGGAAAGGAGCCATGCAGAAACTCACTAAGGAGTCATGTTGCCTGGACAAAGCAAAACTAACTTAAGTCATCTTAAATGGTTCTGCCACTCCTCAATAGCCATGTTAACTCTAAGCAAGGGAGAAAAGCTGTGCTTTTGGAATGTTCCACTCTAAAAACATGACAGAAGAGACAGCCTGTATTAAAAAAGTAAGATCTCTTCCTCTGGGGAAAAAATAAATAAATAAAAGGGACTTTTAAATGTTTTGCAGATTTAGAATTAGTTTGGAAATACTGATGCAGATATAAGAACAGGTAATACATGGGTCTTCAGTGCCCTAGCAAATAAAAGCCTACTGCAAGACCCCAAAAAATGTACTGTATTTTACCCAATTTTCCAGATATCAATTTTTAAAAAAATTGAATATTTGTCTGGTAAAAATAAATAAAGAAAAAAAGTTATATTAGAAGAGTCCCATTCTGGTAGTATGTGGTAACCACATGAAAGTATCAGCTGCCCTATATGCAAAGATTATCACAGTAAGGAAATGACAGCATACACTGCACTCTAAAAATAGCCCACAGTCATAGGAAAGGCTAAAGTAGGAAATGTTTTGCTTGTAGCAGAATAACAGTATGTGACAGAAGTACACCAATGCACAGGACATACAGGAGATTTTTCAAGACAGCTTAAAGCCTATTTTTCAAATCTTTTCCTAGACTCAAGCTTCTGTAACAATATCCCTCCTCAGCAGTGCAGCAATACAATACAAGTCTGCTGCAGCCTGCTAAGCCAAGATCCCTTTTCTATTGCTATGCAAGAATGAAACAAACACAACTTGCAATTTGAAAAGGTAAAAAGAATATGAACATATTATCTAATTCATCTCTGGAGATAAGAAGGTTCCCTGCAATTACAGAAGGAGATCTTCTTTTTCTGTTTCTTATTCTCAGTTGGAAAACCAGCCACAAATGGACATTTGACTGGGGAAGGAGGGAACTCCCAAAGCAATCCACTTTACTGTCCATTTTTTATTTTAAGGTGGGTCATAAGCCTAATATTCTTCCAAAGAGACATTTGATCATATGTTAACATTTAGCAAGGCCTTCGTCTTACAGATTTTACCACATTGGAGAAATGCGTGTGAGGACTTCATATTCTCTCTTTGATTTCTCATAGCAGAATCCAAGACAGGCATTAAATTTAACAGAGATGTGACTGTGAAGACAGATAATTTCTCAATTCCTTGAAAGTAAAATTACTTTTGACCTCTTACCTATTAAATCCCAAAACAGAGCAGAAGTTGCAGAAGCACATTTCATCAACACGAAACTCGCAAGGACATAATCAGTTTTTTAATAGCTATTTCTGATAAGCCTTTTCTTTCGGAGGGTCCTTTATGTCTCAGATAAGGAGCAGCTGGCACAACAAAATGCCCAAGGGTCTGTCAGAATTCCCTATCATCAGAGTTCACTTTCTCACTAAAAATCATTCACAATTACAATAATTTCACAGGATTTTAGTGTGGAGAATAGTATTGACAGCAAACTCCATTGAAGCAGAGCCATTAACTTGCCAGTTTATATGCTAACAGTACGTAAGAGATGGAGGAAAAAATACAAATAAAATCATTTAAGTTATGTTAAATGCTGAAACCAGCCATGATCTAAACACTCATGAAGGAGCTACACACAGAGCATAGTTTCCCAGGCAGTTGGTTGTATGTTTTTAAAGTTTATTTCATTTACATTTAGCTAAGATACAGTATCCTATGTACTTCAAACAGGAAGGTTCTCCCTAAAGTACACTCAAACCTACAAACACCATGACCAGAGCAATGAGAGGTACAGGAGAAGCCTCCCTTGTTACAGACATTGGTAAGTAAGGGACTGAGTCTCACATGAACTATTTTTAAGCAGTCTATAAAAAACCTCACACATTCATATTAACATTTTCTTCATAGAAAAAGAATCTGAATAAAGAAGAAAATATTTACGTGTGCTGGTTTTGACTGCGGTAGAGTTAATTTTCTTTGCAGTGGCTGGTATGAGGCTATGGTTTTGATTTGTGTTGAACAAAGGGTTGATAATGCAGATATGTTTTTCATACTGACACCCTGGTGAGGAGACTAGGAGTGCATGGGAACTTGGGAGGAGACACAAACACAGGACAGATGACTCCAACTGATCAAAGGAATATGCCAGATGACATGGCATAATGTTCAGTATATAAAGTAGGAGGAAGAAAAAGGAAGGAGTGACTTTTGGAGTAATTGTCTTCCCAAGTTGCTGTTACATATAGTGGGCCCTGCTGTCCTGGAGATGGCTGAACACCTGCTTGCCCATGGGAAGGGCTGAATGAATCCCTTGTTTTGCTCTTCTTGTGTGTGCTTTTCCTTTCCTTATTAATTAGTCTTTGTCTTAACCCATGAGTTTTCCAGCTTTTACCCTTGTTTCCCTGATCCTGATGGTAGGGGACTGAACAAGTGGCTGTGTGGGGCTTCATTGCTGGCCAGGGTTAAACCACAGCGCTATGAAAGATGAAAACAGTTTTTATAAGATGTTGAAAAACTTGATTGAAATTTTACCAGTGTCAACCAAATAGAGAAAGATCAGGTGACACTTTTTGGAAGGTTTGTTTTTCACAATCAGCTTTTCATCAAGCACAAATGCTACCTTCTATAATGGACTGCACTGTCAGTGTTGGGGTTTTTATATTAAACATGAAATACAGATGGATACTGAAAGCCAAAAGCCAAAGCTAAAATTATCTTTACATTGCAGAAAACTCCCTGCATCTCTCCTTGATGTTACATATTCTCTGAACTACAATACTCTACAAAAAATTAGTGAAATTTAAGAAACAAACAAACAAGGAAGAAAAACTATTGTGCTTAAATAGTCTTCATGTTCACTAGTTCTGCAGAAGCATCTCTGGAGAACCATTAAGACATATACCATTGTTCCCATATACCGCTTCCCTTCCAGATGACATACTCCTTGCTGAGCATTTTTAAGACAGACAGAACATTAGTCAGTGTTTTTATCCATAAAGGATACCTAATCTATCATAAATCTCTAATTAGAGGTCTCCCACATTGCACTTATTAGTTACACAACAACACAGGGCAAGGTGGATTTCTGTCAGGTGTTTATAATAAAGCTTCAAATGCTGTTATTAAATCTTCATGAGCATCATAGAATATACAGAATTCAGGTTAGTGCCTGAAGGATTACACATAAGTCCCATTCTCATTGTAAATATATTTATGAATCTCATTTTTCATTAAAATTTTCTTCATGTTTGTACTGAGATCCTCTGGTTCATTCCGCCTCCTTTCAGGTTTTAGGACAGCACTAGAGATCATGGAAATTAATTGAAAAGTTCCAATGACCTGACACAGGAGAACATTCTTTTAGCATTACTCTTTTAGATTACAGAATCATAGAGTGGTTTGGGTTTGAAGAGACCTTAAAGATCATCTAGTTCCAACCCTCCTGTCATGGGCACTAGACCAGGTTCCAATCCAGCCTTGAACACCTCCAAGGACAGGACACCTACTTCTCTGGGTAACATGTTCCAGTGCCTCACCACCCTCACAGTAAAGAATTTTTCCCCTAATATATAAAATCTAAAGCCACACTCTTTCTGTTACACAAGGCAGCAAAAAAACCATGGATTTTTAGAACTCCTGCACATCAGAGCAACAGAAATAATTCTGTTCCACTGTCATCAAGAACAAAGCCCATATACTTGGATATTTCCCACTAAGCAGGTTACAGGAGAGCTGCATCTTATTGTGCAGAATAATATTTTAAAGTAATCAAAAAAACAGCAAGAAAGAAAGTGCATGGGAAAACTCTTCTTTACTTAAACATTAGTGCTGATGTGACTCAGGTTTTACACCATAACATTCCTAGACAGAAAATAAACAGCAAAAATGTAAGATTACCAAATAGAGAATTTTACTGCCAGCATTTAGGAGAGATTACCACTATACACAAAAACATGTAAAAGAACAGAAAATTTTCTGCTAGACATTCTGTATTCTGAACCACAAAGATACAGCTTCCTTAGGCAACCCTCCAGAGAGTTTTCTATCACACTATTGGAAACACTCTGCTTGCAACTGCTGATCATGGGTCACCAATCGACTTTAGTCTGCACAAACAAGACTGAAAGTGGTTCAGGACATTTCTCAGAAATTAAATTTTTCCCTCTCAGGCAAAATTAATGATAAAAATGGCTGAGGCACAGACTTAGACTTTACACATCACGTTAAAACACAAATTACAATGACAATGGAAAATGCAAAGGTAGATGGTGGGACAAAAATGATAACATGCCTTCATTCTTTTTGTGTGGCCTCAGAACACATTTAAATACCATTTCATATGTGGTAAGACAAAAAAGAGAACATTTTAGAAGATTCTTCCTGTCATATACCAATGTTATTTAATATAAACTTATTTTTTTCCAAAGCCAAAGGAAATTGTAGCACATCACACAAGATCCTATGGACAACTTCAGAGTTTCAAAGATACAACATTCTGTTCCACAGATAGAAATGTATTGTTGCCAGATTGTGAGTTCTATACAAGCTGACTATATAGAGAGATTATGCCTGAATGATTCATGTACTACTGAAGCCCATGAAAGCTAGTACCTACTAAAATGTATACTAGAATACTTCTACTAGTTAAATTTTTTCTGCTCCAAATATTTGTCAATATTGAGCTGCATGAATAAACAGACTGAAAAATTTGCTGCTGTGCTTGAAGGAAATGACAGCTCCCCACAAATGGTAGCTGAGCTGAAGAACACAGCATTTTTTAAATTTTTCTGCACATATGCAAGTGCTTCATAATTCTATGCAAATCTAAGTATTCAACCTAATTTAGAACTTTTTGAGTCATTAGTATTATCGAAGAAAATTATTCATCGTTTCCTGAATTCCTTAATGCAAAGAAATAAAAAGAAACATCCATCTAGTACAATCACTATGAACAGCTTGCTGCCATCATTTCTCCCAGAAGACATGTATACATAACGTGTGCTATTAACCAGTCACTTCATTTCTTCAGTTTTCAGACTTTCCACTTTCTCCTAATTTCAGTCCTCACTTGTGCCACCTGAGACTGGGATGTTTTGCAAATGAGTATCAATAATTTCTTCTTCTGAGTCAAAACCTTTTCATAATGCATGGAATATTTTTAGATCAAATACGAGTTAACCTTGTTCCTTTAGAAATTGTTCAGTTTTCTACATTAATATAGCCTATTTTTAGAAAAATAAGTCAAAAGGGTCTTGATACCAAATTCATACAAAAATGTTCTTGAAACCTATGGAAACATAATCTTCATGGATTCTACACATGTACAATATATATACATAGCTTTTTTTTTTCCCCTTAAACGGTTATTGTAGCAACTAAAGTCCTTCTATGACATAAGAGAAAGTTAACTTACACGAATATTTTTGAACATAAGTTGCCAATCATATAGTTAATTCAACTTCTGCATCTTAAATCTAAGGTTGGTAACAAAAATCCTCTTCTGTATCTTAAATCTAAGGTTGGTAACAAAAATCCTTTGTTGGCATCTCATTCTCTTCAGCTGTTGCTCTTAAGACCTTTTCACCATGATAAGCAACCTCATGCTAGCTGATACATAGATGTGAGAATTTTAGATAATCCTTTAGGTATTAGGATATATTTCAAATATTGCTTGGAATATACTAAATCCATTTTAGAAGCATTTGGTGGGTACTGAACGCTGTGTCTGTTAACCTTTTGCATGATTACAAGCATCTAGGACTTCTTGGTGATAGTAAAGGGAAATTGCAAGCATCCCGAGACAAGGCCAAGAATGCAGATAAAGATGGAGGACACAGACCCTTAGCTAGCATAAACTGAATATTTCCTTGAAACAATGCCAAAGAGAGCCAGAAGCCGCGCAGGAGAGATAAAGGTGAAGAGTTCACTGAGGATGACTCCGTTTCTTCATCCCCCAAAGACCCCAGAAGACCACCACAACAAACTGAGCATGCCCAGATGGGCGTGGAGTTAATTACCATATGAGGCGAGGACAGGCGGGGCCAGGGAATGAATATGTATGAGGCAGATTATGCAAATGTAAAACCCTGGGGAATAATAGAGGGAAACACCGTCGGGTGGGTACGCGTGTCTTTGGTGAATGATTCCCCACGCATCTCGGTACCGATTAAATACATACCACTCTAACAACTATCACTAGTTGTGGAGTTTTACTTTGCCACCACGTTTCACTGGCTGCATTTTATTTTGCTTTTTTTGCTAGGTATTAATTTGTTTTTAGAGTTCTGATTAGGATTCTCTCACAAAAGCCACAGAAATCTTCTGATGAGGCCATCAAATCACTACATCTATGGAACTCATTGACTACCATATATCACATCTAGGCAACATCTATATGCAGGAAAGGTTGCTTTGAATAAGTCAAAACATTCTCAGCACATCTGTTAGCAGAGCCCTTGAATGTGTTGCTATGCAAAGTATTCTAATTTGACATTTTGAACGTAATTGTTACTGAATAGTACTCCAGCCAGCTAAACACTAGATATAGAACTTCACACTGAATATGCCAGACATATCTGTGTTGGCATATATACACATGTATGCATATATTGCACTATGGCTTCATTAATGGAAGAATTCCTTGATGTATTCCATATAGTGCAGTCAACATTCAGTATTAGCTTGTTTTGCTTATTAGACAATCTCTCAAGCCTCACCACCTTTTAAAGCAAAAACATTATCTCCCACACAAAAGGCTCCTTGTACTTACACTTAAAACAGAAAACTGTATACAACTATATACAAGCAATATAAGGATTCTCCTTCATTTCATAAGGTAGGTAGGTAGGCAGGTAGGTAGGTAGGTAGGTAGGTAGGTAGGTAGATAGGTAATAGCTAAGGCACAGCTTCTAATGCACCAGGTCAGTTCTCCAGAATTGCCAAATAAACTGTCTTCTGCTGCTGGATATAAGCTTCTGAGTACCAAAGCAGTTCTGTTTCCTGAAGAGGTCTGCACAGTTGGGCTATTTAATGGAAACCACAGGCCAGACAGAGCATTTCAAAAAGATAATTAAAATAATACATTTGTGTTTTAAAGACATTTTTTAAAATACTGATCTTAAGTTCCCCCCATCTGTGTCAGAAAGCTCACCACTTAGCCCACAGTACTTGAGTTTGCTGGACGGTAACAATGACCTGAAGCCAATGCTCTGCATTTTCAGGAAGCAAGGGAGAGAAGAAAGAAGGAAAACCAGAAAAGACCCAGAAGCAATTGCCACACTCCATTTTTATTGCCATGTCCCAGTGGCTGGTTGCATCTGACTGAAAATGAGAGCTGGAACATACAGGTCTTCTGACCAGATCTGTCACCCTGTGTCCGCTGGCCTCTGCCTGCAGTCAAGAGCAGCTTTTGATGTGCAGAACACTGTGAGATGGTAAGATCAGGGTAGCCTGGAGTTTTTAGGACTCCATGTGCTAACATGAAGAACCTGTTTGCACTGAGAAACAAATTAAGCTTATTCTAAATTACTGCATGGAAGCACAAGAAAACCTTCCGTTATTTAAAAATCAGTTTAAAAACATGAGCTTTCAAGACTTACATTTCATTTGCTTGAAGATGGACTTGTTGGGCTCAAGCCAGTGCTGGAAAGACAAAGCAGAGAGCAGAGGTTAATATGGATCACAGTAGACAAAAATAACCTTGTAAATGTATACGGTACCAAAAATGAGAATAGTAATTTTGATTCACTGAGACATATATAAATGAAAAAAGGACCTCCTTACTGCAATTGTACTATATAAGCATACTTGATATCATCAGTGCCTGTAAAATAGATGTAGCTGAGATAGAAATAAGACAGATATTTCAAAGACACATTTAAAGTGGACAGGTTGTAGTCCTCAGTTTGCAGTAGACATTTTAGTCTCATACTTTCAGCCATTTTTTTCCAGAAGAATGATCATATCAGACAGTAGGGCAGACTACTCAGAAACTAAGTGTTGTCTTCTACGTTTCTTAAAACTGAAGAATGTCTAAGTGCTATATCCACAGTCAAAATACACAGGACACAAACTATTGTTCTCTTCTAGCAATACCTAAAAATCTAAACTAAAAAGGGATAAAGATTGCACTTTTCCAGGAAATGTTCACAGTATGGACAGCTAAGGTACAGCAGAGAGGTATGGATGCTTATCAGTAGGCGCATAACTTTACAGGAAAAGATGCTTTTGGCAGGAAAAGTTGCATATTTTTTTTATTCTCTTAGAAAATAAACTCAGGTGCTTCCGTAACCAAAAGTCAGGCTCACATTTTAGTTAAGAGCCTTAGCATATCCCCTGCTATCACTAGCTGACCTGCTCAGGAGGATGTTGGTCAGACAAAAGAACATGCTGATATTCAAGTGCCACTTCTGACCACAGCCAGCAGGTTTTGTATTAGTATTTTTCATGTACGCAAAAACCTCCACAGTAAAATGAGATTTGTGCTGTGGAAGCAGCTGGTCAAAAAGCACAGCATTCAATTTAATAAGCATACTCAACACTGGAAGGCCTTGCACTAAGGCATTTCATTTTTTAACTCTTTCATTCTAGCCCTAAAACTCTTTAGTCAACTGCAAAAAGAAAACCTAGCATTTATTAAACTGTATGTAATACTTAAAATATCCTACATGGGCTACCATTTCTCCTCTTAAACTTTAGTAATTCTACTACAGAGAAAGGTGTAGTAGAATTAGTAATTTTACAGAGAAAGGTCAGGGGTAGATATTTTGTAGGAATTGTCAATAACTGACAGAAAATAATTACTTCAAAAACTATGACATCTCAAGAATTCAAATGAAGTCAGGATAACTGCAAATTAGTTTTCTGAAAGAGAACTTTTGACAAAACAAATACCTTGAAAAGAACATTTTCAAATATCTGTGGTTTATGTGCTGTGGTTGCTCAGAAACGCACACACATATAATTTACAGTAGTACTGGAGATAAGCTTTGCAACCTATTTCTAATTAGAAGTTCACTTATCACTGAGAGACTAATATGGAACCCTGGTACAAACAAAACAGAAACCCAACAACCTCAAATTTCAAACAACAGCCACAACAAAACAACAACCCTCCAATATTTCTTTACCTATTATGTTTTCCCAGTATCTCTCTTTTTAGATAAAAAAGATGAAAGAAACAGAATTGAATCAGCAATGACGGTTTCACTGACTTACCAGAAATATCTAGCTAATGTCATTCTTTTTTTAGATCATACATATAAATTATTTATATGTTTCACTCTGAATAATGGGGGCTGAGAGTTGCTCATAAAAAGGTAAAGACAGTCCGATTTAAGAAACCTTACACAGTCTGCAGGGGTTTATACATACATAATCCAGAATGAATTCACAGATAAGAAACTTGTCCAGATATACAGACATACAAGGGCACTTTCCTTAACCTCTTCACAGACCCACCCCACATCCACCAGATCAGGCCAGTCCTAGATGAAGATTCAGACAGCAAAGGGGGCTTGGGCAGTGAGCCACGCTGTACTGCTCCCAGGAAAATGGAAGAGGTTTCACTATTTTCATCTAGCAGAAAAACAACACAATTTTCTTGATATTTCTTTTTGAAATACCAGGCTGGAATATCGGCACAGAATCAGCATTTAGAACTGTTCAAAAAAGGTAATTACCTATTATAACAAAGTAGTCAGAGGTGAAAAAGCCAATTTGCAAATACAAAATCCTCATAAAAACCATGTGAATAATGAAAGAGGGGAAATATAGATGAAATTCCTCAAACCCCCAGGAATGCAGATTTACCCAACACATCCAAAATCAAACATGTTTTCCTAAGACCTGGCCTTCATGGATTAAAAATAGATTGAAAAGGCACCATGCAATTAAGCAATCTAGGCTTTCACATGGAGGTCATGGTTTCTACAAGCTCAGATTTCTGTTGTGACCTTCTATTGGTGGAAGATTGCAAACATGTACACAATTCAGCTGAATCTTCCAGAAGACTGAAGAGTTACTTTATAATTTGTGGAGGCTTTCAAAGACCCAGCAATTAGGTGCTTAATGCTCTCTGACTATCAGGGGAAGATAAACACCTAGTCATTGCTAATACTTCTGGAAATAGCCACCCTTATATTTGTTTGCATGTTTCAGCTTGAGTTTTAGGAAAGATTTTCCCCTGAGTACTTATCTTTCAGCCTTACAGCATTGACTATTACTAATTAATACCTGTGCCTCATCTCTACTATACAGTATCCAAGCTATATTTATTCCAAGATTAATTAGCTGTTATAGTTAGGAGGAGATTAAGTTCCTGCAAATTAATCAAACTGTTTCTGCAGAAACTTTAAATTGAAAAGTATTTGGTTTTCCAAAATGCTTTTTTCATGTAGCAATATTTTTTAAACAATTTTCCTGAAAAACAGAAAAAAAATCTTAGGTGAAAGAAAAATATAACATTTTGAATGAGATTGTCAAGATAAATTTTAGAAACATTTTAGATTTTCAGCTGTAAAAACATGTCATTAATATGTATACCACACTGCCTTGCAAGAACAGTCCACAGATGTTTTCAACTCTTCATTGTAAGGAGTTATTGTATCTTTTATTGTACTTGATAAGATTAATAAGAAACCCAAACAAAATTAGTTATAGATAAAACTGTAACTAGAGACAATCATATTTTATTTCTTTACTAACACTACAGTGTGCAAATCAGAGAGAGGAAAAAACTCCAGCAATTTTAAGCAGTTTCATTTCTGTCTCATGTATTTGACATTGTAGTCCACAAAGGCTGCTTTAATTGAAGGATGGCCTAGACCCTTAAACCAGCTTGACTATATGTGTGATGGTACTTAATGATCACCAGAAATCATTCCTGCAAGGGCTGAACTTGTTTCATTGAAAGCATGTTAGCAACATGGTTGCTGTCCAATGGGGAAGAAAAGACTTTGATCCTAATCCTGCTAATATATTGCCACGCATCCTGAGAGGAGATTCATGTTCAGCACTACTAATTTCTAATCTCTTTGCCAAAAGAGGTTTCAGTAGCTGCTGGGTATTTCAGTGATCAGACAGATACCCTCACAGAAAACAGAAGAGAGAGAAAGATACATAGAAATCTTGAAGGTCAGTCATGGGATAGCTAACAAGTCTCGGTGCTTCAAGTGCTAGTGGTGCATAAGCAAGCTATCATGGCTATCACTTTTGGCGCTGGGATCCTAAAACATGCTGAGCATTGCCTTCTGACTAAGATTTCGTTGCAATTGTATGCTGTGTTTTAGACTAGTGCAATTTTTACTTTGTAAATAGAACCTTCACTTCTGATCAGCCCTTAAATGGCGCTGAGTAGTCATTAGCCAGGCCAGGTGCGTTCTTGCTTACCCACAAATGCTGAGCAGCTGATGTGCTATCAGCTTTCACAGCAAAATCTCAGGGTGAGCAAGGACACCCTGCAAGGGTAAAAGCACCGTTCTAAAAAGTCAGGTTAACTCCACAAACACTGATATGCTTTTAGTAAAAACACTTCAGCCTGTTTCAACCTGTTTCAAATGGAACCATTCACTGAGAAGGTCTGAGAGGACTGAGCTTGGTCTTGATTCAGCACAGGGAAAATAAGAAGATTTTTTTGATTTTTAAAATAAGAAGCTGTGAGGAAAGAGGAAACAGTGATAGAATCATAGAATGGCCTGGGTTAAAAAGGACAATTATAACCCAGGCCTGGGTTATAAAGACAATTTTGTTCCACCTCCCATGCCATTGACAGAGATACCTGTCACAAGACAGGTTGCTCAGAGTTTCATTCAATCTGGCCTTGAACACTCCCAGGGATGGGGCATCAACATCTTCTCTGGGCAACCTGTTCCAGTGCCTCACCACCCTCAAAGCAAGGTCTCTTACCTCTTCCAAGCCAAGAGGCTTTTGATTAAGTCCCTATGTTTGCAAGAGGAGCAGTTAGGAAGGGGCATCTGAAAGTGGCCAGATGCCATGAATACTTTAATTTCTCTCAGCAAGCATTACTTAGCCAAGTGTTTGGATGTGCATACAGTAAAACAGAATCAGAACCTGCAGGTTTTAAAAATATTCCAGGCAAGGGCTGGATTGGAAAACTTTGTTTAATTGACAGAAAAGAGCAGAGAATATAGATATGAAACACTGCTAGAAAAGTAAAAAAATAAATTTATTTAAAGCTCCACTATATATTAATCTTGAAAATGAATACCTAATATTTTCCTTGAATGTAAATTTGCTTTATCTTCAAAGAATTGACTTGCCTGGGGCTACCACCTGCCAAAAAATGAAAACAACAACAAAACGAAACAAACAAATCCAAAGCTCATGGAAGCTCAGACAGGGGAATTAATTTAGGTGTCCACTCCATACAGACACAAGAGATGCCAAAGAGCCCAGAGCATAACAAGTGTCTCCTTCATGCTCTGAGACCAATACCATTTTTTTCATGGTTTCAAGAACTTTTATACCAAGAATATTGACATTGTTCTGCTGTAGCAAAAGAGCCAGTCCTCTGTATTTTTTCCAAAATTAGGACACTGATGCTACTTAGTGGAATGCTAATGAGGAAGAAACAAAGTACATCACTATCACAAATATTTATCTGATCCACGAAAGGTAGTCACATACACTGGAACAGAATCACCATTTCTATGATTCTGAACTGGAATTTACTAAACAAATTTCTGAATTATCACTATTGTGTGTTGGAGTAGCTGAATTTATCCATAGTCTACATCCGTTGAACATCTGGCCATGAAATCTGCATATATTGATCTATGCATGAGTCATCACATTCTCACAGGCAACAGGTTCACAACTGATGGGAAAATAATCTTTGTTTTTATCAATATATCTTGCAAGGTTATTTAGTTTGCAAGTTTACTACTCTTCACACAGGATATTTAGTTAGTAATATCTCTGCTGAATTAAGTGTGTATATGTATATATTCTCTGCACACTACTATTCATTTCTGTCACATTTTTGTTTAGTACATAAATGCAACTCTGCTAGTAAAAGCAAGCTGCCATTTAACTAAGCACTTAGTCTCTGAAAATGGTCTGAGGCAAGCATTTAGAAAAAGTACAAGAGCAGTAGCTCCTATAGTGCTCAGAGAGCTTTTTCCACCCAGCCTCTCTTAAAATTTGTTTGTAAATCTTTGCAGGCTTTTATCGATTTGTCCAAACTCCCATTTCTAACATTTCTTTCAAATTCATGACAGCTACAATGAATTTTATTACTGCTCATGGTTTTCTAAAAACTATTTCTCAATACCAGTGACTTTATACTTAGTTTACTTTGGAGTGTTTTGGTTCTAAGAATCACAGGGCAACTTTTCCCTGATCACCTTCTCCAAGCTAATTTACATTATATCTTTCTCTCTCATTCACTTGTGCTTACTCTCTGACTCTCTCTTCTCATTCTCTATCACTCAGCTCTTTTCCTAGCTGTATTATTCTTATTTAACTCATCTCTGGATGAAATCCATTTCTATTAGATATAATTCTCACAACCGTCTTTGTTCCTTTTCCAGTTCTACCATTTTTTTTTGACCCAGCATGACCTGAACTGTACAGAGCACACAGTGTTGCAACAAGAGTTCATGTAAATGCAGTAAGTTTTGTGATAACTCTGTCCTGGAGCAGAGGTTCATATGTATGGATAAGGATTTTTATTAACCTATGGCTCAGTCACTCTAGGGTTCTGACTGTAATACTTCTGTTCTACTCCTTCCCAGTGACTGGAGATCTCTCAGACAGATCTCTTCTCCCAACTATATGGAGTATTACAACTCCTTATACAAAAAAAATCTTCATTAAACTGAAGTTGCAAGTTATCTGATGTGTCTTTCTGCCAACCTTCACTATTGAATCTAATCTCAAATTATAGACTCAAATAATGGGCAACTGAGAGGTGTTCCACAGGTTTTTTATTCCATTATCAGTCTCAATGAGATGGAGACATTAAAGATGATAAAACACACGGCATAACAACAGAAGCCAAAGGTCTCTTTGTTACAAGGCCTTTTAAAAGTTTTTTAGCCAATAGGCTAATGCTAAAAGTTTACAAGCATCTACTTAAGCTAGTCAATAAACAATACAGGTGCACCTTACAGCATAAAATAGTTACTTCTTTTATATTTTTTGCAGCTCAGAAATTTTGTATGCTCCAAATATTTCAAGGCCTAAAATTCAATTCTCTTTCAAACCTCTATCTGTGTAAGCTTATTACAACGCTGTGAGAATCCTTTGCTTTTTCAGTTCCCACAATTCCCCCTCTCAGGGAAGGATCCCACTCTTAAGTTGAACTAGGTACACATTTTTAAAAGCATGTGTTAAATAGCTGCTCTTGCTAAAGCAGGGATCAGCTGCACCCAAGATTTGCTGACCCTTTCCAAAAGTCTCTCTGATGAGGAACTGCTGTACATTTTGTCTATACCTCCCGTTAAAAAACAGAGGCACTACTTCATGACAAAGAAATTAATTACCAACAGACAGAGGCTACAATTTCCTTCCCTAGTAAATACTGGTACAAGGCTGAACTGCTTAGGTTATAAGATTAAAGAAATATTCTGCCCAGGTCAATTGCAAGTGACATACTTTGGTGTACAATTGTGTCTCTCTACCACCCTTACTAGTGAAATAAATGAAACAAAATCTGACCAAAAAAAAACCAAAAACAAAAACAAAAAAAAAAACAAAAACAAAACAAAAAAAAAAAAAAAAAAAAAAAAAAACCAAAAAAAAAAAAACCCAAAAAAAACCAAACCAAAAAAACCCCCAACTATATCTGTGTCCAATTTTCATCCAATTGTCATCCAATTTTCACCATATTTAAGCTTGAAAGCAAAATGAGAATTGTATCTGTGACAGTTCTTTAGGGGGAAATTAGCAGGCCAACAAATCCATAGTGTCCAGTGTCATCTTTCTATCAAAGCACAAAGCCAGGCTCTATGCTCTGGGAAAATCAGAAAATGCTTAAGGGTGATTATGGTTTTCAAATACCTCCATAGTGAAAGGAAAGATTTCACAGTTGCTTCAGGGTCCTTCAAAGCCTTTTCATGATACTTCCAACCTACTCCCTGGGTAGCTCCAAGATATTTCTGTCTAACTACCAACTCATACTTCCACTTTCAAAAACAAAATCACAAGCACGTGCTCAGATTGATCCACTGGGAGTGAAAAATAAAAGGAAATAAGTTTTTCCAAGTTTAAATCATTGCTCAGATGCCCTTCTAAAGGGACTTAAAGACTATATTTTACCACACTAACATCTTCTTTCTGTTGAATCTCCCCTTGCACTCAAGAACAACGGCCTCTTTCTACAAGAAATCCATTCTGAAGAAGGTGCTGAACAGCAGCTTCATCATATTATTCTATTCTCATCTCATACCAGTCCAAAAGAAACAAAGAAGTTGCTCAATAAACCCAGGGTATCTGGCACAGAATTAGTCATTCTGCATTTCCACAAGTGTGAGAGTGTGACAATTGGCCTCAATATAGTATCTAGTACATGAAAAGGTACCAGGAATAGTTCATTGAATAGGAGAACCAGCTCATCCAGGCATGGCTCCTATTTGAAACTGTTAAAAAGCACAAGCTCCAAATGATGGTTTCTGGGTTCTTAGAGTGTATGTTTCTTTACTCTTCTGAGATTTCCTGGGTTGGGTTTGTCCTTCAGTGTTTTCCTCAGTAAGGAAAACAGCAAGGTTCTATCCACCAATGGGACAGATTATCTTCATGAAACCATACAGGAACTTAACAATTAAGACCTACATAGAATCATAAAGCATTAAGGCTGGAAGACACCTTTAATATCATCCAGTCCCATCATTCACCTAGCACTATCACTACAACCCTTAAATCACTAAATCATGTAACCCAGCAGCAGATCCAGACTCCTCTTGAGCACCTCCAGGAATGGTGACTCCACCACCCCCCAGGGAAACCTATTTCCTGACCACCCTAACGTTGAAAATATTTTCTAATATCTAATCTGAATCTCACCTTAGTTTCAGCCTAAGGCCATTTCCTCTGGTGCTCTCACTGCAGGCAGTGTAGAGGAGACCAGCCTCCACCTCACCACACCTTCCTTCCAGGGAGCTGTGGAGGGCGATGAGGTCCCCCCTGAGCCTCCTCTTGTCCAGGCTAAACAAACCCAGATCCCTCAGCCATTTCTTATATGACATGCTTTCTACTCCTTTCACAAGCCTTGTTGCACTTCTCTGGACACTCTCCAGCACCTCAAAGTCCTTTTCAAAGTGAGGGGCCCAGAACTGAACACAGGATTTGAAGTGTGGCCTCACCAGTCCAGAGGGATGATCTCTGCCCTTGTCAAATTTGACTAAAAAGTAGCTTCAAATGTTACTACAGTTTAGAGTCAGGGAGAAGGGCAACGTGATCTGACATAATTTTCTCAGAAATCCACATGAAAAAATCAAAGTCAATATATGAACCCTAGGAACTACTTTGTTCTCAGTATCATTAGACATAAAATGACATACTGCAATTTACTGCATGCTATTAGTATACCATGGACATTTTTGAATCTACACTAAGGCAGTTTCCCCAAAGGAATATACAATTGTGACGTTAAAGATACAACATGATGGAGAACCTAGGGTTCTTAGCTGCTAGTTCAGTTTGATTTTACTGTCACTTTTATCTTCCCGTAAACTCAAAGACATATAAGGATATACAATGCTACTTTCTATTAAGAGCGTCTTCCAGAGTTTGGGGGTTTTTTTTGTCTGGAGTAGAATAAGGAAAACTACAGAAATTGTTTTAAAGTTTAAGTATGCCCAAAATATACACATATGTTTATTTATGTAGGAGGAAAAGACTATTATAAAAGTGGAGTTGGGGAGAGGAGGAAATATATATTATCACTTACTTGAAAAACAACATATAAAAAACACCGGCTGTTTTCCATCATTTCAGAATTGTTTTCTGACATAAGACAATTAGCTGAATTTTCTACATTTTTTAGACAGTCAAAAATTCTGAATGTTCAAAACATAAATCTTGAAGAATTTAATTTTAGGCATCTGAAATATTGAAACAAGTAATTTTTTAAATTCTTAAACTCATTCAAATATTTTGATACTCGTAAGTCAAAGTGTTACATTTTAGTAGCATCCTCTACATTTAGTAGACATTTTGGATTAATTAGAGCTGGTATTTTTGCCTGCTTGAGCTCTGTCATTACAAAACAAAACAACTGCAAATTAGCTTTCAAAACAACTATGGAAACTTTGCACAAAAAAAAATAGATTTTAATAAAATGGAGGCAAGTATCACTGCTAGACTAAATGCCAGCGGGAGTAAACCTGTATAATATTTCATATATATGTGTGTGTGTGTGTGTGTGTACACTATAATAATATACTATTATTTCATATAGTTTAACTATGCAAAAAATCAGTCAAGAATAATTCACCAAAAGCCAGAATTAAACGCATGATTTTGGCAGTTTCTTTTGGAACCACTCATATAGCCCTTTCTGTGCAAACACAGAGACTATGCAGTCAAATATAAAATTCTAGAACATATAAAATGCTACAACAGAGGCATTTAGCATTTCCAAGACATCCAACAAAGCAACATCTATTGTGTGCTATGTACATCAGAATCAATAATAACTCTCCTAAAAAAAATTTTGCTTTCTTATTTCAGCTCCTATTACATGTTGTTTGAAAGAATAGTTAGAAGATGATGCCTAGTCTCTATCTTTGCCAATATTTAATATAAACTTCTTCCATAAAATATAGAGAATGCTTCTAAAATTATTTACCAACCTAATAAAATATTTTTCCCCACAGTCTCCATTACGACTGTCTCAGACAGTGTAGCTCTCACTTCCTTCAATAACTACCTCCTTTGCTTAAACTTTAATTGCAGGAGTAAGGAATTCTTGGACTTCCAGGAAGATGTTCACGACAATATCAGATACTTAATACAAAATTAGCTTATTTTGATGAATTGTAACATAAGAGAAGAATGTACGTTGCTTTCCACTCATCAACAGAGCATTTAAGTCTATAGAAAGAAGAGTCTCTTATAAATCATGTCCTAATTCATGACAGAATTTAGAATTAATTAGAATTTAGAATAAAGAAATAATAACCAATTAGAAAAGTCATCGATATGCTTGAAAACATGAGAACAATTGCAACTCAGCGCTTTAAAATTCACTTACAGAAAATGTAAGTTTGGTAAATGCGTTTAACAAATCCAGCTGAAGAGCAAACCAGTTGATACAAGCCACCATACTACAGGTGGTGGCAACAACATTCTCTAATTGTGGAATACAAAGGCAAATTAAAACACAAGACTTTTTAGGTAAGAACGTAATTTTTTTTTCTCAGATTGTCTTGTGCTGCTAAGCAAGAGAAAATTTTAGCTTCTGCATAATCTTCCATAAACTTAGCACTAAATTAGCTATACTACAAGATGTAAAACAACAGCTGTGTAGCCAAGATGGATAAGAAAGTGCAACAATATAGCTAATAGCTCTTTGAAACATGGGAACCGCATTTTGGTATGATATAATGGGCATTACAATGGGTTTGGGGTTTTGGAGTTTTTTCTGAGGCATCACTATTTTAAAGTATTCTAACAAAAAAAGAGGCGGAGTTTTATTTAAAAGGCCCTCTTTATTTCCATTAATTAAAATAACATTTCTGTAGCTTTTTTGAGTGATTGTCAGAGAAACACCCAACAGAAGTAAGCGTTTATTAAGTCTTACTTAATTAGAGCCCAATCCAGTGCTCCACCTAATTTTCCTATCAATTCCAAACAGGTGAATATCTCTATAATTTTTTTGATTGTGAAAAATTAAGAACACAGGTCAGACTAACTGCTAATTATTTTTACTTTAAAAGGGGGTTGCAATGGAAATTATTTTGCAGTAGTTTTGTAGTATATTTGTAGTTTTGCAAAGCTTTTTAATTCAATAAGGTTGAGCCGATGGTGATACCCCAATTACAATGATTTTTGACGAAACTAATTAAGGTGTAGCAAGAGATATCCAGCTAAATGACTTTTTTCCTCTTCAATCACAGCAGCTTCAAACTGGTAATTGTTTCCAGAGATTCAATGCCATTATATGTACCCAAGATATTTAAAGTCACATATCTAAGTCTTAATATTGAGACCAGCAGGACAACATGATGAAGAAGCATTTCTGGATTTCAGTGTCTGAGGACTTCTGCTTCCTGTGTTCACCATTTGCTCCTACTCTCATACAGTAGAAGTCATCTGAAGCCACACAGGGGGTAGCAGTAGAAAATCACCTCTAAAATGCAACCTGCAGAACCACCTGACATCTAGGAAAGATGATTAATTACTGTACACAAAAATGCTACCACACAGGCCTGAGAATTTTATTGCAGATATGCAAAGATGCTTATTGGGAGGACCAACCTGAAGAACCCCACAAAGCTTGAAAAATCACATCTGTTTTCTGAGATTTTAAATCCCCGCAGCCTGTGATGAGTGAAACAGAATGACTGTTTTAACCTGATAAACATAATAGGATTTCTTTTTCCACATCCCAAAAATCGTAAGAACTCACACTAAGAGGAAACTAAAAATCCCAAATTCCAGTGCACTGTCAGAGCCTAGAGCTGCACTATGCAGCTCTGAGTAATGCCTATAGATTCTTTTCTAGATTAAGTGCCCAGAACAACACAAATCAGATTATATAATAATATAATAATGATAATAATTATAATAATTATACTAATAATAAAGACATGAAGTGAGGGGAAAATTAATTTAATAATGCTACTTTAGGAACTTCTACAGATTATAGCCCAAGTAGAAATATTCAGAGATACATAACTTTGCATTGGAACTTACATGCTTATTAAAAAAAAAATCAATTAACTTTACTTAAAAGCAAATTTAGCCTGAGATTATATACATACCCTCTGCTTCTCAGGGTCAACATATCGAATGCCAAAATAGTCTTTTTCCAGCAAGCTGTAATAGTTGCAGATGTGATCTATAAGAAACTGGCCTTTGGTTTCCCTCTGTAAAAAGATAAAGAAATTATACATTATGTTGGATATTCTGAATTTGCTGTCTACAAATCTGTGCAAAGTGTCAAGGAAAATGGCACATGAAATTTGTTGTTATTCAGATGAGGACAAGGATTTACCATTTATCTTCTCTAAAAGATTCAAGAGATTAATGATCAATACACTCCCTGCATATTCACAGATTGGTTAAGAAAATATCATTACTACTCCTACCTCAGGAAAACTCATGCTGTTCTAATGGCTACAAATTTATAAGACTTAATATACTACTAGCAATCATATTTCCATGGATGGAATAATGGCATAACAGATTCATTACATATGCAATTTCAAAACACTCTGTGTTTTTTTTATTCCGCAAACTTGAAAGCAGATCTGAATGTATTCTGAGTATTCTACTGGATTTTTACACAGTGCCCACAGCAAGAGAGATCTGATCCTTAATTCCCTCAAGCTAGAGCTACAGTACAAAGATCAAATGGCCAAAGGACTGAAAGAGAGGTTTTCATCTTTGTGCTGTCACTGGGTAACTATGGCTTTATCAAATCTTACTCTTACACGTGATATTCAGCTAACAATCTCATTCTTTCTTTCTGTTTTCCTCAATCTCATGAGTATGTGTCTATTCTTTATCTGATGCCTATTATGGAGATCCTACATGAGTTTTCACATTTTTTCTGATCCAGCTAATGAAAAGTTTCCTGTCGGGTTTTTTTCTGAAATGTGATTTGTGTCAATACTAGCATGGGGCTAAAGCTGTTTTTCTAAAACAGTCCATTCCAAGCAGACAAAGGTGTTTCACTACGAAGTGGTGTCAGGTGTCCGCATTTTTTTTCCATCTGCCTACCTTGGTCCTGCAGTGAGACGTCTTTGCTGTGAACCAGATTAGTGAGGCTCTACCCTTTGCTGACATGGAACAATTTGAATTTAGCTCTTTAATATCTACTGAATAGAAACTACACAGCACATGAAATCATTTAATATAAAAATAATACTTAATTGTTTTTCTCCAAATTACTCCCTGAAAACCTTAATGCTATGCCTTGTTCAAACTTTTTTTTAAGGGGAGGAAATTTAAGCCATAAAGAGCATGGCAAGAAAAATTGAAGGGATAGCATCTATGTATTTCATGGTAGTTTACAAGCCCGAGTACTGCTAGCATTTTCATTTTGCACAGAAGCATCTGAGCCAAAACCAGCACCATGGCCTGTCAGAGATGGTGCTGGTTTTGGACAGCACCATCTGTTTTTGTTTGGACAGCTGGTTTTGTTTTGTAATGGCGGAACTCCGGAGAAGGACAGAGGAAGCAATGGCCCGGGCACCACCACTGTCTGTTGAGACCTACTGCTTCCCACAGGAAAAATGAGACATACAGCAAGACTGGAGAGTTAGAAAACAATACAATCCCTAAACTAAATTTTTGGTCCCTTATCTTTACAATTAATAAGGAATTCTCATGTAGATACAGTTGCTTGTCTTTTGGTTTCCATCACTCAACCAACAGATAACAAAAAAGCACCCTCAGTTAAGGCCCTGACAGTGAGATGCACTGCCCTTCCGTATGCTGAGGCTCCTGCAGACGTAACCTTGCCTGCCTTAGGGACCTCCTCTCCTCCCAAATTCACTTCCAGCCACAATAGAATTGCTAATTTCTCTGCAGATTTCCTTTTCCTAGATGTGGGTGCCTCTGCTTCAAATGCTACCTGTGTAAGTCACCTGCTTCCCCTACTCCTGTCTCCACCTTCTATCTCCTATAAATTTAAGTCCTGTACCCTTCCATACACTCTAACTTGCCTGGAGATATCTCTGCCGTGTCTGCACATGGTGCTTCCATAATGTGTTTTCCTATTTTTAAACAGCCATTGTCAAAGTATGTTAATACAATTTGTCTCTTCAGTTTGTGTTCACACAACCTCATGCTTTGCACCCTGCATTGTTACTTTTTTCCATGTAACCTAGATGCAACAGATTTCCTTCTGTAATTGTTTCCTTCCAGCCTCAAGACATCTAAAAATCAACTTATTTACTGTTAAGAATTGTTAACACATTCACTGGCATTTTTTTTGTGCTGTATCCAGTTACAAGTATGGGCATCCTGCAGACAACATAGAAAACACTTTCCCCAAAAGGAGAAGTCCTATCAAAGACTGAAAAATACAAAAGGAAAACTGTCACTCTCTCTGTGGCTGACAAAAAAAAAAGTCTACACTTACGCAGTCATATTTGAATTAACTGCTTTCTAACTTAAAATCTTGTAAGTGTCCGGAAAGTTTTGTGACTATGAGAGACCATCGAAATATTGGCAAAACTGGACAGTGACATTTCATTACAAAGGCAGTAGGAAAAATTATAAACACAGATGTGACTTTCAAGTTGCATACAGTTTTAAATGAATCTATAGCAAATTAAATAGGACTGGGAAATAACAGCTATTAGATGACTCAGGTACAATCAAACATGAAAACAGGTTTTACCAGCAACAGTGTACAAATGAAATCCACTTTTTAAAACACTGGAAATGAGGAAACCAGACTATCCATATTTTTATGTGACAATATTAGAAGAATAGTCAGTAATACAATCTTCTACAATGAACTACTAGGAGTTCACATTCTAATCTATGAATTTTAAAAGCCCTTTGCTTCAGTCACCTAAATAATCACAAATTTCTGAGTTCCTGAAGAAACTGATAAAAGGGTACAGCACACATAATGTTTATAAATCCAGTAACAACGTTCTGTTTCTAAAAGGAACTGATGCCCTAGTTTTCTTCCTCAGAAAATAGATGATGGAAACAAACCAAACAAAAAAGAGCAAAAAGCCTCCAAGCTAGATTTATGCTCTAGCAATCTTAAGGCCTTCCATTGGTAAATAGAAGGGACCAGTTAATAACTTCACCCGTGGTTAGTATATCCCCTTCAGTCCATTTTTAAAAATATTCAAGATGCACAAAAGTGGGCTAATTCAGCACATGAATAATGTAGTGAGAGTCTTCCTATGAAACTGTAAATTTTCCACTATTAAAGCCTTCTAAACACCTGAAATTTTTGAAAAAACACAGATATTAACTGATACACAGAGAAAAATACTTGACATGGCACACAGCACATCAAGTCCTAATTCATAATAGATTGTATGACAAGAAATATGGGCAATGGCAGTTAATTTTATTTTCTGCAAACAGCATTCATAAACATTTTCTACATTTCTCTAACAATACTTCAAATTCTTCTGAGCTTTAGAATCTAACAATCTTTTTCTATTTATTACACATTACTACATATTACCATGCTACAAAAGAATATACTAAAGCCAAATTTCATTCTGTTTCATGAACGAATCTGAACAATATAAATTAAGAACAGCTAGTCATTCACAACAGAGTAGAGGAATGGGTTTGGGTCAGAGAATAATGAATATAAAACATTGCCTGAAATTTCAGACAATTGCCATACAGCTTTCCAATTAAGTGATCCTTAAAAAAAAAAAAAAGAAAACAAACAAAAAAAACCCTCTCAAACAAACAAAAACAGTCCTTAAACCCTCCTATACAAAATAGTACTTTGCAGGAATTCAGAAAAAATAATTTTATATTATATTTTAGAATGTTTGTCAGAACATGAAAAAATTACATAATAAAGAAAGCCCTTATTTCAAACACCACAGAAGAATTTCAGCCACAAACAACAGTAATCAGAAAGTAAAAATTGTCATAAATTTAAAATTTTCACAGGTCAAATATTTGAGAATTATACCACAGTTCACTCAGAAACCATCAATTATTGTCCATTAAAGAAAATATATGCAGGCAGAAACAAGTGTCAGAGATGTCTGTAAGCGAGAGATACGAAATGTCCAGAATCATAATCAAGATATTGTTTTCAATTAAAGAATAACATTAAATAAGCCATTTTTTTCTAAGTCTAGTAATTCAAATATATTTGTATATCTCAAATGAGAAATATTTTCCTTCAGATTTGTAACCCATGCACTGGCTTTACACAAAGTCCTATAATGTAGATATTCCATACACTCAAAACTAAAAATTTGGATACTTCTATAAATAATTTGAGGAATGGCTTTCTGATTTATTTAGATAGATAGGCCCAGACAAGTTTGGTATGTTTTTCCTAAGGCAGTATTTGAATATCTGACCTTAATACTGCTAAAATCCCACAACAAATCCCAACACATATATAATGGATATAATACCATGTAAATGACAAAATCCCCAAACACACAAGGTCAGTTTGCAAATAACTGTTAAACACTGTTTTTTAAGCTGGATCAAAAGTTCTCATTTCTATTGAAACAAATATGTAGCAAAATAAACCTGCAGCTATGGCAAAAGAATTAAGCAAAACAGGGGATGTTCTCTACTCCAAGATATGAAAACATGATCACACAGAATCTTCCACTGATGGACCCACAGGGCAACCTGAGTTTGTTCCTTAGCTCTAGGAACAGAGTAATAAAATGGAGAAATGCTTCATTTTCCCTACCAGACACTCTAATTACTGCTTTCATTTCTGCAACTCTGCAAATTTATGACTGAGTAACCTAATTCCTTGATAATTTCTCTGGTATACAGAAACCAATCCAAACAACAATCTTTATCATTCTTGAACAGTTTAACACATTATCCCCATCTCATGCTTGCTTTGGGGTTTTGGTTTTTTTTTAATTTCAACTCTCTTAATGCAACTCAAAAAGTAAGGCTGAGTGTAACTTGTTCTACCAATTTAGCAATTCTCCAGTGAGACCACAAAACCTTTGTGACTGCTTCACAAATCTGAAAATGAGAGAAAAACTACTTATAGCAGTTTAAGATCTTACAATGAGGGAAATGTTTTTTCCCTATAAGCATTTGCTTCACTGTGGAGTTTTGTGTCTATTTATCTGAATGCTGTCACAAGGAAGAGTAAGAAAGAATCACAAGCAGATTAAACTTTTGTTTCTGCTATCTAACCACGGAAGTCCTGCCAGCTGTGCTTATCTCTGTCAGGAAGCCACTGACATTACTAAGAGGAGTGCAGAGTCATAAACACGGTATTTGTTTGTACTGGGGATTTCAATCCTCATCCCATAAGTGTCTTTACTTGTGTGAACAGCTCCTAACAGTGACCCTGTGTGTAAATCTGGACGCATACTTAAGTGCTTACTTAAGCGTGAAGCCACGCCCCAAAAAAAAAAAATCAACACAACAAATAAAGCACAATGAAACCAACATTTCTGTCTAAATTAATAGAAAGGCAGGCTCTTAGGCAAGGCAAGCACACTCTTTGATTTTGTATGCTTTCTTCCTTTGGTTGTAAGTTGTAAGTTCTATGGTTGTAAGAATTAAATACATGTATTGAAGAACAATCATGATAGAACCATAGAATGAAAACTAACCCAGTCAGAAAAGTTGACAAAACCAATGGGGAAACAAAAAGGCAAAAGAAGAGCATCTTTACCCACTGAGAACAGAAAAAGATAGTTCTGTGGATAATACATAACAATAATTATAAAAAGCAACAGAGCTAAACTGCATCTCCGACTGCCACATGTCACATTTTTGACTTTTCTTTGGACATCCTCTACCAGTGATAAGATAATATTTCTTCTAGGCTTTTCATGAGAGAAATAACTTGAATCCCAACAGGCACACATCCTCCATTCCATCAACAATGAAATAGTTCAGTATGGGGCCAGCTCTCATACATCAAAATATGGCGTGAAAGGATATCTGGGACTAATTCTTTGCTCATGTCCATTTGGATACAGCTATCATCACATTTGCATTTGTCTCCAGTGCCACAGCAGAAAAGTTCATTAAGCATCACTGGACTGGGATGTGCCCTAGAATGGGACTCATTTAATATCAACCCTTTGAAGCTGAATAAGGAGGAGAACTAAGGGCACAGAAAAGGAAAACAACTAGATATGTCCAAATTTCTCAGTATCTTCTAGATATCAGGCTTGCCTGATTAACAGAATCTGGAACAGAATCCTCATTCTGTAGCAACTAAAGTCAGTGAGGTGGAACAGACTCAACTCTAAAGAGGCAAAACTGGGCCAGCCCTAATGCTGACAATCTCCAATGTCCTCTGTAAATTTCTTATGGCTCTTTGGATTTATGGATTCACTGAGACTACAAATGACAGCAAGTACTCACAAGACAGATACACAGACAAGTCCTTTGCCATTTTTTGTTCCTTCTTTGGAAACAACAGGAATATATGAAAATGCTTCACAGGAACAGAACACTGAATAATGCCTTCAAAATATACAGAACAATAAAAGCATGCCCGTTTCATCCCTCACCTAAAGTGGTATAAATCTTTAAAAGGAATTCCTTCCTTCCATAATCAGCATCCTGCAGTATTTTATACTATTTGAAAATAACCTGGAAGTCTAGTCTAGTCTAGTCTAATATATAACATTTAACTGGAAAATTTTCTCAGTTGTAAGAAAAGCCAGTTATAACTTACTTCCTTTATTGTAGTTTAAGTTCCAAAATAAAAAAGGCAACAAACTTTTGCTAAAAGAAAACAAACAAATTGGAAATGGAAGATTTTATTTTAGAAACAAAGTATCACAGATTTTTCTTCTGTTAACAGTGAAGAATTAATTATATTTCTACATACCTAAAACAAAGAAAAAGGGCCAATGATTTGTAATGAAAGGCACAAAACATGACACTGCAATAAATTAGCTTGCATTTACTTAATTATAACAGTCCTCTTCCACACATTATTTTATATTAGTTATCTCTTGCAATGTATATATTTTGTTCTATATATCAGTTAATATTTCTGTATTAATTAAAAATCATTTACAACAACATTATCTAGGAAGAATTTTTAAATCTGTCATTTAATACATTTTTGTATGTATAAAAGTATGTGAATAGATGATAGAAAATATTAGAGAACTAATGCCCATCTTATTTCATTGGGAATTTAGCAATCAGTAATGATAAAGAATACTTTGTGTCTGAGACACAAACTACCCGTACTCCTCTGTTTTTAGAATTCATTTGATAACCTGCAATGGGTCTTAAAGAACATAATTTTTACAAATATATCAGTCTTTAAACTCCAATTTCTAAGCTCTTAATTATCAGTTTGGCCCAAAGCTACAGATACTAATAAAGAGAACTAAAGGGAAAAGAACCCCATAAATTATTTATAATTTCTTTTGGGCAAGAAATACACAAATAAATCTTAAAAATAAAGGAGAAAGGAAAGAAAAAAGAATAATGTCTATGTTGAGAAAAACAGAAATAAGGGAAGAGCAATTTCAAGGCTGTATGTGTGAAAGTAGCTGAGGAAGTTCTATTAATCTTAGATGAAGCTGTATGGCTAAATGTACATAGCATTGAAAATTTACTCAGAAATAACTGCTGCAGTGAGGTCAGAAACATGCTTGTCAAATTCCTCTTATGTGCTAACATGTTTGGAAAACAAAGATCATTTGAGGTTATTTATTTTTCTTTAATTTGCACTATTCATTTGCCACAGATGGACAGACTTGTCCACTAGACAGCATATTTTTACGCTCTCTTAACTTAGAGGTTATTGTATGATGATAATGATCAAATAATAATTGATGAAGAGGAAAAGGATAAAATCACACCACAAAAAAGATCCCACAATGCCAGTCCCATGCAATGAAAACTATTCTAAAAGCAAAATATGGAAAATGAAAATATATTCTACTACAGAGTAAAACCTGGACAGTAGCAGTGAAGACAAGTAAGCTCTCACACAATCAGTTCTTGACCTCAGTGATATTCTGCAAGTAAGCGACTCATGGGTAAGTTATAAATAATAAAAATTAATATTACAGTTCGCATATTGCAGCTCTCAAAAGTCTTCACCAATCTGGCCAGCAAGCACTGAGGAAACCACAAATGCAATATTCATTTACAGAGCTCATGCTCATTTTCTGTTGCCCACATGGGCATCACTTAGCCATTTAGGTTTTGTATCCCTGAAGTGTCAGCCTCACAAAAGGCTTGCAGCATTAACTGCTCATTTCTGGTAACAGCTTCCATTAGCGTAACATTTGTGATGTCATCTGAGGCACTATTGATTTCTTAAAAGGAATTGAGTCCTTCTGTCAACAAATCCATAATTTTATTCAGTATCCAGCATTGTTCAGCAAAACTGACTCTGCTTTCTCCCTTTCATTCTTGACATCATACCACATCTAAGAAAGTGAATTAGAGATTTCAAGAATGAGTTCCCAGTCCCCACCTACAAAGCAACAAAAAAGGCAAATCAGGATTTTAATAAAAATACCTAATGTCCCCCAGTACAGGTGATGGTCAACAATCCTCCCTTAGCCTGAATCCTTCTCACTAGTTTCAAAAGACACAGAAAAATCAGCACATATTCAAGTACAAATCCAAGTACCATTCTTTAAATACGTCTTTTCCAACAGATGCGTAGCAGTCTGCCCTTATTTTACAAGAAGGATTTTAAAAAAAGAAAAGCAACCAAAAATTCTTCTAGCCAAACAAGACATTTTCCTGAGCACAGGCAAAAGAGAGACTCAGTATGGTATGACACAGCTCATTTATGCTGCCCACATGAGAACAGCCCCTGGGGCTGGTGCAAGGATGCCTCTTCAGGAGCACTTTCCAGGGCTCAGCTGAACATATTGAACCACAACCATGGTAAGGGTTGTGCAGCAGCAAACACACCTTTGCTTCCACACCAAGTAGGAGAGAAGGGCAGCTTGAAAGAATCTATGAGTAGGACTGGGGAACCCCTGCAAGCACTGAGAGTGGCATCTCATCTGGTCACCCTCAAGCTGCTCACAGCCTGGGGTTATCCCCTCAGGTTGGTCGCCTGGCATGAGAAAACATGTCATGAATGCCTGCATGCATGACTCAGGATGTGCATGCACTTGTGGGAGGAATGGAGGAAGAAAAGTAAGATCATGAAACATAATCCCTAGAGGGGATGAAGTAATGCCCATTTGAAAGGCTCTTAGATGTGAAAGGCTAAGAGCTTACATAATGAACAGAATATACAACTAGATATTACAGAAATTTGATCCATCACTGTGTGGATTATTCTAGAATCACAAACCCAGCTGTGTAGTCATTGATCTGGCAATATCATCTCTGGAGCACACCCAATCACAAGTGCTGCCACTCACAAATAAGCTCTCCTGACAGACAAGATCCTCAATCATGGTGATGAAGTCACCAGCTCCCAGTGATTCAGCTGAAAGTGCAACTCATACGCTAATCTGATGTGATAAAGGTCTAGATAAAAACTTTTGGTTAACTGAGGAATCCCCACCATGCTATGCACTTGAACTGTCAGATAGATGCACCATATATCATTATGCCTCAGAGGACACACACTTGTCATAATATCTACTGTGCATTTACAAAAAAATTTCTATGGAAGAGGTTGAGGATAAACACAAAGATCTCCGACCTTCTACTTATTTAAAATCCACCAAAACACATATTTTTCAACTACTCATCTTGCTTACCTGCCTCAGTTAAGTAACTCCTTTCTATCCACCTTTGGTAATATTTCAGTATGTTTAATCACTTTTCCCATGTGCTTTGACTGCAGAAATTTTGTAATTTCAAGGTTCATGTTGGATTGTTTCCCACTCAGCAAAGTGCTTTATTCCTGTACTTTTTTTCAGCAGACTGTAGGAATAATTTTACCATGAGAAACTATTTCCAAGCTGCTCAACTAGTGCTTTATTGACACATATGGTTAAATATATTTCCCTGTCAGAAATAGTTACCCAGTAAAGAATCTTTCATCAGTACTTTTCCACCCCCATAATAATCCCAGTTTTTAAATGCTTGTTTTGAAGGAAAACAAACATTAAATTTATGAGATCTGACATTCAATCTTCAGAAGAGCAAATTAATGGTAGATTGAAAACACTGGAGAAAGAAGTCCTCCAGAAGCATTCCTTGGACATGGGGCCTATGCACACCAATGCACTCCAATGGTATTTAATAAAAGCCAGCTATTGGCATCAGGGTGGGAAATCATTCTCTGTGTCATACAAGTTTCTGTCTCCTTACCAAAGAAAAAGTTCCCCACTCACAATATTTTGTTGTAGAAAAAGTTGAATTTCTTTCTTTCTTTAATTCTTTGTCTCTTTCTCTTTCTCTTTCTTTCTTTCTTTCTTTCTTTCTTTCTTTCTTTCTTTCTTTCTTTCTTTCTTCCTTCCTTTCCTTTCCTTTCCTTTCCTTTCCTTTCCTTTCCTTTCCTTTCCTTTCCTTTCCTTTCCTTTCCTTTCCTTTCCTTTCCTTTCCTTTCCTTTCCTTTCCTTTCCTTTCCTTTCCTTTCCTTTCCTTTCCTTTCCTTTCCTTTCCTTTCCTTTCCTTTCCTTTCCTTTCCTTTCCTTTCCTTTCCTTTCCTTTCCTTTCCTTTCCTTTCCTTTCTCTCTTTCTCTCTTTCTCTCTTTCTCTCTTTCTCTCTTTCTTTCTTTCTTTCTCGAGGTCATTCAGTCCTTGAAAGACATACAAACTGACTCATTAGCACTACCTAAAATAAAACCTCCATTTGATAGCATAGTCAGAACTACTCTTGCATTTTGCATTACAAAAAAACCTCCAACACATTACAGAAATTCAAAGAAGGCTCTACAGACTTATTCCATTAGGCGCAACTGCAAGAAAGAAGATAATAAAGCAATACATTTTACGGTCTCCATAATTGTTTCACCTTTACTAGACTTCATTTTCTCCTTTATTGTGTCAAATTCATCTTCATCTTTCCATCATGTGCTCAGACTTCCTGTTCCCACACACTCAGCAGAGATCAAAGGCAAACTGACCTCACTTTTTACTGTTTCAGTAATTGGTCTGTTTTCCACAATTTTTTCAGTTGAGGAACATACTGACACACTATTAAAATACATCTTTTTTGACTAAGTTGGGAATGAATCATAATTTTTTCTTCTTAGCAGTAGCTACTCTTGCATCCTTTTAAGATGGCCTCTCCCAAAATAAATCCTAGGATGCTGCAAATTTTTCTTTCCATCTAGTAAATGGAAAACAAAGCCCTGAATTACACACCAAATGTATGAAACTCACTTTTCCTGACCTTACAAAAATACTATTCTGTCTATTCTTTCCAATCAATTCCGGGCAAAATTTGCTGTCTTTGATATTTATAAAATTTTAGCTCTTGGCTGAAACTGAATGAAAAAAAAGAGAGGGGGAAAAAAGACTGCAGATTATGTGTTTATTTAATGGAAGTTTTCTGATATGCTTCACAGTGACTGACATTTGGGGAAAGCATTGAAAAATCAGTGGATGAAGAGGATGCTTATGCACACTGATCAATTTCCCTTAACCATTCACATTGCCTGTTACAACTGAACACAAAGCCTATTAAACAAGAAAAAAACCAGACGATGATGCTTAACAGGATCACCTGTACTCATTCTACTATGTGTAGTGGCAGATAAAAAAAAAAACCCATACAGTGGAAGCTACTTCCTGTATGAAAATGAGCATATTTCTCCTAAGCAAATTTTTTTCAGAGAAAAAATACCTTGTTGACAGGTATTTAAGCATCAAACCTTAATTTTGGAAATAAACCCCTGTTCTTACACAGGTGATTAGGGAGTGGAAGGAGACCTGGCAAAAATTATAACACACAGTAACTTTCATAAATAGATGGTACAGCTGGTTCCTAGGTCATTGTTACATCAGAAAGGTTTCTCTTTAAATTCCTGTCACATTTAGGATTGAAGCAGAGCAAGAGCAAATATCAGGAAGACAACTAAGCAACTTGAAAAAAAGAGTGAATGGCTTTCAATATTATTGCAAAATAAAAAGTAAAGTAAGATTTCTTATTGTCCTCTGAGAATAGAAAACCTGGGCTGAACCTCTTGTAATTTGGGTGAAGACTACATTCTCCTCACGCAGGTCATCCACAGGTACTACAGGCTTATGTGAAAAAAAAAAAAAAACCAAAAACAAAACACTTAAGTGTCTTAAGAAAGAGCTAGATGCAGTGCAAAGCTGATGTGCAGATTCTAAAAAGCAAAGCTCTGACATCTTTGTACCTGCTCTGCCAAAACTGACAGCAAAACCTCAGGATGAAATTGTTTTATAATGAACCTTTTTTTCAAAACTGGAGAAGTTACATATATGAGCAGCTGACACCAAAGAAGAAAAGGTATCATGTCTTGGAGCATAAGAACTTTTTTGATTTCTCGTTCTGCATGACACATAGATGCAAAAAGAACTTTTGGGAAATAAAGCAAGAAAGAAGCCAGTATAGAAATTGGCAAGAGAGCAGTAAGACATTTCAGTGGCCTTACAGCCTTCCTTGTGAGATGCAGCCATCATCCTTAGCCATGTGTCCTAAGTACTAGAAAAGCAGCAAGCAGAAGGAAAGCAGAGAGCAGTGGAAGTGGGATACTAGTGGGATTAGCTCAGTTGGTTAGAGCATGGTAATTTCAAGGTTGTGGGTTCATCCTCATATGAGCTATTCGCTTAAGAGCTGGACTTGATGATCCTTGTGGGTGCCTTCCAACTCATAATATTCTGTGATTCTCTGAAGGCTTCACCAGCAAGTGCACTGCTGCCGTTAACCCAAACCCACCCATCTTCACATGTTCTCTGAAGAGCTTTGAGGAATGGATTGCACTGAAAACTCAACTGAGAATACACCAGAATTAAGCAAAATCATATCAGAGTTATGAGACCCAGTAAACCAGGAAATATTTTTCTAGAAAATATGAAAAATTCCCTTTCTTACAAGGCATTTAAACTTTAGTTTAGTGCAGAAATGACACTCTGCTCTCATGCTGCCCAGTCTTGCCACCTAGTCTTCTCTAACCCTTCCCAGTCCTGCTCATCTTCTTCACCATGCAATAGTGGGTGGCCAGCCTCAGTGCATGCAGGTAGGTATCACACATTGAGGTACCCAGCAGCCAATCCTCTGAAGCTTTGTCTTTGTCATCTTCTCTCAGCAGCAAATAGAAATACAAATATAAATGAATATCAGCTTGCATGCTCTGAACATTGAGTCTGTACATTGGGATATAGGCATGGCAGGAGAGCAGCACAAGTGGGCAACAGTGCACAGCTGTCAGAAATCACCAACCTACTGAAGAACACAGCTTCACAGGACAGCTGAAAAGTGTTTCAGGAATTCCAGACACTACTACCTATTTAAACACTGACCCCACTGAACCTCTGTAGTGCATACTCATACATGGTTGAAGATATTAGTCTTGAAATATGTAATAAAAAATCTCTTATAGCAGTGGCCAATAGATTAAATATGCTGACCATCATCATGCATTTAGCTCATTAAAAGCATTTCCTTTTCTAGCTTATACTGCCTTTGCTACACCTCACACATACATACCCCATGTTTTTTGTGAATGTGTGTCTATACATATACATACATGTACACACTTCATATATAAATATAAAAAAGATGTCAAGAAAAAGGACTAAGGGATTCTACCATTAGAGTAGGCCATTAGATAATTTGGCTATCTGTATAATTTGGGAGATAAAATTTTATCCAACTGACGTCTCATACTTGCCAGCCTTATCTTTTGTAAAATGAAATAATTGCTTTTTTTCTACAGCCTGTCTTCAGACAAGGCAGTCAATCTTGATTTAAAGCTTTTTTAAAAAGAGGTTGAAAATGTGCAGATTTTAATGCTAGTTAATTTTACTGCATTACGAGCTTTATAAAACAAACTTGGAAAAAACATGTTTCAGTTGTACTGGCAACACCACAGAGCACCATAATCTCTCACAAATGTTGTTACTAAAATAAAAATACTAAAAAAGAGAGCTACCTATCTAAAACAATCCCTTTTCATCAAATGGATTTAATGAAGGACTATTATCTATTTGACAGCATTCAAAAACTGTTATTTTAAAATGTATATATGCTGTCATATTTAATAGTATTAACTTTATCACAAGCCAGACCACATTCCAAAGTTTTAAGCATAGCTTTCCTCAAAAAAGTTTTAAGGTACAATTTCATCCTTTTTTCATTGAGTCCCTAAAACAGTTATGACCAGTCAACCTGAAGCATCATACTGGGTGAAATTTTTTACAGATCAACCAAATGAAGTCTTAAAATATACATGCACAATAATCTATGTCAAACATCTACCTTGTTCTTCAACATCACCATTCAAAATTATTTGAAACTTCAAAATCCCAAAAGCTCCTAATATACTGAGCAGCTGTAGAGATTATAGGCATCCTTTCCCCAAAAAAGTATGAAAGGAACAAAAAGGCATTTGAAAATTGGGAAAATCTCCTCTGTCCTCCAAAAGCTGATGCTGAGCTATCACCAAGGAAAAAGTAAAGGGGATGGATATCCTTTTTATATCAGCACTGGAAACATTCACTCAGTTCATGACAGACTAATGAAACAGAGGGCAGGTGGGCAGCTTTCCCTTGGATGGAAGTGTGCATTCCCACACGTGAAAACACAGGAAACCAGATGTCAGCTCTGGCTCTGTGACTGTCATGATTTCTGTCTCACTGTGGCACAAATTTTCAATGTTACCCTATATCAGGAGGAAAAATTAGCATGGCTCCTCCTTCCTGGCAGAATCAAGGGAAATCCTAAGAGCCATGCACTGAACTCTTAAGCTGAATTTTATATTTGTCAAGGTTCTCAAATCTCAGCTATGGAAACACAGAAAACAGATCCTGCTTACAGCAGGTGGCATTTCCTTCCACTTTAGACTCCTTATAGCCATTTCAAACTCTTCTCTGTTTTTATTAGAACATTCCCCAGTTGACTTCACCCTCCCTCATCTGCCACTTGGAACTATGGGTTCTGCCAAAGATCTTTGAAATTACGAGAAAGCTAAAACATTAAGATTCTTCTGCTGCAAAATTATTATTGGTAAACTACATTGTGCACATAGAAAAAACCAAACAAACAAACAAACAAACCTCTGACAGATTAAGGTAGAAATTCACATATTTTTTCAGCTTCTTTCTCAAATCACCAAAAGAAAAATTGCAATACTGCAAAACAAGTTGTACAACAGGAGCACGTCTCAAACTCTCAACTGCACAATCAGGTCACAGCTGTCATACCCTTCTCTTGTGTCACACCACTCTGATATGGGTAATACCAGGGGATGACACTGATGACTCCCATTATTGGACTAAAATTGTTGTGATATCTGATCTACTCCTGAAGGAATCATTTGCGATAAAACTGGGCAAGAGTCTCTGGTTGAACTTAAGAACAAGATTTCACGTGGAAACCATGAATCCCAAGCTAAGGGAAGTGCACACATCTCCTCAAAACATCAGAAAGTGAGAAAATAAGCAGACATATTGTGTAAACATAGTTTTCTTTTCTTAAAAGACAATCTTCCCATTTGAGAAGTGATTTGAATACTCTTGGAAAAGAATAACAAATGTGTTGTGTGATATGCAGCAAATGAAATAGTGCAATCAAAACAGTTATCAATAAACTATTAGCCTTCAACAGCATCCTGCCAGGACTACCTAAATGAGAATTCAGCTTAGCTTTTCTCCTGAACATAGAGATATTAATCTGTATCAAGGACAAAGTTTCAGCTTTTCTAGTGCAATACGCTTCTGCCTACACCATGGAAAAGCAAACATCTAAAGGTCATTTAAATCACAGGTTTCAAATTTTAGATTGCAAAATTAATCCCTTTATTACATAATTATATCTGATCTACAAATCAGTACAATACATTCTACCGGAATGGCTTAATGAACCCACACAATAAAATATAAACTGCAAAAAACTGTTTTACTGTGAAGATCAACATTGTGTTTAACTGCAGCTGCAAGACAACCCAGAAGGATATCTGCTGTCTGAATTCTACACCAAATGCATAGTCTTTATTCTGATAACCTATGACAAGCATCTGACAATCTTTTCTGTTTCATAAATTTTTGTGCTTGGTAATCCAAGGTTTAATGACAAATTGCCTTGATTTAATGAATTATGTTTTGACAGTTTTATGCCTTACCTCTTCTTTTCCTATTATGTGCAAAAATAGCTGTATTACATTCCTCACATTTTGATGCTTATTTTGCTACAGTGAGGAATAAGGTACTTTCAAACCCTACTTTTATTGTATTCTTCTAGCATTAAACACCCAAAATACAGCAAGAAAACCACCTGCATTATTCAGCTTGATAATCTAATCATGCATCCATTTCATCCACTTAACAACAGTACTTCAGTCAGGACGACAGTCTTGGTCCAGACTAACCTGAAAAATTAGCCCCTCTTCAGAGGGCAAATTCTTATTAACTTTTCATCTTAATAAGATGACTGTCTCCTGGCAATGTAAAAAACCATAGGTATAACCTAACTCCTCTGGAAAGGAGTTGCATTAAAGATATAGGAGGAAATTTGTCTGGTAATAGCAGCATCTCAGTTGCTAGCACATTCATGGAAAAATTTAAGAAATAAAGGTATATATTTGTTTTCTTTTTAAGACTGGATTTATTTATTCAGAATGAAAAGGTAAAGAGCAGCATCAGTGAATGCCTGAGCATGTCTGCCCTCAGAAATGTCTCTAGGGAAATATCCTAGCTCTTTCTTAGATATACCCTAATTAAATAAAAACCCTACCCTTGCACCCACCAAAAGCATCACAGGGCAAGTAGAAAGGCAAACTGGAAACTTTCTTGCCTATACCAGCTTCTCATAGAAGCTCACAGGTAGTTCAAGGTCTTATTCAGACTATTAATTGCATTCCAATATATCCTAAAGATCACATAAAGGAAATATGGACAACATTTTTATTCCCCGACAGTAATTTTTGTTACAACCCAGGACAGGCAGATGATTCCAGTGGTGATGCTATTATACAGGATAGGGGAAAGCAGAATCATCTCAGAGAACAGAGGAGGAAAAGATTAGTATGGGATGCATACAGCAACTGACTCAGCTTTGTCTTTGTAGAATTTATTGTGGCTGCCTCTACACCAGCTTTACTGGTGACATGGTGGAATGCAAAAATAACATTCAAACATTCAATACTAATTCACTTCAGGGTGTGCCATGCCTAAAGCATGTAATAGTGAGAGTGACAGCAGAATCAGCATAAAGCAACATACTACTGTCACCTCAGTACCACCAGCTTCTGGGATAGCAATACAGACATTCAAGTCACCATAGCAAATTTTTCATGGTTTTCAAAAATGCATGTGTGAGAAGAATGTTGATGAAGAAGTTCATTAAGCCCTTCTAAATCAGTAAGTAGTATAGCCAAATATATGTTCAGATTTCACTTTTAAACTAGCTGAAAAGACCATTTTAGGGGAACACTCCTGCAGAAGGTTGTATTTTAAAGTTATTTATTAGAAAACTTGCATCCCATTCTGAAAGTCTCACCAGCATTTAAAAAAAAAAGAAAAGTCACAGCCTAATTCTGCAAGGATCAATTGCTGAAGTAATTTTACATTTGACAGAGTCTGAACGAGTTAACAGCTAGGAGGAGGAAAAAAGAAAAAAAGTATGCACCACACAGAATTTTGCAGTCTAAGGCTAGCATCTCAGCCTACAATGCAAGCTGCTATTCACACATCACAAGAAGTCTCTTCCTGCTAATCTGTGGAGCTCAAATTCATACACAAATCTGATGGTCAAATGTAGAAATTAGTGCACAAATTCTCTTGTCTTAGTCTCAATAAAATTCAATGTATATGTAGCATTAGCCAGGGTCACCTTTTCTTCTGTTTCCCTTCGCACGTGCTTATATATTTTTGTTAACATCTATTTAACTTCTTTTCAATTTCAGTGTGTTAAAGATTGCAGAAAGGCAGCACTGCCCATTACACAGACTTCCAAAGGTCTGAAACACATGCACATGTCATGTTTATACCACATGCATACAACATGCATTCTCAGGAGAAGGGATAAGAGAGACAGATTTGCAAAGGGAAGGTGTGACTAGGTTACACTGCTCACTAGCATGTCCTCTGTGCAGGGCAGTAAAAACCAGAAAACTGTCAGCAGTCACAAGACTTAGTAGTAGCACAATGGAAGTACACTTGAAAGAGGCAGAGCAAAGGCATAAAGCCTTTTACCAGCACCTAACCAGCAGCTAGGAGGAGTGTGAAGGTTCATCACTCAAGGTATACATGGATGTGTAGCATCCCAAGATACACATGGACCTACCAAGGATAAAACAGCTACTGACTCCAGGTTGCTGTATCCCTTTAACCTACTTGCAGCAGGAGCCTTTGAAAAGTTTACTATATTCCCAAAGGAAAGCCAGAAAAAGTAGGTTTGTTCTCAGTATCAACTGTGCAGTCATGGGAAATTACATCAGAGCACTGTTCAGCAATGGTATGAACTGGAACCACTAGAACAAGAGGAATGACATCTTCAAGGCAAAAAGATTGAGTAAATTATGCAATGAAACAGAATGATTAAGCCTCGTTTCTTCACTCTGCTTTCATGTATACCAAAGACATCTGTGTATTAATTTCATTATTATTAAGTTTAATTTTAAAGTTTTCTAGAGATGAAAAAGCTAATTAATTACTGCTGCTTTTATGTTCATTAGTTCAAAAGTAAGCTGACCAATAACTTGCATAAATCTTAAATATTTTAAAAGCAGCAGGGCTGCTTGAAATTTTCTTTGAAATTCCTTAGGAAACTAAGTAACACAACGGATCTTTATTTTGCACAATCCTTACACCCTTTGATCTTTCTTTCTAGGAAATTCCAGTTCCCCTTTATGTTTTAGCACATCTAATGCTACCAAAGATACTTCAAATGAGAGAGTGCACAATCTAAAATCTCAGCCTACAGGAATTAGATACTGATTTTCTTTATTTAAAAAATTAAAAGGTAAGAAAGCTCTTTCTATTTAGCACTTTGATGAATTTAGCTAATCCATCACTGTTTATTGAACAATCATTGCTTAAAGTAAAAACATAAAGCCATTTAAATAAATAAGAGTAACAGAAAATACACTATTTTGAATCATCTAAATTAAAATCTAGCATTTAGCATCAAATTTTCCTCTAGTAAACAAACATGAAGTATATGGGTTTTGCATGTATGATCTATACAGTAAAAATAGCAAATGAAGTGCTTTTCCAATGCAAAGTAATATTCTGGCCACTACTCCACCCATTCCTCCAGTGCACTGCCACTAACAGGAATTCCCCATGGCTTCACACAGCTCAGTGATGATCTTACAACTTCTTCCTCAGCTCGCCTCTGCATGTCATTGCAGAAAGAGCTAATAGGGAATAGCACATGCTCTATAGCTCATGGCAATTAAATATCTTGTTCTGATCTCAAGAGCAGGCCTCCATTTCTTTCACTGGAAACTTGATGCTTGTAAATACCTTTAAGAAAAACAAGAATAAAACATGCACACAGAAAACAACAAACCAACAAACAAAAACAACCAAAGAAAACCCTACAACAACAACAACAACAACAAAACATGCCAAGAAACTGAAAACCAGAACAAGTCAAAATAAAAAAAAATCAAATGCATACACAAATATGGGGCAGTTATTAAAATTCTACTTGGATCAAGTTTTTCTCTGCTCATTACTTGTGCCTGCTCATTGCTGGGAGGTTGGATTACAGGGCCCTTAAATGTCCCTTCCAACCCAAATTATTCTATGATTCTATCATGCTGTGATGATGATCTATGTTAAGGATCTTAGCTTATAGCAGAAGTGGCCATCATGGACAGGTAAAAGAATTAAGCCATCTACTAAAATCAAGCACATTCTTCCCAATTTCACTAACCTGGAACAGTAAGATTTTCTTCTCTGTTCTTTTAGGCAAAATTTATTACGGACAGCATTGCTGCCAGTGTGGCTGCTTTCTACATTTTCATGCTCTATTATTACTGAATACTGGCACTGACCAGTGATTACCTGGCAGTGCTTATACTTACAAAACACAGGGAAACCTAATTACAATATGTATTTACAAGTGCAGATCAGAAATACTTGTTCCTTTCATACGTACTGACAGTTCCAAGCATATTTAAAGACCACATCAGTACTGAGAGGAAGTTAAAAATGAAAATTGTGTAAATAAGGGCTAAAGATGATTTTAAAATATACAAGTAAAATCAGTCACAGATATTCCTCAAATTTTTAAGACCTTGTATTGAATACATATTGCAAGTGAGCATAAAAAACCCAAAATGCTTTTTTGGGGGTTCTAAAAATCCTAAAGCAATAGAAAGTAAAGGTTGGGGAGAATTCTCAGTTTATGCTCCCTCAGGGTGGTAAGATGACCAAGAGAGAAAAAAAATTAATTGAACACCTTTTTGATTCATCAGAGAAACTCAATTATTTTTTGGGAAGGAGTATTTATCCTTTTTCATGTTCCCTTCTCCTATCTACTTGTGTATTCACCATTCTAACCTTGTCTGTACAGAGAGATTGTTAAGTATTTCCTGCAACAAAAAAGGAAAAAAAAAGACAATAAAGTGATATGTAATCTTCCTATTTACAGGTTGTGCACTAGATCCACATTGATCTGTCCTACAGTTCACAGATTTCCAAAGTAAGGAGGTGAAGTAATTGCTGCTGATAGAAACTGTAGCTAATAAAAACATAAACATAATTTTTATAAAAGGTATAAAAGAGGCTCACCTCTTTTTAAAAATTATTACTTAATTCATGGAGATTTAAAATGAATGGACAACTACTAAAAAATTGAATGTGCAAAGAATAAAGAGTGGAAACAATCTTTATGTTCATCCCTTAAACTTCTATAAAAGTAGTATCCTCAGAGATAAAGTGCTCAGCATTTGCCTTTCAGACTGTGAAACACGAGCATCCAAGGTAAGACCAATCTGTACGACAACATCCCTTTGAAGGATCTGTATGCATCTTTTTGCAGAAGCCAGGTAAAACAACATCTCCACACTACATTACCAAATTGGCCATATATCACAACATTGCAAAAATGTATGAAAAAATTCTACAGTCCTTCATTTTAGAGCCTATACATGCCCCCATCTTTGTCACATAACACTTCTGATAAATATTAACAGACACAATTCTCTTGGAGCAACTTTGTGATGGTTATTAGTATAATGCTTCCTATTTCAGCCAGGAACTAAGGTATTTTGAGACTGTTGGAGAAACTGAGTTTGGGAGCCTGAGAATTTCAATGGTTCCTGGTGAAGGCAAGTTCAATACTTTGCCCACATAAATATATATCCTGAGAATCTGTGAGTCTCCAGTTTTGAAAACTATAGCCGCAGTACTTTTAAATTTGGGGGGTTTTCCTCACTGAGAGGCTTTCTTAAACTAAATGTAAGCAAATTTTCAGAGATACTCTCTACACATAAATTCTTCCTTCGCCTCTTCTGTCTCCACTGCAAAGCAGTTCCCAAGGAACTACTCAAACATTTCCAAGAGGATGCCAACAGAAACATATACCTTGCTTGGCAGTGTCGGTTTATATTTGCTGTTCACTTCCTCTGTCTTATCCTTCTGCATGCCAATTTAGGACCCAACCAGCTCAGTGCCACAAGGCTGTTAATATTATTTAAAACAAGCCCCAACAGACTAACATTTTGCCAAAATGCCATTTTGTGTTCCCATATGACAATCCTGCATGTTTCAACACTGATCTCCTAGCAGAAATATGATGTGGCATCAGCCAACAACTATATTCATCTATAGGTCATTTTTCTTGAGAAACATGCATGAACTAGGAATCTAACCCCTGTAAAAAACACGGAAGAAGTTGCATTAATTGGGAATAAAACAGAAGCGTACTATTCTTTAAGGATGATAGAGGCATGTGTCCCATTGGTCTCAGCCATTGCTCTCATACAAGCTCTGCCAGACTGTATCAGGGAGAAGCAAGGAAAGCTGCCCACCACTCATTCAGCTTCCCACTTGCATACCAGTTTTCATGTGTAAGCATGAGAAATTAACAAGTGTGACCATGTACTACAGTGATGCCATTCATTTCATAGAGATAAACAACGTTGTTTTAGATAAATGCAAACTTTACAATTGCTTCAAATTTTACAGGTTCTTTTAAAATAAAAGGTTAATTACTATAACCAAATATTTTACATATTGTAACATAGGACCTTAGCACAAACAAACCTCTATGAAAGTTGATATAAAGAGACAAATTGCATTCCTAAAATTTACTTAAATAAACTTTCAGTAGCAATTATTGGTGCCTAACAAGGAAAAGTTCACTGATATAACTGTGACATCAGAACTCAGAGAATTGTTTACATATTTTAAAATACTTAGCTTCTTTCACTCCATACAAATTTTCTTTTTAAAAAGAATACTCGTATGAAATTAAAAGATGACTCAAAGTAAAATTACTGTACATTTTTTAAAAGCACACACTTGTAAATTACCCCAGAGGGTATCAGTGTGAAGCATAGGGTAGAATCAGGGTGTGCAGTATGCAGTAAGCATAAATTTCTAAAGGGAGTGAACAGCACTTTCAAATCTGTAAAATCATTGCTACAGAGAACCAACCACATTAAATTTCATGAGAGGTGGGTAAAAACACATGTATAAAATGGAAGCAAAGACAAGGTGGCACAACCATGATTTTGGTTTTTGCTGCTTGAGTGTTTTCCTTTAGGTCAGCTGCTCAAGAAAATGCACATGATTTATGCTTTCATGCAGAACCAGAGGAGCAAAGATATTCACCTACACCTAATTAAAGTCTAACAAGGGCATTGATATGCCTAAATATTTGTTAGAAGTGTGTCTCAGGTAACTTCTTTAGCTATAGACCCAATGTTGTTAGTTTCTTCATACTTATTTCTCTGCCTCTAACACCAAATTCTGAATAGAATTAAAAGTACATCACACCCAAGAGAAAAAGACAGAAATCCATATGGGAGTAAAATACATAGTGTTAGCACTAATCTCCCTCATTCAGCAGTTCTGCAATGGATCACATCAGTGATTACCTATTAAAAAGGTGCACTACCTCTTGATCCTCCTGAACCAGTGTCTACGTATTCTAAAGAAGGTTAGTGAATACAGACTTCTACAGGAAGGAAACTGCAAGTTCAAAAATGCACAGTAGATAGAATCAAAGAACCATAGAATGGTTTGGGTTGAAAGGGTCCTTAAAGATCATCCCATGGGCAGGGATGCCATTCACTAGATCAAGTTGCTCAGAACCCCATCCAACCTGGCCTTGAACACTTGGGGATGGGGCATCCGCCACTTCTCTGGGCAATCGTAATCCAAAGTGAAGTGCTTATTCAGTCTCTCATGCTTTGCCAGTGAGGTGGTAAACAAAAAAATGCTGGGAGGGAACATAGCCAGGACCAGTGACATACACTGGCCAAAGGGATATTCCCACAACGTAGGACTATTTCCACAGTACATAAAGTGGGGGAGTTACCTGGAAACAGGTCTGATAAGTGTTTGGGAATGGGGTCTGGCATCTGTCAGTGGGTGGCAAGCAATTGTATTATATATAATTTGTTTTTCCTTAAGTTTTATCCTTTTTCTAAAAAAAACCAAACCAAAACAAAACAAACTATTAATTTCATATATTTTGTTTCAGGATTTTTTTAATATCTTTTGTTTTGGTTGCTTAACTCTTCTAATCTCAACCTACAAGTTCTCCCTTTCATTCCTTTTCTTCTACCAAGGTGAGGGTGCAGTGGGGACTGTGAAAAAGTGTGTGCCTGATGCTTAACTGCCATCTGGGCTTATATGATGACAGCCAGTTAAGCCAGTGATATAAAGATACAGAAATTTGATAAAAACTAAAATTACTTAAAATGGAAAAATATAAAGTGATAAAAAGTAAAGTGATAAGTGGTAAGAAATAAAGTGTGTTTAGCTTTTCTGCTTGCAAACTCCACCTCACACTTCAAGTGCTTATACTGAGAAAATGGGACCTTGTTAATTTGGTATTTGCTGGTACTTGAATTTTCTTAGATAGATGAGCAGTAGAGCCAATTTTAAGCCAGTAGCAGCAACTTGAATTTCATCCAAGCAATCATTTGATTTCTGCCAGAAGAGTCCCATTCCAAGTTACTTGTGTTTCTTTACTTGGCACCACATTGTGCTACTTTAGTGTATGCCAAATGTTGAATCCCTTGCTGCTACTGCTGGTGTAGCATTTGCTCCTAAGAGAAGGAGAAGGTGGAGCTGCTAAAAGGAGATGTTAGCAAAAATCAGGTTCTTCCTTCTTAGCTCCAATATTTTCCCATTACACCTTCCTCTTAACTGGAAAATCAGGAAACATTGCTGCTAAATTATCGTGGTCTCAAGTGGCTATTGCATATTTTCTAAGAAATGGCATTGCACTATGACTTCCACTGTTCCTGAGAAGATCTAGGAGTTCAATAATCAAAACATCAGAAAATCACTTATATGCCCACTGGAAACTGCCTTTATTTCAAAACTGGTCAGCAGGACTACTACATCATGTTCTTGCCTTTGTAATTACAATATACTTCTAGCTGTGTCCTAGGGTGATGTGTTTATCCCTCAATCGTCTGTTGGGTGTAAAAGGGGGGGGGGGGGGGGGGGGGGGGGGGCGCAGAGGCACAGTTTGTTTTTCCCCAGGAAAGCTCTGCTCCTCGGATGGACCTTGAGACGAAGCGGGGGAGGAATTCGCAAGACAAAATAAGCTGTTTTTCTCCGGGAGAGCAGTAGTTAGTAGTAACTTAGAGCTAGCATAGTTAGATCTATAGAATAGCTAGAAGGTTTTTTTTTTCCTTTTTCATCTTTTTTTCTCCCTCTCCTCGGCACTGTACCGATCTCTCCGGACTGGGGACCTGGGAAAGCGCCGGGGGCTTGCACAGGGACCCACCCCCATCAAGACCAGCCCTGCAGAACAACTCCCTTTCCTCCCAGCACCAGCGGAGACGGGCAGCAGTAACATCTGCAAGAGGACACTTGCTCTTTTCCAAGTTTGTTATCCTCCGTAAGCGGCTGAGGTTTTTGTCATCGGGTATTGTGCTGGGGAGTATTGCCTGTGTAATAAACAGGTCTTTTCCACTTCTCTCTCAGGAAGTCTTTCTTCCCGAACTGGTTGGGGGAGGGGGACCCCGTGGGAGGGTTTCTCCTAAATCTGTCTGAAACCAGCACAAACTGATATTAGCATCTTAATCTAGAGTGAGTGTAGATTAACACAGCATGTAATTTGAAAGCTGTGATTATAAATTTCCAGTTGGAATGCACATTTGCCTTAGTTCCATTAATTCTGCAAGAAAAGACATAGGAAATAATGTGAGGGTAGGAGGAAATGAAAGTAGAACTGAAAATAAGAAATCTTATTTTGTAAAGTCTATTGCCTAGCAGATATTGCCAAGAATAATTGTCAACCTAAAATTCCAGAATTACATAAAAATCTCTAGGGATTGTAGGCATTTCAAACTGGTTTCTGGACTTAAAATCTCAAAGTCCAGATATGCTAGAGATAAAAATGCTGACACCAAACAGTCCAGTACCTTTTAAAACAATTGTAGGTATGAAGCCTTACAGTCTTAACATTTTTCTTCTTTATAACTCTAAATATTACAGTCAAATGTATATAGCACTGTTAGTTTCACATTTCAAACTACTTTCTGTTTTCTTTGATGGCTTTGTTTTATTTAATATATGCCAAAGATGAAGGGGAGATTCAGAGAGAGCGAGTGAGTGTGTGCAGATCCAGGAAGTGGGGGGCATACGTGTAGGGAGGAGGAGCAGATACAGTTTTAAATCTGGAAATTTCTTCCAAACAGAGACACCTCTGTTGATATCAAAGAAAGATATTTAGTAAAGCACTGCTAACTGAACCTTGTGAGAAGGCTTATTCTCTACTAAACCAAAATTTACACCACAGCATCTGGATTGAGCTACTGGTCTGTCTGATGGCCTCGCCCAGTGAGGAAAACCTGTCCTCAGGCAAGAGGATGTCAGGCCATGGCCTTTGAAGCTCACCTAGGAATCCCATTCAGTAGCATTCAGTGTGTGTGCTGACAGCACTGGTGGCACAGTGAAACCATTCCTGCTGAGGAGCTGCTTCTGCAAGCAGACATAGTCCCCATTTCTGAGGGCAATTACGATGCTTGTATAGCCAGATGACAAGCTGACAAGTAGTATGATGACATGTACAAGTAGTAAATTCTCCATGAACATGCAGTGTTCTCATAGCTGCAGTACGACATCACAGTTTGAGGGATCCCATGAAGGCCTTCTACCAGGGCACTAATTGGGAACAAGACTTTTGCCTATTCTTAGCCCATTATAAAATGTTCAGTAGTAAGAATTAGCATCTAAAAAGGAATAGAATTTTAAAAACTTCCAAAAAGGTTTTTCTGTAGTGCATGATGCTACAATGAGGCAAAAAGAGAAGGGAGAAGTAAGGACAATCCAGATCAAATGATAATATTTTATATCAGCATGTTCCTAAGTATAGATTTTTTAAATTACTCTAAAGTTGGACTTCTAATCTATCCAGTATATTAAATTTCAAATAATAAGCATTAAATGTTAGGATCAGATCTCTAAAATTCAGAAGTTCACAATGTAATATGGAAATGTGCCTGCATTTGCTACACTTGTCCTGCTGGAACATCACTGGACTGTTGACCCTTGAAGTGCTTACTATCTTAAGAATTGAGGTTACTGTGGTATCTGTTAATACCAATACAATGGTGATTATGTGTGAAATTGGTGAGAATTTTTTTTTTAGCTTTGTTGTGTATCCCCTAACTGCTGTTCTTAGGAAAGCTAACTTCTAACTGCTTCTATTTGAAAGGAAAAGGGGGAGGATAAGAGGAAAATCAAATGTAATTGAGGTTGACTGTGAGAACTATTGTAGTGGTACCCCCATATACTGTTAGCCCTTGGAAGTGTAATACAAGAGGAACATTTGGTGTACTGAAAATTATGATTTTTTCTGAATCCTATGGTGGCGGTATTTAATAAAAATTGCTTAAGGTGCTGCATATAAAACTCTTTTAATATCTTAATTAAGATATTTTTCCCGTAATCAGAATTACTACATATTTTGGGTGTATCTTGTATTAACCAACTACAATGCCTCAAAATTTAAGGGGTGTTCTGCTTCATGTTAATATTGTTCCCGAAATCACCACTGACAGAAAAAAAAGTTCTTCTATCTTAAAATAGATTTTCTCCTTTTCTTGGCTAGACTTCATCCAGTATTTTGAAAACTATTTTTAGTGTCTCTGGGAGGAATGTTCTACAATCATTCATCCTCTTGTCTGTCAATTCTTAAATGTGCGAGTCAGGGGAACTCTGATGTGACCATGCTTCTCAGATGATTTGTTTATGCCTTAGGGTTTGTATGCATGTGGTCTTCACAACATGTTTGCGAGAGAGAAATATTTCCTGCATCCATACATACAAAGAGCTTTTTTGCATATAAGTCATTTACGAGACTGTAAGTTGGAGCATGGGGGAGGAGCCTAATTATATATTTAGCCTAATTATATTTTAAGTTTCTGTTTTGATGTATTTTTAATCCTGCTATCGGTTGACGTAGATTAGTGGTTTTGATGCAGTATATGTCTTCAAAGACGTTTCACCAGTTGGCTTAGAAGTTGAAGCATTGCTTGCAGTGAACTGCTGCTGGTGCACTACTGTAGGTTCAGGAATGTTAAACTTGTGAATTAAAATGAGGTATACTAATCAAGGAATCAACAAAATATGGAGCTGGTACTTCACAGCTTCTTTGTCCCTTAAGCCTTTATACATAGGTCATCTGAAAAAACAAATATATTTTGTTTTCATGGAGGGGAAAGGAAACATCACTCCCATTTTTAAAATGAAGATCTAGGGAACTACAGCCCAGGAGCCTCATTTCTGTGCTTGGGAAGACAATGGAGCAGATCCTCCCTGAAGATTTGCTAAGGCACATAAAAGGCAAGGAGGTGATACAAAGCTATCACATGGCTTTACTAAGGGCAAATTGTGCCTGATCAGTAAGGTGGCATTCTATGACATGGCAGCAACAATCAACACAGGAAGACTGACAAACGTCATCTGCCTAGAGTTCTCTAAGGCCTTCAACATGGTCCTGTGTGACATCCTTATCTCCAAACTGGAAAGACAAAATGGATTTGATGGATGAACTATACAGTGAATAAAAAGTTGACTGGATGGATGCAGTCAGAGAGTTGTGGTCAATGGCTCTACATCCACTTGGAGGTCAGTGACAAGTGGTGTCTATTAGGGCCCTGACTGCTGTTCTTTAATGTCTTTGTTAATGATACAGACAGTGGATTGATTGCAGATGACACCATGCTAACTGATGCAGCTGACACACCCCCAGGAGAGGCCATCCAGAAGGACTCTTAGAAAAAGCTAAAGAATTGGGCCTATGGAAATCCCATGCAGTTTAACAAGACCAAGTGCAAGGTTCTGCACCTGGGTTGGTGTAACCCTTAGTACCAACACAGGCTGGAGGACGAACAGATGGAGAGCAGCCCTGGGGAGAAGGATTTGGGGGTGCTGGTGCATGAGGCTGGACATGACCCAGCCATGGGCACTCCCAGCCCAGACAGCCAAACGTGTCCTGGGCTGCATCCAAAGCAGTGTGGGCAGCAGGGCCAGGGAGGGGATTCTGCCCCTCACCTGGAATCCTGCATCCAGCTCTGGAGTCCCAGGACAGAAAGGACATGGACTGATTGGAGTAAGTCCAAAGAGAAATGAAGGTGATCAGAGGGCTGGAGCACCTCTCCTGCAAAGACAACCTGAGAGAATTGGGGCTGTTCATCCAGTAGAAGAGAAGGCTTCAGGAAGACATCATTGAGACCTGTCAGTACCCTAAGGGGGCTTATAAAAAGTGGGGAGAGGGACTTTTTATATGGCTGCGCAGATCATGACAGGACAATGGGCAATGTTTCTAAATTGATAGTGCAGTTTTAGCTTAGATGTTAGAAAGAAATTCTTTACTCAGAGGGTAGTTAAGCACAGGAGCACAGTTAAGCCCCTCATCTCCCCCTCATGAGGAAGATGTAAACTGCAATGAGCTCTCCCCTCAGCATTCTCTCCTCTAGGCTGAACAGACCAAGTGACCTCAGCCACTCCTCATACAGCTTCCCCTCAAAGGCCCTTCACCATCCTCATAGGTCTCCTTTAAATGCTCTCTTAACAGTTTCATGTCTTTCTCATATTGTGGCACCCAAACCAGCCCCCAGCACCAGAGCTGAGGCTGCCCCAGCTCAGAGCAGAGCAGGACAATCCCCTCCCTTGCCTGGCTGGTGATGCTGTGCCTGATGCACCCCAGGACAGGGTTGACCCTCCTGGCTGCCTGGACACTGGTGGTTCATGTTCAACTTGCCTGGACTCCTAGGTGTCTTTCCATGGCACTACTTACAGCATCTCATTCCCTGGTTTGTCCACACATCCAGGGTTGCCCCATCCCAGGTGCAGGATCTGGCACATCTTTGTTATACTTCATACAGTTGGTGACTGCTGATCTCTGGTTTGCTTAGGTCACTGCAGGGACTTTCTGTCTTTGAGGGTGTCTACAGCTCCTACCAGTGTATAGCATTAATTATCAACATTATTCTCTTACTGAGTCCCAAATAATACTGTACCAGCTACTGAGAAGCAATTAACTCTACCCCAGCCAGAACCAGGACAGTGACATTCCACTTTCAAATTATTTTCTTCACCTTATCACATTTTGAAATAAATCACTTGACTCAAATTACTTTGCAGCTGTCTACAGTACTTAATTGTACAGTACTGAATTTCAGTACAATATTTCACTACAATATTGAAATGCCCTGAATACCGTTTTTATGCACCATTGTGTTACACTCCATAGCTGTCATGTACCATCCTCTCCACAGATTTGGTCACCACACCAAGCAAGGCCTTTCACTTAATCTTTATAGTACATATCTTGCCTAGCAAACAGTATTAACCATGCCTATTGAACTAGGCAAAAGGAGAAAATTAGCTCATGTGAAATACTGATCCAATGGAGATTAATATTGTTTTTTGTCAAGAATTACATAGCAGATGCTGTCTTTTGCTAGCTTGCAACTTGGCCACAATTCAGCTGGTCATGCCTGTGGTTTCCCATATGCTGTATTTTATTTTATGTTATGTTTCTGTTAAAGAGAGAAGCTGACTAACACAGAGACTTGACCTGCATGCCAGCAGATCTGCCCCTTACTAGAAACGGCACTCTCACCTCTCTGCAACAAAGGGAAGTGCTATTCACACAAGAGAGAGGAGTCAAGTTGACTCTGGGAAAACAGACTTCTGAAAATTGCCCTAAAGATATGAGTTGAATTTTAGCCAGACATTTTCACAGCTTGAAGGTGCAACTCTTACTCATGTACTACTAATCAACAGTGAAAGGCTAGTTCAGATTGGTTATTAGAAAAAATTCTTCATCATGCATCATCTGCCCAGGTATGTGGTTGAGAATACTAACCTTTGAGGTCTTTTTAAAAGACACGTAGACATGCCGCTTAGGGACATGATTTAGTGCTGGACTTGGCAGTGTTAGTTTCATGGCTGGACTTGAGGATCTTAGAGGCCTTTGTCAACTTAAATGATTCTATAAATAAACACAGAAAATGCCACTAATGCAGTTGTCTCATACTTTAAGTATGATAAAATTCTTAATTGTACAAAGCACTTATTATCCAACAAGAGAACAGAAAACTTCAACCCAACACTCCAGCTATTAAAAAAATAATTTTGGCCCTTTGAAAAGATCCTGAATTGATTGACAATAGTTTAACAGGAAAACAATAAGAAGTTGCAACCTACCATGTGTTATGCTTCCTTAAAGCTTTAGAAGTAGGTGCTTCTCTTTTCAAATCCAGTTTCTGACCACAGCATCACTTTCTACATTCTCTTTCATGTCTTACTTTTCTTGCTCTAGTTCAGTCATCATTCTCTTTCCTTCTTTCCATTTTCTCCAAGTAAGATTTATTAGTAAGGATCACTACAAATTAGTGAAAGAAGACTTTACAAAGAAAGTACAAAATATATAGGAGTAAGAAAGCAAAAGTGAAGGTGACTGTCAGTAAGAGTAGGCTGCAGTTTTATATTTTGACTATAGTGCTGTAATATGTTGTAAAATGACAGCAGTATCTGCCCAGCAGTGCAAACACAAAAGTAAATCTCCTACATGCACAAAATCTTACATTTATTTTGAGATCTTTTCCGAATTAATTCTTCAGTATTTTGAAAGCAGTGGCTGATGCTGAACAATTCTATTTGCTTACTGGTTGCTACTGCTTATGGGTTTCCAACATGTTAAACCAGGCATTAAATGGCAGATTCTGGCCCACAGCCAGCTTGTACTTTGTCAAGGCTCCACCAATGGCCCAGATATGCAACGCCTTTTACATTCTGGCAGGAAATTCTTCCCCCACTCTCCCAGGGCTTTGGGAAGTAGCTGCAACATGCTGCTTCAGCTCCCAATTGCTTAGAAAACATGCAGTGCTTTTTGGCATTGCAAAGCTGGAATCAGCACAGAGCAACTGCTCCCTGATGCTTGTCCTTGTGGACAGTGAATTAATCAAGGTCTACTTTCAGTAGACTCAAATTAATTACGTAGTCCTTTGTTAACTGTGATATTCACAGAGTAAATATCTCAATGACCAAGTCAGCGTGATTCATAAAATAATCACAGATTGTCATCATGATATGAGATTTTTACCCAAAGCCTGTGAATGGGAAGTTGATTATTGTGAGCCATTCCAGTGGTTCTGAATCCAGCTCTCTAGAAGGAAACTTTTATAATCTCTCTACAAATCACCTTTTATGGAAACTTGCATCAAAATAAACAATTTGTCTTCAGTGTGTTAGGAAAGTACATCTCAGCTTCAAAATGAGTTTGTATGCAGGGAGAAGGAGAGATAGGAAGGTAGAGCAAGAGAGCTCAACTAGTGACAGACTGTCACTGTCTTCAAGCTGATAAGTCACAATACTGGGCTAAAAGAGGCAGTTACAACAGAAAAGAATACTTGTAATTGCAAATTCAGAACCAGTCCAGGCTCTGAAACTGGGCCATACAAGTCATTAATTTCCTCCACTGAAGCAGGTAATATGTCACCTGTGCAACTTTGTATGGTTAGTGATTACCCAGACCCCTGATTTGTCAAGGTCTCTCTGCAGGACCTCCCTCCATTTGGGGGAGTCAACAGCTCCTCCCAGTTTTGTATCATCTGCAAACCTGCTCAGTATCCCCTCCAGTCCTGTGTCCAGGTCATTTATGGATGTGCTGAAGAGCAGAGGGCTGAGGATGGGGCCCTGTGGAACCCCTCCAGTGGCAGATTCCTAGCCTGATGTCATCCCATTCTCTATAACCCTTTATGCCCAACCTGTGACCCAGGTGCTCACATATCCCATTATGTGTTTATCCAGCTGTGGGCTGGATATTAGATCCAGAAGGATCCTGTGGGAGACAGTGTTGAAAACTTTACTGGCTACCCTTGGTCAGCTGGGTAGGTTACCTGGTCATGAAAGAAAATTATGTTCGACAGAAGATTTGCTCTCAAAGCTGTGCTGGCTTCGACCAGTGACGGCATTACCCTTAATGTTTTTCAGTAATTCCCAGAATAATTTTCTCCATAATTTTACCAATCACTGAAGTGCGATTGAAAGGCTTCCTGTAGCTTCCAGGGTCCTCCTTTTCATCCTTCTTGAAAATCAGGACATTTGACATACTTCAGTCAACTAGGAACCCTTCGGATTCCCAAGATCACTCAAAAATCATTGAGAGACCTCACAATGACAGGAGGCAGTATTGAGTATTTTAGTATCCTCAGGTGAATCTCATCAGGCTAAATAGATTTGCAGGTATCCAGCTGAAGCAGCAGATCCCACACAACTTCAGGGTCAACTGAGGATTTATGATTGTCACACACACAGTTCTCCATCTCAGGACCCTGAGAGTCCATCATCAGTGTTGAAGACAGAGGCAAAGAAAGCATTTAACAGGTCTGGCTTGTCTATGTCCCTGTCCATGAGGTGACCATCCTCATTCTGCAACAGGCCAATGTAATTTCTGCACTCCCTTTTGCAATTAAAGTATTTTAAAAAACTCCTTTTTTGTCCCCCACAGTTTTGGCCAGCTTCAACTTCAGAGGAGCTTTGGCCACACAAATTTTCTCCCTGCAGTGATGAGCAGCATCTCTGTATACTTTGCATGTCACCTGACCTTGCTTCCACTGGGCTTACACCTTCTTTTTTGCCTTATCACCAAAAGAAGATCCTTGTTCAGCCAAGCCATCTTCCACTTTGCCTACTTGACAGGTGACATTTGGGAACTGCTGCTCTTGTGCCCTTTGGAGGAGGTGCTTAAAAAGTGACCAGCACTGATGCACCCCAGCACCTTCAAAAACATTTCCTACAGAACCTCACTAACTAGTTCCCTGAGAAGCCTGAAGTCTGCTCTCCCCATGCCCAGAGTTGAAGTTTTGCTGTCACATTTCCTCCTGACAACAGAAATTTTAAACTCAATCGCCTCATGGTCACTGCAGCCAAGACGATGCAAATGACAGCTTCACACAGGAGACCTTCTCTGTTACTGAGAAAAAAAAAATCAAACGTGAACAGGCACAAACAAAACAATTCCAGGAAGGATTCTGGTAGATTTGATTCTTCATCCGCAGATTGACTACAGCAGAAAATACAGACCTTGCAACATTACATATCAATGTGAATACTTTGCCTTTTGTGAAGATATATTCAGCATGCAATTTTAAAAGAAAGGGCTAACAATTGAGAATATATTGAAAAATTGAAGCAAATGCCTCTGGATTACTACAAGTTAGGAATCTTAATATAATAAGAACTTAATATAATAAGAGATATAAAAATAGAACTTAAAAAGAGATATATAAAAAGAGAACTTAATATAATAAGATTGCTTACAATCTGGCCAAGAATTATCCATAAAGCAAAGAGGCAAAGCCCAATTCAAATTTGCTGAATTTTACCAGTACCATGTTAAACAAGTTTTGAGTATTCAGTATGACTTAAACCGATGAGTCTGTCCCAGTCCTGAAGACTCTTTGTACCCTAAGTATATCCCCAACCACAGTATAGATACTATCATGAAAAAACTTCTAAGATATACTGTTTAACTGAAATAAGAATAATATGAATCTCACACTGAAAATTAAATGTTCCATGGATATTTTTTGGCAAGACCTGCTCACTACTCTACAATAAAAGTGTAAGCACATCTTAATATTCAAACTACAACTATACCTGGAGGCATCCTATATTGATTAGAATAGAAATATACCAAATTTGTGTGTTGTAACTGGACTGCTGCCAGCTTGAGATGTTGAAAATGGCATAAATAGGACTAAAACAGTTTTGCAAGCATTCTATAGTCCCAAAGAAAGAATACCTGACCAGTGAAGCTGATAAGTAAACACATAAAGAGGATAAGGTCAGAGAAAGCTCAAATGTTTCTACACAAATTTAATCTTGTCCTTGTTTCATCAGCAGCAAGGCAAGTCGTTGGGGTTCCAGCTGCCCTCTCATGCATCTATACACAGAAAGATTCAGGAGCCCCCCAGCTACACATAGATTTTGCCACGTAGACACCTTCTCTGCCTACTACAAGTGGCATGACAAATTATCCCTACCCTGTGTAGCCCTCACCATCATTCCCAATGAGCTCCATCCTTCTCCAAGCTATTGATGAAGCACTGTCCTCTGTCTCAAAGCAAGTAAGCAGCCATACCTGCTACCAGCCAAGGTACCAGAGGCCACCAGGGTGTGGCCAGTAGCCCTGGTGACACAGCCACAGGTCCTCACTGTCACCCCTTCATCATATCTTGAGGTACAAAAGGAGGTGTGAAGTACATGTAGATATGCCTCGGTTCCTGCTCTTAACACTGCATTGCTAAAACCTTCAGCAAGAACAAAACCTGGGTCCTGCCTCCATCCCAAGAGACAAGACATCCTTATAAAGAGCAAGTGTGCAGGTGTGTATGAGGAAACGAAAACACTCTCTGTTCAATCACATCACAGACAGATAGAACTGATTCAAGACCAGAGATGTTAAATGGCATTAGTCACACATCGAAAGATAATGGGCCAGAAAGGTTTCTCTTTTAAACTATCAGGTGGTTCAGGAGCCAAACACTGGAGCTGAAAATTTCAGATAATGATAGCAGCTTCCAACCTTCAAGGATTTTCAGAATAATTTTAATCCACTGCCCCCAAATAAAAAAAAAGCATCTTAAAAATAAAAAAACAGATAAATACGTTAAAACATGTCGTTTCTGCATGTGATTGAGACATACCTCAGTGCAGAATTTCATACACATGCACTATATGTGGTAATACTAGCAGTGGGTGTGGGTAATACTAGCAATGAGTAATACTGCTTGAGGAAAGATAACTTTGCCAAATTATGTTGAGTTCCATTAAAAATTAAAAGTTCTCCACAAGTGACACATATACACTTTGTGCTTTTCTCCCTTCAGACACATATAGCTTCTTTAAAATAAACTAATAAATATATTGAAATCCACAAATAAATAAGTAAATATTTTTACTACCAAGTAATAAAATGTACTGATTTCCATTTACCTAAAAACCTTTGCTGATAGAAGGACATCTTTTGTGATTAGTAATTTAACCTTTAGTATTACTATATAGAATTCAGTGAAGTACTGAGCAGGAATCAGAAAAATGTTCATAATAATCCTTTGTATAAATTATGTTTCATGAGAAATTGCATGCCCCAAAATTTCTCTCTCTTTAACTGAAATAGGTATGTTTAGAGACTCACACTTAAATACACTTTACTAGCTCCTTCATACAGGCTAAAATGGAAGAAACTAAAAAATTGCTTTAAATTACTTATGAAAATCACATTATTAATGGGCTTGATTACTTTTAGCTCATAAGCAGAGTAAGACTTGTATCTTCAAAAACACTAATGTCCTATTCTCAGAAAACTATTTATTATTAAAATGAATTTCAAATGAATTTCCAATCTAACACTGTCTCTCTCCTGCAAAGTGCTTTCAAACATCATTTTGTTACGATAGAAAGAAAATAATACAAAAATAGGACTGACACACTTTTGTGACCTTTCTTTAAAGACTATTACCTACATTAAAAGATCTATTTCAGTAAAGAGTAAATACCTGGGACTGTTATATTTGTCTCCTCCTAAGCATAACAATAAATTAAGGAAAACCCAGCCAACACAGCCTTGTAAATTCTCTTTAAATTGATAATTCACTCTGTTTTACAGGCCAGTGGCAGGAGTGCCCAGGAACATAAAGCGGTACAGAAGCACAGCAGCACAGCAGCACAGTCAGTACATGCACCAGCATTCTCAGCTCTGACCTACCCTGCACTGTGTAATCACTGACTGCAATCACAGACATCTGCATTTGGAGGCAGAATTTAGCCCACAAGATGAACTCCAAAGGTGGAACTATTTACAAAAATCCCTCATCAGGAATAATTTACAGTAGCAAGGAATAATCTTCAGTTCCAAACTAGTCAGGATTTTTCCTTGCTAATTTTTGTCAGTAAAACCTGAAGCCAAACTGGCACTTCAGCCATTACACACATTGAAAACCATTGAGCAAGTACATTTGATTTAAAATAGCAACCAGGAAACTACTAACACACAAAATAAAAATTCCTTTTCCTTTAGATTAGTTGTCTGTAGTGCTAATCTTCAAAAATGTTATCCAATTTAACTATGTCATTATACTGAATAGACATACCAAATTATTTAAGTAATTAAATATCACCACACCTGGATTCAATACCTCCATTTCCATTTGGAAGACTTCCTAAAGCTAGACATCATTTCCATTTGTGTTCTGTTTTAATAGGAATGGGCACTAGATTCAACTGAAAAGTAAACAAAATAAATGTCTACTAATTAAAATCAAACTATGGCGAGGAAGGAGGTGTGGATTGTCTACAGTACTACTTTCATGTATGTTCCTGGGCTTATATTTTTTCTTATCATTTCTTCAGTTCTTATCAGTTTCTGAAATTTGTACAAGACATTGAGGTGATCAATCTGTGTAATTGTTCAGGGAAAGCTATAGCTGTAAATATTGTATATAGAAATACTATTAAAGTAGACATCGTTTTTCGTTTGTCATTTTGGAAAATGTTGTAGTTTTTTAAATTTGGTACTATAAAACAATTCAAATTTCAGATTCCACTAGGTATTTAATTATTTAATCCTTAATATTGTGCAGGGAAAATGAAGCAAAGCATCAATAACAACTACTGATAACACTCTGTTACGACAACAGGATGGTTTGTAACTTTCCCTTTTTCCTTGATTGGAACTCAGAATCACAGACTAACATCATCATAGTTTGCACCAGGCATAAAATCAGCTTTATTATAGTACATAAAGCAAACAACCTCAATATTCTGAGTGCTTTAATAAGACTGTCTTTTTGAGAACTATGTAACCTTACACAAATTATTTATTTGGCCTGACAGCAGTTCAGAATTGTTGCATAAAATTAACTTTCAAAGCTCATGTGATGCTCATGTGATTTAGGTAGAGAATCCTCAGTTTCATGAGGAAACATTACTGAAGATACTAGGTGTAACATTTAAATTAGCTATTGTTCTTGCTGGAAGTCAAAGACTGTCAGTAGATCTGTACCAGCTGAGCTGGATACAATATTCCAAACTTCTGTTAACTTCAACACAGCAAGAGGAGAAACCATTTACAGTATGTTTAAAAAAATGAACACCACCACTAAAATGAAGTCATGCCTCTGAGAAAATGACCCTCTTCATTGGAAGTTAACAAAATTGTAAGAACACACATGTATTTCAGAGCAACTGCTTTTATGTACTGTTCATGTGAAGAGTCCAGATTCCAAGCATAACTCAGGAAATAAATGTGACTCATGTATAATCCCTGTACCTTCCATATATCCTCCACCATGTTGCTTCCACTGACTGCATTGGAACTACTCAGTTGGTTTCACTCACCGTAATGCACACTGGAGTAGTTTTTCAAAAACAGCTAACCATTTCTCCATACTAGAACAGCTAGATATAAATTTCTGTTTCTCTCCCTGAGCTTTTGAAGTGCTTTGCACCTGAAAACTGATCTATTTCCTGCATGATGTTTTGCATTGAAAATTTGCTTCAAGGGGATGTTGCTAACTGGTTGAACAAACAGAAGTTGTACACACCTTAATCTAAAATTAAAAACTTGTGCAAGCTCTGTGTAGTATTCATGGTATGGTGTTGGCTAAAGCTGATGCAAATCATAACCCTATTCCCACAGTAACATAGATTTGCTGTAAAGCACTACACAGATTTTCTAACTCCCCTGAAAGTCCACTCTGCTAGGAGTTGGACAAGCGTGGATTCATCCAAATAGTTACACGCTTACTTAGCTGGCATTTTAAGGTACCTAAACTTATGTGCCTTCATATTCAAAGACATTGGCTTAATTAATTTTTTGTAGTTAATGAACACATAATCTGTCATACAGCTTACTTATAACTTATTAAAAAAAATTAAGTACACTAAAATTTATATGCAATGAAAGGTACCTGTATTAGAATATCCCTCTCCTACATCTCTGGTATTAGCAGTAAGGACAGCACTATGTATACCTACATTCACTTCTGATTAGCCAATCAAGTTAAGGAGAAATCTTCTGCAAAATAAGAAAACCACTTTTATAAATCACATATACGACATTGAACCTTACACATAATATCTCTGAGTAGTCAATGAATAATGAAGTAAGCATAAAAATTATTTTCCTTCACCTATTTGTTCAGGAATAGAAAACTGATAGTGTGAGTTGGCATTGTCCACCCCACAATCTTAAATCACACTAAACAGTCCTTAAAGATAACTGAAATGTTCATTTAAAGATATTAAAGTTATTTAACTTTGTAATTTTCTACCAGACATTCTTTATATTGCTGTCTTTCAGCACTAACATATAAGCTGATTGCCTCATGCTGAAAGCCTGTTATCTAGTCTAATTTTAACTATTCTAGTTGGGTAAAGTAATCTAGTCTAATTCAACTTAATCTAGTCAAATACCTTATACAAATCAACAGAGACACATTTTTTCCCTAAATGGAGTTTCATTCTCCTTAATACCTCATTTTTTTTTCTCCAAAACAGCAAACTACATTGGAAATCAACAAACAGCTCACCTGCTCTTGCACCTTATACAATGTTTCCTAGCGTTTTGCTAAACCTCTAGGTTTTTCACATTAAAATTTTGACATTAGAGATGCCAGTCATTTTTGATTGTCAAAAAGTTCATTTTTTTTAAGAATTGAAAATCATACCTCTCAAAGTCAGAGTACATATGATTTGTTGTTTAAAAGTGTCGCAATTTTGTAGTAATTGAAGTGCTCAATAGAGTTGAAACTCACCTTTTAAGCTTGTAGATAATATTAGACACAACCTTGAAACGCAGAAAATATAAATCTGGATGATATCATCCAGCAGACTGTGACCCCGCCAGCACACAACAGGGCAGTAGCAATCAGTCAGAATTCTTCATGCCAAATTCAAAGCAAAGAAGTATTAAAATATCACTTATTAATTGCAAATGGGATTCCACTGCTAAGCATCCAGAGATTTATTACCTTCTTGGAAGCATACTGAATACACAACTAGCTTCACAGCCCATGCATCCTTGGCCTGTCAAGGAATGCTTTTAAAAACCTCTTACTTGTTCAGTTAATTTTGAAGTATGACAAAGTTCATGCTCTCATAAAACACATCTCCTTTGTTTCCTAAAATCATATTCTTACTACAAATAATCATTATTCATCCTAATCCCTAAGCAGACAAAAGTATAATAAATGAAGACATTATTTCGTTATTGTTATTATGTGACTACATTATCCCAATATCGTATCCTCTAGCCTGCCAAATGCCATTTTACTCCACCAGTATCTTTCCAAAAAATGATGCAAAGATCTTTGGTCTCCTGCTTCAGCATATTTCTTTATGTAGTAAAAGTCCCTGGTTCTCATTGGGGACTTCAACCAGTCTTAAATCTGTTGTAGGAACAACACAGCAAAGCACAAGCAATGCAAGCGGTGGTTGGAAAGCATTGAGGACAACTTTCTGCTACCAGTGATGGAAGGGCCAACCAGAAAAGTTGTGCTGCTGGACCTTAAACTAAATCATAAGGACGGCCTGGCTGCAGATGTGAAGGCTCTGGCAACCTTCATTACACTGACCATAAGATCATGGAATTCTGTATTGCTTGAGGAGGAAACAGCCCTGGGCTTCAGGAGAGTTAACTTCAGTCTCTTCAGGGATCTTCTTTGAAGAATTTCATGTGAACATGCTCTACAGAGAAGAGGGGTCTTAGAGAGCCAATATTCAATGATCACTTCATCCACGCTCAAGACCATTACATGATGAGCAAGGAACTCCTGTCAAAACTCAAACCCAGCCAGGAGAGAGACATGAGGTGAAAGAAGGGACAGGCCACCAGGGCTATATACTGTGATGTTGTCAGAGTATGTAAAAATGTCACAGGCAAGGCCAAGGCCCATTTGGAATTAATCCAGCCAAGAAAATCCAGGATAACAAGAAGGGCTTTTTCCAATACATCAAGGACGAAAAGGAAAGTGTGAGACTGTTTCTGTGTGGAACAGGAACCATTGCAACAGAGGCTGCAGAGAAATCAGAGGTACAGAATGCCATCTTGGCTTCAGTCTTCACTGGCAAAACCAGTCCTCAAGAATCCCTGACCCAGGAACAAGGTCTGGAGGAAGAAAGACTTTCCCTTGTTTGAAGTAGATTGGCTTAGAGATTGCTTAGGTAAATCTGATACCCACTAGTCCATGGCCCTGATGGGAGTGATGGGAGTCCCATGAATTCTTGAGGGAGCTGGCAGACACCATAGCTGGGCTACTCACAATCATCTTTGAAAAATCATGATCAGGACAAGTCCCTGTGGGCTGGAAGAAAGCAAACACCACTTTCATCTTCAAAATGGGCAAAAAGGAGGATCCAGGGAACTATTAGCCAGTCAGTCTCACCTCAGCCTCTGGAAAGTGATGGAATGGCTCATCCTGGATACCATCTCTGGGCATGTGAAAGACAAGAAGGTGATAAGGAGTAGTGAGCACGGATTTACCAAAAGGAAGTCATGTTTAGCCGAACAGGTTACCTTCTAAGATGGGACAGTTGGATGGATGGATGAGGAGAGAATGGTAGATGTTGTCTACCTGAACTTCAGCAAGGCTCTAGGTACCATGAAATCTGTGGTTATGTATAATTTTGTGTTTTAATACCCTATGGTTTGCTCCTTTCCCACCTCTGGGTTGGTGGTTTAGCCTAAGTTGTATCCACACATCAAGTTGCCAATCTTCCCCGATACCTACCCCTTATTCCTGAATGTTCTCTGTCAATCTTCCCTTGTACCAGCCCCTGCCTGGACTGGCCCTGTTGGAAATCCCCTGTTCTTTGAAGTCCCATTGATTTGTCTGTATTAGTCTTCTCACATTAGCCTCCCCACTGGTTTGTGCTCTGTAAACCTTACCTTGTGCCCCTCCTTGGTCTTCTCCCTGTTGGCCCCTCGACCCTAAACTCCACCCTGATTCTGTCCCTTAAAACCCATTGTCAATGCCTTTGTTCCGTCCTCGCCCCTGCTCTACATTCAACTTATGTTACTTTAATAAAGGATTTCTCAGACTTGCATGCAAGGCTGACTTCACTCCTTTTTGCACTGATCCTGTGGCGACTGCTTAGGACTCACTCTCAGGACCCCGGGGGTTGTGTGGCACCCCCACCAAATGCCATATCACCAGGCACACAGCAACAGAAATCATAAAAGACAAAGTCAGGGATACCATCTTGATGAGTGGATGGAGAACCGGCTGAACGGCAGAACCCAGAAGATAACAGTCAGTGACACAGAGTCTGGTTGGAGGCCTGTCACAAGTGGTGCCTCCAAGGTTCAATACTGAGTCCAATGATTTGGACAAAAAGACAGATGCCTCCTCAGCAGGTCACTGACAGCACAAAGCTGGGAGCAGTGGCCAATACCCCAGAGTGCAGCCTTAAAAGGATGGAGATATTGTCAGAGAAGAAATGAAATTTGACAAAAGCAAATGCAGGGTTCTGTGCTGGGGAAGATTAACCCCAGACACCAGCTGAAAAGCAGCTCTGGGAAGAAGGATCTGGGGCTCCTGGTGGACAATAAGCTATCCATGAGCCAGCAGTGTGCTCTGATGATCAAGAAGGCCAATGGTTTCCTGGGGTGCAATAGGAGGAGCAGCGCCAGCAGGGCAAGGGAGGTGATCCTTCCACTCTGCTCAGCCTTGGTGAGGCACATCTGGAGTGCTGTGTCCAGTTCTGGGTTCCTCAGTGCCAGAGAGACATGGAGCTCCTGAAGCAAGTCCAGAGGAGGGCCATGAACATGCTTATCTACAGATAATCTTCATCCACCTGTTCCCATTTGTAGCTCACCCTATCACGTACCTCTCAGGACCCTCGCATTTTAAGCATCCTTGTCTCCTCCCTCGTGAGCGAGAGAGAATAACAGTCACCTATCCTTCTCAGCTCCCATAGTACATTTCATAAACTTCCAAAACAAGGAACTGCTTTTCTTTCCAGGTCAGACCTTTTGCAGAAAAAGACTGAATGCAAAATGCGTTTCATTATAATGTTCCAATCCCCTCTTTTCTTGGCAAAGATGGCAATATGCAAAGACCACCACACCACACTGCCATGAGTCATTTCTTCATCTACTGGTCTCATCTACTGGCTCTTCATCTAGGCAACAGTCTCAATTTAAGGACTTGGGCTCAGAACCCTGGCTCAGAAAACAATTCAGTTGCATTTGACGATTCAATAATTACTGCCTGCCTTTGTGAACACTGTCCAATTGAACATATTAACATGTATCGGCAAAAAGGCTTCAGACTGCTATGTTTTCCCTCCCATTTGTCATGAACCAAGAGCACATACAGATTCAAGTACAACTTCTCATCTAAACAGCAGAAAGCAATTTTATTTATATATATATAACACAATATTCCACTCTGTCTGTGTCCTTAGACATGACAAGGAAGTGCATCTTACTTTGTGTTTGCATAGCAAAATGGGGGCCTTATCCATGCCTTAGGCTCTATGGCACTATTGTGATAATGTGATAGTGCAATAAACACTGCTGTCACTGCCCATGGAAACATACTCCACATGTTTCGTTCTGTTTCAAGCTGTCATTTTCATGTTGGCCCTCAGCTGCTTGCATTCATTAGATATACAGAGACAACTGAAGCATCTGAGTGTTAGTCATCTGGTGTGGCTTTTTAAAATTACAGAAATGAAATAACAGATATTCTTAATGAAAGTTGCTCAAATTTTCACAAGATACATCTTTAGTTTAAAAATGGCAAATCCTGCAAAAATAAAATGGTAACATCATAGAGAAAACAAATTACTAATACAGAGGAAGAGTATTATCAGCCCCTTTTGCAAAAAAGAAGAAAAAAGTAGACTGGTAATCTGTGACTATTCTGGCACTGAGGAACAATGGGCTCTGAAAGAACATGATTCTGCTTTCACCAAATTATAAGCCCCTGAGAGGCATATAGTATAATTTCTGGAAATTCTGAATGCTTCCTGTGCTGTGCTCTCTATTTGCATTCCCAAATGGTTGTTTTGTAAACAATATCGAAAAAGAGAGTGCTTCAGATGACCTGGTGTGCCTGAGGTCTGGCAGTAACACTGCTATTCACAAGGTCATAGCTTGTGAGAATGGAAGATACAGGAAAGCTTAATGCTTAACACTCCTCAGGGACGCAATATCTACACCGCACAGCAGAAAAGCAAATTTTTCAATTAAACCCCACCAACTCTGGAGCAGTGACAGTGTAGAATCAGCCCGCATGTCTACTTCTCTCCTGAGCACTTCAGGGGGACACAGTGACCTTGAGAACCTGGGGTGAGTATTACAGCTATGCTGTGATCAATGCAAGCTTCATCTCCTCTCTCTGCAAAATGGGAGAGGCTCAGAAGGCAGACCACAAATAAGAATGGCAACTCATTTTTCCACACTACTCATAGCAAGGCACATTCTCATTCATGAGCTCCACAGAAGACAAGTTCCAGTGCAGTGCAAGACACTCTATCCCACACAGTCACCTGATGAACTAAATGTATCTTTTGAAATATGAATCTCAGAGAGCATATTCCCTCATGAATGTGTCCACATGTATAGAGGGGAGAGCATTCTCTTGCAGATTTTTGAATTTTATCGTCATTCTTGCAGAACTCAGAAAGTGCTCCAAATTAAACAGCCATTACAGCCTCTCTCCCAACAGCAGCTTTTATCTTTAAATCTCCTTTAACCCTTAAAATCTACACCTCTCAGTATGTCCTATAGGAATATTATAAATAGATATTAGGGAATGAATATTCCCAATAAAACCATAAAATTCATGGGAAGTATCCCTTATTTCTCTAAGGGACCAGACCACATCAGTCAGCCCACTTCCCAGGCGCAGCCCTGGCAATGACTCTGGGTTGATGCAGCCCCACTTCAGGCATTCTGCTATCTCATATTGTAAGCCCATAAAACTGAACTCTAACGCTGCCCAGTCTGGCTAAACATTCCTACTGCTTATGTCTAATCTTTCACCAACTACTACTGCTGTGTCCTAAATGCCACATGCTTCATCAAATCTCCAGACTAAGACCAAGGCAGATGGAAAGCAACGGGAGATTTGTACCTCCACACACTCTCATGTTCTTTAAGGTATAAAGACAGTCACTCAACATACAACTTTACCATTATACCTTGCAACATTTTATTAATTGCTTCACTGTCAGAGAACTCTTCCAGAATTTGCTTAATCAAAATCTCACACCCGCTAAGCCATGGGATGTCCCCACTGCACAAAAATCGGAGTTGTAAACATGTTTCATTTACTTAACAGAAAGCATGTTCCATGCCAAATCTGTAGCTGTAGCCCACATCCTTTTTGTAGCCTTCAGCATCTGTGGTCTCCCTATATAATGAACAAAATTTGACTAATAACATATGCTCTTTTACATTTGGGCCTCTAATAAGGTGAAGGATGTCATCAATATTACAGCAGATCTGGAACCAGTTAAAGCAAATCTGCATAGATGAAGGAGCAATCATCAAGGCTTTACAGGCACACTTTCCTCCAGAGTGTCTAAAATCCTTCCCACATGCCCTCAAGTGCTGGAGTTCGTTTTGATCTCTGATGTAGCTGAAAGATGTGCAAAAGGAGGCACAACATAAACCACAGACTAAGTGCTTGAGACAGCATTGTTTTGTTTATTCCAGTGAGTGCATAAAATATCTAGCATTCATGAATTGTGTCAGAATGATGTTTACTTTGAACAGAGAACATATATACATTTAACATATAAACATATAAACATTATACATTTATGTTGTTCATAAAGCAGAAACTCCTCTCAGCAAGAAAACTGAACTCATGGTATTTCTGCAAAGAAATACTGCTACAGGGATCCCACTGAATCTTCGAGGGGACAGAACCCTTTTATTTCCCTCCTTTCTTAAGCATATATTTAGCTGATCTATTTCAGGAATGCATGGGCAAAGCTTCACAGTTCAAAATGAGAAAAACAATATCCTGTGGAAGCAGATTCAAGTTTAATTACAAAGCAATACCAAATTTGTACAGACAGAATAGGAAAACAGAATTCGCTAAACTGGATTCCCCATGGATTCCTAATCTTTCTGCATCATTCAGTCTGCAGGATAAAACACTCAGAATCCTCCTCCAGCAAATGTTTTGGTTACTGCATAAGCAGGAAATCCTCTGGAGACAGAGAAGGCAGAGGGAGGTTAGAAAATGCAATTTCTTCTGCATGTCTCAGAGAAGTGCCAAACATTATGTAGGGCACAAACCAGCTCTGCAGGTTCACCACAATCACAGCTCTTCTGGTCTTCTTTGAGTACTGCAAAGTCAGTGAATCAGGAATTTCAAGAAGAATTTACATGTCACTGTAAACCTGCTTGCTCTTTAAAAAAGACAGAAACTAGGAGAGCAGTTTAAAACCCACTTTGACACAGTAAACAGAACAAAGAAGTTCTTTTCTCAATAGATTACCGCTGTGACCAACTGTAGAAACACAGAGTTTTGCTTCAAGGGAAAGAGGTTAATAAAAATTATATTACTGATACTGAGACAGCCAGCAAGGGAACCACAGAGCTGTCTCTGAGGCAGGAGAGGAGTGAGGACATCACCAGCAAAACCAATAACCTCCTTAGGAATCAAGAATAATACATTACTTCTTGGGCCACACCTCTCAACACCTTGTAGAATTTTAATCCTTCTTGGAATACCACCAAAGTACAGCTTGGCTAAGCAGAAGACAAGCATCAGAATAATTTTTAGAAATCAGTGCCCTCAAAATTACCAAAAGCTCCTCCTGTGAAGGGGGGGGAGAAGAAGAAAGAGGTAGAAGGCCACTAAATCCACATCTGCATCTTCCCTGTAATTTTCCAAACAATAAAAAATAAAGCTTTTGAAAGCAGGTTAATGGAAAAACATCAAATGCAACTTCTTCCATCACTGGAATGCAGACTATTTATGGAAAATCTAAAAAGAAAATACAACTTTCTTACAGATTTTGGATTGCAATGGTAGTTGTGACCACAGAGAAACAAGAGCATTCACAGAGTAAAAAAGAACAGTGAAAAAGCAAATGTGGGAGCTATGGATTAAAAAAACATTCAGTTTGTGCCTATTTTTTCAGATCAGAGATATCCACTGAACTACTTATGGCCTCATGACAGAAAACTATGTACCATTTCCTGAACATGGTGCAGAACATGGTGCATAAATAAATTCTAGCGTAAACACACACACATACACACACACACACAAAACATTAAAATATGTGAATATTCATACCAAATAACATATTAGCAGTGTTGAGTTTTAAAAGGAAGAATGGAAGGTTTAGTTGTCAAAAATTATTTGTTTTATCATGGTTTGTGAAAGCACCTGCAGAACCCAGAAATATTTCCACTATTTCTGAACCACCCCAGTATCATTCAGGATTTCACATGACATTGCAAATAAAAAGAATGGGCAAAAATCTCTCATATAAATACTGTAATTTTTTTAACTGTAAGGGTTATTTTTAATTTAAAAATGCATAAATACCATTAAAGCTTTGGAAAAAATATTTTAAAAATGTGATTTGAATTGAGAGGCACCAGCCAAGAAGACCATGAAAATTAAGATTTTTTTATTTTAAAATCAATTAAAATAAATCAAACTTTTAAGAATAACCTAGTTAATGAGCAAGAAGGTGTAGAAATTGAAGTTTTTAAGGTACAACGTAGGTATTGCAAAACCTGATTCATACAAAAAAATGCAAAAAATCCCCAGAGACACTTAAGATATTACAAAAGCCTTACAACTTTACAGACTTTTATAGGAAAATTATAGGGTGTGCACAAACACACAGATATACACATTACCCTATGCAGCAGGTATGTTACTGAAGCCAGGGGGTCCAGGGGAGGCTGAAGCAGAGCAATGCATGATCCGACCAGTATGGTTCATGCATGCATTCTCCCTTTATTGCTACCAAATGGTGGGTTATAGAGTCTCAGATAGTTCATACTAACAGGTGTTTTCTAATTGGTACTTGACTAGGAAGGAATGTAAACAATCCTAACTTTAAGGTCACCTCGGTAGAATTGCTATAATTATACTAATTAATACTAAACACACCTTAATTGAATTTACTGCTGCACCACAGGCTTGCTCACCACTACTCAGGCCCAAATCTGAGGCCTTACCCAGGGGAGCTCAGGCCCAATCTTAAGGTGGATTGTGCCCTCTAAGAAATTTTGCAACATGTTACAAGAGCAACAAAACATAACAAACGAGTCAAGATAATCCACGGAGCAAATAAATTCCAAATTATTACCAAAACAAACAAACAAGAGAGCAAGTTATTTACACAAACCTAGCTGAAACAGAACTCATCCCTTGACACCTGAAAGTAAATGTGAAGCATAAAATGAGGGGAACATATTAGAGTAGTAAAAAATACCTCAGTGGTTGTTATTGTAGATTTAAAAACTATGTGTTCTTTCACTGGAAAGAATTACTGCATAACAGAATGAAACAAAAGTACAGGTGAAAATGCTGGTAAGTTGTAACCAATAATGCTATCTTTGCATTTTACCACATAACAACTGAAATCTCTACACAACTGAAGTCTTGTTCTCTTCCCCATGAGCACAAAGAGGACAGAGGGGTCTCTACCTTTATTCAAATAAAGTTGATTTCTGCCTCTGTCTCCTCTGTGGACAGTGGCCTTTGGCAGCATGACTTTCCACATTCTCACATATACCAGCATCCTGCTACTGGAATTTCTCTTCTACAGAAGCATTTTTCCACACTTTAGTTAAAACTCAGGCCAGCTGCATGACTTACTTTGTGAGGTCCCATCATCGCAATGTGAATTAAGCATTCCGCTACTGTGTTACTGAAATTATACCATAAATTCTTCTGGGCAAGATACAAACCAGCCTCTGATTCTCAAGAAGGTAAGAGGATGAAAATTCCTTCGTTCATATAATGTTTTGTATAACACATAAAAAATAACCAGAACTGTCCTGAACACACTGTCCTGAAACTATGTGGATTGGTCATTTTCTATTTAGATGTGCCACTCTTCTTGCTTTAATCCCATGAGCCAGCAGCATGGTTTGGAGACTGACAATTCCTGCTTAACTTTTCTCAGTTCTGGTGGCTGCTAAGTACCAACTGACAGACCATATGAGAAAACTCTGGAAATCCTGGAAATGTGAATGGATTCTCCAGTCAAAACAGAAAACCTCCCTGGATATGCACCTAGCAACTGGCAGGAGCACAGTGAACTGCTGGTGTTATTTTATCTGAATGGCTGAACCTGCACACTGAATCACTCATGGCACCATCTGTAAAAGCCTCTGCTGTTTCCTTCCCTTTCCAAGGATGAAGCTAAAGAAAACTCACACAGAGCAGGAGCAAGCAGGGTCAATGCATGTGGTGCACTCCACTGACTGACACACTGAATGTCTCAAAATAAATTCTTGAAGTCACTAAAGTTCAGGTTGGCACAGCATAGCTTCAGAGTTTTACTCACAACCCAGCTAACTGTCCCATCTAACACAGGAACAACTATCATCCTCTGATTGTGCAGTATTTATCTTTGTTTCTCAATTTTAAATTAATAAGGTGAATGTGAAAGATCTGCTGCTTTTTGTTCTGAAAAGCCTAAACAAAAAGGATTTAGAAGTATGCTCTGTAGCATTTCTGTGGCATGCATAGAACTTGATAGAGAATCTCATCTGCATTTTTGCAAGTACTCTTCAAAGAAACAGCCACATCTCATTTATCACTCCTCCAAGGGCTTGGAGCTTTTGTCCATAAAAATGAAAACAGAACACCATTAACCGAAATTGTGCAGAGTACTTTTGTATTAGGCTCCGTTGCTAAGAGCACTCAAGTGAAACAACAAACACACTCCCCCCACACCCTCCCAAAAAATCAAGACTGTCATCACCACACAGATTGCAGGTACAAATCCAAGATTACAGCCACATATCTAAATGCAGATGTTTTGTAAGCACCTACTAAAACAAGTGTGATTCCTAGTTTAACTACCAAAAACTGTTAAAATCCTCCTCCCAGTTCTTCAGATTTTCCACTTAAAATGAAAGTGGCATGAGCACAGCTACCATTTCACATGTTTTAGAATCAAACTATAAAATATATCTTCAGTCACTTAAAAAATGTCCGTTTTTCTTTCTTTTTCTTCCTTTTTAAAAATGGAGATTGCATCTATACTAAGACTACTAAAATCATCCAAGCATTTTGCAGTGCTGAAATCCACCACCCATGCCAGGCAAACGGCTAGGACACCACCTGACAACAGCATTGTTTCTCCTATTTAGCATTCTTGCTGACTAGTTCCCAGGTAATGACTGGTAGACAGGAGAGTTCAGGAACCATTCCCAAAAGGCAGGTCACACATAGACACTCTGTTTTGGAGACAAAAGTGTTTGACTAGTCTCTGCACCTGGAAACAAAAGAAATACCATTGCAGTCTGAACTTCATACATCAATATCCTCACAATTTCAACTTATTTATATTTAATAAATTATTATGTCCTGTTGCAAATTCTTCTGACACTGGGTTTGGAAGATGAGGGTATTGTGTGTTTGTTTTCATTTTGTAATCCCATTTCTTTTTAGATTTCTGCTATGTGAAAAAGTGTGAAAAGTGGGCATACAGATTGATGGCATGAAAAAGGTTTTATATGGTGTTGTTAGAAGTTGCAAAGTTATCTTTACAACATTGCCCTTTTATAGCAAGTTTACATATTACAGCATGGGGAAAAAATTGGCCAGATGGAAATCATCTTGGTTTGCGTCTTTTAAAGTACAATTCTCATCCAAAGAGAATTCTCTGGAGAAAATATAATTTTGAGACAATATATTTGAAAGGATCAAAATTCATCTTCAATGCAAATAGTTTACTTCTTCCTGGGGTTCAAGTAAACAAGAGAAAAATAGCAGTATTTTTAATGAAGGTGTTGACTCCTTTGACATATTTTCCAAAGGAAGTATTTAAAGAGCAATGATTTTGCAGCCACTAAATACTTGCGTACCTTACTTCAACTATTTCGAACAGCCGGACTTCGAACTATTGCAGGAGTTATTTTCATTTGTGAACACTTCTGCTGAATAAGAACTTAAGGTGTACTGCCATTTGCCTTCTCATTTCTGACCATGAACAGCCTTGAGAAATTTTATGTTTACTTAACCACATATGGATTGGTGTGATACATTTTCTCTCAAGTTTCCAGAAAGGAAACTTTTCCTCTAAATGTAACAGTAGTAGATCTTCATTGTTTATTCTTCAGTAATTCCCTGTATTGGTTTGGTATGGATGGTGAAAGCCAATTAGTAATCTTCTTTAAAACTGACAACCAGATTGGCCAATTAAATACAGGCGTACACTTCTGGGTAACATGGCTTAAATTCAGGAGGAGCTTGGGAAGCAATCTCTCTTCTTCCGGTGAGCTATGAGGTAACATCGCGGGGCCTGGCTTAGGCCCCGGGCGGGTCCCTGGGAGCCGCTGCCATGGGGAGCAGCCACCCGACAGAAAGCCCTTTCTCCCCAGCTGCCGGCAGGGGAGAGGGGCAGCCACAGCTTTCAGCACCCAGACAACCCTAGGGCCTGCCCCATGCCACCGGCCAGGCCCAGGGAGATGTTGCCTGGTGCCCCCAGAAGCCGTGCCAAGCCCAGGCTGGGCCGTGCCCACCCTATGAGACCGAGGGGTGGTGGGGGGAAAAGCCCAGCCATGCAGGAGATCCTGCTGCCCTTTCTGAGCCTCCCTCCACCGGCATGGCTGTGGGATCTTTGCGGCTGCCACCTGGCAGAAAGCACTTGACCGCAGCAGGCCCGGGCAGGAATGTTAACGCTTTCCTGCCAGCAGACAGAACTTCCACAGCACTGGCCCTTCCTGGAGTGAAAACAAAGTGATTGAATTATAAGGAGACACAGCATGGGACTAAAGTCAGTGAAAAGAGAGTGAAAAGACTAGTAAGACAAAGGAAGAGGAGTGACCTAATTGGCTGGACTTCAGTAAACTATGGAGAATGGACTATTTCCTGTAACATAGGAATGCTGTTTAGGGGGGATGCAAAGCTCTAGTTGGAAGTGATAAACAACCCTCTGCTCCTAAGGAAAAGGAAATCTTTTGTTTTTGAGATGAAGATGATTTTAGAGATAAGAGAATCTTTGTTTTATACTAAAAGAGGCATTCTTAAACAGTACCCCTGATAAGCAGGTATGGTCCATATGCAGTGTTGGCAAAGCTGCTCTTGGGAGAGATTTTCACAAAAGGCAGGTTCTTGGATGGCTGTCTTTGAGAGGTGAGACCCACAAGAGAACTGTTCTATGTTGTCACTGGGAGTCCTCCATAGAAGTTTTCTAAGAGAGACTCCTTTCCTAAAAGAACTTATGAAAGATTATTTTTAAATGGTGAAACTGACTGAAAATTACAGGTTTTGTCTCTTTATGTTGTATATGGGAAGGTGAACCGTTGGTAGGGGGGAGGAGAGTGCTTTGAGAGCTTTCATCTTTATCATAATTTTTCTCTTCCTTTTGGTGTATGTTAATAAATTTATCTGTTTTCATCTTTAAGTTAGTCCTGTTTTGCCTTCTTTTCTCATAATCCTATTTCACAGAAGGAAAATATTTACATCACTACACTAAATTTAGCAAACAGAACTTAGCGAACATGCAACCACTACATTTTTTGGTGTTTCTGCCCAGTTTAATTTAAAACGTTTACACTCCCACCCATAAGCAGCAACCACAAATATGATGATTTCTGTTCACACTTGGCTTACTACTGCTGTAGAACAGCATCTATCTTGAAGTGGCAAGCACACTGAAATGGCAAGAGCTGATTATCAATACACCTCCACCAAAAATATGTTAGACCCTGAAAAGAGGAAAACAGAAACACTTAGGAATTGAATGCCTTTAGCTGGAAAAGATAACTGACAGTGGAGGAGTGAAGAAAGAAAAGTGTGATGTTGCTATTGTTGTTGTTGTTGTTATCATTATCATAATAATTTTTAATATTATTTCATGCCAGAAAGAAGATTTAATATTAATTTATTTCCTGCTGAATTATTAAAACTGTGTTTTCACTGTCAGACAAGGAATTAAAAACACAGTGAAAAGTAGAAAGAAAAATGTGACTTGTAAGGTCTAGAATGGGTGTCTGAGAAAGCAAGACTAAGGAGAAAAATGAGGCAGTATTTAAGCAATCAAAAATGAAGGAAGAGACAAGAAGCCTCAGCTGAAGGAAGAACTGTAAGGAGATATATTCCATATGCAGCAGGGAAGGCATAGCCAAAGTCATATGCTGACAGCTTGACTTTAACAAGAAAAGGAGAGAAGGATTATCTGGACGTTATGAACATTGCCAGTGGGTTGACGTTATCCACACCAGGGAATGGAGGGGAAGTGCAAAAAGAGAGCGAGAACAACAAGATGAAAAGAATCATTTCAGTGTGTTTGATTTAATAAGCCAAAATACCCAGAAGAACAAGGACCTGTGTCACGCTGAGACACGGAAGGAGCACGCTGGACACGCTCAGTTACTTAAGGCAAAAAGGGAGAGCTTTATTTACAGTTTTTACAATTTATAGACTCTCTAAAATGAGAGTGGATTGGAGGATAGCATATCTCTTCTGAATCACATTGGCTAGTTGAACAGTCTGTCAAATTTCTCTTCTTCTAAGAAGGAATGTGAAAAACACATAGTGTTTTGAGAAAAGTGTGGGAATTCTGACTCTAAGTATGTAAATATCAGAAGGCTTTTGAAAATCAAAGCAACAGACCTGTCCTACAGAAAACAAGCATTTTATCACAGAGATAATTACTTTCCAGTCTTCCAACCCATCTTCTTTTTTTGAGGTGGAAGAGAAAAATCAGCTGCCATTTTTCCCATTCTTTAACCTAAGCATTTAAACCTTGAGTTTTTAATATCTGTTACAGAGGACCAGCAAAAACAAGTCAGATTCTCTATTTCACCTTCTCATAGGAAAGGTATTAATCTCTCCTTTTCTTAAAGCTCAAAGTTTAGGAGCATTGATACACACTATTAAATAATTTCTGACCTCTACAGGAAATGCAATCTAGGAAAATACAACTAAAACATGAAAATACATTACTTCCTTACAAATTAATTATTTTGGGCAGTTAATTCTGCCATATTATTTCTTCTTGGCTGCCTCCTCTACTCGATCTACATCAATGAACTGAAGATGCTTATATAGACGAGGGTGTCTCAAGGTATAAGAAAATTGTGGTGAGGTGCCAAAAGCCCTTTCAAGATGAAAAAGTGCATGAAGTTCCTGCAAAGGATTCTGTATCCCACAGGAGCCACTTTTCTACCACACAGGATCAAAATTATGATTTGCAATTCAGAGATATAAGTTGTGCTGCATTGTGCTATTGATTTTCCAGTTGCCTTTTATTATCACTTCAGCTCCACCTCTAGTGGAATGTCCAAACTAGTGTCCAAACACGCCTGACCATGAAGAATGTAAAAATTTTCATGCAAAACTAAAAGAAAAATGAAAGGAGGGTAAAAGTGAAAAGCTTATACTTATATTTTAAACCAGCAACTCTCCTTTTAGCTTGCTGTTTTTATATAGACAGCTTTGTGTAAGGATACCTTTATTTTTAATAACCTCTTTCCTCTAGACTTCAGCACCAGACCCACCAGTATATTAAGTTACTTATCATCTACATTGTTTCTTTTTACTGACACACACATTCATCAACCATGAATTGGGTAAGTCTTTAAGCAAACATGCCTTTATTTATTAGCAATCAAAATATGAACTGCAATGTCAATCACAAAACAAAACAAACTGGTAGTTAAAAATTAAAGGCAAGATTATGGTCTTTAGAACAGAGAATTTTCAGATTTTGATCATTAATCAGACAACATGAGAGTGTGGGAAAAAAAACCTTATTCATCATTAATAAGCTTTAGCCAACAGTAAAGCTGTTCAACTGCAGTTGGATAAAATTCTGTATAAACCAGCATTGTGAGTATTTTTATTTAAAAATAACAAGAAAAAAAAAACAGAGTTCATGAATTGGTAGCAATATGGCAGTATTACACATAGGTATGCACCTTTTCTTTATCAGAGACAAAGAAACTAATGTTAAGCAAATACCAAGTTTCAGAAATTCATCTCAAAATCCATCAAGAGAATTAATTTCTTAATTTTTAATGAAAATTCCCAACACCCTAGTGATCTTCTAGCAGCACGCTCTATTCCTGTTTCCTTTTCAGCCTTGGAAGGAGCTAAGAGCACATCCTTAAGAACTAATAATGTATAAAAACAAAACCAAACAAACTAACTCCAACAAACAAACAGAAAACAAATACATTACAGCAACTTTAATCAAACATATGCAATTACAACAGAGGTAGCTTTAACCCATAGGCTCAGCTTAATTAGAGATTCTTCTCATGTACAACTCTCACCAAGTTACCTACCCCCTGTAACCATACAATTAGAGGCTCAAGCATGAAGTCAGGAATACAAGCCCTAGTGAGCAGTTTCTAAAATGTGTCAGTAGAACATAGAAAATAACTCTTCCTGACCTGCATCTCCTTCCTTATCTCATCTTACTATTTTGAACCGCTGTAGTATCAATCCATCAGCTCAAGGCACTTGCTAGTTATGCTTATGACATTGCTTACAGGATAAATATAAATTCACTACATCTCCTGCCTTCTGTCTACATAATCCCTTAACCTCTCCCTTTCCACAGCTGTGATTCTCTGCCTTCTTTCCATCTCTGGCCTCTCCACTATTTTCAATCTGCTTTCCCTTTTCATGCTGCCTTCCTTTTCCCACTTATTTGTTTCAACTCATTGACATTCAGCACACCTTCACAGTGAGACTTGTGGTCACTACCCTTTTACTTCACAGCCTGCTTCAGCATGTTGTTTTGTTTTTTACATTTTATTGAGGAATGGGAATTTTAAATAGTGTTCTCTGGTTAGTAGATTTCTATTAAATTTAGCATTTGCCTGCAAGACACAGAGCAAGCAGATAACATTAAGCAAGTAGGCAACTTTACAGTGATCAATGTGCTACAAAAAGAACTAGACAGAACACTGTATGTCACAATTAAAAGAAAAAAAAAAGAGTCAAGCAAGTAAATTATTAGCCAAAGTACAGGCAGCAGTATTCAAACTGCACAGAAGCTGCTCCTAAAATTAGATTAGTAAAGCACAAGACCATTCTACACTATTGAACCATCAGCAGCAGAAGGGAGTGATCTTTCTCAGATTTTATCACCTTCATTTTAAATTCTGGAGAAAAAATTAAAAGCTCTAAGTATCACAGACCTGATTCCTAAACCAGTTTTTAAAAATAATGTCTTTTCCTTGCTTAAAATCTGGACACACATAGAAATTCAAGGTTTTTTTCTTTTAAGCAACAATCAAATAACTATTTAGATACAATTAAAAAATAAAAACCAGTATTGTAGCCAATTGATATTTTTGGGAATATCAAAACAGATTTTTTGTACAGAAAAACTCATACAAAGCAAAACCTGTGTCACTAAAAATACCCCATTACAATACAATTTTACATATGGGCTGAGGCACAAGAAGACCCAGCCATGCAGTATTTCTACAAATAAACACATAGACAGCAAAGTTCATACCACTTTCAATAGCAAGCTCCAAATGACAGAAAAGCTTCAGTTATGCCAAACTTATCTCCAGTTGTACACAGCTGGACATGAACATCTCAAGGAGTAAAGCAAAACTTGAATTAAGGAGTGAATAAGTGTGACGGGTTAAACCAAGTCTTGGTTTAGGCTATTGTTACTAAAAGGCTAAATTGCTGCATTAAGTTATTGCTTGAAGTCTGCAAAAATGGAAGTTTTTACCCATTATGTCATTGATTCAGAAGTATCTCATCAATACCTCCAGGAAGGAGGTCTTCTTGCTGCTCCAGACTCGTTTCCAATAGTTTTGAAGACTTACTTCCCTCCCTGCCCTCTTTCAAACCTTGGCTCTGCGTTTTATCAGGCAGGCTGCACAAGCAGGTCACCTCTTTCTCTTGCAAATGGAAACAAACAGTGGTCACTGGCCCTTCAGGCTGTTTTTCATAACCTCTCAGTTTTCACTGAGCCACAGCAGCTTCACACTACTGCTGTCATAAGACTGTCTGACTACAGGTCACAGAGAGCCTTCACAAACAAAAATCATGGGAAGATAAACATCACTACAAGAATTAGTTAGGTGTTCCTCGGGCGCCAGCAGTCACAAAGTCTCTCAGATGAGGAGGACAACACATTAAATCTTGACGTTTGAGCTGCAAACCTAGCCTTGAGCAACCTGGTGACCTAGATGGCAGCTGCACAACTCCGATAACTAGTTGGCTGAAGTCTGAAAATGCATGATTCACTTCTGATTCTCCTCACACTGCTCCATATGCTGTCACTAGATTATTTGCTAAAAAATGTCATTTCCAAAAGCAGACTTTATTAGCTTGGTGGCTTGATGAAATGCTGCTTTGAAAGAACTTTAATAATAAAAAGAAAAATGTATTTTCTTGTACTACCTAAACACTGAAATTTACACAATGTCGGATTATCCCTTTTTCTGACCAGGAGGAGGGACTCCTGAGAGATGTTTTAAAAACTCGTACTCCATTTTTAGTCTCATGTGAAGGATGAGATGGTACAGATGTTACAATTCACGCCATCACAATCAGAAGGGAAACTATTTCCTAATTACAATACATTATAAGCATTTCTTGGCCTATCAGCTTTTGCTACACAATGTTGCTAATGCCTAAAGCAAATCATCTAAAATTACCCCTCATGGGTCCTACTACAATACATCATTCATTGTTCTCTTTCTCCAAAATATCTAGTCTACTTGTAAGGCCATAATTTGAAACTTGTTTCTAGTTCCATTTCTTCTCAACAATCTGTCCTATTCCATGTTCTTTCTAAGTCAGTGGTTTTTATCTCAGAGTTTGCATATAGATGCATACTATGTGAGCCCTCTGTCAGGCTTTGAGAATTCTCTGCAAATCCATTTCCCACAACACAAGAAGGAAAAAAATACACACATATGTATATGCAGCTTTTAAATATATCTGCTCCTGCTTATTTTTCCTAAAACTACCTCCCAGTGTATTAGATGAGTAACATACAATTCTGGCTGCATATTTTGTAGGGCCAAAGATCTACAGTGTATCTGAAAAGAGCTTACACCTCTGCCCAGACTTGGTACCAGGGTCCTGTGATAACCTATGTGTACAAGCCAAGTGCTGCAAAGATATACTTGAAAAAGTAGGATTTGATAAAATTTGGTGTGCTGAGCTGCAGAAAATCATATCTACACACCTCACCATCCAGACTAGCTATGTATCTTCCCTCCCTTTTCCCTGAAAATGCACAGCTAGAATTTCAGTTGTCACAATCCTTACTGCATCCTGTATCCCTAGGAGATTCTGATGGCATTTCTCACTGTTGTGGAATTAGGCTCTCTTATCCTCTTAATGACCAAAACACAGCTGTCCAACGTGTTCCAGCTGGCATAACCCTGGCATCTCTACTGTTAACCCTGCAGCACATCATGTATCCATGTGACTATTTTGTCACAGTGAACATGCATCAATATGCACATATAGATCTAACAGGCAAGTGGGGGGGTTCTTTCATTAAAAAAAAAAAATTAGTATTACTTAAGCTCCTACCAAGTTTTGTCTAGATTGTGAAGTTCAAATACAGGTCTGACAAAGAGACGAAAGACAAAAAGTTGAGTGGTTTGGAATTCATTAGCCTTGTGTCTTAAAAGCTATGCGAACACAGGAGAATAAAGAAACAACCTGAACTATTCACACATTTGCAATGTTTTCATCAGTGTGCAGACTCAGGAAAACAAGTTCTAAATGAGATTATAACAGAATTCAATCCTCAGAATTATCCTTAGAACTCTAACAGTTAAAACATTTTCAACAATGATTTTTCTTCTGCCTGCAGAATGAGCTACAACAATGCAATACCATACAACTGGTTCTGAGCTCATTGCCTCACTTTGCCCAACATAACACCTAAAGTAACTCTTTTTTTCTACCCTGCAGGCATTGAAGGGAATACTCTTAGTACGTGTAAATCTGTTGAACACTTCAAATCTAAAGTCATACCACCGTCTCAGATTCTGACCTTAAATTTATGATTGTTTAAAAAGACTAATCTTAAAGGTCCCAAATAAGTTAAGCAAAGCTTGCATTAAGCTCCAAGAAAAGACTCTGAAGGCCATGCTGCTTCTTTTATAATAAATCTTATAACCATGCTCTTCATTAATAAGAGCACTAGAATGATATAGGTACAAAGTGTTTTCAGTAATTTCCTGTTACTTCCAGGTTATATGCTGTTTGACAGTAACTAGCACACAACCACGGACTGGGAGAGGAGTGTGTGTAGAGCAGCCCTGCAAAAAGGAATCTGGGGGTGCTGGCCAGCAGCAGCTCAGGGTGAGTCAGCAGTGTGTGCCCGGGCAGCCAGGAGGGCAAACCCCATCCCGGGCTGCATCAGACACAGCAGCACCAGCTGTGGTTGGGATCATCCTGCTGGATTCAGCTGTGGTTCTGCCTCACCCTGAGTCCTGTGTGCAGCGCTGGGCCCCACAGGTTGAGAAGGGTTGGAAGGTCCTTGAATGGTCCAGAGGAGGACAACAGAGCTGGTGGAAGGGCTGGAAGGCACATCCTGTGAGGAACGGCTGAGGGCTCTGGGTTTGTCTGGTTTGGAGAGAAGGAGGCTCAGGGGTGACCTCATTGCTCTGTACAGCTTCCTTAGGGGGACCTGGAGAGGGAGTGCCCTGCGACCTGCTTGTTTTTTCCTGGCATTCAGGAAAATGGAATAGGAATGGTTCAAAGCTGCATCAGAGGAGGTTCAGACTGTAAATCAGAAAACATTTTTTACCGAGAGGATGGTCAAACATTAGAGCAGGCTTCAAGGAATTGATGCCTCAAACCTACGAGTGCTTTAAAAAGTTACCCTCAGTAACAGGCTTTATGGTCTGGTCAGCCCCGGAGCAGTCAGGCAGTTTGGCTAGGTGATTGTTTTAGGTCCTTTATTACTAGAACTATATTACTCTGTTCTGGTGCTAAGTAGCTCTGTTGGAACTAACAAAAGCCATAGTTGGTCCAAGCAAAAATGGAGCTTGCATTTCATGGCACTCAGTTTTTCAGCCATAATGATCTTAGTATAGATTATCAGCTTGATCTAAAGCTGTAGTTCTTTCTATCAGACAGACAGAAATACTAACTGTGAGTGACAAACAACTTCCTAAAAGACCACTCACATCTGATCTGGATGCCAAGTTCATGTCTGTTACTCTGTGAACACTATGGAAATTTCAGAGGGTAACTTGATTTTAATGCTTGCAGTTAAATCTGTAAGAATCCGTAAATCTTGCATAGCGTTACTAGAGTTACGGTTCCTGTTAGAACACCCGAAATACCCCTGCTTTCACACATTACGAACATTGACGCTCCACCAGATAATCACAGAGTCCTCATTGCTCACATTTTTATCCTTATTACTTGAAGGAATAAAAAAAGGGACTAAGTAATTAGGAAGAGGGACTACAGCGAAGTTGGTTTTCTTTTTCCCAACCACACAGCAACTATCATTGAAAAACCTGCTCAAAGTTATCTTTTGTCTTAAATGAAGAGGAAGAGGGGCAGAGCTTCATTTTGAACTCTGTCCGCTATCTCGGTAACCGCCGTTCCCGACACTTCACGCCGCGGGCCTCGCTTCCAAAGCAGGGCTTCCCTGGTATCGGAGAGCGAGTCCACACGCACATCGGTTCCGCAGCCTGCAGCGCAGTCCGGGGCGCCCCGTTACTGCCCCGCGAGAGGGGGAAGTCGCAGCCGGGATTTCCCTCCTCGCCCGAGCCACCGCAGCCCAGGGCGCTCCTCCCGCCCCCGGGGACGCTGTGCCGGGGGTACCGGAGCCCGACGGATCCCGCGGCTCCAGCAGCGGCCGGGCGGGCTCCGCGCCGTGCCGTGCAGGCTCCACGCCGTGCCGTGCAACGCCGTGGCGCAGCACCGGGAGGCGGCGGAGCAGCCGCGGCTGCCGCGCCGCAGGTGCGCGGAGCCCTCGCCGAGAACGGGGCGTGCGGGGAGCGGAGCTCCCGCCGCGGCCGCGCCGAGCCGAGCCCAGCCGAGCCGCGGCCGGCCGAGCCAAGCCGCCTCCCGGGCCCTGCGACCCGCGAGCCGCCGCCCGCACCCGGCGCCCAGAGCCGTCGCCTCCCGAGCTGCCCCGCCGCCACCGCCCCTTTCCGCGCCGGCACCTGGATGTGGCAGGAGATCTCGGAGTCGTCCAGCAGCCGCACAGTGCATTTCATCTCCGCGCTCAGCGACCTGATGCTGGAGCTCCGGAACCGGATCATTCCGGCAGCCCGCCAGCCGCTGCCGCCCCGCAGGCAGCCGCAGGGGGCCAGCCTGCAGCGGCGCCCGGCCGACCACAGCACGGCACGGCACGGCGCGGCACGGCGCGGCACGGCGCTGCACGGCGCGGAGCGGCGCGGCGGCAGCGCCACCCCTCAGCCCCGCGGCGCCCCGCTGCCGTCTGCCATCCGCCCGCCCGCCGCGGCTCGGGCCGCCGCTGCGTCAGGATGCGCTCCGCTGGCCGGCCTCAGCATCCTCCTGCGCCCGCCCCCGGCAAGGCACGGCACGGCGCGGCCCGCGGGGACACCTCTCTGCCCTCACCTGCTCGTCCCGCCTCTCCGCCCCACCGGTCCCGGCTGGGCTCCCTGCGCGGCTCCGTTTCGTCGGGCTGGCAGAGCCGAGAAGGGAATAGTCAGCGCGATTGCTTGCCTTCACCGCCGCAGGCGTGTCGCGCCTGGTTTGAGAGCACCTGAGCGACTGGTACTCTCGTGGGAATGCCCGATGCCCCGCAAAGAGGGGACACCCCCCAGGCTGCCGGCAGGGAGTGGAGTCCCCACGCTGCCTGGCCGCCCATAGCGGGAGTCTTCGGCGTACCCCAACACAGCCTGAGGCAGGAGGAGATGCCTGTGGAATACATATACAAGGTCATAAAAAGAAACCTCACCAAAGATGAGTGTACCCTAATGAAACAGAAGAAAACAGAATGGAACTTACTGTAAGAGTGCAAGCCTTGGAAACTTGTTTCCTCAGGGGAAAAAAAATGACCCACTGTCATGGGAGCAGCAGTAGGGAGCTGTAGGGAGCTGTAGTCCCTGTAGGGACTACAGCTGTAGGGAGCAGCAGTCACACCCCATTTGTTGTCTAAGTGGGAAAGAAAGTAAAGCACCCAGTGGTTTCACTATTATGTTCTCCATCACAAAAGGGTGTACACATTTGTGAAAACTGCTGGCCGAAAGCAATCACCAAATCTAACCAGCCTTGAAACAGGGATCAATACTGTGTTAAAAAATGATCACTTTTCTTTGAAATATGAAATGAAAAACAGCCAGGGCAAAATGGGACATGACTTGAAGTTTACAAATATAAAAGAAACACTGACAATCACAAAGAAGGTGCATTTCAGTTATTTTGCCTAGTTGTCTGTGATTACCTGTAAATGTCCACATTTTGAAAATAGTTCTCTGAGAATGTGTTGTTCTTTTGAAAATCCCGTGTAAAAGCCTAAGGTCTGTTACTTCTTCCTTTGGCTTTCTGCTGGACTGCTAAAAGCAGGAAATACAGGCAACCACAAACAAATGAGAAATATATAATGCTCACTACCTCAACTAATAAATACGCAAAGCCCTTTAATGTGGAACATATAAGAAAAGCTACAAATAGATGCTTCTCAGGAATGATAAATGCTTTTGTGAAAAACGAGGTTCACTTTCTTAGAAAAATTTATAAGTTTAATAAAAAATAGACAATTAGACAGAAAAAAGCAAATATCATACAGCCAGGTGGCTTGGCATTCAGCCAAGGGCACACATGTTAATGACAAGACTCGTTCCTTAAAAGTATCAGCCTGTTGCATATCTATAAATTCACATGCATGATTCAAATAATTCCTTTTGAGTATGAATTTCTTTGTTCAGTTTCAACTCCCCCCCAGTCATTTTATCTGGGACATCCGTCTGCGAGTGGCTCCATTCCATCTGATAGCATACATTCCATAAATTCTTCTCCTGGGGCTTTGGTCATCTTCAGTTGGATAAAATACTGATAACAGAGGTTCAATAAATTCGTTTTTGTAGCTTTTGGTCGGTAATCTTCGTTTGATTAATGCAGGAATGCAAGCCCTACCTTCTGGTTTGGCCAGTTTAGAAGTTACCAAAAAAAAAAACCAAACCAGTCTTTTACTTTTAACATTATGTTACAACCAAAAAAATATACATTTTTTACTAATCACATTTTTAAACTCTGTTAATAAAAGAAAACACAGTAAAATCTTCCCATATTATACATAGCATTCATTTTAGTATTTGCAAAAAGCCAACTTCATAATATGCATTTATAACACTTTCAATTGCATAATGAACAGTGAAGCAAACCAGTGAGTATTTAAAATATATTATTCACCTCAGCAGCCATAGTCAGCCCACAAGTTATGGAAGAAGGTCTTTATCAGCTGAGACACCAGATGTGGAAACCTACTCATTATTAATAAAATAACACTTCATGTCTTACAGTCCTGCAACATGGGAACTCAATAACAGGATTTAAGCCCACATGCAGATTGACTCTCAGGTGACACAAATTTTCCTGCTTCTCATAGAGAAGCAATCTTTTCTATCTAAGCCAAGTATTTTAGCTTTCTTTCAGTCTCTGCAGCACACATTTCTCTACCCAAAAGGGGAATTATAAGAGGGAGCTGAGCCAATGATGAAGATTTAGTGAGAAGGTCATGGTCTACCACTGTCTGAAGAGGGATTTTGCTTTACCTTCAGGACCACATGGAGAGGCATGAGCTTTTCAGGAGTTCTCAGAGTTAAAGCAACAGTGATGACAACGTGAAATTTGCATCCCCAAACTGTTGCACAGCAACTGTAAACTATTGTGTACCAACAGCAGCACAGCTGCCTGAGCTGGTATTTTAACTCAGCAGAATTTTACTTGCCTATTGTAAAAGCAGGTGACTCTTGTCTTTTTGGTCACTTTATTTGCCTCTTTAATACCTCATACCATCTTGATCTGAGGTGCCTGAGAAGTCTGTGAGAAAAGTAACCCATTTCTATGTTTCAGCTGCTGCAGCAATAGTTTTTACTGCACAGAATGTGGCAGCCTACTAACAGGAAGACACTAGATAAATGAAACAATCACAACCAAGTACTCCATCCAAAGAGAAAAAACAAACAAACAACAACAACAACAACAAACCAACCAAGAAATGAAAGGTTTTTTGGTTGAAGAACCAAACAATCTGTCCAGTTGCAACTTCACGAAGTAAATCTGTAAGATGACTTTTGCATCACATAATTAGAACTACCAAACCTTCCTTACTTGTAACGGCGCGTTTTCTGGTTTTTACTTATTGTTAATAATAATTTGTTCTGTAATGGTTTTTCCCAAGTTCCCCCTGTACTTCTCCCCATTTGGTACAATCTCCTGCCTGGGAAATTCCCTTTGTTCCCCTCTGTTGCAATATGTTGTCAATCATCCGTTGCTCTCCTCCCAGTGCCTGCCCCCCTCCGGGAAGCCTCTCCCCCTCATTCCAGAGACTTTGGAGGAACTCAGTCCCGGATTGGAGCAGGCTGGGAGTCCCCCACCCCTCGTTTCCTATTTGCTGGCTATGTGCCCTCCCCATTCCCCTGATTGGTTTTCCCTCTTGTATCCACCCCCTTCCCCTGGTCCCTGATAAGCAAGGAGCCCGCCTCCCTCTCTCTCTCCTGGGACACGTGAGTGCCTGCACCATGGGGTGCATGTGACAATAAACTCTATCTTGCCACGAGGCCTCCTTCTTACCTTTGTCGAGCCTCACTAACAGCTCTCGTGCAGCTTCTGAACTACTAAGGAGGTAGTGGCCGGTCTGCTAGCCACTGCCCAACCAGACTTGAAACAATTCCCAGCCAGGGCAGCTGGGATTAGCTGGAAGACCATCTCCAGCGGGCACAGGGAATTATTTCACTTACTCAAAAAGCATTCTAGACTTTTTTCTCCCTTACAAATAGTAGGCTTTTAAAGGCCACTTAGCATGGTAAATTATGCAGAAAAAACCCACAAACTTACTGTAACACATATCATAGTGTACCCTTTTTTGCCAGATCTTGGAGGCCAAACAGCCCTTACGCAGCTAGTATTTGGAAAGGTAACCGGAAAAGTCAGGTACTTGAGGAACTGGCATTAAATACGATGGCAAATATAACACAAAGCAACAAATGTATCTAATTTAAAAGATAAATGTAATTCAGTTATCAGAAAATGTTGAGCTGATGGAGTAATGTCCTGGGGTGACTTTATCCCCAGTCACTTGTATCCCCAATCATCTGTTCTGTTTATGCTGCATATTAAGTTTTGCACCTTTAAGACTGGCTCTGAGAGCAAAGAGGGGGAAAGAGAAGCATGCAGTTTGTTTTCGGAAACTGCACTCACTCCTCCACATTCTGCTCCTGGACTGTGTCATCTGCAGCATGGACAGACAGGGTGGAGAGGCTTCTCCTTTGCTTTTAGTTAGTTTGGGGTTTTTTGCTAGCTGAGGCAGAGAAGTTCCCTGGATTGTTTTTGCTTTTTCTCAGAACTGATCAGCCTGCTCTGGACTGAAAACCCAGAAGAACACCAGGAGCTCACACCTGTGGCCCACTGGGGCCCATGGCATTTTCCAGAGCATGAGGGACTGATAAGAGGCTGAGTGAGCTGAGCTATACCCCATGCATGACAAGGACTTTCTCAATTTGCCATCTCTTCAGAACAGCGAGATGTTTTATTGTTTAATATTATTCCTTTCTTTATGCTTGTGAATACCTTACTTGTTAAATAAACAGTTGTTTCCACTTTTCTCCAAGGAAATCTTTTCGAGGAGGTGCTGCTTGAATTTGCTTTTCTAGAGGGACCCCATTTGGTGGTTTCCCCCCAAAATTTGCCCTAAACCAGGACAAGCATATAAAAAAATATGTTGCTTGAACTTGCAGAATACACTCCTGACTCAGGGGAAGGTAATAAGCTACTGCTGTCAAGTTGCTGATAAGACCATGGTATGTTATTGAGCACTTTATTGAAGCACTCACCTGGCTTTGTACTGCAGACAGTACATTACCAGGTAATGCCAACTGCAAGAACTGGTTGGTGGGAGTGGTGGAAATGAATTTTAGAGTCATCAGTCTCAGAACCACTCAGTGCAATAGCCACATTCCCATTCTTTCTTCATCTAACTGGTCATGGAATTACTTTGCTTTGGGATGAGTACATGTGGATGGCCTAAAGTACTCACTAGGAATTGCTGCCAGACACAAAGTTTTATTTAGAGACAGCAGGGAGCAGTAATGAGCTTGAGTAGTACTTTGATATCTGGATTAATCTGCACAGAGCCAAATTATGGAATATAGTCAAGTTAGTAGTCAAGGATTTTCTCTTCTGTGGCTGATAATAACAGCAACTTTAGCTCTTTCAATTAATAATTTAACCAAATATATAGACATTTGATTTGGATTTGTTTGGGGTTTTTTTCCAAATACTTAAAGATTAAACCATAAATACAATTGCTATGGCTCTAAACACTGCCTGCCATGGGTCAGACCTTGAGTTCCAGCATGGGTAGGCCAAATACACAAATCACTGTCCCCACAGGGGTGCACTGTATGACACACTAACCTCCTACTCCAAGGCTCACACCTCCCCACTGCCACAGCCATGGGTCCCTCACCAGGCCCTCCCAGCACAGCAATAGCCATTGCTAAGAGATCATGGTGCCATAAGTAAACGGTGACTTATTTGTGAAGTCTGTGACAGTTCAGATTTTACTATTCCCTTCTACAATAGGATTAGAAACTCTAACACTAAAATACTTCAGCTGAGGACAGATGGTTTGGGCATTAGGTTTCTCCAGAATATATCCCAAAGAATGGGAGCTGGGGGTTGAGCTAGCAATGAATCAATAGTTCAGGGAGTAGGTTCCTGTAGTCAGGAAAGTGTGAGTTTTTCTGTCAAAGGCAAAAAGTCCACAGGAAAGCTGGCTTCCTAGGTGTCCTAGAGATCCTGTTACAGAGCAGAAGGTTTGAATGACCTCTGAAGGACCTGGTTCACAAGGCAAACAAATCACTCATATCAAGGCCACAATTTTTTTACATACACTTTGTTATCTTCAAGGGGATTACCTTTGAGACACACACTGTATAATTGTAAAATATATCTAGTAACTAACCTGAAATTAGCAGTGATGTAATTGAAGGGCTGGGCATACCAGGCAGCAGGTAAAATATGAAAACAAATAAGAGATTTCACACATATGGGATCTCTTTTGTTTCAATCTTAAGTAGTCATCTAAAAACCACTTCAGATAAAAAACAATTAAAAAACAAAACCAAAAAAAGCAGGGGGTTTGCATCTTGAAATAAAAGTTTCTTACATCTAAATATTACACCAGTAACTTGAAAACTGTATATAAAATATTAATGTATGTATCTGAAAAAAAACCCTAAAAGTATTACAATATACATAAACTACAAAGAAAAATATATTTAAATAGCAAAAGTTCCACTGCAGGCAGATTTGAGTCAGAGGGTGACACTTAAATTCACACAGGGTTTTTACTTTCTTTTGCAAAACCAGTACAAAACCATCACCTATTTGTTGCATGAATGAGAAAGCAACATGATACGTAAAATACTGTGTTATTTGACAGCAGTATAAAATGACTCAGGATTCTCATGCTTGTACTCCAAATGGAACTGTCACTCCCTAAAATCCACTAAAAAATGCAGGAAAATGCAGGGCTATCTGTGATATATTTGTCCACAACTACCCCAGTAAAAAAGACCTGGAGTGTTATTGAAATCTGCAGGGCTGTACTGCAAACTGCCTGGCATTGATGGTCCTGTTGGCCTCCACGTTGCTTGGGTTGCACTTGTGGCAAACCTAGAAGTGGTGAGTCAGAAGTAGGTATTTTCTTCCACTGCTTAAGTGTGGCAATCTCTACAAAGATTCACAACAAAGTACAGGAAGAACATTACAGTACTATCTTCCAGCAGAAAATGACAGGTTCAATTTACCGTACAAACTTCTCAGCAAATTTTCTGCAGATGTCATTTGGAAGCTCAAACTCCAATCAGCATTTGTCTGAGTTAAACTGGATTGCACAATAGCACACTTGAAATTTGCTGATGGGAGCAAATTTTACATTGATTTTAACCTACACAGTACAACTACCAAAAAGGCAAAACTCAGCTTTCAGCCTTTGGATTGGAGCGTACAAAGTTATCACTGGCTCCTGGGACTTGCCAAGATTTTCTTATCAGTAGGATCGAAATGTTTCTTTGGTACTCTCTTCTCTTTTCAGGGAATATATTGCCAGGTGTTCTAATCTAATTCTAATCTAGTGAGTCTAATATCCTTCTGTGGAAAACTACAGCAGGCAGTGTACTCTCAGTTTCCCATGCTGCATCTCCAAGAAGTGTCTCTCCTCTGAGGATGAAGTTTGCTCCCAAAACTTCTTTCTCTACAGGTTCTCTCTAGCTACTTTCACACAATCCATGCAGTACTCTTACAGGCTTGTTAACATCCCCACAGAAATCCTGCAGCTACCACTGCTGGAAGATTTAAAGGTTTTGCACATGACACAAGCAGAGGTTTCAGAGGTCTACAGTTATTCAGTACCCAGAAGAACCTGATTGTCTCATGCGAAATGCAGAGTGGCTGCCACATTCATATAGCTCCTTAGTCTATGATGAATTAAAAAAAAATTATCATACCAATGATTTGGTAATACAAAAAGAAGGCACTCTCTACCTCTTGATCAAGCCACAAATCACAGCTCTGTTCTCCTTGACTGTATTTATGCATAGACAAAGAATTTAGCAACCTGACTAAAAAAATGTTCATTTATTAAGTAGGTAGAGACACATTGCAGGCAGTGTTGATAACTGGAGAAAAGATATACTGCCTATCTGCAGCTTGAACAGTTCTTCTTTTCATAGTATTTGTCTAAATAAATTAGTTAGACTCCAATTCAAATACAGTCTAATGTTACAACAAACAACCACATTTTTTCAGCATTATTATTGCAGGTAGGATTAAATTTGATCCTTACTGTAACAATAGTAGTCATCATAAAATATATAGAAACTACAGTAGCATCAGTTACCTGGCGGCTAGTCCAGCAAAATATTCAGAACCAGGCTTTGAAGAGCTCCCAGCATCGCAAAAGCCCTGCTCAAGGACCGCACAGAGAAATAGTCCCCACCACACACCTTTCTGTGTATCCTTTCATACTGTCCTTGTTGCTGGGTGGAATTTAGATGCTTTTGGACAGAATTCTCTTGCAGTAACATTCTGCTTCCATGGCTGGTGCACATGCACTTTGAAAGAGCTCCAAGTGCATAGACCAGTTTTGGCTGGTTTTATAGTTCCTTTTCTTCTTTTGGTTTATTCTGGCTTTTAATACTTCCATCATAGGATTTGAATTTTACATCATCTATCCTCATAGTGGTAGTTGTCTAACTTCAAAGGTGTTTATAGCATTTTTCCACCCAGGAATGATCCTCAAAATTGAGGTCTATATGAAGAATATTTTATACCATGTCTAATTTGCATAAATCAAGGTAAAGTCCCGCAAAATAAACCTGCTTTGCAAAATGATGTCAGGTTCATAGTACATTCTGTGAACAAAATAAGTATTACAGGAAAAATGTGTATGATATACAACACATATTTCAAGTTTGTTCATCTTGGCAACATCTAATCTGTATTCAGAATCTGTTATTAAAGTAATTAGCACCACGATTTCTAAATAATAATATGCAACAACATTCAGTTTCTGATACAGCTCTCTTTATAGCTACTGGGTTCTGTCATTAATTCCTTTCCAAATTACTGTACAGACTGTTGGTTTTTATTGGTCTGGCTCTTTTAATTATGTAAAAGCTAATATGGACAGGATTTGAAGTTGCAATTAACTTTGTTGTTGAACTTCCTTGCACATGAGGACTTCTATGGTGTAAGAGCTAAGTGTGGTTGTAAGTAATTGCCAAATGGAGGCTTGGCTACCCAGGTGTGAGAGGACCCGAAGACCCTTTACCTGTGTCACGTTTTTCATCGTGGAGACTTTGGGGGGGAACGAGAGGGAAACCTCAATAGCTGATGTAACTGCTACCAGAATTGCCATTTTGCCCAGGTGTGTTTGCTTGGGAACAGAGTTCCCGGACATACATCCTGCTGAAACAATGGTAGTCGCAGCACGCTACACTGCCCCTGGATTCTGTACCACCTGTGCCTGAGGTGTAGCAGGATCAGCTTGACCTGTTCTCCCACCACCTCACATTGTGCATTGGGCCTAGACTCATGAGATTTCTCCCCCACTCTGGAGAACTATATATTCAGCCTCAGAAGAGACCCCTTTTGAGGACCTCCCCACAGGAACGGAATCTATCAGCTCCATGAGAGTTTGCGGCGTCAATCTATTGGCCGGGAGCCACGAGGATTGCGAAGGCGACTTATTGGAGAGCTGCGAGGATTCCGTCTCTCTCACTGTGGTAATTATCCTACCTTTCCTATCTCTCCTTTTCTCTCTTGCTTTCATCTATATAACTTTCTTTCCTCAGTCTCTTTCTCTTGTTATTGCATATCATTTTGGTGGGAAGCATATCAATTTGGTGGATACATTGATATTGAATAAAGTATACTGATTTTTAGTTAAACAGCTTTTTTTTTTTTTTTGCTTATTTTGAGCAGATTGTAACACCAGGGGAGAGATGTGGACTAACTATATGGAAGAAGTTCATCAGCATACTTCAAAAGCGTTCAATAGTAACTTACCTACTTGTAGAAGCAGCATTTTAAGATACATATTCTCCCTGCCACTTTCCAGAGCCAATGGATGGCTCCATCTTACTAATGCCTTGAGTGCTTCCAAAGTTATAGTTCTACGTCAGTGCATACTGTTAGTATTGCAAGTTATGTCAAAATATAGACTGCATAATTTTTCTATCTTCGGTCTTACAAGACAAATACAAGATGAGAAGATAATAAATCCGTTGCAAAACCTTTACTTCCAGTGGAGGCCAGAATCCTTTAAAGTAACAAGATACTCCTGTAGAAGCAACTTTTACTCTCACATGGACTGGAACAGAAACAGTAAAGCTCTCCTAGATGCTCTTTTTAGCTCTGCCTGATTTGTTTTTGAAGAGACTAAAGAAAACAGTCTTTCTGTAACTCTGTAGTCTTCTTTATTTCTGATCTGTCCCTACACTAACACCAAAATTACTCCAGACTGCACATGACTGTGGCCTGCAAGCAGTAGCTGTGTGCTACCTCTGCTAGCAGCCTTCCACACCCAGGCAGAAAAATCCATGTATTTTCCTGACTGTGCTCTGAGTGTCAGACATAACCCCTTGACTCTCACTGTCACTTTTGAATCACACTGTTGCAGCTCTAGTTGTTACTCCAGACTGAAACTACTGCTCACATTTTTTATACTCTCAGCATGGCAGGTAAATAAAATGTTATTTTATAAATTAAGTCAGACAATTTTGCTTTTTTGAGCACTTCTTTGGAGTATTTATGTTAATCCACTGATTTTGGTCGCATTACATAAAGAAATTTTTATACACAATTACATTTGATATGACCTTCGTGCAAGTCTGGAGTTGTTATTGAAAGATTTAACTAGGATTACAGTGATAAACTCAAGTCCATAAAATGCAGAAGTTTGCAAAACCTAAGGAGCAGCCATGTAAAGAACCCAACTATCTAACATTTCTTATCTACATTAATTTTATTGAAAGTCAATCAGCTAGCCATTACAAGCAAAAAATAGTTTTTATTTTGCTGTTGTTAGGAAATTTAAATCATTTAAAAATAAATTCTCTTTTTAGAAAAACTATGTGTATTTCAACTTTAGATAAATGTTTTCTTAGGCTTCCCTGTATAGATATTAGTGAGCTAGGACATGTTCAGGTTGTAGTATGGTATGAAGTGCTGCACTCCTCTTTTACCTATAACTAGGCTCAGATGATTGTCATTCCTTCAGCTTTGCAACCAAACTGAGAACATACTTGTGTCACAACCAACAAAGAAAAGCTGCTCCCATTCCCTCTTACCTATTTTTTGTTCGTTTGTGTTTGTACTGCAAACTGGAAAAATAAGAAGAGTTATCTACAACTCTCCATTTTTATTTCATGAACACCATACCCTAAATCTCTGAGCTTCAGTATAAAAAAGGGAGATGAGGTAATATATACAAACACCTAATGTGATTTTAAAAACATTCAACAGTTTTAGTTTGATTTTCTGATCCCAAATGTCTGAAAGTTCGACTCATTTATCAAATAGATGATTTTAACTGGCAAATCCTGTTGGGTGCAGAAAGCCATTATGCACTAAATTCTCTGCAGAAAGGATTTCAGACAATCATCATCAGTGACTGACTTTGCATAGCATAAAACAAATTTTGAAAATTGTTGGTAAAGTTCCAATCAAAATAGCTGTAATTTGATGATTATTTACTTCATAACAAGGACTAACTGTGACCAACAGAACACTGCAGTATAGCTTCTTTCAGCTACTCTCCTCAAAGTGAAAATATTGTATTAAGACTCTCTGCCTTGTATTTACTATCAATGCATATTCAGGATTTGATTTGAACCCCTAAATGACTCCACAGATTTGTGTCTTAGCTGCTTGAAGAACAGTTCTACTCTCCTTAATATTCAGGAAGCTCAGATTACTCAATGTATCTGAGTCCCTACTTTTACAAGAAGCAGATGTGCATGATGATGGATGTTCCTGGCAAGCTTTAAGAGGCCTGTGCATTTTTACAGTAGTTCACCATTATATTTGATAAGTTTCCATTAAGAATTACCATGGGAATGGGTTTTTTCCACTTCGAATTTGACAATATTCTGAATACAACAGACATGTATTACATCCTAGTATCCATGGGAAGGAGATAGATGCAGTAAAGACAAGCAGAAATAATTCCAGGAAAATGAAATTCTCTCATTCATATTTCATGTCACCCTTCTCTAAAATTAGGCAGCTAATTTAAGCAGAAGATGAATTTACTGAATTCCATAAATTCAATATTAGTCAATTAGTCAAACTAGATAGGCTCTGAAAGATATTGAAAATACTCCTAATAGCCATAAAATATACCAAATACCATTTTAAAAAGTATTTAAAGATACAGTCTCTGGAAAGTTCTTTTGGGGCTGAGAAGTACTTGATGGGTTTTTTGGTAGGTATTCTTGAGGTTTTTTGGCTTTTAATTCTAGAATGTTCATCGTTCATCATTATATTGTAATTTCATCTATTACTAAATATAATAAACAAGACATCAGAAAATGTTTACATTCCATTGTCTGCTATTTCAGCTATGTGAATGTACTCTAGAACGCATGAAACCATACAAGATTTTTTATATAACTACATCAGAGGTTTGGAATCAAGTTCTACATTCTGATAACATTAGAAATAAAAATAAATTTAAATGATAGGGAGAAAGCACCCATGCCACCTCCAGAAATGGTCTTCAAAAATAAGCATCAAGACAAACTTCCTAAGATGTATATATATCACTAATTGATGAAGACTAATACGAAACTATTTCATGCTATTAAAGAAATAATAACTGTAAAAACATTTAATAGTCCTATGACTAGAACAGAGTGAAAGGGAAATTGTCACTAATATGAAAAGGATACAGATACTTTATTAGATTTACAACTTAATTAAGAAATCTTAAATGTTAACTAAAGCATATACAATCTGATGCTGTTAAGTCACCATTTGGCTGATTTTTATCCAGTCATCTCTCCAGCTGACTACTAACATGAATTATATCTGCACAAACCATATCAAGCACACAAGCAGGAAGTCTGAATATAATTACCTTCTTCACATTGCCTACAGGCTCTTGTGTTTGTACAAGTCAATCAGCTTTCTCCAGATCTTTTTCTTCTCCCTTCAGCAGCATCTGAAGAGCACACTGCTGCCTGTACAGTGCATGCAAACTCTGCCCATGCATGCTCATGTTATGTTATCCTGGGATTGAGTAAAAGAGAACTCCTGGCAAGATTTCCTACAGAAAAGGATATAAAATAGCTATTAGACAATACAACACCATCTAACCTGGCTCTTTTTTCCAAAATGCAAGAATATGAATGATGAAAAGAAAAGGTATCAAATAGAGAAGCCTGTTAAATCTGGTTACAACAAAAGCCATTGAGCGTACACTGTAGGCAGGTTAGTCAGTTGTTTTTCATGTTAGCAAAATCTGGGCAATTGCTGTGACAGGATTAAGAGTTCTAATTCTGGGAATGGGAATAGCAATTGTGATGCTTCCAGGGTCAAAGCAATAGCTGGTATTTTTGAGCTTGTTCATTTGGATTTCCCCAAGAACTCTCATCCAAATGAAGCATTTTTTCCTGTCTCTTAATTAATAAGCCAACAAATGGAAAAGATGCATAGAAATTCAATTACTTTAGCACAATCATACAGCTATTACAGCAAAATATGTATCCAGTCACATGGTGCCTTAATGAAATCATTCTAGTCTGTTAGTCATTTGAGAACTAGCCTGTTTCAGTAATAGCTTAACAACTTTGAAGGTTCTGGTCTTCATTAAGAATTTCTTAATAGGTATGTAAAATACAAGCAGTTCCAGATCTCAGTTAAATGGTCAGAGACAGGCAACAATTAAAAAAAAAAAAAAAAAAACAAAACCATATATCATTCATAATGTTATTTGAAGTGCTGTGCAAAGGAACTAAAATTTTACGCAGATGGGAGACCTAATGTACTTTATGAGAATTTATTCCAAGGTTTGATTGACGTAAAAAATATGAAGGGGGCACATATCATACCCTCCTGAAGCCACCCTCACTGGGTGGAGCAGCTCTTACAGGTGCAACAGATGCTTCTCCGTCACACAGGAAAACTTCAGCGCTGGTTGGAGCATCATTGCATTTGATCCTTGTAGAGCTTTAAAAATGTTGCTAGGTCAGATATATGTACATGATAATAGCAAGAATACTTCCTATCTAAGAGAATTTCCACAATTTTCCACAATCTTACCCCTCTTCTCAGCTCTGGCGAGGCCACATCTGGAGTGCCATGTCCAGTTCTAGGCTTCACAGAGCAAGAGAGTCAAGGAGCTCCTGGTGCAGATCCAGCAAAGGGCTACAACGATGATTTGAGGGACTAGATCATTCTTATGGGGAAAGGCTGTGCGCCTGTTCAGCCTCAAAAAACGACAGCTGAGAGAGGACCTCATCAATGTTTATCAGTTTCTGAAGTGAGGGTATCAAGAGGGTGGATCTAGGCTCTGCTCAGTGGTGCTGAGCAACAGGACAAGAAGCAATGGGCCCAAACTTAAACACAGGAAGGTCCACTAGAACATCAGGAAGCACTTCATTGCTGTGAAGCTGACCGAGCACTGGAACAGACTGCCCAGAGAGGTTGTGAAGTCTCCCTCACCGGAGTTATTCAAAAGTTGCCTGTACAGAATCCTGATGTGCCCTACGGCGTCCTGCTTGAGCTGGGGTGTTGGACAAGATAACCCCACCAGTGGTCCTTCCCAGCCTTACCCACCAAGTAATTCAGTGATTTTAAAGCATGACTGGATCAATGCTTTATGAAATACTAAAATGGAGTTAGCCACAGCACGGCTGATGCCTTAATTAAATTTTAAAGGCAGACATTTATAACCAAAGGGTAATAGAGAATTCAGTGAGCATCAGTACACACTTCAACACGCACTGAAGAAATTATGGTTTCTCTTAAATTTGCGTGTGCTGCTGAGGCTGCAAACGGTGAATACCGTGCTAGGAACCGCTGGAAGAGAAACGCCCGACCAGACTGAAAAGCCTGAGACAAAGCGGGGTCGGGAGAAGATCAGGTAACTTCAGCACAAGGAGCGACTGCGGGGAAAGAGAGCGGGGGACACAACAGGGTTGTCCCGGGTGCCCATAGAAAAGGAGCGGATGATGGGGCCGCGCTGGGGCCGCCCCGCGCCCGCGGGCGTGCCCGCACCCGCCTCCGCGGCAGAGGCCGAGGGCGGGCCGGGGCGGCGGCGCAGGAGGGCAAAGGGGCAGCGGCAGAGCGCGCCGGGCCGCCATGGTGCTGGTAGTAGTGATGGGCGTCAGCGGCTCAGGGAAGTAGGTACCGGGCCGGGGGCGGGCGAGGGCGGATCAGCGGAGGCGCCGCGGCGGTGCGGGGGGCTCGGCGCTGGCGGAGACCCGGCTGCCGGGTCCGGGTGCGTAACCAGACCTTCGTGCTTTCCCGCAGGACCACGGTCGGATGGCGGCTGGCAGAGAAGGTAGGAGCGTGAGGGAGCCGCCGCCTCGGAGGCGTGCCGGAGCGGGCAGGCACCTCCCTACGCCGGGCCGACGGCCTTCGCCCGGGCTGCTGGCCCCCGAGCCGGGTTCGGCTGGCGCAGTGTCGCCTGCACCGACTTAGGCTCAGTGCCGTCATACAACAGCTGTTGCTGCTACTAAGCTGCCTTAGTGTTGTTTTTTGTTTGGTTGGTTGTTTTTTTTGTTTGTGGGGGGTTTTTTTGAGGATTTTTGTTTGGTTTGGGTTGGGTTGGGTTGGGGTTTTTTTTGCTAATCATCATACTGTAAATGGTGATATATACTGTGGTGCAAGCATGTAATTTCTTAGGTGTCGTCTTTTTAAATTCTGAAGTCATTGTTATCTCACCTGATCTAGCTGAATGATCCATAATTATTTTTTTCATAGTTGGGATGGAAATTCTACGATGCAGATGATTATCATTCTCCAGAGAATAAGAAGAAAATGGAAAATGGGATACCACTAAATGATGAGGTACCTTAATAAGCCCTGAAAAAACACATTTATCTCCATAACTTCATGCACATCTTGTTGAAGTAGATTGTGGCTTACTATGTAGATTAGTCTGACTGTAAACACAGGTCTGCATTTTGTGAAGGAGGCTTGTGTCAAAAAGAATTCTGCGTAAAAAAGTAGTTTATCAAATGCTTGTTAGCTCACAAGTGGTATGCTGCTGTTTCAGGATTTGTGAGAAATCTCTCCCTCTACAGCCCACACACAGAGTGCAGTTGTGGATTAGAATCATAGAATCTTAGAATATCCTGAGTTGGAAGGGACCTACAAGAACCACACAATCCATTGCAGGGCCATGCACAAGAAAACTCTAAAAATTTCTCTCAAATCACTTTTCATCATTTATCACCACCCCTGGTAAACCTGGGAGGTCCCAGGTAACTGGAGGTTGTCCGATGTGGCCCATCTACAGGAAGGGTTGGAAGGAGGATCCAGGAGCTGCATACTTGTAAGTCTGGTCTCAGTGTCAGAGAAGGTTATGAAACAGATTGAGTACATCACATGGCACATGTAGGACAACCAGTGCAACAGGTTCAGTCAGCAGGGATTTGGGAAAGGTAACCTTACACCGTTCTATATCCAGGTTAACTACTAGATGAGGGAAGGGCTGTTCATATAGTCTGCCTGGACTTTAGTAAAGATTTGATGCCATTTCCCAAAGCATCCTCCTTGAGAAACTGGCTTCCCATGTCCAGGATGAGTGCACTGTTTGCTGGTTAAAAACTGGCTGCGTGGTCAGACCTAGAGGGTATTGGTGAATGGAGCTACAGTTGATCAGCATCACGGCTAATCCTGGCTAACATCTTTATTAATGATATGGAGGGGATTGACTGCATTCAGTAAGTCTGCAGGTGCACCGATTTGGATGGAAGTGTTGATATGCTGTAGGGTGGGAAGGCTCTGCAGAGGGATCTGGACAGGCTGGATCAAATGGTCTGAGGCCAATCATGTAAGTTTCAAGAAGATGAAGTACCAGGTCCCTTGGGCCACAGCAGCCCCAGGCAGGACTACAGGCTTGGGGCAATGAGTCTGGAAAGCTGTCCAGCAGAAAAGGGCCTGGGAGGGCTGGTTGGCAGCAGGTGAACATGAGCCAGCACACACTCAGGTGGCCAAGAAGGCCAATGGCATCCTGGCCTCTATTAGCAACAGTGGGGCCAACAAAACCAGGGCAGTGATTGTCTCCCTGTACCTGTACCTCTCATTGGTAAGGCCACACCTTAAGTGCCATGTTCAGTTCTGGGCCCCTTAATTCAGGAAGGACATTGAGGTGCTGGAGTCAGTCCAGAGAAGGGCAACAAGGCTGGTGAAGGGTCTGGAACACAACTCCTGTGAGGGAGCTGGGGATGTTTTTACCCTGGAGAAATGGAGGCTCAGGGGAGACCTTATCAGTCTCTACAATTACCAGAAAAGAGGTTGTGGTGAGATGGGAGTCAGCTCCTTCTCCCAGGTAACAAGGAATAGGACAAGGGAAAATGGTCACAGGTCCCAGGGGAGGTTCAAGGTGAATATTTGGAAAAATTTCATCACTGAAGGAATGGCTAAGCATTGGCTGCTCAGAAAAGTGGTGGAGTCGCCATCCCTAGAAGTGTTTTAAAAAACCAAGAAGACACTTAATGCTATGGTTGAATTAGCATGGAGGTATTCAGTCAAAAGTTGGACTTGATGATCTTGAAGGTCTTTTCCAAGCCTAATGATTCTAAGATTCTGAATTGCAGCATGTGCCTGAGCACGCTGACCAAATGCTTTGGAACTCTGTCAGGCTGGTGCTGTGACCACTTCCCTGAGGAGCCTGTTCCAGTGCCCAACCTCCTCTGGGATGGGGCCTTTTTCTAATATCCAACATAAACCTCCCCTGACACTGCATCAGGCCATTCCCTCAGGTCCTGTTATTGGTCACCACAGAGAAGAGATCAGTGCCTGTCCCTCCTCTTCTTCTCATGGGGAAGTTGTAACTGCAATGAGGACTGTCCTCAATCTCCTCTTCCCCAGGCTGAACAGATCAAGTGACTTCAGCCACTCCTCATACAACTTCCCCTCAAGGCCCCTCAGCATCCTCAAGGCCCTCCTTTGGATGCTCTTTAATACATTTATATTGTTCTTATATTGTGTTGCCCAAACCTGCACACAGGAATCAAGGTGAGGCCGCCCCAGTGCAGAGCAGAGTGGCACAATCCCATCCCTTTGACAGGCTGACAATGCTTGAAGTTCTAATAGCTTAATGGTACAGCTTGAAAAAAAGGATTTTTCCATTTGCCATCAATTAGGACAGTGGTTTTACAGTTAAAATCACTTTTCCTGTAAAAAATCAGGAAGAATTTAAAAAGTTTATGTTCTCTACTTCTAAAGAAATATACACTTATGGATGTAGATAAAGACTTTAAGCAAAGAATATAACAATCCTTGTGAACATATGAAATCAATCTAAATGCATATGGAGCTTAGAAACAGGGCAAGAGCCAGTAATGAGATCTTTTGCAAAATACTTTAATGTTGCGTTCTCCCCCCTCCCCTGCTTTTTTCTAGGCCCAGCTAGCAGCTGCAGGGGGCTGAAGGCAACATATCTCTGGGTCCTGGGAGGTGGAGCAGGTGCAAAAGCCTTACCGGAGCTTCTTGGGAGCCATCTCTTGGTTGTGCCAGCTAATGGCAGCATGCAGGCAGGCAAGACATGACACGGCTTCTGAGGGTGCTGATCATATGAGATTTATTCGGGGTCCCACACCGGGGGGGTGGAGCATGGCTCCCAAAGGAGAGGCGAGAGGGAAGAGGGCCAAGGCCAGAGCCAGGCCCGGGCCCTGAGCAAGGCCCAAGCCAGAGGCAGAAAGAGGCTGAGAGCGAGAGCAAACCTCGTGTATCACCCTAAGAGAGAGTTCCTGCAAGGGGGTGGATCTAAGGCTTGGACCAGTGGGGTACTGATAGGGGAGGAGAACACATACAACTTAGGGAGGAGTTACAACTTGTACATTTTGGGGGTGAACAGAACAATCATTTAAGAAAAATGAATCACCACACTTTAAGAATTTACCTGTAATAGAAAAATTTTGCAAAGCTCCAATTTTTTTTTTTTTTTTTTTTTTGCAAGGCTTCCATTGTAATTTTTTTTCAGTCCCTCTAATCTTTTGGGAGATGTCCTTAGCCAATTTAAACTGAAAACAATATTCTACGTTCTGGTTAAAAACTTGGATCTTTCACTAGTGGTTAGAAGCCTGTAAGTTGTCTGTAGCAGCACTGTACACTTGAATGACTAAACCACTGGTGCGTGGTACTCAGGAAGAGGAAAGCATCTCTTCTGAAAAATGAGAGGTGCAAAATTGTGAAGGCCTTCTTGAATGCCAAGGAGAAGTTACTGTGTAATGACAGCAGTGAAAAATTGTTACATTTATTTGTCCATGTTATCATTTGTTGTGCTCACCCTGCAGTAACAGCATTGAAAGATTAAATGGGAGTAGTTGTTTAGTGCTCATTAGGAATGACTGAAGTTTGTAGCAGCTTCAGATTTTCAATTAAGTAAGCATCTGATCGATCACTCGTGTTTGCCGAAGTAAAGGGCAAAAGTTTTGAGAAATTGTGGTTGTAGTTACATTTATTTGTGAGTGCTACTGACATAAATATAATTATTGCAGATAACTAAATGTAGATCTGTTTCTGAAAACTTCAGCTTGGATCCAAAATGGGGATGGGGTGTGTTTATGACACTATATCAGGGAAAAGAAATAACAACTCTAGCTGTAGATTTGAGTCATATAACAGAAGCAAGAGATAAGTTGACTGTCCTTCAGAAGTTTACAAGGTGCATGCTACTACACTTGCATACATATTACTTCCATCATGTACTTGTAGGAACCTGTAACGTAAAAAGTACAATTCCACTAAAAGTATCTAATTCATAATGTGCTGAGCACTTCTTATTAGACTTCAGGCAGTGGTACCAAATTTATACAGGAAGAAATAGATTCAAAACTGAACTTGCTGTACAGTTTAATTCTAATTTTTACCTCTAATCAAATATCTGAGATGCTAGTAGCAATTGTTTCAAATTAATTTCTGAAGAATTTTTAACTAACTTGTTTTTTTTTTCTAGGACAGGATTCCTTGGCTTTGTACATTGCATGATATACTAAGGAGGTAAGAGAATATCTACTTTTTAAAAATTGTAGCTAAAGACAGAAGTACCAGAAATGTTTTTCCCCACTGAATTGCAAAGCAGAAATGTAAGCGGTAGTGTAAAGAAATTCTGCAGGTAGTAAAGTTATTCTATTTTTACTAATCTAAACTGTCATAGTGATTGCTGATGGTGAGCTGATCCCTAACAAATTAAGTGGGAAATTGTTGCAAATGATGGTTGTTTTTCTACTATCTGTCTAAAAAGAATGTCAAAGTTTATTAATAAGCGTGACATTAGCTACTTACAAAGAACATAACCACAAAATACACCAATAACAACAGTAGGATAAAATACTGTTATTTTGAATAAGATACAGTGTCAAGTTTGTTTGACACTGTTTGTTTGCTTGAATGTCCTTTGCTAATTTGCAGATGACACCAAAATGGGAGGAGCAACTGATGGAGAGGAACCTTGAAAGGCTGTAGAAACTGATTAGTAGTAACCTTTTAAAAATGCAAAATCCTGCCCCTGGGAAGAAACAACCCCAGGCACTGGTACAGACACTGAGGGGCATTCAGCTGGGAAGCAGCAGAAAAGGGCCTGAGAGAGCCATGGTGGACAGCCCCAGTTGGGCATATGCCAGCAATGTGCTCTTCTGGGAAGGCAGGCCAGCAGAATCCTGAATCCTGGGCTATATTAGACCAAGTATTGCCAGGAGGCCAAAGGAGGTGATCCTTCCCCTCTCCTTTTGCACTGGTGAGGCCACACCTGAACTGCTGTGTCAGTTCTTGGCTCCTCATTATGAGAGAGGCATGGACATACTGGAGAGCATCCAACAATGATGAAGGGACTGGAGTATGTCCCAAACAAGTAAAAGGTTGGGAGGGCAGGGACTGTTTAGACAGGCTTTACTTGCTTGTGCACATTAGGTGAGCATACCTTATTGGAGCACAGGTTAATTCACTGAGAAATTTGTCAGGATTGATTTGCTGGATCCATTGTTTTATGCCATGTGATAGCTCAATGCCACTCAATTTCCAGCTCTGGAAACTCTACAAAATCAACTATATTTTAGAAGAGCCTAATGCAAATGTTTAATTATTAGTACTTATTAGTAGCTGAGGCTGTAACTGACTTACCTAGGTGATAATGGTAGGTATTAGAAGTTCTTACTTCCCTTTGAACCAAAATCTGATGACCATTGAATGATTTTTGAATAGGTTTATACCTGATTTTAATTTTATTACAGAATATGTTTTCTTAGGCAGGAATTTTATTCACTCTTCATACAGACAACTAATTTTGGATTTGCTTTTTGGTGGAACAGACACACCCAGAGTTAAATGCTTTATTTTAAGAAACCTTATCAGCAGAAAATACATGTGGCAAAGCATTCACTGACCTGCAATGTCTTGTTTAATCTGAAGTGAGCATATATGCAATGCTGTCAATGAGTTGCTGGAAACATAAATTACAGTTAAATCTGAGACTGACAACAGATGTTGAAAATACTGTGTATTTAAAAACAGTGGTCTGTACTGTTTATCAGCCACTTACCTTTAATAAGAATACTATAGTAATTTTATAGATAATGCATAGGTGTTTCTGTGGATATAGAACTGTTGTTTCTATGGATAGAACTGTTCTTGTTCTCAGCAATTAAGGAAATTATCTTGATACTTCCTTGTGCTAGAATTGAATTTAATTTAGGAAAGAATGGTGGCTAATAGACAAGGTCCTTAAGACTGAGATTTTACCAGAAGGTTGTCTAGCTTGACCTCACTTTCAAATCACATCTTTACCTGGACTGGAAATTTGGTTTCAAAATTACTCAAATACCCCCATCAAAATGCCACTACTCCAATGCCTGTCCTTCTTGAGGAGCTAGGGCTTGTCTACCTTGTTCAGCAGAACTAACAAGCCATTTTTGTTATACCACATGTAGATATGTCAAGGTTTTTGTAGTTTTGGATTTTTTTTTTATAGAGAAGACACATCTAGACAAGATACAATTCTGGCCTGTTCTGCACTGAAGAAGATGTACAGGCGTGTTTTAATTGGTGGAGCATCTGCAATTGAAAGCAACCAGCCAGAGCAACCAGGAGAAAACCCAGCACTGAAGATCCTCTTTGTTCATTTGGATGGACCTATGGACATCATTGCTGGCCACCTGAAGAAGCGGAGAGGTCATTTTATGCCACTTGAACTTCTCAAGTCTCAGTTTGATACTCTAGAGCCACCTAGTGCACCAGAAAACTTCATTACTGTCAGTCTAAAAAAATCTCTCCCGGAAATAGTGCTAGAGATTGAAAGCACCATTCTTCAGGGTGAGCCTTTGCTGGAGTAATTTTCTGAATGACACATATAGAAATTCCCTGAAGGATAGCAAGGCTATGAGACAGGATTTTAATTATTAAATTTATTATTAAATCAAACTAACTTATTTTTAAGAGCTGGTTTACTACTCAGTTTTATCATGGTTCTGTAAAAGACATAAGATGTAATTTGCAAGAACTGTTAACTTTTTAAGCCATTCACTCTATGAAGTTAAAATTCTCATTTTAGTAAAGGCCTGCTTTTGAAAATCCTGGCAAGGGTCACACAGAATAATTTATTTTCTTAATATTTACTCTGTCAGACACTGGGATGGGCACGTCTGCTATTATAATTTACAGCTTTGTTAAAAATAACATCATTTTTCTAGAAGAGGCAGGAACATACTTGATGAAGTTCCATACATGACACTACCCCATCTCACTGCCAGATTTTCATCAAGTTATAGGTTCTGTGTTTGTATCCCTGTTGATACACCAGAGCACTGATGACTACAGAACTTTTCTGATCTCTTACTGTGTGCATTGACCACCAAGCTGGAAAATGTAAGGAAAAAAAAGGTAGTGGTGGTGGTAATGCAATATACAAAATTTAATTGAATGGAAAGCTTTAGAAATAAAGCATAAGTGGCATCATACTGGCTTTGAACTTAAGAGTTTTCATGTACAAAGGGTACCCATCACACCTGAGTGTGAGTCAACTAGTGATTTAAGGTACTGAATGCAAGGTTGATAGACATTTCCTTATTTTTGAAAACTTGACTCTTTCACAGTTGGACCTTCTCCTTTGCTTCCCTATGCTGGTAGGCACCTCTGTCCATGTCAATGTAATTGCTTTAAAGCTTTTTATCAAACTTTTCCTAATACATATTTTTCTCATCTTTTTTGAATAAGATGAGAAGAAAATTCCACATACCAAATCAGTCACCTAGTTCACAGAATTTAAGGTTAAAGTCCTTTTTTACCACCAAGATGTTTTTCAAAAAGTACTTCATGTTGAGTTATACAAGACATGCCTTTTCAGCTTAATGTTATGAAAATTTCAGATAGTTTCTGTAAGAAAGATTTGAGTCTTGTCTGAATGGAGACATCTCCATGTGCTGTCACACATGGATTATTTTTAGTGTGTCTTTTTTTTTTTTTTTTTTTTAAATTCCTGGTATGATGGATGAACTGTAGAAGAACACCTCATGTTTGAAAGCATCTTTAGTGTATTTTTTACCTGAGTAAGTAGTTGAAAAACATTAGTCATGGTTCCCCCTATGTATGAAAATAATAAAGGCTTTGTGGTTTACTAGTCAAACTACTGGGCTTAAATTAGTGCAATAAATGGGCATTATCTTACTGAAAGCAGCAATTTTTAGACACAGAGCTGGGCATTTTTATGCATTAACCTACCCAGAAATGGTGTTTTCCTGTTTATTTGTGACCTGAAAGGAGAATACCAGGCAGTTCCCAGTTCTAGTTTGTTACTGTACACTACAGGGTGCTCTCACCTCAGAGCCTGTTTGATCCAAGAGCCAGGGTGCAAGTTTAAGACACAGAGGCAAAGTTAAATGCAAAGGACAGTGATGTCTGTATGCTTCTTCTCAAATTTCAGAGACCCATTTCAGACCAAGTGACTTGTCAGACCTATACAAATTTTGTAGCTACGAAAATCACAGACACAGCACCCTCTTGTGGCACGTCTGCTGTTAATGAGGTCTTCATCCTTTCCAGTACATCATTTTACAAACAGTTGACTAATGTACCCATTATTAAATACAGATTTATGCTTACTTCTTTCACACACAATAAAGCCAGACCAGGACACTCTACAGCAGCTGCATCCTGTCACACACAGATACAATCAGACCTTTAAATAATTTTTTTAAAAAGGGACATTTTTAAGTGTGAGTTCTGAGGGAGCCAGACTGATTTTTAGATCTACTTGTCTGCATTTATAGAACACTCACACAGTGACTTCACCAAAAGAAAATTGTACTTAATACTTCTAAAAGAAGTTCTCTTTCAGAGATTTTTAGGTAAGCAGCTTGGATTTTGTTCATGCTTCTTCAGAGTAGGTCAGGGTATTTCTCAGTCTTTGCTTCTATGTTGGGAATATTTCCTTCCTTTACTCTTTTAATATATTTGCATTTTGCTTTTACTTAAAAGATACTGCAAAGAAGGTTGTTGTCAACCTAATCAGTTGTGTGTTACCTGCTATTCTGAAAGACAACAAAGCATTACTTCTGTTCACTTACATTCTGTGCATTATAAATTAATAGATTAAGATGTGAATTATCCCAATACTAATCACATAAAACTACTCTCAGATTTTAATCAAACTGTGCACATATGCAGTGGAAGAAAAAGGTATCAGAACAATCCCTGCCCAAACACAATCCCACAACATTTCATTTACTTGATTTTGGTTTCATTTGGTTTGTTGTGAGCATTTATTTTTTGGTGGTGGTGTTGTTTTTAAACTAACACCACTATTCTACGGATGTCATATTCAGGTTAGTTGGGCAGACTATTAATATTTATAGAGCTTATCTGGATGCAAGTGCTCTATGTGTATTTTGAAATGTATTTAGCAAATGCAGCAAAAACTGAGGAGGAAACACCTGGAGAGATTGCTTTCTCTGTCTCTAAGCACAAATTATCTATGCAAGGTAAATGCACTATACAGCCTCACAAATTTGTGCTAAGCACAGTTAGTAACATGCTGTGTAAATACTGTACCTACTACAACATAAGCTTTTTTCAGTGGTAAAATGAGGAAATAAAAATGAAATGCTATCTACCCCAAACTGCACAAGTTACCTATACAGGGAAAGGAAGAGACTAGCTGCCTGTCACCTCAACTATAAATTGATATGTGGGGGCTTTTTTTATTAATAATATTTATTTTGTAATGCCACGTTGTGTTATTGAGGGGGAGTGGCTACAAGGGTGGATTCTGTGAGAAGCTTCTGGAAGCTTCCTCCACTCCCTGTAGAACCAATCCCAGCTGGCGCCCAGGATGTGCTGCTGGCCAAGGCTGGGCCAATCAGAAATGGTGGTAACGCTCTTGTCATAACAGATTTAAGAAGGGAGAAAAAACACCATGATTGCGTAGCCATAACTGCAGCCAGAAAAGTACATGGTGAGAACACGTGAGAGGAGCAACTCTGCAGGCACCAAGGTCAGTGCGAAAAAGGAGGAGGTGCTCCAGGCACCAGAGCTGAGATTCCCCTGCAGCCTGTGGTGCAAACCATGGTGAAGCCCCTGCAGCCCAGGGAGGTCCATGGGGATGCAGAGATCCACCTGCACCTTGTGGAGGAGCCCCACAGTGGAGCAGGTGAATGCCTGAGAGGAGGCAGTCACCCCGTGGGAAACCTGTGTTGAAGCAGGGTCCTGGCAGGGACCTGCACACCTGTGGAGAGAGCTCATCATGCTAAGAGCAGGTTTCCTGTAGGATGTGACCCTGTGGGGAACCCATGCTGGAGCTGCCTGCCCTTGAAGGACTGCAACCCATGAACAGTGACCCAGGTTGCAGCCGTTTGTGGAGAACTGTTGCCCATGAGATGCACTGAGATGTTGGAGAAGTTAATGGAGAACTATCTCCCATGGTAGGGACCCCACACTGGAGCAGGGGAACAACTCCTTTCCCTAAGCAGCAGCACAAAAAACTTGTGAGGAACTGACCATAACCCCCATTCCTACTGTCCCTGCACTGATGGGGCATAGGAGGTAGAGCTAGGAAGGAGGGAGGAGTAGGGGGAAGGTGTTTTTAAGGTCTGTTTTTACTTCTCATTTTGTTTACTTTTTTTTGTTTTTAAGTACTTCTCTTACTTTGTTTACTACTCTCTGATTTTGTTACTAATAAATTCAACTAATATCTCCAATTCCACGCTGTTTTTCCCATGACAGTATTTGATCAGTCTCTCCCAGTCCTTATCTCAACCCATGAATCATTTTTTCTATTTTCTGTCCCCAGTCCAGCTGCAGAGGGGAGGGATACAGTGGCTCCAGTGGGTGCCTGACATCCAGCCAGGGCCAACCCAGTAAGTGCAGTCACTGAACCAAGAAGAGAATTAGGCAGACCATATCCTTTACAAAACTAGCCATCTTGCAGTCATATTCCCAATAGTGAATGCATGCATTTTAAGTCTTTTAAATGATATTTGTCAGTACAGTTTATCATAACTTTTAGATTTTTTGGTTTTAGCATCACTTTTTTTAGCAGGAGTTTGATGATCAGGCAAGGCAGTTTTGCTGACAATCCTGTTAGGTCACTTGGTCCACAGCAGAGGAAAAAAAGAAAGCAAGAAAATGAAGAGAGGACCTTCAGGCACACATGCCCTTCTGGTCCAAAATGCAAGCTGCAGATTTCAAACACAAGTTATCTAAGTGCTCATCTGAAAGAAGAGGTAGATGATAACTCTGATGAGAGAATTTTGAAGCGAGCGAGATAAAGGGGCAAGGGGAAGAAGTGGGGAGGGGTGAACAAATAGAAACCTTGTAACATAATCCTAAACCAGTAAGTGTGGGACTTTTTTCATCAATAAAGATGAAATAAAAAGTCTATCCTATCTATAAAGCTTGTTCTGCTTACTATACTTTCTGACAAAAACTTCTATTAAAAAACAGCTCAGTGCTTTATCACTACTTATCAGACAGCTAGTTTAGTTGACAATAGTTACTGATAAATATTGATTCTAATTCAAGAAGTTAGCTTAGCTGAAGGCTCAGTATAGAATTTAGGTCAAACTTCATCTCTTGCTGAATTGCAATGAAATTTTACTTCAAATATATTGTCCCTTAGTTTATAACAAGCAACTGAAATGCTTAAAAAGGGTGAGCTGAATGATATCTCAAAAAGGTATTTGTGCTAGTTAGATTAATTGATTTAGTGTCTTGGTAAAAACTGTTCTCTTCCCCGCATCACCCTTGCCCGTCCATCTGACAGACTTTTTGGATGTCATGGACTGTATTCTCTAAAAGATCTGCCTATTGAGTGATGAGGGAGCCTTACTTTTTTTTTTAACTCAAGGTCCCATTAAGGCACACTTAAGTTCAATTAGTTTCTTTGGAGATCCTAAAAGTCACTGTAAAAAGTAGAGATTATTCTACAGAAACTACTTGCTCTTAATCCTTTCTTATCAGAGGGTCCTGTAAACTCCCTCTGCCTGAAGGTCAGAATGAAATGATGAACAGAGGCAAGTCTTTCCTTGGGATAACAGGCAAAACTCCTCCTTGCCCATCTCACCTTCCCTTTAGGTGCCTCTCTGTACAGTAGTTACAGATAAGGACGATAATGCAATGGATGATGAGGATGAAGGTCCCTCACTACCAGAGGTGTTATCAAGGCCAGACAGGCTTACAGCTCATAACAAGATCAGTTCCACGATGAAGAAAATAATGGTTGTAGTGGTAGATGGTTCCCTTCTAAGGGGAGTGGAAGGTCCAATACGCTGGAAGAATATTCACCTCAAGGAAGTTTGCTGCACCCCTGGAGTCAAGGTTAAGGATGTCACCAGGAAATTTCCCAGCCTGATACAGTGCTCAGACAACTACCCACTGCTTTTCCTCCATGAAAGTGGTGATGAAGTCACATGTAGTCAGTCCAAAGGCCATCAAAAGAGACTTCAAGGCCTTGGGACAATTGGTGAGGGATCAGGGGCACAGGTTATTTTTTCCTCCATTCTTCCATGTGCAGGTAGTGATTGAAAGAAACAGATTGAGTCTATTAATATGTGGCTCTGAGGCTCATGTCAGTGCCAAAATTTCGGGTTGTTGGACAATGGGATAGCTAAGATAGCACCATTCTTGCTGGTATCAGAAGCATCACCTCTCTCAAAAGAAGAGGGTCTTTGGTCACAGGTTAGCAGGAGTCATTGATACAGCTTTAAACAATTTATGATTGGGAGGAGGGAGGTATCATCCTATTTAATATTGATAAGGTGTGGTATGACTTGCCATCCTATTTATATCAGTTAAGTGCCAGAGCCAGCGAGACACCCAGAGTCTGGAGAAGGACTGCAGGTCAGCAGGAGTACACCCTGGAGAGCAGGACAAAGGGATTCCAGCCACTCCAGAGAGAAAGTAATTTTCACTGGGGGGTCCAACTTAAATGCCTCTATGCTAACACATCCAGCACAGGGAATAAAATAGAGACATATGCATGCCTGCAGGTCTGTGATCTTATTGGCATCATGGAAACATGGTGGCAGCTCCTATGACTGGAGTGCTGGAATGTAAGGATACAGTCTCTTCAAGAAGGATAGGAAGGTGAGACAAGGATGATGTGTCAACCTCTCTGTCAGTGACCATCTGGAGTGCATAGAGCTCCACCTGGAATGGACGATGAGCTAACTTAGAGTTTATGGGTGAGGATTAAAGGGAGGGCAAGCACAGGTAACTTCATAGTGGAGGCCTGCTACAGGTCACCTGACCAGGAAGACCGAGCCAATGAAGCCCTCCACAGGCAGGGAGAAACAGCCTCACATTCACAAGCCCTGGTCCTTGTGGGGGATTTCAACCACCACAACAGCCATTTTGAGGACCAGGCATAAGCACCTTAAGTATGTTTTGGCTCAAACATTCTGACTGTTGCAACAGGAAAGCGTTGATTGGATTGAGAGGGTCCTACAGGGGTGCGACAGTCAGTGCTATTCTGAGCCAACTTCCTTTTCCTTCCTAAGTTGTTAAGCTTGCAAGTCTGCCTTAAGACTCATGCTTAGCGTACCTGTGTGAAGATTCAAGTTCTAAACACCTCACTAAAAGGGGCTCCAGGACACCACAGTCCAGTAACTCCCCCATTTCCTAAAGAGCTCTAAATAACTGATTGCACACATGTGAACAATAAAGCAAGCATGGCACAAAAAGAAATCTATTTTACATGAGAGGCATATACCAGGTAAACCATAAAAGGAAGGGGGTTGGTCCCCAGCATTCTCTGTCAACCCCAGATCCAGATTATCCACAGCAGCAGGACCAATGCAGGATCTAGGACTGACTTCTTTCTCTTTCCATGTATTCTCTCCTGTTTTATCCCAGCAATTCTACCACTTACTGAACACCTGAAGTTTATTGTGAGATTTGGGAGCTAGTTTGGAAGTTTGTTGTAGAAGTTGAAGAGCTTGTTGTAGCTGTTGTTGTTGTAACAACTAAAAGAAGTTGTAACACCTTTACAGCTAAATAGCAGCTGTCTGTAGCTGTAATAGTAGTACAGATTTTACACTAATACAGCTAATTGCTGGAGTTAAGGCTACTGTATAGACATGCGGACCTTGAGACAGATGAGAATTTGCAAGAAACATCACACACACTTCCGAGTTGTCAGAGGCTCAGGACAGTAGAGCATAGGAGGTTCACTGATGACAACTGCCCTCTCCAACTGATAAAGGAGCCAAGAGGAGAGGTGCTAGGCTGGACCTTGCTCTCAGCAACAAGGAGCTGGTAAAGAATGTGGAGCCCAAGGGCAGGCTGGGCTGCATTGACCCTGAAATAGAGACTGAGACCCTTGGGTCAACAAGGAGAGTGAGAAGCAAGATAACTACACTGGACTTCAGGAGAGCTGAATTTGGCCTCTTGGAGGATCTCCTTGGTAGTATACCATAGGACAGAGCCCTGAGTGTAGAGAGCTGGATGACATTCTGTTAGGGATTAGACTTTTTATTTTTTTCACCTATAGAATTTTTTCCCAAGAGTTGCAAGGCAACTAATTGCCAGGTACTTATCAGTGCTTAGGTGAAACAAAGCATGGAGGCTGGGTGGAGGCTGGCACTTGGCTACACCCTTTGTCTCCAGGAGTTTCCCCCGAGGAGGGGAGAGAAAGACAGGGGCTGAGGGGCAGCTGCACGTTTGGTGTGGTCTGCATCAGGAGAAGACAAGGCTGCCGTTGCTGCGTGAGTTTCTCACTGGCACCACCGGGATCTGATCCTGAAGAGAGCTACCATCATCTGCTCGTGTGCCCAGGAAAATCCTGATTTCTCCTTTTGCTGCCCTGCTGGAGCTGGCCCAGCCCTGTCCCACTGCCTCGGCGCTGTTTTAGAGCTGCTCTGCACCGTGGCCCCGCACTGCCCTCCCTGCCAGACATCCCTGCCCTCCAGTGACCACCGACGGAGCTCCGAACTTCATCCGATCCACCAGCCCGGGATACCCCACTGTTCCAGCTTGGTACCTTTTTTTTTAGAGTCCCCAGAGACCAGACTGCCCCGGGTTTTTGTGAAACCAAGCTCCATCAAAGTCCCTAGTTCTGTTTTCGCTATTAATTGCTGTAGTTGTTGTTGTTTGTTTGCCTTGTTATACCTATTAGTAAAGAACTGTTATTCCTATCCCCATATCTCTGCCTGAGAGCCATTTTAATTTTCTAAATTATGATAATTTGAGGGAAAGGGATTTGAATTATCCATCCCAAGAGAGGCCCTGCCTCTCTTTAGCAGACACCTGTCTTCTTTCAAAACCAAGACAGATTTTGGCGCCCAACGTGGGGCTTGAGGGCATTGAGAGAAAAAAAGGAGTAACAGTTCTTGAGTGACCTAATTTCTTGTTCATTCTTGTTCACTGGATATAGAAACCTTGATAGGTAACGCCATGTGGTCTAACTTATCCTAGTTCGGGTGGCATGTGGTTGTGGCTTTATTTTGCCCATTTGCAGGCCCTTACCTAAACATGGGCCCTATAACAAAAGCTACTGTGGCTGTTATCCAGTTTGTTTTATGAGCTGGTAAGGTGAGGAATTCACTGATTTTTAACTTGCTCTGGACAGCAGGCACGTAGATACGTGGCTATCACACACTAAGTGGGTGTATTTGGAGTTACTTTAAGAATAGTACTCTCTGTGAGTAAATGACAGTGAGGGAAGTTTTCCAGACCTTTAGCCAGTTCCTTATGCCTGCTCTACCAGCTTTTGAAGAGTTCAAATTTCCTCTAGAAACTAACCAAATGTTGCTGATGATCCTAGCTTATTTAGCTTTCAAAGATAAGGTGAGGTCAATTTAGAGCACGGCACAGACTAGAGATATTGCTGTGGGGCCTGACACTGAAGCTGTCTAGCCCAGAAGCTAGAGATACTGCTGTAAGGCATGATACTGCCCCAGAGGCTGAGAATGCTGCCATAGAGCCTGGAGCCAATCCCCCAGAGACTGGGGATGCTGGCCCACTGCCTGACCCTGCCCCGCAGCCCACCCCAGAAAAGAACCACCCCGATTGGGTGGGGGTTCTGGTGAAAGAGATACGTGAGATGGGCCAAGTGCTGAAAGAATACACTTCCCCAGCTGGTGGGAAGCCCTCCCCTTGCCCTGAAAAAGGAGAATCCGATAGTGCAGCAGTAGAACCCACAGAGGTTACAACCGTCCAGGTTCCAGCTGAACCACAGGGGCAGTCACAACCAGCTGCAGTTGCCCCTGTAGAAACAAAGAAGTATAAGATGAAATCAGAGCACCCACGTAATAAAGATAAGAAAAGAGGGCCCTCACAGCCCACAAGAGAACCAGAAGTTGAGATTATCACTGAGTCCCTGACTTATGAAAGTCTACGTAATCTACAAAAAGATATTGCACGACGGGGACGTGAGGCTTATACAACTTAATTACTTCGAGTTTAAGACCTTATAAGTACAAGCGTGCAACTAGATAGTAGTGAGGCAAAGAACTTGAGACCCTTGACCCAAGACTCAGGGGTGAATCAAGTATTTCTAAAAGAGCAAGAGCCCCTTCCCCTCTAGCAATGACTTTTAATGAGTGTAAGGGAGAGGTTTGTCCACAGAGACAGAATGCAGGAGCACCACCATAGAAGTCATTAGAAGACCCTTGAAGAAGAGATCCAACAGCTGAGAGAAGTAGCAATATTAGAAGTACTCTTTGAGAGGAGTAGACAGCATGACAATGACCCTGACAAGGTCAGGTGCACAGGGCAGATGTTGTGGAGCCTGGCAAGTAAAGGACCATCCCAATACACCACCTTCATTGCAATGATCAATCCTGATAGCAACCGAGAGACAGTGGGTTCTGTCGCCAACATGCTTAGAAATTATGAGAGCATGATCAGTAGCCCAATGCAGGCTCAAGTCTCTGCTGTGATTCAAGAACTCAGAGAAGAGATGAGTGAGATGAAGGAAGAGATGAAGAAGAACAGTTCCCATGCGGCACCGGTGCGAGTCACAAGCCCCAGAGCCCAACGCCCTCCAGCTAGAGAGAGAGGGTACACCCCAAGGGCTGACCTGTGGTTTTTCTTGCGTGACCATGGGGAAGACATAGGAAGGTGAGATAGAAAACCCACTTCCATCCTGGCAGCACGGGTGCGTGAGATCAAGGAGAGGAACACTACCCGAGGGGGTCCTGCTAAAATGAAAGTAGCCTCAACCACCCATGACCGAGCCACCAAGTATTATAGAAGTGAAGATGATATGTCAGATCCCCTTGAAAGAACCTCTACAATGTATGCCCAAGAAGAGAATAATAACCAGTGGTAGAGAGGCCCTGCCTCTAGCCAGGAGGAGGCACGAGAAAACCGAGTCTTTTAGACCGTGTAGATTCGATAGCCTGGCACATCAGAGCCACAGAAATATGAAGCTTTGGTAGATACTGGTGTGCAGTGTACCCTGATGCCATCAAGACATGTAGAAGCAGAACCCATTTCCATTGCTAGAGTGACAAAGAGATCACAGCAACTGACTCTGGTAGAAGCCGAGGTGAGCCTGACCAAAAAAGAGTGGCAGAAACATCTGACTGCAACCAGCCCAAAAGCCCTGTGTATCCTGAGCATTGACTTCCTCAGGAATGGGTATTACAAAGACCCTAAGAGACTCAGATAGGCTTTTAGAATAGCTGCTGTAGAGGCAGAGGGCGTCAAGAAATTGAACACCTTGCCTAGACTGTCAGAGAACCCATCTGCAGTAAGACACCTGAAAGTAGAAGAACAACGAGTGCCAGTTGCCACCTCGACAGTGCACCGCCGTATCGGACGGCAGTATCGGACCAATCGAGATGCTGTGATCCGCATCCACAAGATGATCCGGGAGCTGGAGAGCCAAGGGGTGGTCAGCAAAACCCACTCACCCTTCAACAGCCCCATCTGGCCTGTGCGCAAGTCTGATAGAGAACAGAGACTGACTGTAGACTATCGTGCATTAAATGAGGTGACTCCACCGCTGAGCGCTGCTGTGCCAGACATGCTGGAACTCCAGTACGAGCTGGAGTCCAAAGCAGCGAGGTGGTATGCCACTATTGACATTGCTAATGCATTTTTCTCCTTTCCTCTGGCTGCAGAGTGCAGGCCTCAGTTTGTGTTCACATAGAAGAGCGTGCAATACACCTAGAACCGACTGCCCCAGGAGTAGAAGCACAGTCCCACTATCTGCCATGGACTGATCCAGGCTGCACTGGAAAAAGGAGAGGCTCCAAAACATCTGCAATACATCGATGACGTCATTGTGTGGGAGAACATGGCAATAGAAATGTTTGAGAAAAGAGAGATCACCCAGAGTCTCCTAGAAGCCGGCTTTGTCATCAAGAAGAGCAAAGTCAAGAGACCTGCCCGAGAGATCCAGTTCTTAAGAGTAAAGTGGCAAGATAGACGTCGCCAGATACCCACAGAGGTAATCAACAAGATCACCGCGATGTCTCCACCGACCAGCAAGAAGGAAACACAAGCTTTCCTAGGCGCCACAGGCTTTTGGAGAATGCACATTCCTGAGTACAGCCAGATTGTGAGCCCTCTCTACCTGGTTACCCGCAAGAAGAATGATTTCCACTAGAGCCCTGAACAGCAGCAAGCCTTTGCCCAGATCAAACAGGAGATCGCTCATGCGGTAGCCCTTGGCCCAGTGAAGATGAGACCAGAAGTAAAGAATGTGCTCTATTCAGCAGCTGAGAACAATAGCCTGTCTTAGAGCCTATGGCAGAAAGTGCCGGGTGAGACTCAAGGCTGACCACAAAGATTCTAGAGCCGAAGCTACAGAAAGTCTGAAGCCAACTACACTCCCACGGAGAAGGAAATCTTGACTGCCTATGAAGGAGTTCAAGCTGCCTCAGAGGTGATTAGCACAGACGCACAACTCCTCCTGGCACCCTGACTGCCTCTGCTGGGGTGGATGTTTAAAGGAAAAGTTCCCTCTACCCACCATGCCACCGACACCACATGGAGCAAATGGATTGCCCTCATCACACAGCGCGCCCGTATTAGAAACCCAAACCGCCCTAAGATTTTGGAAGTTATTACCAACTAGCCAGAAAGTGAAAGCTTTACTCTCATAGACGAAGAAGAGCAAGAACAAGTGACACGGGCTGAGGAAGCACCACCATACAACCAACTGCCAGTGGAAGAGACACAGTATGCTCTTTTCACTGATGGTTCCTGTCACACTGTAAGCATGAACCAGAAGTAGAAAGCAGCTGTACAGAGCCCCACACGACAAGTTGCGCAAGCCACTGAAAGAGAAAGTAAGTCGAGTCAACTTGCTGAACTCAAAGCCATTCAGTTAGCCCTAGACACTGCTGAAAGAGAGAAGTAGCCAAAGCTCTACCTCTACACTGATTCGTAGATAGTAGCCAATGCTCTGTGAAGTTAGCTAGAAAAGTAGAAAAAGGCCAACTGGCAGCGTCAGAGAAAACCAATCTAAGCTGCTGATGAGTAGAAAGACATTGCCACTCAAGTAGAGAAGCTACCTGTAAAAGTCCGCCATGTAGATGCCCATGTCCCCAAGAGCAGAGCTAATGAAGAGCACCGAAACAACGAGCAAGTAGATCAGGCTGCAAAGATAGAGGTATCAAAGATAGACTTAGACTGGCAGCACAAGGGAGAGCTGTTCCTAGCTCGATAGGCCCATGATGCTTCAGGACATCAAGGCAGAGATGCCACCTATAAGTAAGCACGAGACCGAGAAGTAGATCTAACCATAGACAGTATTTCCCAAGTTATCCATGACTGTGAGACATGTGCTGCCATCAAACAAGCCAAGCAGATGAAGCCCCTATAGTATAGGAGACAGTAGTCTAAATATAAGTATGAAGAAGCCTGGCAGATTGACTACATCACCCTTCCCCAGACCTGCCAAGGCAAGCGCTATGTGCTGACCATGGTAGAAGCCACCACTGGATGGCTGGAGACCTACCCTGTGCCCCATGCTACTGCCCAGAATACCATCCTAAGCTTTGAAAAACAAGTCCTTTAGAGACATAGCACCCCTGAGAGAATTGAGTCAGACAATGAGACCCATTTCAAGAACAGCCTTGTAAACACCTGGGCTAGAGAACATAGCACCGAATAGATATATCACATCCCTTATCATGCACCAGCTGCCAGGAAGGTTGAACGATGCAATGGCCTGCTTAAAACCACCTTGAAAGCACTGAGTAGAGAGTCTTTCAAGAACTGAGAGATTAATTTAGCAAAGGCCACATAGTTAGTGAACACCAGAAGTTCCACCAACCAAGCAGGCCCTGCCCAGTCTGAGCCCCTGAGAACAACAGATAGAAATAAAGTTCCAGTAGTACACATGAGAAGTATGCTAAAAAAAACTGTTTAAGTTAATCCTGCCTCCAGCAAAGACAATCCCATCCGTAGGGTTGTCTTCGCTCAGAGACCAGGTTGCACTTAGTGAGTAATGCAAAAAGATAGACAGACTCGATGCATACCTCAGAGACCTTGTTTTAAAGTGAACTACCCATGCCACTGTATCCGTACCCATATCTGCATGTATATATGTATATAATTAAAGTAGTGCATGTATGTATATAGTTTAGAAGTTTAAATTCAAATGTAATATGTTAGTGTAGGAAAAAATTCAGGGTAGATTAATGTTAAGGGTTAGACTTGTTTATTTTTTTCACCTATAGAATTTTTTCCCAAGAGTTGCAAGGCAACTAATTGCCAGGTACTTATCAGTGCTCAGGTGAAACAAAGCATAGAGGCTGGGTAGAAGCTGGCACTTGGCTACACCCTTTGTCTCCAGGAGTTTCCCCCGAGGAGGGGAGAGAAAGACAGGGGCTGAGGGGCAGCTGCACGTTTGGTGTGGTCTGCATCAGGAGAAGACAAGGCTGCCGTTGCTGCGTGAGTTTCTCACTGGCACCACCGGGATCTGATCCTGAAGAGAGCTACCATCATCTGCTCATGTGCCCAGGAAAATCCTGATTTCTCCTTTTGCTGCCCTGCTGGAGCTGTCTCAGCCCTGTCCCATTGCCTCAGCGCTGTTTTAGAGCTGCTCTGCACCGCGGCCCCGCACTGCCCTCCCTGCCAGACATCCCGGCCCTCCAGTGACCACCGACGGAGCTCCGAACTTCATCCGATCCACCAGCCCGGGATACCCCGCCGTTCCAGCTTAGTACTTTTTTTTTAGAGTCCCCAGAGACCAGACTGCCCCGAGTTTTTGTGAAACCAAGCTCCATCAAAGTCCCTGGTTCTGTTTTCGCTATTAATTGCTGTAGTAGTTGTTGTTTGTTTGCCTTGTTATACCTATTAGTAAAGAACTGTTATTCCTATCCCCATATCTCTGCCTGAGAGCCATTTTAATTTTCTAAATTATAATAATTTGAGGGAAAGGGATTTGAATTATCCATCCCAAGAGAGGCCCTGCCTCTCTTTAGCAGATACCTGTCTTCTTTCAAAACCAAGATACATTCAAGGATTGTTTCCTCAAAGCTCAAGATTAATGCATCCCAACAAAGAGGAAATTAGAAAAAAATGTCAGGAGGCCTGCACAGATGAAAAAGGAGCCCCTGGATAAATTCAGAACACAAAGAGGTAGCTTACAGAGCATGGAAAGAGGGAAAAGTAGCCTAGGGGTAATACAGAGAAATTGTCTAAACAGCCAGGGAGACAAAATTATTGTTGTTGCTGTTATTATTAGTATAATAAGAGAAAGAGAGAGAGAGGAGCAAAACCCAAGAGAAACAAATTATTCACAGTACAGTGGCTCAGCGCCCACTGACCAACACCTGTTTCCTTCACTGGCAAGTGCTCCACCCACACTGCCCAAGTTGCAGAAGGTGAGAGAGGGACTGAGAAAATGAAGAACTGCCCTATGCAGAACATCAGGTTTGAGAACATTGAATGAGCCTGAAGGTGCACAAGTCCATTAAACTGACACGAAAGAGCAATAAAAAGCAGATTCACTTCAACTTTTGTTCTGCTATCCCCATTTCACCTAAGCTACAAGTCTTCAACATCATCCATCTCTTACCCTCCTGCCTCCACCTCACACTGCAGGAGTTTACTACTTTTAGCACAGAGCTGGTAAATATTGCCAGAGCTTGAGCTCACTTAAATGCTCTCAAGATGGACTGTCATCTTGATTTTTATGTAATGACCAACTGCAAACACACTGAAACAAGATGCTTAAAGGTTTTTTTAATTCATTTATTACCTGTGCACAAGAGAAGTAACTACCAAGAGAAACTCAAAAGCTATACAGTATTTTTTTACTTGGTGGTTAAAAGTAATTAAATTAGAGTATCACATGACCATGAATAGAAGTAATTTCTCCAATTACAAAGCAGCATCTCAGTTAAAATCTCAGTGGAACAAGCCAAATAGCCATAGAAGCAATTCCAGAGCACAAGGCCATGGCTCTTTAATTTGGACAATGACAAAAGTAATTTACAATTAATCTGTAAATATTGAGATAATGTTATAATGCAAGCTTCTGTACAGTTAAATATAAAGAGACAACCAAAACCAGTAATTCTAGTATATTTTAACTGAAGTTGCTTAAGCATTTTTTTGCAGATAGTTAGCAAAGATCCTGGGCAATTCTGCACCAAATTAAAGTCCTATGATTTTTTTTTCTGGTTTTGTTTTGGGGTTTTTTTGTTTTGTTTTGTTTGGTTGGTTTTTTGGTGGGTTTTTTGTTTGTTTTTTCATTACTTACAGTTTCACTTTATTATATTGTGTACATCTCTAGAAAAGAGCTCTCTGTTGTATATATTGTGTTTATACTTTATACAAATTAAAGCAAAAGATGGTAGATTACTCAGGTGGTATAAATCTTCCAGCATTTTGCTAGTCGAGAAAAAAAAATGCCAAAATCACAATAAGCAGTATTGGTATCCACAGCTTCAATTAATTTGTTTCTTTTTTAATGTGTAATCTACATAAATTACTACTGAAGGATGCTGTTTAAGTGGTAAATAAATTGGCCATTTGTAGGTCAGACAAAACTAGTTCATCCAACTGTGAAAGCTGATATGTTTTCCAAAAAAATCACAAATAATGCTGAACAAAAGAACTGATGCACTCAAAAGTGAAAATGCACTGATTCCCACTGTCTTCTGAAGAAAACTGCTGCACTCCACCTTCAAATGCATCAGACTGGTTTTAGTTATAACAAGTCAATCCCAAGAGTCAGAATGAAATAAAGCAATTTGAAAGATTAAAGAGCTGTTATCAAAAATAAATTACATTTTTTCAAGTTAAAAGAAACACTGCTATGAAGGCTGAGAGCCAAGCAGCCTTTCAATAGCTGCATTGATGTCTCCTCCTGTTGCTATTAGTGCTTGTAAATTTGCTTCACGGTTCAGAAAGCCCATTGCGCTCAGCTGTTCCAGTTGTTGCTGAAATCGAACTTCTGGATTTTGTAACTGCTAAGAACAAAATTTCAAGCTATAAAAGCATAATATGTATTTAGCAAAATACATGATTTAAACATAGGTGGGTTCCACACCAATCTGTCTTTTCTAATTTTTGACTACACCTTTTTCAAGTTCTAAAAATTATATTCACACAAAATCAATTAGCAATTGAAGATTTTTTTTAACAAGTCAGCACCACTGAATTATCTACACTTGTATAACATTCCTGAACTCCAGGAAAAACTGGACTTTGATAGAGGAGGATTGAAATTAAATTGGGTACACGTATGTCCCATGAATAGTTTCTCAAAGATATGCATATAGCTGGTTTTTTAAACAAAACAGAGTTCAACCTAGCAATGTCGGACAGCAAAGATTATGTTTTTATCAGCAATCTTGAATATCACAGGCTTTATTTTTCCTCAACATAAAGATCACCTCTTCTGTACCACTCCCAAGTATTTGTTGACTAAAATTACCAAAATCCTGATTGTTAGAAAGCTTCAGTCTAAGGCAAACTGTTAGCTGTGCTTTACAGGAAGATCCTGTTTACACAAACTCATGGCAAAATTCTGCACTGTCTCAATGGTAGGCCCTCACAGGCATGTTTTTACCAGGACAGAGGATGTTTTTTCGGCATTTACTTGCACAGCTGCAATAGCACTTTTAAGCCTCCTCTACTGACCTTTGATCAGAAGCATCCAGTGGGCTCTCCCCTCAACTACCTGTCTTCTTTCCAGTGTTTTACAATTAAGAATAAAAGTAAAAATCTCTAGAATATAATTATGTACTTTACCTGAGTATTTGCACTAGCAAGTGCCTGCAACATCTGGTGGACAAACTGCTGGTGACCAGGTTCAGCAGTTCCTGAAGCCGGACTTGTATTTTCAGTGGAAACAGAACTAGGTACAGTGGACGCTGTAGGAGCTCCGCTGCTTCCCACTCCACCCAAACCAGCATTAAATCTGTATAAATTACAGAAAAAGAAATGCACCACTTGAATAATAAACACTAGTTTGTCTCTTCTCATTAATTAGTGGGTACAAATTCTGTCAAAGAGAGGATAACATTTTGAGTAAAGTACTGAGACAAAGACCAGAGTTACCACTGTTTAGAATTGCACAGCACTCAAAGTGACAGATTCTAAAACAAGCTCAGTCAAACGAAAAAAGGCAGGAGGATCAATCTTTAATAAAGACAGTATAAATCTCTAAATGTAAAAAGAATGAACAATACAAAGGAAGACTTCTCGTCCAAATTTGTAAGATCAATTCTTACCCTGGTATAAGCCCCGGTGCTTCTGTTGCTAATGTCTGTAAGCCCTGCTGAATCTGTAGGAGAGCCTGCATTGCTCTGGGGTTTGACATAGCAGATAATGTGTCAGGATTCTGCATCTAAGAGAAGAAGAAAAACTCTTCATTATATGTAGATGTTCCAAGGTAATTTTTATTGCTAGATGTCTTATAGAATCTGACATAATTTCAGAATTTGGATTTTGATTTTGTAGTTGAATATTACAGGAAATCCTTCAGTTATTTTTTCTTCTGTGAGAAAACTTCCATAGGTGATCAATGAACTGTCTAGATGTAGAAAAAGCCTTTTGAACGAGAATTATATAAGAAGTATTTTTCATTATAGATCTCAGTCTTTCAAGACCACAAGACTGTGTTAGTACATTATTCTAGAATTAGTCTCCTATATCATACTACTAGTAAGAAACAATGCTGAACATGATGAAACTTGACCAATAAATATCTAAGAAAAAGTACTAAGTTCCTTTTTCCTAGCTAATTTCAGATCACAGCCATTTGATTGTGACTATTTGTACATATCTTCTTATCTGTAGTGCTCTTACAGCCTGAAATGTTAACAAACACACTGCAAAATATACCAGCAAGCAAATGTATAATATTCAAGGGTCTTGAATATTAGTGTGACTCAGTCTACTGTGACTTCAATTACAAATTGGCTTTCACATCATCAAGTAATTTAGAAGGCAAATCCTTTTCATTTCTGGAACAAAACATCCAAACCCCTCACTATTTTAGACAAAGACTCAAAACTAGTGGCTTATGCTCATCTTTGCATAGAGATTCAACAGGTAAGTGAAAAGTAACATTTCAGTTACAAATAACGCAGTTTTGCTAATCATACCAAAGAGCTGATAGGCTTACTAATCTTAGCAGCTTTCCCTTGGCAACTAGACCATATTACTTTTGCTGAAAAACCACATTTGATTCATGCAGAAATCACAAATTAAGGTGAAACTTCCTCTAGTGCAGAGCAAAACTGCAGAATAAGACATGAAGAACTCTAACCTAAGTGCTTAAAGAGACTTCAGAAGAGCAATTAATATTCTCCATTCATCTCCTGGACGTTTATCTTCATGATAGCTAAAAGTCAAAGAATAACTAAATATATAGTAGATGAAGATTACTCAGATTTAAAGAGGTAAACATTTTGGGGTCTCCAAAGAAAACTGCTGCAATTACTTTATGAAAAATTTTACATCATGACTTACTGTCTGATATTTGAAGCTGTCTTACATAAATGGTGGCCCAACAATTCTTAGAGCACTTAGGTGACCTGGATCTCATCTCTATTAATGTTATTAATTCCAGTAGCAACCATTCTTCCCTAGTTCTGCTGGGCAATTGCCCTTAATTGCAAAAGATGCCTTCCATTATGCGGATTCCATGGTTTCTGTCTCCCAATCCCATAATATAAACATAGGTAGATAAGCAAGAAAACACAAGTTGAAATATTGCCAGCATTCTGAGAATATTCCAGATATTTCTCCACACCTCACCTGCTAATGCTGTTAATTATCTAACAGTGATATCTAACAGTGAATACAACAGAGAACTATTTGTGCAGATAAATTCTAAGGTGATAATAACAGGAGATACACAAAGGAAACAGATATGATTCCTACTGTGCCTTCACTAATTACCAATTACTCACAGATTTCAAAACATAAATGTGGTACTAGCACCTCAGATACTACTGAGTCATTACAAAGCAGTGGCAATACTAAACACCACAGCCATTCATGTGGTTCAAACAATATAAACAGTATCTTCTGAGCACTGAACATGACACTGTAATTCATGTATGTGCTCATTATTTTAGTCATAAAACCTCCTGTGTGCAGTCAGATCTTGACAATGCATATTTAGGCAGTCCTTGCAAATCAGGATGTATGATGTAATGACAGAATTCATGCAGTGGATTAGGTTTTTAATTCCTACCAAAATCTTGCTTGCTTCTATTTAGGGAACACAGTACTACTATGCACTGTGGCAACTAACACCAAGCAGATACCTGGGCTGCAAACACAATGTTGATATGAGTGGAAGACGGTGGTAGAGCAATCTTTCCAGGAAAGACATCAGAAACCACTTCTTTTAAATTAATGACTTGGGTCTTTCAAGACATGCTCTAGGACCTCTTTTCCAGATGTTTATGGCAGCTTTGAAGAGGCATGAGAAAAGCATACTGAAACTTTAACCAGTAGTGTGAAAACTACTGTTATTTTTAATTTGTGAAACAAATCTTGTCACAAACAGGTGTTTTCTGGCTGGTGTGTAGCAAGAGCATTTATTCCTTCCAAGCAAAGAAGCAAGAACAAATCTTAGTGGTTGTGCTAGTCATAGACAACAGTCAGGTTTAATTTTTGAAAGAGATGGAGACATTAGCAAGAATATTATCAAGGGACAATCTAACTTAGTATCTAAAGCCAATGAGAATATATTACAGAATCTAGCTATTAGCCAAATAAAGACAGGCACCAGTTTAGTAAAAATATTGCTCATTGACTTGAAAACCTTTATTAAGAGCTAGTATCTCATCTTACTTGCTGAAGGAAAGTTGGAAGTTGTTGTCTCATTTGTTCCTGAAGTTGAGGATTTCCAACGAATAAAGGATTATTCAACATCATCTATAGGACAAAAACATTTAACTTCAAAGATCAAGCAGTAAAAACCACTAGAGATTTAAAAACAACTACTGATGATACAGTAATAGTCTACGAAAATTACCTCACAGAATAATAATCATCTATTCCTTTGGCCAAAACTTTCTGGGGGTGTTTGTCCTTTTTTTTTTTTCCTGTTTGTTTGTTTCACTTTTGTTTCACTGGGTTTTTTTTTCTTGTAAGTGAATGGATTTCCAGATACAAATGAGGCAGTCTTGCCAAGTATTACAAGAAAATCCTTTTCTGTTCAGGCTCCACTACAAATCTAAGTAATAGCTTTGCAGTAAATATCACCTGAAGTCAAGGATATTTCCAAATGAGTATTTAACACAGAAGAGATAATATTTTTTCAATCTCAGTTCAGAATTTGCCTTTCAATATTAGCACTTTAAATAAAAATTGAAAGCACTTCTATAACACCATTCAGAATCACTACCAGAGTAACATCTAGATATGGCACCAAATCCCTTCACTTCTCTCAAACTAGTGGGATTATTTATTTACTGTTAGTGCTACCTTAATTTATAATCAAAGCACTTCTTTTGTCTGTTTCTAATGCTGGATCACAAGTTTAGGGCTGTACAAAACATACACAACCCCACAAGTTATTTTAGAAGCATGTCAGGCATGATATCCAACTACAAATTGAAGAAACTCACTGCAACAAATTTTAAGCAGGTAATAATTTCAATGAATTAGGAATTAACATTAAAAACTGGCCCAACTGCCACAGGCAATTGTTGAGCTTTTGGATTTTGTTATTTTTGACTTTAATACACACAATATATTACTATACCAAATGCAATTTACCTGTACTGCAAGATCAGGATTCTGGCTTAATGATTGCATCATGCTTCTCATGTAGGGTGCAGACAACATATTCTGCATAAGTTGGGGGTTTTCTGTTATCTGCTGTAACAAGCTCTGCATTCCTGGTGTGTTGAACATACCAGCTTAAAGAAAAGTTAAAGGGCACTTTAGTAAACATCCTGACTACCATCAGAGAAAGTAGACTATCTAAACCCAGAAAATAACCACTTGGTTTCCGTGACTTTAAGACCTTGAAATTCACCTCAGTGTGGTTCTGCTTACACAGACACATAATATACATACATACATAATACATCTACTCTAGGAGACAGACATCATACCCAACATATACTCCCATCAACTATCCACATTATTAGCTGTTTTCCCTTTTGCCTTAGAACAGAAAAAATATTACAATTCATCTACAAATTCATTACCTTTGTTATTTTAAGGCAGTATACAAGTATTATTATCACTCAAATTATTTTTCATATATTTTTATTTTTCCTATTTTTCTTCAGAGGACTTTGATAAAAGTAAAATGTTCTACAAAAGTAAATAGCAATAAAAACAAAATCAAAAACCCTCTTCCTAATATAAGAATCATTTCAGCAAGTTTGCAAGTATGTGCAAATATATGCAGTTGCAGTAACAAACATACCTCCAAGCCCAGGTCCCAGATTTGGTCCAGTTGAGCTCTGTCCCGTAGTGCCAGAAGTGCTATTTTCAGCATTACTGCTGCCCCTGTTCTCACCACTAGTACTGGTATTTGTCATGGAAGTCTGTGAGCTGGACTGAGGAGCCCATGGATTTGGCAGAGGATCTCTATTTTCTGTACGAGATGGCTGATTGTCCCCTCCTGCTGATGCATTGCTTACTAAAGAAGCAAATGGGTTACCTCCAAACTACAAAGGAAAGCAAACACTTATAATCTAGAAATTTCTAAATCATACATGAAAAATAAACATTCATGGCTCTTAATCAGTTATACTCCTCATTTTACAGTAATTAAATGTAAATATTGTGAAAAGACACTAACACCGAGAGATTCTAGGACCCCCCCAAAAATTAAATCACATTTCTTTTTGAAAGTAGTGTTGCTACTGCACTGTATTTTAATCACAGTAAAATTGTGTCTTGCAGACTGGTTTCTGACTTGAAAGTCTTTTATTCTTCTCACCTTCAGTTAAAGGTGATTAAACACACCCCTAAATGGATTTCTTTACTGGACCACCAAAGCTTAAGGCAATGAATTAAGGGAATTAAAAATCAAGTAACAAACAAATCTATTCATTCTAAAATAGCTTTTCAATCATGCAAAGTGATAACTGTATTTCTTCAGGCTCAGACGAACACAGGATTTTTAAAGCTCTTTCCTCTCTAGAGTAAAAGGCTACATAGGAACTTCAAGTTTCAAGAATTGTTTTGTCAAGCAAACATCTGGAAATTTAAATTACTTAAACTCTTTTATTAAAAAAAAAAATTCCTTTCTGTGTAATTTGTAATCTTTTCTCACCTGTTCCTGTGCTGCATTCAGTATGGGCTCCTGAATGTCTGTGTACATACGTCGCAAGGCATTATATCCCCCTGGTATACTTTCAAGGTTGCTCAAGGCTCGGTCCTGGTTTCGCATCATTTCCTGCATCATTGCAGGATTTCTAGCAAGTTCTAGTGTCTAGAGAAGTGGAACGTTTAATCTGTATTAATAAGAAATCCATTCTAAAGTGAAAACATCAGCATTTGGCAATCTCTCAGTTATCCCTGTCTAACACAGTTTAAAATTATGATTAAAGCTGAATCAACCAGCCAGCTCAGTGTGAATCATCACAATTCAGTATTTAGCCAGCATTCTACCATAATTCTTACTATTTCTAACATCACTACAGCAGGCAGCCTATCATATGAAATTTTAAAAAATTACGTATAATTTCCAAAGCATCTATTGATCTCTTCAGGTTTTGATGTTTTGCTACACAACATATCTTATTTATCTTTTAATTGAAAAAAACATTTTTAAGTACCCACAGTGAGACACAACAAGAATATGCAGTATTTTGGAGAATTACTATTTATGGTAAAATTGCTGGCTAGACAACAGGTTTCAAGGGCAGACAGCCACATCAAGTTCTAGCTTCAGAAGACATGGCTACACAATATTATTCAATGACTTTCAGAAACTCTGCTGCAGATTTTCTGAAATATCAGTCTATTTTGGACTTTAACAACGAGAAATGTAGACCCTGGTTGTCTATGGCAACCTTTTATGGATTTTGAATAAGACTAAATACTTCAAGAATGTTTACACACTCTACTAAGCACGTTCAGTTCCTGCTCTGTTGTCTACAGCAACATCAGAATCAGAAGTCATGAACAGATCTTTCTACATACCTGTCTCATTATATCTGGATTATTCAGCATGTGACTGATTTCTGGATTTCTCTGTATCAGTTGCTGCATTTGAGGGTTAGCCATAATTAACTGCCTCATCAGGTCAGGATTTGAAAGCATGCTCTGAACAAATGGATTCTCCATTATCTGAACCATCATTTCTGGGTTGGACATAAGTTGTCGTTGCATCTGACTTTGCAACTCAGAGAAGTTGGACGTATTTAAGCCCAGGCTACTCAGGCCTGCCAAACCTCCAAGGCCACCTTAAAGAGAATGAAAAAAATGTGACTGACTATACTTCTGATCACATCCAGATTCTTTCTAAATACAAAATACTTGAACATATCTCATACTTCAAAATAACGAAAATGAATGGAAAGTCCCATCTTTTGCAAGGCTGTTCAGGAGTTACTACCAGTTTGCCTCCTTACATAATAAGACACATAACTAAAAATCAACAAACTTTATTCTTAAATAAAATTTGTTATAATTCTAACAACTTTTCTTTTCATTTTCCTAAGCCGAGATACAAGAAATGTTTCTGTTTGGGGGCTTTAGGTCTGTGTTCCACCCTTTCCAGCAACACTTACCAATTGCATTTGTAATAATAAACTATCTGTCCCCTCTTGGATAGACTATAACTAAGAGAGAACTCCCAACATGAGTAATATTTCCTATTCTAATTAAAAGCAGATCCTGTGTTCCTCTTGGTAGTAAGGCACCAAGAGCTAATTATGTTTTGAATTTTTGTGCTTTGCTGAATCCAAATAAAAAAATTCAGAAGGTACTAGGCAGACCGAAGAACCATTTAAACCTAAGAAATCATCTGCTTACTATAACTGGCTTTTCCAATATTACCTCTTCCCCACCTCTTGTTCCCAAAAGACAATTCTTGTTCCCAAAAGACAAAACAGAATGAAACAAAAACCCACCGCAACTATGGAAATAGGTTATAATTTTTAATAGACTGCAGCCTCTTCATTCAAAGAAGTGAAGACTCATAACACAATCAGACCTGAACCCCGAGAAATACTTAATTGTAAGATTAGCAGCAATTTTATTGCTTTTATTGCAGATCTTGGCTTTATGTTACAGGTCCAAACTTTTATGATTCATTTGTATTTAAGTAACAGGAATTCAGGTGCACTTTCAAGAAATACAGGACACCGAAAGGAATTTCTTACCCATAGTGCCAAAATATAACATCAGTAGCACCTTACCACTGAAGGTGAAACAGTACAAATCTGAAGTTTGTGGTGAAACACTGGCACAGTTTATCCAGGGAGGTGATGGATGCCCCATCTCTGGAAACTTTCATGGTCAGGTTGGATGGGGCTCTGAGTAACTTTATCTAGTTAAAGATGTGCCAGCTAATTGCACAGAGGTTGGACTAGATCACCTTTAAAGGTATCCCTTCCAACCCAAGCTATTTTGTGATTCTATATAAAACTAACAAAACAACTCTCCTCTGGTAACTGGCTGATCAGAAACCTACAGCCAATTCAATACATATCTGTAATAGGTTTTTTGGCTGATGTGCTTGTCTGGGTTTTGTTTTTCAAATTCTGTCTATGTTGTAATAAAGCTTTGGGGACAATTACCTGAATCCAAGAGAAGATACCCACCATGCTACCTAAAAAATATTCTTACCCAAGCCAAAGGGGTTACTATTTGTTGACGCTGGTGTTGAAGTGCTACTGCTTGATGTTGATGTGGTAGCAGTACTCCCAGTGGTGTTTGCTTGTTGAGCTGGGTGGTCTTGTGACCTATAAAAAGCAATTTTAAAATGTTTATAGAGTGTAATAAGTTATTTTAAATAGTGCCATTAAATGTAGCTATAGTATTATATTTGAAAATCTTAAATTATGTTTTGATACTTGGTCAAAACCCAGTTATCCCCAGATGGCTTCCTATAATAAATCTTTCTGACACCTCTCACGTCATTAGTTTTTCAGAACATTAATTTCAAATACTAAAAAAAACAGATAGGTATCACTGCAACCATTACCACCTTCTCATCCTACCCTGTGATGCCTGCCAATGAATTGTTTTCTCTGTCCTTACCTTGCTTCAAGGATCCATATCTTATTTCACTATACTCACTTACTACTGATAACATGCCCATACCTTAAAGAAATAAAGCCTCAAAAATTTAATGTGGAATTTACTTCATGCCACGTCTCTAACAGGATGCTTTATTGAATATGAAATTCAGTTAATGTCACATTTGATTAGAAGACAAATCTCAGACTCTCAATAACCTTTAAGACTTCAAGGACAGGCTGATAATGAAATCACATGAAGCCAGCATAATTTAGCACAGACACTAAAGGCTGCCCAGGCTGTATACTCATCACACCCTTCTACCACACACAGAAAGACAGATATTGCCATGTAGTAAAAGATATCAAGGACTGCGCTTGAATAAAGCTAACCTGGCCTCTCTGTTCTAAAGAAAAGAGACTACTTTGAAATCCAGATGTGGAAATCCACTGTGGTTCAACAATCAATAAAGGCCTGTATTTGCAATACTACAGAATAAAATAATTTGCTAAACTATGAATTCAGACTTCACAAAAAGATTTGAGAATTTGGCAGTACACTAGACTTCATACTTCAGTTCACCTTGGAAGACCTTTCTCCTATAACATAAGGAGAAAGCTCAACTGCTCTTGCTCAGCTCAAGCAAACATCAGAAAAAAAACTCCAACCATGCAAAAAACCATCAGATAGATGCCTTAAATCCAGAGATTCTCCTGAGGTTTCTAAGAGTTCTTTAACTTCATTATCAGCAACTGCAAACTCTGAACACAAGATGACTACAATTAGCCAAGTAACTTGAATGAGCAAGATTATAGACTGTACACCAATCATGATTCTCCTGCTAGACATATTTGGTTTTCTTTCATCTAGACAACACATACATCTTTCCTCCATAAGCAAAAGAAAAATAATAAGCATAAAATTCTATTTGTATGTTCAACTGAGAAACTATTTTGAGAAGCAACTATGCTGCTTCATGTAATAGACATGAAAGGTCCTCAGAAGTGTGACAGAAAAGTAGATGACACTGAAACTTGCAGTCCAGTAGTGTTCCCATGCAAACAGGGGCATATTCTCTGAAGATAATGGTTCATATGAGTGTCAAGCCTGTTAGCCTCCAGTCTTTCAGCAATATTCCTGTCAAGTGCACATCCTCTTTTATACCCATTTTGCCATTATATTTCCCCCCAGCACTTGGGAACAAATGATATCTGTTGACCTAGAACTCTATTCAGAAATTCAGCGTGTCTCCACTGCCCACTGCTAATCACTCACTGCTACTCTGACACTGTGGAAGATAGGCCACAATATTTCACTGCAAGTCTGTAGCGTTCTAGAAAATGTAGCACAGTAAAAAAGTAATCTTTTTATTTACAAGGACTGGCTGGGATATATGAGGATTCCTATTTTGAAATTACACATGTAACACACCTTAGAAGGAAAAAGATCCCCTTCAGATCCAGTTTTGGAAAAGAACTTTTACTTATTCAGATACATAGCAGCAACAGTAACAGCAACAGTCAACAGAAAAAAAGTTGCAAAGGGTAAGGTAGCTGGGAACAAATCAATATTGATACTCATGGCCAAAAATCAGCACCTTCCAGGCCACACTGGCAGTATCTAAATCTTGTCTTTTGAGACAAGCGTAAAATGCCTTTTTTATGCATTTTACGTAAGAGGCTAGCAGTGATATTTCAGTATGTACATGATATTTCAGTATAGCTACAGCAGGGGCAAACTATAAACCCTCTGAAGACTCTGTAAGGCAAAAGCACCCTGCTAATACTACTCAAGATGCCTCTCTGCTACACTCAAGACTGCAGGCAAAAGAAGCAATTAAAAAAATAGCAACAGAAGAATACTTATTCAGATGCACAAGGCACAGAATTGCAGTATTACCCAATACTGTATTCAAGATTGGCATGGCTTGTATCAGCCTAAATTTCAGGTGGAGGAGACACAGGGCATGAAAGGGAGACCTCTGACAGTACAAACATGTATTTTGACTCCAGGACAGAGAACATAATCCTTCCAGGGTATGAATATAGAACTGAAGGTATCAATTTCAAAGGTACCTACATTTAATACTAATGCTACTAATTTCAACAAGAATTTGTATTTAATGCTAATGTTACTAGCCAGCCTTTGTGTCTTGGTAAGGCCTTGAAAGGGAAAGCCTATTCCTGTTCTCTCCTACACGCCACGCTCTTTCCTTCAACATCTGACATTTTCACATCAGAGGGGATCCTCACCAAGAAAAAGACCTAAGTAGGACAGGAGCAAAACCACTTTCACTCTAAAAGAATGAACAAAAAAATTCCAACCCCCCTTAAAATCTAAAGTTTATTTAGACAGATAAATTCATTACACTAAAGCAGTTCTTAAAATTCTTCTTTCTTGTTTTACCAAAACAGAGTGTCTTTACTCACTGTGTTGGTGAAACAAGGGGAAAAAAATCACTGCAGAGAATAAAAAAGAAAGAAAATATTCACTGCAAGTTTTCATGTATGAAAAGAAAATCTGCATAACATATATTAATGGACAGTAAGAGATGATATTTAACAACTGTGAAGCCAAAACACAGCCAGAAGTAAAAAAAGTTACATTACAAACAAACAAAAACTCACAAAACAAACAACCAAAAGAAAAAAGCAAAAGGCATGCATTTAGAAATACAAACCAAATTAAAATACAAGATAAATGAAAAAAAACACTGTAATTTTGTAATGTCACTGTTGTCCTGCAGCAGCTGTAACTAAGGAGTTGATTAAGGTGATTTAGTCAAATCTAGTTTTGCCCAACAGAAAGTTATTAATAACGCAGAGTACTTTTACTTAAACGGAGTTAAAGAGAAGATCTACTAAGGTTACCTGTTTTGTGTTTTGATAACCAAGTGAACAGTGAGTCCATCATGAATTCCATGCTGAGTCAAAGTATCTTGATCTTTTAAAATTTTTCCAGCAAATATCAACACAAGCTGATCAGTGTGGGACTTGAAACGCTTAGAAATTTCTTCCTTGAACTAAACAAAAAAATTAGTATTATACATTTATGTAATTAAATACTGAACTGCAATTTTTAAAAATAATTTAAGAACAATCTGGTTTTTACATTTGCTATATTACCTCACCTGTACTGCATATTCTGTATTTCACAAACTAGAAATACTTTTGTTTCCTGAACTTCTTTTTGTCTATAGGAAGATGGGAACTATTTCTTTGTCATTCAGAAAAGGAAATCAGAAGAATTTCACATCTAGATCATTAGTTGTATGAGTCATGACAACAAAAATCTGGTTTCTCTTGAAGACTACTGTGACTTCAATCAGGCATGCATCCATGATATAAATACATACTAGTATATACAGTACTTAAACATACCCATATGCATACACATGGTAAAGTACGCATATAATTATATACTAGCACATACATATATACAAATGTACAAACATATATACAAATGTACACATATACAAGTGACGCCATCCATTGCTGAAGAAATGATGATGAAATGTCACAAATGAGGATAAATCTGTCTAGACTTTTGCTGGAACTGAGTATACTCTCTCTTTAGATGTATTTTTGCTGCCTTTCTTCATGTGTCAAAACTAGCATTCCTTTGCACACAGACAAAAGTTATGCCTTAGGTGGCTCTGCTTTCTGATTCAATGCATGACACAGCTACTTCAAATGCAGTTGCAGCCCAGGGCAGAGTGAATAAACACATTTTTCATTTCATTGGGAAATCATTACCATACAAGACCTTTTACAAAAGAGGCTGCTTGCTAACTCTTAACTGTCAAAAACATCTTAAATAACAGATTCGGTTCATACACTTTATTTTCTTTTTGCTGAGACAGAATCACCTACACATATGGAAAACAGAATCCTAAAAACATTGTTGAAAAGGAATGTAAAGATCATCTAGTTCCAACTCCTCTGCCAAGGGCAGGGACACTTTTCACTAGATCAGGTCACTCAAAGCCACGTCTAGCTTTGAACACTTCCTGCGATGGGGCATCCACAGCTTCTCTGGGCAGCCTGTACCAGTGTCCTCACAGTAAAAAATTTCTTCCTAATATGAAAGAGGGTAAAGTCATCACCCTCATATCATCACTCCATGCCCTTGTAAAAAGTCCCCCACCTTCTTTCATGGAGGTCTCTTCTGACCACTGAAAGGCTGTTCTTAGGTCTCCCTAGAGCCTTCTCTTCTCCAGGATGAACAAAAGTCTCTCAGCCTGTCTTCAGAGGACATGTGCTCCAGCCCTCTGATCATCTTGGTGGCCTCCTCCCAGCTCACTCCAACAGGTCCATATCCTCCTGCACTGGGGTCTTCAGAACTGGATGCAGCACTCCAGGTGGAGTCTCATCAGAACAGAGCAGAGGGGCAGAATACTCCTTGCTTGCCCTGCTGGCCACACTGCTTTTGGGTGCAGCCTGGGAAACAATCAACTTTCTGGGCTGTAAGAACACACTGCTGGGTCATGTCCCACCTCTGTCCACCAGCACCCTCAAGTCCTTCTCCTCAGGGCTGTTCTCACTCCACCCTGTCTGTATTTGTATTTGGGATTGCCCTAAATCAAGTGCAGGGCCTTGCACTTGGCCTTGTTGAACTTCATGAAGCTCACATGAGCCCACCTATCCAGCCTGTCAAGGATGGCATCCCTTCCCTCCAGCGCCTCATTCACACCACACTGACTGGCACAGGTTGTTGGGCTGCACTCAATCCGACTGTCTGTGTTACTGACAAAGATGTTAAACAGTGCTTGTCCCTGTACTGATCCCTGAGGGCACCACTCATCACTGGTCTCCACTTGGACAATGAGCTGTTCACCACAACCCTTTAAATTTGTTTTTCACTGAGTAGTCCATTTGTCAAAACCAGTCCGTCCAATTTAGAGACAAGTCATGTGACACAGTGTCAAACACTCTACATATGTGCAGGTAGATGATGTCACTCATTCTTCCCTCATCCACCACCACTGCATCCCGTCACAGGCAACCAGCAGATTTGTCCTTAGTGAAGCTGGGTTGACTGGCACCAACCTTCTCCTTACCTTCCATGTTCCTTAGCATAATTTCCAGGAGGTTCTGCTCCATCATCCTGCCAGGCACTGATGTAAGACTGACCAGCCTGTATTTCCCTGGGTCTTCCCAATTTCCCATCCCAAAAATATATGTTTAGCCTTTTCCAGTCTGTGAGAACTTCCATGGGGAACTACCACAACTTCTCAAATACAATGGCTAGTGGCTAAGCTGCTTCCTCACCCGGTTCCCTCAGGCCCCATGGATGTACCTCATCAGATCCTATGGGTCTTGAACCTGATCTTCTATAGAGGATGGTTCTTCATTCTCCCAATCCCTGCCTTCACCAACTTGCGTAGTGCGGCTGGAGCACTTGCCAGCAAAGGGAAAGGCTGGGTGTCAGACAGTGGGTGCTGAGCCACTGTACTGTGCATCATTTGTTTCTCTTGGGTTTTACTCCTCTCTCCCTCTCACTCATTACTATTATTGTTATTATTATTACTGTTGTTGTTTTAAATATTAAACTGTTCTTACATCAATCCATGAGTTTTACTTACTTTTGTTCTGATTCTCTTCTATATTTCACTAGGCAGGAGAGAAGTGATGAAGCAGTTGTATGGTAATTGCTGGCTGAGTTTAAACCATGACAGATTATAATGACGGAAATTACTGCATATTCAGGCAGTTATAAAAAAATAATTTTGATGTTGTTTAGGTCTTCAGTTTGCACAACGTAACTAAATAACAGCATCAGTAAATTACAGTTAAAATACTTCATCCACTGGGAAAACCAAAAGCAGAAGAAGTTCAGCATCACTGGCTTGAAATTATGAGCATTTCTGTCCATTACCACATTACTGTGGTGACTCATCCTTTTAATTATCATCTAACAAGCCAACCAACAATGTCAGCTCATTTGCTTTATTGTTCTAAAATACAAGTTTTACTTCATTGTAATACTACTATGCCTTGTGGCATTACAAAAGTGTTCAGTCATATCTGGGCATAGGAAAGGACTCAAAGTTGTGAAAATAATGTTTCAACATACTTGACACCCAGTGTATTCAAGGAAACTAGTTCATTGTACTCCTCTGGTAACTGACTACAGTAAAGATAATGTAAAATCATGTCAAATTTTTACATAATTATTAGAAAAATATGTGGAGAGAAACACAGTGAGAATCAGACTAAAACACTGGACTAATGTCTAGACAGAGGCCTGGTTTTCCTAGGGAGAAAAGTAAAAAGCATTCCTAACCAGAATGAGTTGATTCAAGGTTACATTCTCCTCAAAGCATGGCAGCTTGTAGATATGACATGAATCAGAATAAATCCAAAGCTCATCTTGTTGAAATACTTTGCCCAAATTGCCATTTTACCTCAAGTTAACTTGTTTACATAAACCTTTTTTTTTTTGCTTTGAAATACAGGAGCAGTATAGTTTTTCATATTGAGAACACTCATTGGCTTTTTAGTAGCACACCAGCACTTCTTGTTCATACTCTCAATTCCATGCCAAATACCTCATACTCTCAATTCCATGACAGATAACCTTATCTTCATAGCAACTTTAAAATAATCACCATTAACAAAACTTGTCTTTTTTTGTTCTATGTTAAAATACATGGAAAAAAGCCCAACTCTCTGTGAAGCAAGCTAGGACTTTTACTACACCTCAAGTTGATTGCCTGTGAAGGTTTTTCAAGGTATACAGATGGACACCATAAAATGCTGATGCCTAGTGCTGAACAAATGCATACTGGTACCCAAGCTAGTTAAAGTAAACATTTTTCACCAAACAAAGCAAATATCTAAATACATATGAAGTAGAACAGCTGACTAAACCAGATATCGTTTTGCACTGTCGCTTTGCAGAGCAGATCCGTAATTTATATGTTAACCTATTAACATCTGACAACCTGGCCTTGGAAGAACCTGGTAAACAGTTACTCCAGGTAAAGTAAAAGTATTAACATTCAAACTCTCCTTTGACATATTACCACCATATAATGATTCAAAAGCTATTTGATGACATCAAAACCAGCAACTGTAATAATCTTACTATCCACTCACAAGACAAAACATTGTGAAAAAGTAATAAAAAGAAGAAAACAAATAAATTTAAAAATACTTTCCCAAATTCTCTCAACCTCAGCTTAGTAAGTCATATTTAAAAATTAAATTACAGTAACAACCTGGAAGAGGTCTTGGGCAATTAACATACAAGTCCCATTGAAAGTAACAGAAAACAGGCCCTTAAAACCTTCAACTACTTTGAAAATATTACGCTACAATTTTATCTATAGTACTGTAAAAAAAAAAGTAGGGTTGTTGACTCTCCCTACATGAAACTCTGTTTTGAACACAATAGAGGATAACACAGAAGCAAATGTTCATACATAGAAAGCTGAACTGCTGCTTTCATAGCCAGCAGTCCTTCAAATAGTTCTACTACAAAGAAAAATTTTGAAACAGCATTACCTTGTTCAACACTGCTGTTCCAAAATACACCCATAATATTAAAACTTTCAACTGTCTTTCCTAATGACATACACAGTTAAGCATATTGACTGGACTCCAGTCTGTCTTACACCCACACTGAGCAGAAGCAAACTTTGATGAGTTCCAGCTTTTATACAACAGAATTAACGGTTAAAGGTCATCTTGACCCAAGAAGTAAGGAACCAAACACACTCATGGCCACAGCTGATAGCTGTGGTTTCCTTTTGTGATGAATCATGACCTGGTCATCTTATGACCGACTTAAAGTTAGTCAGTAAAAACAGGGTTTCATTGCACAACTCTAGGACACTAGACAGGAAGGAAGAAAAGAATTTGTCATTTCAAGCAGGAATACAAGCACTTCTGGCCACAACAGATAAAGCAAATAGCTAGAAAGACCACATAAAATGAGGCTTCTATGTAAGAGTACGCTGTCTTTCATGTCTCAGCGGAGTTACTATCTTACGGTGGTTTTGCCAATGACCCATGCTAGTTTCACAATAAAATTATTTCCTCAAATGTCTGCAAGCAAATCAAACTCACAAACCCCCCACATTTCAAAACACAAAGTCAGATTCTTGATGAGCTTAAAAAGCTAGCAGCTCATAAAGGGTAAACTGCATCAGTGCATAGTAGTGTAAAGGGCTCATGACTCAAATTCTAGCCATTTCTATTCCTTCCAGGGATCCTTCAGCAAGCCACTGCACTTCTCCAAGCCCTTGTCTGGAGAAGCAATGCTTCTCCATAAAAGCACTTGCCAATCTACTCTCTCCCTAATTGTTATGTACCTGATCACTGGCAAAGCAACACAAACTGAAAACTCCATTTAGAATAAGCACCATCCTGGCTCAGGCCGGGCCAGGGTTCATTTTTGCAGTAGCCAGGAGGGGGCATGGCCAGGACCCAGAGGTTATTCTATACCACCTCTCATCATTGACTGGGGAAATGGAATCTCTTCCAGTGAGAAGCGGTTCCTTCTAGTCAAGAAAACATGGTGGAGGGAGATGTCCAGTATTGTCTGTTATCAAGGGAGTTTTTTCCGTGTGAATTTTCTTGCACCCTCTGTCATTAGTATTGTTGCTGTTAATATTTGTTTTCTTATCTCATTGCTGTTTCCAGTAAATTGTTCTTATCTCAACTTGTGATCTTGACCTTTTCTGCTTCCAACTCTCCTCTCCAGCATGCCTTGAGTTGACTGACAAGAAGAGTGAAAAGAGACAAAAGCTTTGCAAATTACAGGATGCCAAGATTCAACTCAACCCATTGAGGTGTTTGTGCTATGTAAAAATAGAAAATGCTTCAACTCCTCTCACTATTATTTTCATCTTGAAAACTCTCAACTGTATTATACAACTCTTAGCTAATTTATACGACTTTCAACATTTTTTAACAAATAAAGCACTGGCTCATGGGGGAGAAGGAGGGGAAAATGTGGCAGAGATAGAGAGAGTGGCAGTGTGGTTTGGAAAGTCTCAGCGGGGTCACTGATAAGGGAGTAACATTCCTAAGAAACAACAGCACTGTTTAGCAAGATCCAAAGTCAGTGTGTTACCAAGATTATTCTTGCACTTAATACAAAACACAGCACCTACTAATACAAAACATATCAACTACTAAGAATAAAATTAATTTATTTCTTATTTGTGGTTTTCTTATTTTACTCTGCCTGACAGTCATTTATCAGAAAACATTTGTTGAGTACTATGGTCAGATAACTGATACCTTTAAGTTACATCTAATAAGCCAATAGTCAGGAAAGTCAATATACCTTTACTTTTGAAGGTTCTTCTATCAAATAACCACCTACCATTGCTCTAAACAATTTTGATATCACAAAATGAGGGGGAAAAAAACCCCCAGGTTAAGAAATATGATAATCAGAGTATATCATGAGGCAGATTCCATTAAGAATCATACAGTTGTGTTAGAATGCACTGAGACACCAGACAATGGAAAACCTAACATTAAATGCTTCGTGTATTCAAGTGCCTTGAGAGACTTGAAAAACAACAGAAACCTGAATCACAGTACTGGAAACAAAGAACAGACAGGATTCCATTATACAGTTTCAACCTATTTTGTTTGTATCATTCAGTAATCCCTGGATTACAGAAAAACAGTGAAACGGAATTGGATCATGTTAAAAGAATTACTCTTATAAAGTAAAGTTTCTTAAGAAGTAAAACATTGCATAAAATATTAAAAGCATATGTAAGTCAGGAAAGATGCTCCACTACCAAATTACCCAAAGCTTTAACAACTTAACATTTGCACCTGTGTGATCTTTATAAAGCAGAAGACTACCAATTTGGGATTCCAAGAACCAGGCACAAAAATGAAACCTGGATTTACAGATTTGAAGTTCAACCATAAACTGCACTGAAATTTTAATCAAAAAATTTAGAAGCTCTCTGCTTGACAAAAATCAGTCTCAATACAGTAGATATATTTACACTAAAAATTAAGTAGCTTATGCGTTTAGTCCAGTGCAAAAACCACATTTGTGTTCATCTACTTTAAAAAACACACTAGAAGCTGTTAAAAATGCTGTTACTGAAAACTGTGTTCCATACTGAAGAGACATTCTATTTAAAAGTTGAAGCTAAATAAAAATGGGGAAAAAACCCCCCTAAACCTGCAAAAGGATCTAATCTGTTTTCTGTGGAACAAAATTCAATTTCACTAGGTCTTCCTGATGGGCCTGGCTCTGAAATTTTCATATAATCAAAGGACTGACAATCATTCTCTGCAAGAACTTCAAGCTTCTGAAATTATTAGCACAGATTTACTGTATCCACTGTTTGTTTGCCCAGCAGTTAATGACACAGCTAGGCATGTTACTCCATTTCAGAGCTGTACTGCTCACAGAATGGACAACTCGGTATCTTTCAGTGTCCTCCACACCCACTGACAGTAACTCTGCACCAGTTATAATAAACTCATGAATACTTCAAATGTCAACACAGGGCACTAAAACAGCACCAAGAAGCATCAGCAAGCTTTAACTCTTCTAAAACTCCCTCATTCTAAATGATGAAAGTAAAAAAATTGTTTTTCCATGTAACCAGTTCCAGCACCTCAACACTCAAACAATTCAAGTCATTGACTAAGACATGAAGGCATGAGTCACTCCTAAAATGAGTACACTTTTTCTTTGTATACAGGCTTTACCAAAACATTAAGACAACTCTGCTAAGCAAGAAATTGCAAAGACTGTATTGCCAAGAACTCAGAAAATAAACAAAAGGAAAAAAAACACAGGACAAGAGACAAACAGTTTTGGTGAGTGAGCTGGAGTATCAGCACTGTCAGGGTAAGTTAAAGCGAACAAGTGTATAGGTATTCATCTTTTACCCACCATATATTCATTAAGTCTCTGCTCTGAGCAAGACCAGTATCATACCTATAGGTATGCAAAGAATGCAAATATTTGGTCCTTGTCTTAATACTGAGCCAAACTGTGCTCAGCACAAATAGTTTTCAGAAAATAAAAGACAGATGGACAACAGTTGCAATCAACTGACCTCCCAGAGTAGCTTTGTACTTAGTTTATTTTCCATACCAACCTGCATACTCACTGTTCTAGCTGCACAACACAGGATCACAATAACAAATCTGTTCTACTGAAGTTTTCCAATACAGGAAAAAATCTTGACAGAAAAGTTGCAGACTTGGTTTACATTAATGGAGCAACACAAAATATATAATTTTTTAGCCCTATATTTGGCCCCGATGACTGAAATATTTCCCTAGAAAATCTAGGAAAACAGGTTTCTTTCTAGGTTCCTGTTCTAGCAGTATTCTGAAATGACTGTGAGGAAATAAACAACTCAATTCTTTAAGTTCTAAAGTTAGCTACAGAAATATACTGAGGGAGTTTCTTTTGCTAGGGCTTTTTTTGTTTTTCTTTCAGTCTACAAGTTACCGGCCCACCTATCTCAACTGTACAAACTACTTGCTGATCTCAGATGCAAGTTGCCTGGTATTTGAGATTAACCTATTTTCAAGGCTGGCTCTAGAAACATTACATCTACTGTTGATGCTTATTATTATCAACAGCTCATTTTTGCAGTTTAAGAGAAAAAGCCAATATTAGTCACATTACGGGGACAGTGCATTTTTTAGTGCTGTTACACTGCCTGGGACTTCAATCCAATGGTCAACCCAGCAGGGCAATCTTACTTCACAGGAATTAAGTCGTAACTGCAGATCTAATGTTTTAACAACAGTTCCAAAAGAGACAACACAGAGTTTAAGATATCTGTAGACAACAAAGACACCTGAAGTAATGTCCTCTGTTAATTCCCTAAACATGCATGACTGCTTTCAGTAAAAATTCATGCTCTTGATAGGTTGTATAATTATTTCAGTTTATGACGACTGTTTGATTGAAAACCTGGCAGCTCCAACAGTATTCAAATCTGAAACAAACCTATTAAAGTCAAATATATTACAAAATTCACAGCTAAAGTAAATCTGTTTATTATTTCCAAAGGACTCAAACTCATCGCTGACTGCTTTTCAGGACAAACACAATCCTCAGGTTAGAGTCAGTTTATCAATATCTTTTGAAATATCTTAACAAAACAAAAGCCCCAAAACTGCACTGACTTTTACAAAAACTGCATTGATGCTGCTCACAAATCTATGGAGGACAGAGAAGTGAAAAGCACCCCTTTCAGACTGAGACTGCTGGGAAAGCAGTAGACAACATTAAAAAGCAAACACAGTCATTTTACTTTTGGGAGAAATGTCTAGATCAAGCTTGCAGAGAGAGTAGCTTACAGTACACAACACTGCAGCTGCCAAAAGACTAGAGAAGAGAGCAGCTTCAATGCATTGGCATCTGGAGAAAACCTCAATGAAACTCAGGTCTGGGACACCCCCTAGTCCAAATGCTGATGTACAAAAGAAAAAAAAAACAACAACGCAAAACAAAACTGAATCTAGATTAGATGTTAGGACAAAAAAAATTGAAAGAAATATTAGAATTTTCTCTATTTACAGCAACTAGGTGAAATAAAAGTCACCTAGTTAGTCATAGTCTAGCTGAAGTGCTAGCACTACATTTGAAATTTCAGAGCCTTTACTTCATCTTTTGTATCTTCTTCTATTAACCAGACAGCGTCCTTCAGCTCACACTTAAGGAATGATGTCAAGTTCTGTATCTAGACATTAGTGCTTTCAGATATGTACTCTTTCTTTGATGAGGTCTGCAATACCAATGACACCAAAAAAAATTGTGGAATAGCACAAAGTTACCGCATTAAGAGCCATTTCTAGGAGAAAATTGGGAAATACTACAGAAAATGAAATAAGTTCTGAATCTAGCAAAGACTGCATCCTTTAGAAGCAGGAGACTCTGTGTTTTTACATTTTTATAGCATCTTTTCTATGATTTGCTGCTTTCTAGTTTAAATAAATGAAGCTGTAGTCAACAATTGCACAGCAAACCCTCTACAAAACCAGAAGACTTGCAGGAAACGGTGTTGATGAATCAGCAGGTGTCACAAATTTGAGGCAGAGGCAGCTGGGGCACAGACTTTCACAAAAACACACAAAATCCCTAACAACTTGGTTATCTGACAGTAGTGCCATGCTAAGTACCATATCCATAACTAGCACATTTAAGTACAGGAGACTGCAGATTTTATGAAGTACAGTCTATGACTTCCCAAACTTGAAGGCCTATTTGCTGTTTTTAAAGACAGTGTCAGATCAAAATAACCACTGGAAATACCACATATGTTTTCTACAGTCCTGTTAGCCAGCCAGTGATACAACTACCACCAAAACCAGCCAGATCAACATGACAACTCACAGCTAGAAAATGAGAAAAGAGAAGGCTCTGGGATGGCCTAATTGTGGTCTTCCAGAACCTGAAGGGAACTTACACAAAAGATGAGGCAAGACTATTTGCAAGAACATGTGCTGACAGGACAAGGGGCAATAGCTTCAAACTGAAAAGAGAATAGGTTTACATTAGCGATTACGAAAAAATTCTTTACTGTGGGGGTGGTGAGCCACTGGAACAGGCTGCCCGGAGAAGCCCATCCCTGGAAGTGTTCAAAGCCAGGCTGATGGGTGGTTTGAGCGACCTGGGCTAGCTGAAGGTGTCCCTGCCTACGACAGGGGAGCTGGAATGGGAAGATTTTTTAAGGCCTCCTTCCAACCCAAACTATTCTATGGCTCAATGCCTTCACGAATGAGCTGCATCCACCTTCCGAGCCGGCCTTCTGCAGAGCAACAGAGAGAGAAGTCGGTGAGGAGCGTACGAGGTAGCACGTTTCTCCACTACACCCGCTAGCCCCAGACGGCAGCAGTCCTCTCCTGGGCCGGGATCGGTGCTGGTGCTCGCCCAACAGCCCCCGCTGCGACCCGGTCGAGCAGAAGCTTTTTTGTTGCGGGGAAGGGCCCTCGCCCCGCGCTGCCGGAGGCGGGAGCTTCTGGCCGGCGTTCCCCTCCCGGGCGGCGCTCCGCTCAGCCTCGGCCGCAATGTGGGCCCGCCGGCCCCCTCAGTCTGCTCCGCCACCCCTCACCTGCCGGATGCTGCTGGTCTCGGAAACGGCGAACTCCTCCTTCTCCTTAGGAGTCTTCACCGTGACTTTGATGATCCGCGGCTCGGAGGCACCGGCGGAGTCGCAAGTGGAGGAGCCCGGGGAGCCTGGAGAGCCCCCCGCAGGCCCCTCCGCTCTGTCCGACATTGCCGTGTGCGAGCGGGGCGGGGCAGGGCGGGGCGGGGCAGGGCAGGGCAGGGCGGGGCGGGGGCAGGGCAGGGCAGGGGGCCTGGCCGGCAGCTCCCGGCGACTCCCGGCGGCTCCAGCCGAGCGCTCGCGCCGCACCTGCGACACCGGAAACGGCCTGGCCCGGCCGCCGCGCGCCGTGATGACGCAGCGCAACGGGGAAGTTACTGGAAAGGGACACCGCCCATGCGCGCGGCCGGCAGCGCGCGCGCCCCCGAGGGGCTGCGTGTGCCCGCGGGGACTCGGCCCGAACCGCGTGACTCAACCGGAGCCTCCCCGCGGCCTTTTTAGCTTTGGGGTGTCACATCCCTGGCATTTGCCTATCTCCAGCCTCCTGGATGGAGATGTGAGGACACGTCTGAAATGCTGTGTCCGGTTCTGTGCTCCTCAGTTCAAGAGGAGAGAGACAAGAGAAGCAAGGAGCTAATGGAGAGGATCCAGCTGGGGATCACAAAGACAGTTTGGGTTTTGGAACATCTCTCGTATGAGGAGAGACTGCAGGAGCTGGGCTTGTTTAGTCTGGAGAAGACTGGGGGGGGATTCATCAATACATATAAGTACCTCAAAGGTGGGTGTCCAAGAGGACAGTGCCAGACTCTTTTCAGTGGTATGCAGAGACAGTACGAGGAGCAATGGCCATAAACTAAAACACAGGAAACTCCACTTCAGCATGGGGAAGAACTTCACAGTGAGAGTGGTAGAGCAGAGCACAGACTGCCCAGGAAGGTCATGGACTCTCCCTCTCTTGAGACATTAAAAACCAGTCTGGACGTGTTTCTGTGTAACCTGCTATAGCTGACCCTACGTTGGCAGAGGGCTTGGACTGGATGATCGTCTCCAGAGGTCTTTTCCAACCCTAACAGTTCTGTTACTTTGTGTGATTTTAGATTTTAGTCCTGTTTTCCTTTGTGTGCTTTAACAACTTAAGTTAAGGTGGTTAAAAGGGGTACTTACTTCAGTGGTACACCATTAGTAATGCTAAGGTGATACTATAAGTATTAGACCAAGCCTTGTCAACAAATTTTATCACACTTTCACTATGACAGGATCCAAGGAAATGGTCTGAAGTTGTGTCAGGGAGGTTTAGGCTGGATAGTAAGAAATTTTTTTTTGCCCAGAGGCTGGTCTGGCCCTGGAGGAGGCTCCCCAGGGAAGTGGTTACAGCACTTTTTGTGGTCACTGACGCCTGCTTTTGCTGATCCCTTTGCTGGTGATTTTGTTGAATGACATAAACCATCCAGTTGCAACAGCCCCTCACCTGCCGTTCCAGGACTTTCCACTCCCACAGGCAGCACAAGCTGACACAAGTCACAGAGGAGCTTAGTATTTATTGTCAGATGCAATGGATGTATGTTTTGGATTTTCAGTAAATGCATTCAGAAGGTCACCAGGAGTTTCCCCACTAGGGTCTGGGAGTGCAGGTGCTGGCCATGCAACTGTGGTTTGCTGGAGCTCCAGTCTGTAAGAGGGGTTACAGAGGCCTGGTCGTGAGATGCTAGGGTTTGACATTGCAAGAAAACTAACTTGGCATAGTTTGAGAACCTACATCAGTGAAATAATTCAGTACCTGTTGCTTTTGAGTTACTTGGCCCCAGTTAAAGAGTAATAAATACTAGACAGTTACTGCTTTAAGCTGGAAATCACATCTTCCTCAAACATGGACCAAAAAAACCTCAAACACAAATTAATTTGCATTACCAAATTAGGCATTCTCCCCAAGTATTCTTGCCTCTCAAGAAATTCAAGATGTCTGTTCCTGTTTTGGTGTAAAATACACGTGTGGCTTTGAACTGTAGAATCAAATGTCCTTTTTTACTTAGATGATAATGGATGTTTCCCACAGTAGTCTGAGTCACGAGACGATTTGCTGGTTTGGTCTGCTCTCTTGGGATAACATCTCAGACACCCTTTGTAGATAGGTTCAGCTAGTACTAAAAAAAGTGTAATACAGCATGGTAGACTCTAAAACTCTTAATGTTTTTATTAAAACAATTTAAGACCTGCTAAGAGACCTGAAAATAGGAATATCAAAGATTGGCTGAAGGGAGTTCCAGGTTTGGCCTGTTCTAGAGCTTCTCTTTGTTGCAGATAAGAATGATTCCAGGCATATTCAAGTATTAAGCCTGTCTTTGGTCACATATGTTCCTCTTGCCCACTGATTGTGACGTTACAAGGCACCGACTTCTGCTGCAGCAGAATACTTGGACACGTGCCTGTGCCACATTGTCTGTGTCAACAGTCTTGTTGACTGGCAGAGTGAGGGACGTCATACAGTAGCACCCTGCACTGCAATCAAGCAGGCTGTTCACAGTTTATAGATATAGCTCATGCTGATTGTATCATTACATAAGCACACTTTTTACAAGAGTAGCACAACTTCTACCTTGTTATAGCTATCAGAAGTTTACAAATTAGAGGAATAATCATTTATGTTATTTATGAAGTATATTTGTTATAAGTGGCAAGGATACTAAAAATTTATAAAAAATAACTTGGAAGTTATTGAAAGTTCTTACCTAAGCAAGGAGTGGACTTTAACAAGGAATGTTTTTATCTTCATGTTAATTTTGATGCAGATAACAGGAATATGGGATCTCATTGGCCAGAACTGATAACGTCCAGATGGAAAATACCCTAAACTAGAATGACATGCATGTGGGTTCTCAATCAGCTAGTTGAGAATAAAGCTCATAAACAATGCATGGAAAATGAAAACGATACAGCAAAGAATTTTGTGTTCTTAATCCTCTTAGCCTGATGCATTTTTAAAAACACTTCTTTCTTTCCTCTTGGTTTTCCTTTTCTTTCCCACTTTCTTCCACCTGTGCTTTTATTCCCCTCTCTAAAACACTTGTGCAATGTTTTTTCACTAACTTCTAATATTAAAGAATCAAATTCAGTGTGTTTATTAAAGAGACCAGCTTAATATTTATGCCATTTCATTTTCCTCACCTACGGTTACTGGTGTTTACTGCAGAAGTTCAGCTTAATTCCCAACTTGGACTAGACAGCATCAGTTTGGGGGTTTTTTCCATAGTTCATTGCTGTAACCAATGCAAAGCCATCTAAATTGGCATCAAACAAACTGAAAATGGATATGCAGTGACCAGAAAGTACTTTGAATCATAGTGAAAGTAATGGCTTACATCAAGTTGAATCAATTTAAGAATATTAGGAAAAGGTTTTGAACCAGTTTGGCTGAATTCTGTTTAATGTTTTACCTGACATTAGTGACACGATTTTGAATTTAGATGAGGCCTCAGGTGGTCTAATGACAGTAAAACTTACATACAGTATCTCTGAAGTTCTACTGGAAATGACACAAAACATTCCTTGTATTTCTGAATATTCAAACCAAAACATAATATAAACACCTGTGATTTATTTTTAATGTAAAAGGGAAGGGTATAGACTTCTACTCTCATATGGCATTAAAAAGATATTCTGTATTTTTTTCCCCATTCCTGATTTGCCAGAACAATTGTTAGGGCTCTTGCTTTAGACTCAGTTAAAGGGATTATATTAAAAAAACTTCATGCTAAAGTGTAACTGAGTAGACAGCAATTATTTCCTGCTATGGGTAGGGGGCTTACTGTGTGGATTCTCTGCCTTTAGTACAGCAAATCTCAAGCCCTTTTTAGTAGACATGCTCATGGTCTAAGTGCTGGCTAAATGCACCCACTAGAATTATTTACTCCTTTTCTGCTGTGAGATAGGATTAGGAGAAGAGCAAAGCAGGCTTAAACTTTAAGGAGTAAAAAGAACACTTTATTACAAAACTACAAGGAAAAGAAAAAAAAATAGTAAGAATCAGAAACCACAACCTTCTTTTCTTTCCTACTGACAACATACAGAAACAAAACTTTAGGACTTAGGTCAGTTGACCACTTCTAAAATAGTCTTTGATCAGTTCTTTTAGGGAGAGGACTCTCTTTTTTCATGTCATGGGGACTTCTCCACAAGAAAACAGTTCTCTTGTGGCTTCAATTCTAATGAATAGCAGCCACCCAGAAATCAGCATTCCTGAAGTCCTTCCCATTTCATGCAGCCTTCCTACAGCTGTATTTATGGGTCATGTCAAATGTGACTGCTCCTGTTTTAAGGTCACTAGAATTTGATCTTACTTTTGTTAACTCCTCCCTTGGAAACCCCTACCCCACAACACCCTATATAACCCCACCACCCTGCCCCTTCCCTTCTACTTTGCCTTCAACCCCTCGCCGGCCTGGGGTGTGGGGGAATAAATGGATTCCTGGAGCTTAACGAAACAGAGACTTGTCTTGTCTGTATCCTTGCTGGCAACTGTAACCCCCCTGGACACAATGATCACTGTTGCCAGGATGCAACAGTCAAACTCATGGGGTACTATTTTAAGGCTGAGCTGTTCAAAGCAAGGTTCTCTTCATCTATCTCTGAGATCATCTTCATCTGTGGGAACAGAGGTCTTCTTCCCTAGGGGCAAATCTTCATCAGTCATCTTCCTTTCTGTTCAAGCTTCTCATGCAATCACAGCTACTTCAGCATTTACTTGCTTTAGCACAAATGCCTTCGGTCATATCTGCAATTTGAACACTTCATCTCCCCATATTGTTTTCATGAATTAAGGCATATTCTAGTGTATCAACAGTCCATCACCATGGCCTTGTAAAAGAGTTTCAGCCTAAAACTAAGGCATTTCCTCATTCTCCTCCCATCTGGGACTTAGGTCCTCCTTTACTGACCTTGGTGTCTTCATGTTGTCTCTTTACCTGTCTCTCACTCTGTCCTTTTTTCTTACTTGAGAGAGGATCAGTGCCTTGTAAGTTTCATCTGTGCAATAAAAGAGCTCATATCTCGTCCAGGGCCTGTAGATGGTCAAGATGGTCAGCACTGGCTGAAGCAGTGACAATGGTGGATTTCAGACCACGCTGGGGGCTGTGCCAGGATCTCAGGGGCCCAGCCAGAATGGCCACAGCCGTTCTGGCCACATGGCTGGTCTCAGGCCCGTAACTGCATTTAATTCCAGCTATGGGTCAGCTTGACTGCGCTCGGGAGGAGGGAACCGGCCTGGCAGCAGGACATTAACAGCTGCTGGGGCCCGGCCTGGCCAGGATGGGGACCCTCGGCCTCCCCTCCCCCTGCTTGGTGGTTTGGACAGGGCCCTGTGAGCTCCCTGGGAAGGGGTCCGGCCCCTTGGCAGGGCTCACCTGGCCCAGCCCAGCCCAGCCCAGCCCAGCCCAGCCACATGGAGGAGGCTGGGCCGGGCCTGTTACCTATTCCCAGGCAGGAAGAAGAAAGTTTCCCGGGGTTTGTTAGATTTTTAACATGTGTGTTCACAGAGGCATGTCCAGCTTTCTAGTGGTTTAACAAGGTGTCAATATTCAAAACTAGTCACTGATTGGTTTTGTCAGACACGGAGGAGACTCTTAACAGCTCCTCTTAGAAAAATCATTTCCATGGGTGGCTTCTTCCTGCTCACTAAATGTCAATCAATGCAAAACCAGCACACTTTAGTACAGCAAATCTCAAGCACATGCCCTTGTTAGGTCTCAACAAGAAGGCAGCATCCTTGCCAGGTCTTCAATAATTCTGATAAATTAAATCATCTTGTCTCACTTTCAGTGAGATTTGGTTTTTGGTGATTGCTTTTCTAGTTCTTACAAGGAATCACCTATTCAAAATTCTAGGAAAAAGGATCATCGCTATCATTATCTCAATTCATTAGCAGGTGTTTTCCAATTGTACTCTATATAACTTTTGCCCTGATCTGAGTTATTTTTGTTAGTTTGATTCACTAAAATCATATTTAAAGTTTTATAGTTGTCTTTAGTCATATCCATCCCAGAATTCTTTCCTCCAGGTCCTCTCTACATGTACACTGTGCTTTGGTCTTTCCAGCAAGCCTCTTTCTCTCTCTAACCTCTGTTATGTGAAACTTTTTGTTTTGTTGGAAAAGCTCCTCTCATTTTAGAACTTTAACTGCCTATTTAAAGCCTAAACTCTTTCAATGTTCAGTGAATGAGAGCTTTTTGATCTTCATCTCTATTCTGGCTTTCTCACCTCAGCCTTAGTTATGAGGGTTTGATTTTTTTTTTAATTAACCTTTTTGATAAAGGTTTTATTGTGTTGTGACACAATTTACAGCTTATTTCAAAGTAACTAGAACAGATAAAAAATAGTGTTGAAGATTTGTACAGGAAATCAAAAGAATAACAAAGCTGTCTATTTACATACAGTCACATTCTAAAGTAATCATAGTGAGAAAATAATATTGGAACAATTGCTTAATTTTCCAAAGAAAGCATACAAGGAGTATCCTTTCTGAAACAGACTGCAACAGCTACAAAAAAAGCTTTGTCTTTGTGAACCTTCAGTTATTACAAATGTAAAAGGAACTAAATATGAGAAAGTACATTTTTTTTCCAAGAGACAGAAAGAATTTAAGAGTAAGAACAACATAGAATAGAAAAAAAACCCAGCTGATTGAAGAATTTCTGTGTAATTTATATTGGATAGATTAATTCTATACTGGACAGGCTAATACAGCAAGTGGTGAACAGGGAAGGGAACGTTTTGAGTAAGAACTGTATTCAGCATTGTCCACGTTAGAAACGTTTGTGTCAGAAGGAACCTTTCAACATCTAAGTGTGTTATGTACTGTCTTGGCAGTCCCACTGCCAAGGGCAGGGACATCTTTCACTAGGTCAAGGTGCTCAAAGCCCTGTTCAACCTGACCTTGAACACTTCCATGAATGGGACATCCAAAACTTATTGTTATCCAAAATCTATTTCCAACCTATTTGTTTTCTTAAATTCTATTCAGATTTTTTTTGCATTTAAGAGCTACATATTGTTGTGAATATTTCTGTACATTCAGTCCAATACTGAAGTAGTTTAAAAAACCTGTATTTTCTCAGTTTTAAGAGACACTCCTTTGAAGCTGTGGTATAACAAAATGGAGACCTGTACTTTGCTATATTTTCTCCTATTACATACAACTGAAATTGGAAATCTGATTCACCACCAGAAAGAAAAGACTTGTTCATTAATAATTACATGGACTGCCATTCACCACAGTGGCTAAGGAAAATTGCCTTCTTTCCCTGTTTTCAGTCTGTGTTACCATTGTCTAGATAGTACGTAAAGCAAAATCAAAAAAATTTCCACTAGGAATTGGCACTGTAACAAAATCCAGTAAAGCAGTATAGAATTATTTTAAATTATTTTATTACTATTTTTATTATTGTTTAAGTACACTGAGTAGACTGACAGATTGGAAGTTCTCTGATACTTCAAAAAGTATTTTTACTCACACTTAGTAAAGACATGAACTTTGTTAACAGCTGTTTTCCCTTGAATTCTTCAGAAGCAACTTCTGCTTCCTCTTGACTGGATAATAACAAGCAGCAAAGCAGCACTGTTATGTAAAATAGCAGATGAATAACTAAACCTTACAACTTTTCAGTGCCTAACATACGTAGGCAACATGGTTTTACAGCACCAGCAACTTGCAGCATGAACATGGTAAAAAGTTATCAGCACCTCATATTTTGCCCTTTCTATTCAAAAATTTCACCATCTACAAAAACTTCAGAGGTACTTGCTGTTACTCTCATCTGAGAAGGTGCTGTTAATACAAGGCTCACCATTCTAACTTGTCATGTATCCTAGTAGGCAGTCTAAAAACAACTGAACCATGACAAATATGAAATTATTCATATATTGAAAAACAGTCAGCAACTACACTAATACAACACACAACAGACATTCTACAAATTTTACTGCAATATTCAGACAGGGATTTTATTATTTCTAAAGCTCAGTAACAAATTAGGGTTTTATTGAATTGTATAGTAACACATTTAATAATGTACTAAAAAGAAAAATAACTAAATGCAGAGTATTTCTTATAAAACTTACAAATATATGCATTGGAAAAAGTTGGAAATTCATGGGGGTCTTCTCCCTTCTTCCCACTACTACAATTTGCCAAGGATAGGTGTTTCCCCACATAGATACATATCCTAACCTTCATGCTTCTTTGTATATTAGACACAGAATAATCTTTCCCACACTCATGTATAATCCAGTGTCTAGAATATGCAGGTTCACAGTTTGATAGTGTACTTTATAGTGATGAATGTGTAGGCTCATTATCTTGCCTAGAGGGAAAGGGCTGAGCCCTCATTCACTCTGGGAGTAAAGGTACGTGATCAGCATCTCTCTGTAGGAAGGCATGGCACTGAGTGGAAAGAAACAGAAGCACCCGTTCAGAGGAAGAGCCAATCTTGTTGAGTCTTAAAAAAAAAAAACAAACCAACAGGCCAAGAAGGCTATACTGTGTATGTGAGATGTTGTGGTGACATTGAGAGGTATCAAACAACAGAAGCAGTGATGAAACTGAACCTTCTTTTCTCCTCCATGTGAACAGTTCTGTTGTACATTTGGATTCTGGCAAGAAGGACATGGAATAATTAAAAACTTATACTAACAGTTGTTTTTTGTTTGCTCAGTTGGTTGGGGGTTTTTTATGTCAAAGCACAAAATGGCAATAGAGATCATTTATATTTCCCTTCAAGTGTGTAAATGCTCTCTTTCAGCTTTGCTAAAGTAAGATAGTAACTGGAAGTGTGGCATTTTTCATTGACGATCTGCCAGAAACTTCTAAGAAATCAAATACATGGCATGTAACAAAGCTGGTAATTACAATACCATTTAGATGCTTTCAGACAGCAAAATTCCTTTGCCTTAACCATAACAGTTTGAGGTTGGAGATGCTGAAATTATGTTACAATACAGAGAAAACAGAACAAGAATTTAAACACTGGCACACCACTGCTACAGCCATAAACAAATGTCTCTCACTTGAAATGCGGGTAGAGGTAGAATATATTCCTGAAGAACAGTTAATTCAGTAAAAATACAATGTTTTACAGCTATCTGACACAGTTCTGTGCATTCACCACTCTTGGTCTACTGACAATTGCATAAGCATTATGAGATAATATGCTTACATTTAGTGGATGAGAGTAATTACTCAGATGACTCTCCAAGAAGACCCTTCAGTTTCTTCTTGAGCTCTCTGCTGGTTTTCTTATAGAAAAATAAATCTTTTTCCAATTGCTGGATTTTTACTTCATACCCTTTCAGGGTTTCTGCAATACCTTCACTGTTTTGTTCTAGGAGAAATAAAACTAGTTTAAGAACCAAATATCTGTGTCAAAAATCAAGGTTCCCAACTAGACAGAGTATCTTGATGGCATTTTGCTTGCAATGTGCATGTTTTAACTAACATGAAATAAGATCAACAAGGCTGTGCCAATCCCACTTTTTAGTTGTAATAGTATTTAGAAGATCAAAGTCAACAGAACTGGTATCCTACAACTTTTCAGTATCAGTAAGTTCAATATGACAATACAGAAATTCTGATACTGCTTTTAAAAAAATTCAATTTTGCACTCAAATGGACACCGTGTGTCTGTTCCTTGACATCTTACATAGCAATAGAATTAGTGACAGCCAAAATATATGTCTGAACCTTACTCTTTTTTTCAGTTGGAATACAGTATTTCTCTGTTAATAGCCAAAGAATATACTTGGTGTATAATCCCTGCCCAAGAAGAAAATACCTTTGAAATGATTCAATATAAACTGTATTTTTTTCTCATGTTCTTGGCGCTGGTGAGTCAGCTGTCTGTCACACTGCAACTTGATGTGTTCAAGTGCAGATTCTAATTCACGCATCATGTTTTTCTGGTGTATGGACTTCATTTCTTGTTCTTCAATCTGCACTTGTAATTTTCGTTCAGACTCACGTAGGCCAACAATCTGAGAAAGAAACACACTTGTTTTGATTTATCAAACCATTTTAAGAAAACCTTTTACTCTTCAGCCTAATAGATTAAAATATACAAAAGCATTGGATCTCTACAAGTAATTAAGCTTATACTGGAAATAGACTTGCCACTGCTACAAGCTGACACTTCAGAACTGGACTGTAGAATTTTGATCACATGGTCTAGTGGATTTTTTCAATACCTGTGCAAAATTTAAACTGAAAGAATATTGCTTTCTGGATTCTGAAAAACTTCCAACCTGCATCCCACAGACAACTTTTTTTACAAAATTACCAAAGGTTCACCCAAGGTCACAAAGACACCATGCCATAATGCATTTAATATTTATGTTTCCAGATGTCAGTATGATTCCTAAGCATGTAGCTGCACACACTGCAGAGAGTGTATGCAAAATCAGTTTATACTGGCGTTGTGGTTTGACACTGGGTAAAAGCCAGGCACTCACAAAAAACCATTCATTTTCCCCTGCTATAGTTTAGCAGAGGAGGAGGAAAGAAAAATTAAAGGGCTCATGAGTTGATATAGGGACTGGGAGGAAACACTCTTAAGGGCGAAACAGGCTCAAATTTAAATGGTATAATGCAATATTTATTAACAGAATTAAAAGAGGATAATGAGAACTAAAATAAAACCTTTAGAACACCCTTTTTCCCCACCTCCAACCCCTTCTTCCTTCCCACTGACAGTGCAGGGAGGCAGGGTGTGAAAGCTTTGCTCAGTTTTTTCACTTGAAATCTTTTTTCAGTTCACTTTGGGAGAGGATTTTCTTTTCCTATGCTGTGGGGTCCTTCCCATGGGAGACAGTTCTCTGTGAAGTTTTCTAGCATGGTTCTAATTTTCACAAGTAGCAGTCCCGCTCGACCTACTGTAACATGAGTCCCTCCCATGGACAATGCAGTCTTCCCAAAACTACATAGCATGGGTCATTCAGTTCATGGAGTGTATCTTCTAAGGATGAGGTGTTCTAGTTTGGAAGCAAAGGCTCTCTTTATCTTCTCTCTCTATTCGAGTTTCCCACTAATTTACAGCTTTTCAGCATCCACTCACTCCAGCATGAGCATCTTTTCTCATGGGCTATGAGTGGATCTCTGCATCCCCCTATGCACTTCAAGAATTACAGGGAAACTGTTATATTGTAGCCCTCACCACAGCTTGTAGAAGAATCTCAGCTCCAACATTTGGAGCACCTCCTCTCCCTTCCTTTCACTGACCTTAGTATCACCATGTTGTTCTCCTCACATGTCTTCACCTCCTTTTTTCTGACTCAGAAGAAAATTGTTGTCCATAGTTTGTTCTTAAGTTCTATCCATCGAAAAGTTTTTACAGGGTTTTGCAGCACTAAAAGATTGATCTTGTACTGGGCCCTGTACTGGGGAAACGCTCGCCATGCCCCTTGCTGTTGACAACATGGTCCCTGCCACCGCCACACAGGCAGTGCCAGCCACTGTGGTGCTGCCACCATTCAGCACCTCTCTTCATGCGGGGTGCCTGAAAGGAGAAGCCACTACCACTGTCCCTGCCTTTCTGTCTGCAGCATAGCTTGATAAAAGCAGCTAAGCAGGCACACTTCACTGCGGACTGTGCCAAGATGGCTGCTGCCACCCTGGGAAAGAGAAGCTGTCGCTGCCACCCCTGCCTCTCTGTCTGCGGCACGGCAGGCTACAAAGCGGCCAGGCAGGCACAGCTCACCGCTGGCCATGCTGAGATGGCAGTGGCCATAGCCCTTGGAAAAGAAGAACTGCATACAATTTTTTTCCTTCTTAAATATGTCATCACAGAGGCATTACCAACCTCTCTAATTGGGCCAGCAGCATTTCCTTTGTCAGAGCCTTCAGAGGTTGGCACTGCTGGATATAGTAAAAGCTTCAAGCAGCTTTCTCTCAGAAGCCGCTTCTGTGGCTTCCTCCACCCCCACTAAAAGCCAGGCTTTTTGGTGTTAAACCAACACAACCAGATTAAGGAAAAAGACAATAGGAATAGCAGCCTGAGCTTTATGAAGCTTTCTGAAAGCCTGCAATCAGGAAGGACTTGAATACAACACCACTATTTAAATATGTTGTTTCTCCGCAAGTTAGCAACACAGAACACTGAAAAGGGGGAAGGTAATTTCCAGATTTGCAGTACCTTTCAAGCTAATGACAGCAAAACAAGATATACAAAATTAACCCACAAGTATCCTGTTCAAGTTAACATAAAAATTAAAAATAATTTAATTGCAAATCTATGTAACCTGAAGATATATTTACCAAAAGCTTCTTAAATTTATTTTTATTTCTTGCCACCATCTCAATATCTAGAATAGTAATAGAAAATGGGAATAAATATTACTCATTAGCCAAAACACACCTTGTTGAAATAACTGATGATGATAGCTCTGAGCTCAGAAGCAGACAGGGAAACTAGTTTCCCTATTACATTATGCTTGCTCTGTGAAAGACTCTGAGAAGATGACCTAAGTAAGTGCTGGCGATTATAAATACTTTCATTCTTGTAATCAATTGCAGCTACAAGGGCTTCAATTCCTTCTTCTAGCTGGAATAGAATATGTTCTTCCTACAGAGAAACACATGAGTGAGATCTTTAAAAAAAAAAAAGCTCAGAATTAATCTTTCAAGGCATCTTTAACTTCATTCTCAAGAGCAAACCTACACTTAATGGCAAGATGAACTAGTTGTAGCATGGAGAGTGGAGTGGAGAAAATAAGAGGTAGAGTGCGAATCTAGAACATTTGTCTTTTCTTGCTGTAGAACTCTTACCACAATACAGAGGTTGATCAAATGGCTCATCACAAAACTAGAAGTCATGTTTCTCTTTTTATCCTTTCCTCATCCTCACCACAGTTTGACTTCTGCTATTATTTTTTCTTTTTTGTATGTACTAGTTTTCTGTTGGATTAATGAATTATTCAATCAGTCAGTAAGGAGTTTTGTGACCATGAGTTGTGCAGGGAAGTGGCAGAAATGCCTGGCCTGAAGCACTGCAGATTTTAATGAGTGAGGCAAGTAGGGATCTTTCTGGAACATTATCACCTCAGGCATAGTCTCATATTGCTTCTCAGGACCTAAAAGTAATCTGTGCATTTTATGTGAATTTATCTTCGATATAATACTGATCAACTCCAAGTAATAGGTCATCCATGTAATATGACTTATTTTCACTATAAAAATATGTGGTCTTCCAGATAAAGTTTGCTTTTTCACAACATTCTATGAAAGAATCAAGGGGCATCACCATGTGAATACATTGCTTGTTCTGTATCCTGACATTAAAATACCTGCCTGTGGTAAACTGATGAATTTCTAATTCCCTTACTTCTCATTATATGACTCTTAGACAAATAGAGTTTGGCAAGGCACTATCTGACTTATGTTCTTCTGATCTTAAACTTCATTCACCAGTACATAATTGGTGCTATCATAGCAATATTCTAAAATTGCTATTTACAAAAGTATCTAACTTCTCCTTACTTCTAGCTTACCTGATATTTGTAAACGTTTTAGGTTCTGACTGGAATTCTTTATTATTAAACAATACCTAAAGCCTGTATTTATCTCAGAGGTTCTTACTTACTTCAGTTGACAACACTTTACCATCTTTCGGTTTCTCATCCGTACTATTTCTCCTTCTGAGCAGCTGGTCCCTTTCTGTTTGGAGAGCCTGAATTTTTTCCAAAATGTCTGACTTGTCTTCAGTGGTGCTGCCCTGAAGCTGCATACTTTTATCACATGGATCCTGATCCAGCATACTTAAGTGGGTAGACAAGTTCATACTGTCTTTGTTTAAAGCCTAAAAAAAACCCCACAGCAACCACAGATACAAAAAATGAGATATTCTTTTCCAGTAAGAGAAAATTAGGTGACACTGTCACATTCTGAAGTGAAAAAATTGCTTGTTTCTTGCAATGGGACCTCATTTACTTTGAGTGGACAGATGCCATTAAAAAAAAGCAAAACAAAAATGCTCAATGTGCAGTTTTCTACATAATAAAAATTAAAGGTGCTAGTCATTATATGTAACAATGATACTTTGTTCTCACTCTTTCTACTGAAAAGTAAATATTGCAAGGTATTTCCCTGCTCTGTTCTCTAGATTGCAGAAGGACTTAGTCATATTCATAAATAATGTATCATAGATATCATATCATTCAATGCTCTGCAAAAACAGAATTCCACAGTTCAGAATTGTTTTGGTTTTTGTTTTGTTGTTGCAATTTTGGGGAGAAGAAGTGAATAAAAATGATTGTGTTAATTACATTTTAAATGCCAATTGGTCAAGCTACATAATATCTACGTCACAGTGGTATAAACACAGGAGGTCCCTTGAGCCTCCTCTGCTTATCTGATCTTATCTGCCCTCCCCCACCACCAGTCTTTCAGTTAGCCTTATGATTGTGGTGAGTTTTGCGGTTTTTTTCTTGAATCACCTGGCTAGACCTCAGTTTCTTGATTTCCAGGTGGCTTTTCTCTTGCAATAACGCTTCTTTTTTTGCTACAATGGCTTCTCTTTTCTTTAAGTCTTCTTCTAGTTCTGCTAACTGTTGGTGCTGTTGAAGAATTCTTTCCATTTCTTCATCCAGCCACTTCTTCTGCTCTTCTAATGTCTAAAGTTTCAAGAGAGACCCAGAGAGCATTAACCAGGACATTTTGAGTCAGAATGTTATGATTATGTTTTACCTTTCTTCGAAATTACTGAAAAAATTTTGGAAGACATTAACGTTTCTAATGTCAGTATCAATTCTGCAACAGAATCCTTACTCAGAATAAGACAGAAACTGGACTGACTTAAAAGGGACCTTAGCAATGTTACGTTGCCACACCTCATATAAACAAACTTGTGTCAGGTGTAGTATCTTTTCTAAAGGATATCTTTTTTAAAATTAGTTATATAAATAGATGTCATCTACCCAAGCACAGCAAGTAAGTTTAAATAGGTTTAGAACCACGAGAATTGAGCTAGCCCATCCTCATTGCATTTTAGTTGCCCAAAGACAGCTCTTTGTGGAAAAACACTAAATGACAAGAAATAATGATGTTCAAAGAATAAAACACAGTAAATGACAGCTCTGATCCTGTAAGCATGGTCCATTACAAACTTATTCTGAAGCCAAAGTTTATCAGTGGATATATTCCCATTAAGGGTAAAATGTTTCCTTTGTTTAACTTTTTAAATTTCTTTTCACCTTTTTAAAGGTGAAAAGAAATTTTAAAAGTTAAATGGTATATGGTAATTCATATGGTAATGAATTACTTATGGTAATTCATATTCCAGTGTCCACATCTGAAATAATGTAGGTGGTACTGCTATGTAGGATACATACTTTTCTAACCCTGTTATCAACAACCAAAACCAGAAACTACAGTAATTTATGTCAAGAGTATAAACAAAATTAAAATTAAATTAAAAAAAATTAAAACAAAACAAAATTAAAATGCCTGAACAACTCATGGAACACATAAAACACAGCACATCAAGGTCACCCTCAAACCTACCAGACAACCAAACCTGCTGTATTCACAGGTTTCTGAATCAGTATTTTTGACAAATTATAGGGGGGAAAAAAAGACACTAAAGGCCCTCCTTTCCTTCATTCAAAAAGAGTAGGGTACTGCGAGGCTCTACTCCCAACTTTTTCTACAGCAAAAAAAAGAAGACAAAAAACTATGATGGAATATTCTTTTCCCAAACAGTTTACAAAAATAGATGACTAGGGATGAAGAAAGATTTTTTTATTTCAGGGGTCACACATATTTGGAATAGATTAACTACCTGTAGTTTCTGTGGAGTTCCCAATGAGTTATTTTTCTTCTTTTTAAAAGCAGCAATTTCTTTATCCTTATGTTTAAGGATCTTCTGTTGTTGCTCCATCTTAAGTTGAAGTTTCTGTGAACAAACAAAATGCACCACTCTTCCTACATCGGTCAGTCAAATACATTTCATGTGAGAGTCCCCACAAGCTATAATTCTAAATACTGATCCTTAATTTATTTCTAAAATTGCAATTCAGAACTAGACATCAGGTAATAAAATGAAAAAAAAAAAAAAAGCTGAAAGAGAAAGGCAAAATGGATATTAATATAAAATGTTTATAGACAATTCCTTTAGTGCATTTGTCAAGAAATTCATTAAGTCATTATTGAAAATAAAGGAAATCTTGGTACTGTAGTTTATTGGTGAAGCAGAGGCAAAAATTCAATTATTCAAACAGGAAGACTCCTACTTTAATTTGTTGCTGGTCCTGCTGAAGATCTGCTTCCAGTTGCTTCTTCTTTTCACTCTCCTCACGCAGTCTATTCTGTATCTGGGATTGCTGATGCTTCATCTGAGCCACTTTCTGCTCAAGTTCTCTTGCTTCTCTCTCACTTTGGTTAGATAATGAAGCCGAATTCTTGGTGTCTTGCTGCTTCTTCTGTAAGATCTGAATGCTCATGTCAAATTTCAGCTTAAGAGCTAGAAAACTTGTAACTAATGACTTGTAACTCTATGACTTAGCTTCATTCTTTATTTCACAGAATTCTTAGGGTAAGCAAGATTTACTAATTTCTGCCCAATCAATCACTTGTTATTGGTGTAGTTTCTGATCTATCTGGTAAAGTTGGCACAGGCAGAATTAAACATGAAAAGGTACAGTTCATGTTTGGCAATACAGTGAAATACAGTGAAAGTACTAACATCTAGCAGAAACCACAGCTCTGGAAAATTTGTAGAGACACAATGGTGTTAGAATGCTGGTGCCAGAATGCTGGTGTCAGAATGCTGGTCCTGAGCTCAAGCCAATATGCAAACTACCTCTTTCTGTATGGAACTTTTCTGACCTGCCATTCTAGGCCTAAGAGCATCTAAGTTGGCCCTATACAGAATACTAACTTAGGTGTAGCAGAACTTGGAAGGTCAGTGCCAAACAAATATGCCTGTATTGGGCCTGATCTTGCAAAGCATCACAGGGATTTGCTTAGAGCTAGAATTTATATAGTATTTTCAAGAAACATCAGTTTTTTTACAGCAGGTAGTAAACTTGTAATACCCTCTTTTGGATAAGTTCTTCTATTGGACTATATACAATGAAGTATAGACATCTCATATCTCCCAACGATTTCTTAGCTTCTTACATACCAAGAAGCTATTTTATGTATCTAACCAGTTGTTAACCAGTGCTTTGAGTATAATAGTATTAAGTTCCTCACTAGCTACTTCAATCCAACCAGCTTCCAGTGTGTAAAACAGGTAAGAATTTTACAAGCAGAGTGTTAAGGTTCAGACAGTGAAAAAGAGATTTGAAACTCTTAATAATCAGATCAGAAGTACCTGCACTTTGAATTTAGCTGCCTCCATCTTCTTCTGGCACTCTTTCTGCAACGTGACTTTCTCAGGAATGTCTCTCAGCTCTTTACTGTCCAGCTCCTGAAGCTGCTTTTGTGTTTCAGCCAGTTCTCTTTTGGCCTGCTCAATTTCTTGCTCGAGTTTACTTATCTTCAAAGAGTATTGCCTGCTTACAGACTGAGCATCCTTACCTTAAAGACAACATATACAAATAGTTTAAAACCAACATGATAATCAATTGAAATATAATACTCACTTTTGGAGTTGAAACATTACTTACTTTGTTCTGGCTAAGTCTGTAATTTCTATACGTTTTCCAACACTAAAGGAACCTGCAGTTCCCTTCTAATTCTGAAATGGAGATAAAGAGGGTCCTAAATCTGAATGTTTCTTAAGTCACCTCATGCCACCGAAAAAGGTGCCATCTGAGTGCCAGAGTTAAATCCTTCTGCCTTCTGTAGATTTTGGCAAAATGGCTATCCTGTATTTAATAATTTTGTTTGTTTGTTTTTCACAGAAGAATATGCCATTTATTTATTACTCAACTTTCAGCTTAATAATTATTAAATAATCTTGGATTGTGCTTCTACTCTGTGACTTGTCCTGTTCAGGCAATCTGGGATGGCAGGAATCTTTCTCAGACCACTTCAAGAGAAGGTAGAAAAAGGAGAAGAGTGTGATTGAAGGGGCTGGGGAAAGAGATCCTTCCTGTCATCACAAGGCTAGCTTCTGTACCAAGACAGATGTGTAAGGGATGTAGGCTACCAGGGACACTGACTTCTTCCTTCATCCACTTCTGACTCCATTTCTCTACTGTTACAGAATACAGAAGATACAGTGATGTACCTCTTCTTCTATTCCAGACACTATGTCACAAATACATGTCTAAAAAGAGATCAGTAGCACTGACCATACATTAAAAATTACACTACTCTTGGATAAAAGCAATAATCAACAAAGCACAAAAAATATTTAACAAATAATCTTCATATCATAGTAGAGTAGGCTGTAATCAAAATTTTCAGTGCAATCATAGCAACTAATTAGCAAAGTTTATGGATTTTTAGGTGGTTGAACGTATTCCTGTCTAAGATATTTATGTAAAAACTAAGACATACAGGAGTTCAGGTTTTCTGTGCCTTTTCATTTGTTTCTGAACATCTTCATTCCCTACAGTATCCACCATCCCTACAGCAGCCAGTTACCTGTTGTTACTAACTCCCTAAGAAGTTCCTCTTTCCTTTTGATATTAAGTGCAAGTTCTCTTATTTTTTGCTCAGCCGCAGCGAGTCTCAACTCTGAATTCTTTAGCTTCTGCATGTTAAAAACATGGATTTTCTGGAGGGTGTCAATCTCTTCACCTTGAAAAAAACAAAGCAAAATGGTTATAAAATCTCAAATAGATCCTGTATTCAAAAGGTAATGCTCTGCAATATTGACTGTGTGCAGTTCTTCCACATGAAGTACAAGAATCAGAAGGAGAGAAGAAAGCAGGGTATTTTTTCCCTACCAAGTGTCTAAACAGGAAAAAAAGGATGGTATGCACTTGCATTTCACGACCCTAAGTCTGAAAAATATCCCAGGAACCACTTCAGTATTTCTGGCAAGATAATAACATTTTCTTTCATTGAAGCAGTAAAGATTTATATCTGACTAGCTTCTTGATGAGTGAACTGCTTTCTGGCTAGTAGGTATTACTTAGAGGTTACTAACATCAGTTTCAGAAAGAAAAACAAAAATTGGAAAACCTACATTGAATTATAACCAAAAAATATTTGCAACAAATACACATATTTTGCTGGGAAAACTAATTATATGTGCTAAAGACATTATTGCATATTCTGGTACTGTATTAAGATTTGCTGTAATGACTTCCATTATACCTGTGGTTTTGTCAGTTTGTAGCGCAGATATATTAGACAAACCAGACTCGTCTATTTGACATTTCATGTCATTTTCATCAGGGAGGAAGCCCAGAGAAGTGTGATTTTTTGTCCATGTTTGGATTATGGAATGCCTGTGGAAGAATGATAAACATACTACTCTGCAAATACACATGGATTTTTTTTTCTTTAAGCATCATGCAAAGTAGATGATCTTAAAAGAGAAGAATCTCAAGCTTACAAAAGCATATATACCTTCTTTCTCATCTACATCACTCCCTCACACACCATGACCCAATCCCCCAATCTTAAAGGTAGATTCTGACCCGCAAGCAAGGATTATGCAATCTTTGCTAAACCTACATATATTACACTTATTCTCAGTATGCCCAGTTGATCCCACAAGTTTACTTTAAGTATCATTAACAGATAGTCTCATTTCATGGAAGGATTAGGCAATAATGCTACCTTTGCTATACATTTTTCTGTAAAAAAAGCTAAAGAACAAAAAATTACTTATATGTCGTTTTCTCTTCACTGCCTGTATTGTCTTCATCGCTATGATCAGAGAGGTGGTGGTGAAGGACTTTATCTTGATCTTCTAACTTGCTCAGTATAATCTGTCTGCGAGCATGGAATTCTGCCATTATCTGGGCCAGGGACAAGACAGGGGGGCTGGTACACCCCTATCAAAAAGCACATGAAAATAGTAATGGGTAAAAATACTTGCAACCATTTAGCAATTTGCTACTCATATTTTAAAAAATATTTCACCACCTGAGCTTGTGAGCAAAATTACACAGTTTATCTATAACTCTGAATATCTTTGTAACAAAAGGTTTTGCAAGAGCCTAGAGGAGTTGTTCCAAATGTGAAAGAGGGCACTGTTAGCAATTCATTATCCTATGTACTCAACAATATTGGTAAGAATAATAATTCATTTTTTATAATGTTTCATACCTGAACCCTCAAAATGTCCAGAAAACCAGCTCAGGGGTGAAAACATGAGAGCCATAGAATTTGTAGGTGGGAATTTTAAGCCTAAATATTTTGGATAATTGTGGCATAAACAAATGTTACAAAACTAATTTTTCAGAGTCTTCAGTAGGAAGTTAAGAAGCAGCATCTGAGAAAGCCACCATATGTTATCATGTCATGTCTCATCAATGGCCTATAATCATTACAAAGTAGAAGAGGGAAAATTTGGGTAGACCTTACCTTTTGGATCTCTGTCCCTGAAGGCAGGTGAAGGGGGCGTAGCAGGTTTTTTGTGACTGGGACACTGTAGGGCCTCCTAGCAAATGCCATGACAGCTGGCCCATCTTCATAAGCACTTGGGAAATCTAAAGCTTTCACATCTGTAAACTTCTCTAATTTGAGTTCTAACTGATCAATAAGCATTTGCTGTTCCACCATTTTCTCAGTCTCATGGGGAAAAAGATAAAGCAAAAGCAAAACTGAGCTCTGTATCATATTCACAACTTCTAATTCCTCACAAAGGTAATGAATCTTGTAAACCACCCACTGACCTTAAATTATTCTGCTAGGCAACAAATTGAGAATTCTATGACACATCAGGAGCCTCAGCATCCCCCCGCCCCCAGTCCAGTAAAGTTTAGACACATTTTTGTTCAGAAAGGCTTACCCTGGTGTCCTGGGTTACAGAAAGAGTGCCAATGTGGGGTGTAACCAAACTGAGTATTCTACGCCATTTCTGACAACTGTTAATGATTCATTGTTTGCACCGGATACCCAGTGCACACCTGGCACCTCAGGCTACAAGCTGGGTGTTAAATGAGATAAGGGATAAGAGCAAAACCCTGTGAGGAGGGGAGTATTTATTTTTCTTCACAAATGACTCTGCAGTGCTAACTCCTTCTGGGGAAGCACCAGCACAGTCCCACCGATCCTGAGGGGGTCATCTCTGCCAATGATCCATAATTGCTCAACAGCACCACCATAATGGGCAGCTGTAACAACTTAGACTACCAAGGATTCCTAAAAATATCCTATGACTCACACAATTACATCATTCCCACCGTGCAACTGTGTGCCCTGGGGGAGGTGCTGAATACTCTCCCCTGAATCTGACCATATATAATTGGGGACTTGAGACCCCCACCACCCCTGGATGGATCCAGAGGAGGATCACCACTTTTGACTGCAACCATCACTTCAACAGGACTGTAATCACCACTTGATAGGACTGTGACCACAGGTTTGTGGGTCTAAGCCAGTTTTAACATGTGTCATTAGATTTATTTTAACCTTTCTATTAAATTGTAACTCTGACCTGAAATCTCTCTCAAGGTAATTGTATGAGTGTCATTTTTCCCACTGTTTTACTTTCAAGCCAGCACACCTAGTTTAGTTATATTATCCTATCTAGGCATCTAGTGAGAAGTAGATGACATAATTAGGAGCTCATGCTTGCTTTATATGTGTGTTTACATAGAAATAAAATGAGAATTAAACAAACAGTTTCAAATTAAACTTATGGTCTGAGTCTTATTAATTTAAAATGTATATGGGCTTCCTCTTCCACTTTAAACAGTTGTACTTTAAAGGTTACTTTTATTAATGAACTAAACAGATACATGATCCCAGGATCCCTTGCTGCTTTCTCTTCCACCCAGCCTCAGGTTTGTTGATAATGCTAGTTTGGAGACCTTATCTGCTTCTGCTACAGCATTCTCCATACATTGTTCAAAATACTTATGTTATCTAAACTAAGATAAGGCCAAGATGCTATCTATTTTCAGCTCACTGTATTGTTTTTGGTTCATTTTGAAGTATGCTTAAAAACTGGCCTAGCAACAACAGGGAAGTTGAAAAATAGCTCATTGTGCATTCTTCTACTTCAAGTATGCACTTTTATTCATTCTTTGTGTTGTTGTCTTAGATTGAAAGTTTCTTCCAAACATAAATATACGTCTTACAAGTTGACATTGTGTTGGAGAAAAGAGAATATATGTATGAATATTGTATTTGTTATCTTTTTGGAAGAAGTAATGGCCAGCAGATCAATCTTGAAGCTATTTGGCCCTGATACAATTGCACATACAACTCCACACTGTAACACCCATTGCGTAAATACATGTGTATAAACATTTATTACCTCCTACCTCATACCTGCTACTCTAAAAGTCCTTATTCTATCATGTATCATTAAATTACATATGCCTGTGAATACAATGTAAAATATTTGACAGAAGCACTTGCTTTTCATTATCCTACCTACATTGTATGTTTTTAAATAGAAGTGGCAGTTTAGTGAACTAAATGCCAAAATGGTGCCTGAAAGCTCTCAAGCTTCCTTCCTGTCTCTGATACTGAAATAACTGTCTAGCTACACTATGACAGCTACTTTGTATCCTCCAAAATTTATATAAGCATTATCACAGTATCAGTTGACGCTATGGTGTGCAGGCTAAAAAGACATCTAGCCAGAAGTGACAGAAAAGAAAGTGACAGAAAAAAGAAAAAGATCATGACTAGTTTTACTTACCTTTCATGTACTGACTCTCCCCAAGCCATCAGCAAAGAAATGGAAAAAGGAGAAAAAGTATAATAAGGAGAAGAGCAGTAGCTACCCATGTTTATGCTTTTCTCTTTTAAAAATCCATATAATATGTCATCCATATATCAGGCAACACCAGCAGAATATTAACTATTTTATTTGCAGTCTTCTCAGCTTTGAAATGTTATGCACATACTAGCCACCACAATTTTATTAGCAATCTCAAGATCTACAGAAGGAAAGAGGCAAGCAGCTTCTTTGTTAGTACCTCACTTTCCATTGTGTCCCTCAGTTTTCTCTAATGATAAATGATCAGAAAGTTAGGATGGAATTCTCTCTTTATAAAGTCAAAAGGGGACAATACTCAAATTCTTAATAAAACTGTAACAAAATAAGTTTCTATACAACTTCTCAATGAAAGCATTCTAAAGGATCTGTATAGTTTTTCTTAAATTCTAAAGAATCTTTCAAAGTCTTTCAAATGCTAATCTATTAATTGTCCTAAAACTCCTTAACAATGATACAAATCTGGGGAGAGGGTTGTGCATTATGCTTCAGGAAGGATGGAGAGCATGAATAGTTCACTTCAAGTTATGCAGGAGGCTTCTGCCACAGCTAGGCTCATATACAGTCTCCAGGAATCACATTATTGTGATACATCCACTAGATGAACCCAACTCACTCAGTGTAACAGCTCTAATTAAAACAAAATGTCATTAATACTGACCGGTAATTAGGTAAAAAAAAATTCTGAGTGATCTGTTGAATGCATTCATGTGGTAGAAGGATGGTTCAAGACAGATAAATGTGTACCAGTGGAAAAATACCTGTAATCTTTGCATTTCTTGAGCCTCCTTTAAAAGTTCCTGTTGTTCTTCCTTTTCCTGCAGTAATGTCTTTATCTGATTCTGCAGTATCTGCACTTCATGATTCTTCTGGCTAAATAGTTCTTCATCCATAACTAGTACTTGCTAGATAATAAAAAGGAAGTTCAGCTGGGCAAAAGGGACATTATTATTCCTACAACTGGAATATGAATCAAAATAAAACCTCATTTGTTGTTAAAAGACCTGAACATAACCGCCAAGTCTTGAGGTATGTATAGCAAATACTAAGTGGCTATCTGCAGTTTCTAGCAGCTATTTCTTCACTTCTGTTTCATCTATTGATTTTGCTCTGACAAGTTTCATTCTTCCAAAGGAGATAATGCACTCACAACCAAACCTAATTTATTGAAGTATATATTAAATTCAATTATTCTCTTTCACATGTTGTTACACATAGCAACAAGATCACAGCGTCTTGTGATTAATACACTTCTCAAATGAAAACAATACGAACAGTTGTTCTCAATCTGCAACTTGGATCACAGTTTAAAGATTAAAGAAACAATAAGAATGCTTCTTGGAGACTTCCAAGTGTTGTTACTCTTCCAGAAAGCCTGCAGAAGCCAAATATAAATTATTGAAACAGTCCATCCACCCACAAACCTTCTCATTCCTGCTCCTCCTATTTTTGTCTCTCCAAGGGTCCTGGTGGTGGACATATAAATGAGTTTGGGTGTTAGCTAAAGCAAATCCACTATGCCAGTATTTTAATATCATGTAAGACAGCATTATTCAGGCAATAATAGCTGCTAGCAAAGGAATGTGTATGTACAGACAAGAACAGGTATTAGTTATTAAATCTGTCCATATGCAAACTCTGCTCTAGAGTCTGTAGCGTCTCATTTATTTTAGCCTTTCTCTAACCATCTCTTTCTGGCTGTAGATGGCATACTTACCTGGGGAAGTGAATTTAAGCTAAGTTTAAGCTCAGCTTTTACACTGTTTTGAACCTGGGAAACAGACATTTGAAAAAAGCCACAGAAGAAAATCAAGAAGGAAGGAAAAAAGATGTGATTTAGATAGCTTGAGGACAAAGCAAAGACAAAATTTGTTTATGCAATTGTCTGATAACAATCTATAGGTTTAACAGTTTGGTTGCAAACTACAAATGGGTTGATGTTACAAAATTCTAACTTACTGGAGCACTGCCTCCTTCCACACATGACAAACTCAAATTAGTTTCTCTGAGGTATTCATCTGGCATCAGAACTTCACTCAGTTTCCAATTAGTGCACAGTTGTTTTAAGTGATAAAATTAATTTTGATTTGAGATTATTTTCACTGCACAATTATCTGTATTTCTTTTCTTTTGATGTTCACAGTCAACATTTTAACTCAGCACATCCAATATATGTACTTCCTAAATGTATACAGGGATGTTTCCAAAAAGAATTATTTACTTGATCATGTGTCAGTTCTGTTAGGAAACATGCTCTTAGAAGGCTGAGAGCTCTTCTCCCATCTCTAAGACTATTATCTGCTGTGAGAGAAACAGCTAATCAGCACTACCAAGATGACCGTATCTTCATTGGACAGCTGCATGCTAAGACTCCCTGATGTTATTTTGAAATTTTCATCTCATTTGGAAAACCATAAAGAAGTATGATGTCACCAAAAAGCAAAAGTTGATGTTTAACACAAAAGAAAATATTAGAAAGTGGTTAGACAAAGAAATCTGCAAATAGTTTAAAAACTTAGTCAGCTAAAGGCATGGCAATGGAAAAGTAAATACAGGAGGTTTTGTGAGACCATAGCTGAATATAGTTTAGACTATTGCTAAGAGATAAGAGATGAGACTGTAACTTTGTAATATTAGACAGACTAGCATATTACATACATCATATTAGATAATATTACACAAAAGTTGCAAAACTTAGTTCCTGGGTTATTTGTACGTTTACAGATATCTTTGAAAATATCTATTGTAATTATATCTGTAATGCTTCTGACAGAGTAATATATTTGCAGGACTCAAAACAAGTTCTGGGTCCACAGGACAACTGCTGAGGGTGTGCACACTTCCAAGAGACAAGAAAGTTCTCTTTCTCTTTCTCTCTCTCTCTCTCTTTTTCTCTCTTTCCCTCTTTCTCTTCTTTTTCCCCCAAATAAGTACACTCCCTCACTTCCAAGCCCCCAATCCAAAGGAAGATTAAAAGAAAGAAAACTTGTCAGTCAAGACAGAAATTGTTCAGTAGGTGAAGTGAAAGAACAGAGAAAACAACACAAGTAACACAAAGGTAGTTAATTAATGCAAACCCAATCACTCTCTGCCTCAATAGGGTAAACTGATGCCCATTGGCTCCTGCACAAAAAGACAGCTAACATAACTAAATCCCTCTCCTCCCCCTTTCAGTTTTTGAGTACATCATATGATGTGAAATATCTCTTTGGTTGACTTGGGTCATCTGGTTGTACTCCTCCTGTCCCTGGGTGCACTCGCCTATGTATTCACTGGTGTCACAGACAAAGACATTCAGTCCCCTGATGCTATGCAAACACTTCTGCAAACACATCTAAAACACTAGTGTTTATCGGATTGTACTACGGAAATGTAAAACATGGCACCCTGCAAGTATTTATGAAGAAAATTAACTCCATCCTGGTCAGATTTAGTAGAACCTCCGCTTCATATTCCACACCATTTATGTCATGGTCAAGCCCCACACTATCCACTGCAACATTATTAACCATCTTTCCTTCTCTTCTCATGCTTTGACTTACACACAGATATCGTTCCTTTAGTCTATAGGCCACTCCTGTAAAATACCTATAAAATATCCACTGAGTCCATGATGAGGGTTCTGTCTGGTTACAGTAACCACTCAGGACACGAGCCCAGAATTGGGCTGAAATATGCTGAAAGAACTGTTGCATGATCCTACAACAGACCAGCACGGCCCTTCCATATCAGAGACTGAAATGTTATCACTCATGACTCAAAACATAGTCATAACAATTTTTGGCTGTTATAGCAAAACTGTACAATGAAGCTGCACCACCAAAACCCACACTGAATGAGTGTCTTGACTGACACCCTGAACTGTGTGTTAAACTGACTAAGGCTGTTTGAGATAAGTGACACTATTGGTCAAAGCATCTCAGGCCTAGGAAGGAATGGATAAAGCTGGGACAGCATTCACAGAAGAGCCAAGCCCAGCAGGCTCAGGGTGGAGGCCACAGCCCCAGGCTTATCTGTTGCCAGGTTTGCACAAACTCCCCCTCCAAACCAGAGGGTGGGGGAGGATGGTTTTGGGTGCATGTGAAAACCTCTGGTCAGAAGCAGTGAACACCCATCCTCCACTGCACAGACTAGCTCAGCTGCAGGACCCTCACCCAGGAAAGTCACATCTACAGGACATTCACATGAGGAGCAGCTAAGGGGGTGTCAAGGCCCATCAAAGGCCTCCCCTGAAGGGTCCCCCAGACGCTGCACCATAAAACTGTGCATGGCACAAAATGATGCAACTGATCCAAAGTCTTTAAAGGGACATGTCAAATGGCTCCCCCTCAGGGGAGGCACCTGGGCCTCCTGGCCCAAATGTATATTAATCCATTCAATACTACACTTTTGGTGGCGGACCCTCACCACCAAGAAGACCAGATGAAGAGGATCAGTGAGGCTTCATTAAGATCCATGGAGGGGTGGTATGTTTCTACTTAATCTGTCTTTGTTACTCTTCCCACCTTTTTTTCTTTCTTTCTCTTTTTCTCTTTCTCTTTTTCTTTCTTTCTTTCTTTCTCTTTTTCTCTTTTTCTTTTTTTCTTTCTTTCTCTTTTTCTCTTTCTCTTTTTCTTTCTTTCTTTCTTTCTCTTTTTCTCTTTTTCTTTTTTTCTTTCTTTCTCTTTTTCTCTTTCTCTTTTTCTTTTTTTCTTTCTTTCTCTTTTTCTCTTTCTCTTTTTCTTTTTTCTTTCTTTCTCTTTTTCTCTTTCTCTTTTTCTTTTTTTCTTTCTTTCTCTTTTTCTCTTTCTCTTTTTCTTTTTTTCTTTCTTTCTCTTTTTCTCTTTCTCTTTTTCTTTTTTTCTTTCTTTCTCTTTTTCTCTTTCTCTTTTTCTTTTTTTCTTTCTTTCTCTTTTTCTCTTTCTCTTTTTCTTTTTTTCTTTCTTTCTCTTTTTCTCTTTCTCTTTTTCTTTTTTTCTTTCTTTCTCTTTTTCTCTTTCTCTTTTTCTTTTTTTCTTTCTTTCTCTTTTTCTCTTTCTTTTTCTTTTTTTCTTTCTTTCTCTTTTTCTCTTTCTCTTTTTCTTTTTTTCTTTCTTTCTCTTTTTCTCTTTCTTTTTCTTTTTTTCTTTCTTTCTCTTTTTCTCTTTCTCTTTTTCTTTTTTTCTTTCTTTCTCTTTTTCTCTTTCTCTTTTTCTTTTTTTCTTTCTTTCTCTTTTTCTCTTTCTTTCTCTTTTTCTTTCTTTCTCTTTTTTTTCTTTCCTTTTTCTTTTTTTCTTTCTTTCTCTTCCTCTTTCTCTTTTTCTCTCTTTTCTTTCTTTCTCTTTTTCTTTCTCTTTTTCTTTCTTTCTTTCTTTCTCTTCCTCTTTCTCTTTTTCTCTCTTTTCTTTCTTTCTCTTTTTCTTTCTCTTTTTCTTTCTTTCTCTCTTTCTCTTTCTTTCTCTTTTTCTTTTTTCTTTCTTTTTCTTTCTTTTTTCTTTCTTTCTTTCTCTTTTTCTTTTTTTCTTTCTTTCTCTTTTTCTTTCTCTTTTTCTTTCTTTCTCTCTTTCTCTTTCTTTCTCTTTTTCTTTTTTCTTTCTTTTTCTTTCTTTTTTCTTTCTTTCTTTCTCTTTTTCTTTTTTCTTTCTTTCTCTTTTTCTTTCTCTTTTTCTTTCTTTCTCTCTTTCTCTTTCTTTCTCTTTTTCTTTTTTCTTTCTTTTTCTTTCTTTTTTCTTTCTTTCTTTCTCTTTTTCTTTTTTCTTTCTTTCTCTCTTTCTCTTTCTTTCTCTTTTTCTTTTTTCTTTCTTTTTCTTTCTTTTTTTCTTTCTTTCTTTCTCTTTTTCTTTTTTCTTTCTCTTTTTCTTTTTTCTTTCTTTCTCTCTTTCTCTTTCTTTCTCTTTTTCTTTCTCTTTTTCTTTCTTTTTTCTTTCTTTCTTTTTTCTTTCTTTCTCTTTCTTTCTCTTTTTCTTTCTTTTTTCTTTCTTTCTTTTTTCTTTCTTTCTCTTTCTTTCTCTTTTTCTTTCTTTTTTCTTTCTTTCTTTTTTCTTTCTTTCTCTTTCTTTCTCTTTTTCTTTCTTTTTTCTTTCTTTCTCTTTTTCTTTTTTCTTTCTCTTTTTCTTTCTTTTTTCTTTCTTTCTCTTTTTCTTTTTTCTTTCTTTTTCTTTCTTTCTCTTTTTCTTTTTTCTTTCTTTTTTCTTTCTTTTTTCTTTCTTTCTTTTTTCTTTCTCTCTCTTTCTCTTTCTTTCTTTCTTTCTTTCTCTCTTTCTTTCTCCCTTCTTTCTCTTTCTTTTTCTTTCTCCCTTCCTTCTTTCCTCCCTTCCCTTCCCTTCCCTTCCCTTCCCTTCCCTTCCCTGAACTTCCCTGAACTTCCCCTCTTTTACTGTTAAATAAAATATATCAATTTATTGGTATCAACATATAATCTCATTTGGTTTTAATCTCATTTCAGGGAATAATCAAACCTCAGAGTTCTTTCCATTTTCCATTCACAGAGAGTTATCTTTGCTCCTTTGTGACTAGAGCAGATTGTAATGCATGGCAGAAGCATGAGGTTCAAACTCACAGGGCCATAAGCCCACTGAATCAGTATCAGAAAGAGGAAGGGGTCTACAGCATCTCAGGAATTGGTCGGCAGCAACTGGAACAGTAATCTTTCTGTAAGATCATTTTTAACCACTGCCTTTTCTTCCTTTACATAGACTGCTTTATGTGCAAAGTTGCAGGACCAAAATAGTTGCACCACTCCACTTCCCATATTCTTTTCACAGTCATGCAGGTAGAACTGTAGGATGGGATGTGTCATGGGCCTATGGTTCCCTTTTCCTTAAGCAGAGGAATTCCTGTTCATGGCAGCCAATATGCTGGACTGCCCAAGCAAGGAAGTAAAGAGATTATCCACATTATCTTCCGAGTTGCTAGACCTTGTGTAACAATCTTTCCACCACTGACATGCAGGTCCATAGCAAGGAGAGGGAATAGAGCTCTCGAGTAAATCAAAAACTTTAGAGTAGGGCTGGCAAACTGTTCTGTAATCTCGTTTCAGGGAGAAATGAGCTGCTGCCAGAGAGTCAGCCTAATTCAGCCTTACTAGGTTGCTGTCATATGATGTCTGTGTCTTCTGTACAGACTTCTGCCACTCAGATCATGTGCACTGTATATTGTTTGGATCTTTTGAGTCCTGATTATTGCCCATGTAACTGAAGATCACCTCCACCGCCTCTAATTCCCTCAAACATTAAATATATTTCTCTGTGGCAGTCCATATGCCTCACTGGATGACAATATCTTTCTTAAGAGAGTACTTTGTCTTCATGCTCAATAGGAGTCACCTCTGGAACCTGGAGGTGGCTGACCCTCTTCCAATCCCTCTGTCAATCCCACAATCCCTAGCAAAGAATCTCAGCTGATGTGTTTTCCTACCTTTTAGTTCCAGACTGTTAGCCCTACTATTCCAGCTCTGGAGCAACCAGGTAACAATTAGTTCATCTTGTCAGGCAAAATCTTTACACATTATCTTGCAACTAGGTCAGGGATAGGGATCAGGTAGCTTCCACTTCTTATGATTTCTGTCTCTTTCCTTTCATATCCTTCTGTGGAACAGGCTGCCTGTTCTGATTCTTCCTCTCTCCTCCTCTGAGTAGGAGCTGCATCTTTTCTTATTAACTTAATCTCTGCTTCCATTGTTTCTTCTTTACTACAAGATCAGCTATTACAGTTGAGGGTTCAGTCTCTGGTTTAGTGTCTCTGTGGCCTCAGACCAAGAGACCTTCTCAGTCTTAGATCACCACAATCCTCTTTGTGGGCTCTTAGACCAGAACCTCTTGCATTTCTAAGGGCACTGGACACTGACTTTATAGGCATGGGGCAGATCCCACACAGCTATAGAAGTCACCTTTGCTCCTTCAAATGACATTTTAGTTTGATGGGTTAATGAGCCTGTTCAGACATGAAATCACAAGCTGTCAGAGCCAGCAATGCTCTGCCCAACTCCTCCCATACACATGACACTCCAGGGATCAATCACCTTAGAGCATGTTCCTGTGTGGCAACCCCAAACAGCTGTTTAACCTTATGAACAATAATCAAAGTCAGGATCACAACACATCAGTATGAACAGTCTGATTAGTACCAGATTAGGCTGATGGCCAGTGGTTTTGTCATAGCTCTCCCAAGCAAAGGAAAACAAAGTGATAAAAAGCAAACAAAACAGCAAAAACTAAAAACAGTCATTAATAATTCTTGGAGGCTGTTGTACAGCTAGAAACGAATCAAGCATCTAAATATTCAAGGACACGTACAAATCAGCACCAAAAGCAAATATGCAGCTTCATGACCTGCAACAGTCATTCAACATCTTAACTAAACAGGTATTAACAGCTACAAGTCTAATTTAGCACATTATAATCAAAACTGTTATTATCTTGAAAGCCTTGAGCCACAGGCTGAGTTCCAAAATAGACTGTTGTGGGTTACCCCAGTAGGTAGCTAAACACACAGAGCTATCGATTCACTTCCCCCTACCCACATCTCCTAGGAGGACAGAGGAAGAGCAAAGAGAAAGTGAAAGCAAGAAAATTTGTGGGTCAAGATAGATGATCAGTAAGTGATGATGAAGTGGAAGAGAGAAAGAAAATAAAATAAAACAGATGATGCAAAAGCTATGGCCCACCACCTCCCAAGGCTGACTAATGCTAAATAGGTTCTGGGCAAAATACAGCTAATCTCCCTAAACCTCTCCCTTTCCCTTTTTCCTCCTGGGCATCACATTATGTAGTATGAAATCTCTTTTTGATTAGTTCAGGTCATCTGCTTTGTTGCATGTTTGTGTCTCCAACTATTCATGCACCCTCCAATCTATTTACTGGGGGGCACAGGCAGAAAACCATAAGGCCTGTCACTGTACAAAACACCATTCAGCAAGAGCAAAAACATTACTGTGTTATGGTCATAAATCTAAAACAGAGCACCCTCAGAGATGCTATGCAGAAAACTAACTCCATCCCAGCCAGACCTAGCATACTAGCATAGCTAAAACAAAAAATCTAACAGATAAAACAGCTCAGCCTCAAAAGTCATCTTGAAACTGACTAGAGAAAATATAACATTACTTCACTTATCTCTGTCGCCACTGATTGTGTATTCAAACATCCATTAAAATAAACCTATGTCTCAGGGATTAGCCAAATGAAATTACACAAAACTGTAAATTAAATCTAATTAAGTACAAATTAAGTCAAATTAAATACAGGTGACAATTTTATCCATCTTTCAAAATTGAGTACAAATTTTGGCAGACTGCTTTTTCACTTAGTCATTTAAATAAACAGCTTATTATTAAATACCTGGCATTTCTTTAGTTCCCTCTTCAGCTGAAGAATTGTGATGTGATGCGGTACTGGGCTGGTCTCAGTCCCTGTGTCAGTTTCCTGGATGGTGAGAGCTTCCTTCCTTACTTTCTGTACCATAGTGATCCAGCTCTGCAACCTGTCCCGCTGACTACTTCTTAAGCTAACATCATCATTCAAATCAACCAGAAAGGGGAAGGCTTCATCTACACAATTTCTGTAACTGAAATATTGAACCTGAAGGTGAGTGAGCTGCTCCTCAAGTGAACTGATACGGGCTTTTTCTTCATTTAAGTCATGTAAATGCTGATTATTGACCTGCTGGCTCTGCAAAGCTTCCCGAAGCAATCTGATTTCAAGTTCCATTTCATCAATTCGGTTTTTTTCTGGGTTGTAATTTACTACTGGTTTATTTCTAATGTTTTTGGCTCTGTTGGCATATTTGAGAGAATTTAAAGATTCATCAAAGTCTAGTGAGGATGGACTTATACATGTTATCATAATAGTCTTGGCATTTCCTCCAAGGGAGTCTTTCAGAATACGAGTGATTTTAGCATCCCTGTATGGAATATGTACACTTTTCCTTTTTGGGTCTCCAAGGGCACTGATGACATTTCCCAAGGCCAAGAGACCACTATTGATCTGAATTGACTCTTTGAAGCGTTCACCAGTATTTCCAGTCTTTGCTACCCTCTCTGATCCTGCCAAATCCACAAAATGAAACTTTGAAGTGATCGAATCCTGTGCAACATCAGTATTTTTCTGATACTCTGCAGACAGCTTCTGACGAATACTGATGGTAAAAATGGCATGAGATCGACTAGAGTGCTCATTCTTCTGTGTTGTGCCTGTGTGACGAGCTGCATTGCCACTTTCCAGCAGGCTTATGACTTCATCTGCACATTCTACGTGGAATTCCTTAGCACCGACAATCACTTCAAACACCAAACCAAGTGAAAATAAGAATAATTTAATTAATTCTAAACTATTCAGCAAAAGTTTACAGCAATAACTATAAACATACATCAGAGAAACATACAAGCCTGCATTATTATGAGGTCATGGCATATAGCTATAGAAATAGAAAATACAGTATGTGAAAAGCACGAGATACAACACATCTGAAACCTGCAGATATTTAGGGTATGGATGTATTGTGCCATAACACTTGAAACAGTATTTTAGACACCAGACACAACTCATTTATACATTGCACACTACACATTACCTTTACAATTTACAGTGTACTGCTAGCTAGAAAAAATATGAGCAAAGTCAGCTCAAAGACAGTTTGCCAGTAAAAAAAAAAAAAGACTACAACTATAAAGTTTTTAGTAAAAATTATTCCCAGCCTGTACTAAGAAAATAATTTCTATTCTGAATAGTGCAGGTAGTTGGGCCTTTGGGATACTAACAGGTATCTGTTAGTAATCTAATAAAGTGTAAGTGAACTTCTACCAAGTCATCTTACTAATCATATTTTTTATTGTATTTTTCTTTTAATGAGAGATGGAAAATGTCCTAGCACAATTTACTGAAGCTGACTCTAACTGTACTGAAGAAAATAAATAATTTAAAATATATTGTGGGATCTTTTTAAAGCAATGATATTCTCTGCAATATTTGTGTTAAACAATGCTTCCTCCCAGCTACGGACAAAAAACCCACAACAGCTTAATATAACAGTATAATAATACTAGAGTAAACACAACAATTAGAATATTAAAAAAAAAAAAACAACAAATCAAAACCCTAAAGCAGATTAGATACTTTCAAAATAAAATACCTCTGATGTGGATTGTTCTGGCATTTTCATGAGGTGAACAGGATACCTATAGGGCAGATACTAATCTCGGAGCCCCTAAAAATATCTACTCCCCCACCTCTTAATGAAGCAGTCTTTTCCATTCATTTAATTGTAAAAGGGGAGCAGATATTTACCATATAATTGAGTTAACAATTTTAATTTTGAAGGAAGAAGCAATGGTTTAATCTTGAAATATTTATTCAAGTGAAGAATCACACACTATTTTGTTTCTACACAGGACTTGCAGAAACAATAATTGTGTATTTACTTTACCATTTGTTGTCATTTCCATCCATATAGTAGAACATCTATATTGCTCACAGGCATCTAAACCCAAAACTGCTTCCGAACAGCTAAACTGAGTTTATATTCTGAAACTTTAACTTTTTTTTTTTTTATTCATTAATATTGAATAAGCACTTTCAAGAGAAAGCAAGAATAATTTGGACACAAACTGAAACCCAAAACACCAACAGAGCTGGAATCCTACCTGTATTTCCCTTCTCATCTTCTCGGATATGTAGTTCTTTCACAGAGGTCTCCAAATCCAACAAATCTCGAAGTTCTTCCTTGTAAACCTCTATATAGGATACCTTCACATAGAAGTTAATATTACGATGTTCAGAAATATGATGAAATAATTCCTGAATAGCCCGTGGGATTATGCCCCTTTCATCCACTGCAACTGATGCTAAAATATAAGCACAAATGTCACAGAGACTTGCAATCATTCTATCACATAAATTACAAAGACTGAAATTTGAGAGAAGCCTGTGATATTTAGTATGCAACACACTAAGGAATCTGAAGAGCTCACTGTTCACAAGGATTTTTGTAATTTTTTGTGTGTGTGTGTGTCAGAATTGTTGTTTGCATCCAGCACTGAGATTCAAATTTAAGTTCTAAATTATATAGTTTTATAGTCATGAAAGTTATGAAAAATATGGATTCTGCTTTAAAACTATACTCCTCAGAGTACAGATTTCTTCTTTATCCCTACTCAATATGGTTAGCAATGACATCTCAAGGATCTGACAAACTATAAATTCTACTTATATAAAGCAAAATCATCAGTAACTTGGTGAGACAAGATTTGTGATCAACATTAACAGTAATTTCCTAGTTTTTCACAGATATAGACCACTGGTGCCAAATCTACTTTTTTTTTTAATATTCAACACAGGACAATGCTTCCATTAATAATCCGTGTTTTTTATCCAAGACTAGGGAAGCTGTTTGCCTATGAGACAATACCAAGAATCTATTTCACCAAAAAATGAACGGGTTGTTCCCATCTAACAATTAATTTAGTAAATACATTCATTTAACTAAAAGGTTTTACAACTACAATTGCAGAACTATGATCAGCCTTAGATTGTGACATCTACTACCAATGGTACTTATAGGAACATTAAATAACTACTAGTGAAGGGAATAGAAGTGAAGCTACAACATTAAGCAAAAGAGGCCAGTGGTATGAGGTTCAACAAAGCTAAGCGTGTGGTTCTGCCCTTGAGTCACGACAGTCCCCTTAAGCACTACAGATTGGTGGGGGCAGAGTGGCTGGAAAGAGGGTTGACAGCAGCTGAACAAGAGCCAGCTGTGTCCAAGTGGCCAAGAAGGCCAAGGGCATCCTGGCCTGTGTCAGCAATAGTGTGGCCAGCAGGACCAGGGCAGTGATTGTCCCCCCGTGCTGGGCACTGGTGAGGCCACACCTCAAATGCTGTGTTCAGCTCTGGGCTCCTCACTGTAAGAAAGACAATGAGGGGCAGGAGCATGTCCAGAGAAAGGCAACAAAGCTGGTGAAGGATCTGGAGCACAAATCTGTGAGGAGCAGCTGAGGGAGCTGGGGCTATTTAGGCTTGAGGAAAGCATGATAGACCATTTTGCTCTCTACTACCACCTGACAGGAGGGTATAGCCAGAGATAGTGAGTTTATCTGGGAGTCTCCTCTCCCAGATAAAAAGTGCCAGGACAAGAAGAAATTACCTCAGGATGCATCTGGGGAGGTTTAGGTTGGATATTAGGAAAAATTTCTTCACTGGTGGTCAACCAATGGAATGGGCTTAGTTGTGGACCTGGAAATGCAGGGTTAATGGTTGGACTTTATGATCTTAGGGGTCTTTTCCAACCTAAACGATTCTGTGATCCTCTGATTCTAAATAAAAAGGCTCTACCAAGATATTTACAATACTCTATTTATATCCACTTGGAAGAATTAAATCAAAAATTTCTTTGATGTCACTGAAATTTCTCTCAGAAGCCCCCAAAAAGCAAACAAATCCAACACAGAATGAGCAAGCATACAATTACATGCCTAATTTTCAAGATAAGATAAACGTAGCAAAAAATTTTCAAAACCACTTCATTTCAGGAAAAAAGCTCTAATACAAGTTGCCCATTAAAATGTGAAATGTGAAAGACCAATTAAAAAATCATATTTTTCTTAGATATTTTTGGTTTTAGAACTTTAATTATCATATAAATTTTGGAGGTTTGGGGGTTTTTTACTATAGGTTTTTTCCTTGGTCCTTAAAATTCTGCAGCATCATCTGCTATGTAATAAATATTTAACTTGGACAAATGCACCCTTTACAATTAAAAAAAAACCCCAAACCAAAAACCTTTCTATAACCTACCAGTGTGGTCACCGCCAATGGTGTAAGTCTTCCCAGAACCAGTTTGTCCATACGCAAACACTGTAGCATTGTATCCTTCAGTCAGAGACACTAGAAGAGGCTTAATGCAAACAGCATAAACTTCTTCTTGGGTTGAGTTTTTGCCAAATACAAAATCAAAAGTGAAGACATGGTCCTTTCCAATGATAACTTGTTTAGCATTTGGTACTAATCTGACACACACTTGGTGGTTATGAAGTATTTCTTTGGAAAGCAGAGGTCTGACTCGGACTGCAACTTTAACTGGGATCTCCTCCATATCAGTCTCCACCCTTGTGCTTCCCACTCAGTATTCATATAGTCAAGAAATCTGTTACCACTGCTCTGTTCACCTCATTCACAGTTGTCTGCAACTAAGAAAAAAAGTTTTCCATGTAATATAATACAAAAGAATGAATCTCCTGAAGTGGGAATTTGAGACTTCCTAAGGAATATGTAAGCACCATTACAATCTTGAAAAGTACCTGATATAAATGCAGCTCTATTAACAACTATATAATCAATTAATAAATTAATTTTGCATCGATTAATTTCCAAGCTAGCAGACTTACATCTGAAAGTTGCCTGATTTCCTATTTGAATATACAGTCAAAGCAACAATATTCTAAGAGCTTCTTAATAAACATCATTGATAAAGCAAATAGTTCCTCTCCTTTTCCTTTTCCTGCATTGATATTGCATAGGCAACACAAATTGGTCACACAAAACCTTCTTCTCCAAAAGTTGTATACACATGCGCTTCAATACTCTCTTCCATTTATCAGGCACCAAACACTTCTAACTCAACAAGCACAAAGAAGTATGGTTTTAAATGTATCTATTTACTACATGTAAAGCATTCCTCTGATTTTGATCTGAAACTTCTAGCACAGATGTAATTATTTTTTAGTAATTATAATTTTAGCATACATGGTTCCTTATACTGGTGCATATTCATTCTTACAGAATAAGCACTGCACAGTAGAACACTTGTAAATATTAAGGAATTGCCTTTCTTTACAGCTATTTTTCACTAGAATTAAAAAATCTGCATGGGACTTCACACACATCTTTTCTGTTGTTGTTGCTAATTTTGAGAAACTTTGTCATGCAAGATAAAGTTTGCTGAACTTCCTGCTCTCACACATACTGTCTTCAAGACAGCTGTATTACTGAACCGGCAGAAATCAGCTAAGCCCACAAAATTCAAGTTTGTTGAAATCTAATAGCTTAAAACAGTGTTGTCTCACAGCTGCAAAGAGAAGAGGGTTTACATTTCATTTTATTCCTTTTAGTTTGAGGACTTGGCTATCCACAGCTGACGTTTGAAAACAGAAAAGCCCCATTTTATTGACTGAGCATAAGAAGTAAGCAAAGCATGAGAGTAAGCGAAAATGTGCATCATAAGGGTCATGGCAACCAGAAACAGATGCATAAACATACTAATAGTTACATGGGTGCATAATATTTTTACCCCCTAGCTGTGCTGCTCTAAAATGCCAACACTTCCTACTCTCTTTTTAAAGCTATATCATACACAAAGAAATTAACAGATTAACAAACCATGTCCCAGGTGTGGGAGGGAAGCCCTGTTTCCTAAGAATCTATTTTGTAAAAAACCGTAGGAATATGGAATATTCCCCAATACGTCAAGGCTAGAGAGATACTTCGGTGTCGACTCCCGCGGCTGCCACAAGGCAGAGGCAGACATACTGGCAACCTTTTCGCCTCCAGCGATGTTGCGAGGGCGGCCCAGCAGATTTTCCGTGTTTGCAAAGTCTCCAAACCTGAGGAGTAGCCGGGATCGTAGCACGCGAGTGTCGAGAGCCGCTAGGGTCGCGGAGGCCGCCGTGCCGTGCCCCGCTGCCGCAGGGTGCGGCGGGCGCGGGCCGAAGGCGGCGGCGGCGGCGGCGGGGACACGGCCAGGCGGCTGTTTGCGGCGCCGCGCTAGGCAACGGCCGCCATGCCCGGCCGCCGGCCCGCGCGCACAGCCCCCCGACCGGCGGGAGGAGCGCGGCCGGCGGGCTCCCGGCCCTCCTTCCCGCCCTGCACAGGTCTCGGCCCCTTCGTCCGGGAAGGGCAGTGAGGCGCTGGAGCGTGTCCAGAGAAGCGCAACGGAGCTGCGTAAGGGTCTGAAGCACAAGTCCTGTGAGGAGTGGCTGAGCGAGCTGCGGGTGTTTAGCCTGGGGGATCTTATTGCTTTCTACAACTGCCTGAAAGGAAGGAGTAGCAAGATGGCGTCCAGCCTCTTGCCACAAGCAACAGGTGCCAGTACAAAAGGAAATAGCCTCAAGCTGTGATAGGGAATGTTCAGGCTGGACATCAGGAAAAATTTCTTCACAGAAAAGGTGGCTAAATATTGGAACAGTCTGCCCAGTCAGGTGGCGGAGTCACAGTCCCTGGAGGTGCTTAAGGAAAGACTGGATGTGGCACTGAGAGCCATCGTCTAGGTAACAAGACAGTGTTGGGTCATAGGTCTCTCAGTGCTGTGACTCACTACTGCTGCTAGTAGACAAAGTCATGTTCAGTCACAGGTTGGACTTGATCTCAGACATCTTTTCCAACCTAAGTGATTTTGTGATTCCTCCCCTCCCTCTTCCTAGCTCCCTCACTGTGTGGACTGAGCTCCCCCATCCCACCCGTCGCAGTAAAAACAGATATACTCCCATCGCACGTCTGTCAGCGCACTTTTTATTGGACAAATGGATGGGTTACACTTCCATCTCTGAAGTAAAGCATCTGCCAAGCACTGGACAGACAGGAGCAGGGAATGGCTGAGGAGCAAGGTACACCACCGGATCTGCACACACACCTAGCTATACAGACAGGCAGCCATGTATACCAATACAAAGGTCAAAGAGCAGGAGTAATAAACCCTACCTTTGCCTGCAATAAATTCCAATTAATTAAGAATTAAGAATTAAGAATTAGTAATGGGTTGCTGTTAATTTCAATCAGGGCAAACAAATGATTAAAAGAAAAGGTAATAAAGACACATTGTTACTAAATCAGCAGAAAACAAGCATTTGATATAACAGTTCCAAATTAGTGCATGACAAATGATCATATGAAAAGCATAATTGCAGTTCAAAAGATCAGGCAGCAATAAAAGCGCTATCAGACTGGACTTAGTAATATATACTCCGTACTCGGTGGAATGGGATATCTTTCATATCTTCCCTGTGATCCCTGGCATAGTCCCAAAGATAATAATCAAGTAAAACTGCATTGATCTTTTCATGCATGTCCTGACCCTTCTTCTGATAGAGCTCCTGCAGGTGCTTACAAATCAATGCACAACACCAAATAGAACAGCCACGGATCTCTACCTCTTCTTTGTCTCCAGATTGGAAGAGTTTTCCTGCAGACACAAGAGACAGCAATCCATTTATATCCAACAGACAGAAGGCCAAGGACTGCCTGAGTTCGATAATTTTTTTCCCCTTCACATTTATTCTCTTGTAGGATTCCAGTTCTCATGACTCACCCTGCAAATGTTAACCATGTTGCTATACATTTTCTAATGGTTACTTTAATTTTACCATATTGCACTTAGAAGCTTCCCTCCCATGCAATTCAAACAACATCCTGTATTCTAAGAACTGCTTTAGGAGTAGGGAGTACTGCAAATCATATGATCATTTCTTTGCTTGTGGAGATAAAAAATATAGTCTTTTATTATAGTATACTTTTTAGTATACAAGTATTATATACTTCATAGTATATTTTCTGCCAAGATGACTGAAGTCCAAGATTTTAATATTAAAAACAAACAGCCCCCAAAATAACTGAATGTAAAGAGAAACAGTGGCATTATTTAAATGGGAATGTTCTCATTAGGAGCCATAGAAGGATAAGATGCTGTGAGGTCTATTTAATATAGAGATATGCATAAAGACAAACACATGCACGGCCATTCTTTTAAAATTCACTGACGACACTGATGACTGCATTAATTGGTTTATCTTCCTGAGTATTTCTGAAATTGCATAGTAGCAACTCTTCATCTAAACACAGTCATTTTACAGTCAAAAGAGATTGGCTTATTTTAATTCACTAAAATTCATGGTTAGTAAGTATTGGGAAGATGAAACCATGCTTAAAAAATGAGATCCTAGGCATATGCTATTAACTTCATTTAAAGCAATATTTTTTAATGGATGATTATAATATTACTTTGCTTATTAACTATTTACTTGATATTAGCAAGGACAGAACAAACCTTCACGTAGTTTCTTCATTAATCCTTCAGAATACCTCATTGCTTTTAAGTGAACAAGAACTTGTGGAATTCTGTAGTCAGCAAATATTGTCAGACTGGAAATATCATCAAAAGAGCCATCTCCTTTGCCTTCTAAAACACTCCATGTATCAGCCACAAGTATTTGGGCCCGTTTGTAGAAAGACACCATCTTTTTCTGAAGAAAGAAATTTACTGATTATTTAAGTGCCTGATCAATAGATATAGCAAAATAATACACTAAGCATATCATATTACTAAAACAAACATTAGTTAACTAGAACAGAATAAAACTGCAACACTCTCAACTATGTTAAAAACTAAAAAATATCGAACTACAAACATAGATTATGTGGAATGCTCATAAATAAACTGAAATAAAAGAATAACACAATAAAAGTTATTGCAGCAAATAAAAATTGTTCAGAATATGCCTGGATCTCAGAACACATTCACAGTTGTTTACTGCCACTTGGCAAACACTGTAGTTGAACATCCAGCAACATTAATTTTCAGAAACTCTACAGTACATCCAACCTTTTAATTTGTCAAGAGAATCATAATAGGCATGTATTGTGCTAAACAATTAAAACATTTTTTTATTCCACTTATCTGTACAGCTATAGAAATAGAACTCTGGTGAAAACTATAATGAATGCTCCTCTTTGTTTACTGCCGAGGTGTTGTAACTATTCCTGACAACAAATTACATTTTTGTCCTTGAATGATATTCTCCAAAAACACTGAGAAGTTCAACTACATTTCAAAGAACAACTTCTGCAAACATCCTTGGAACTCCTGCCTTCCCTGTTCCTCATTCTATACTTGATATAGATGCACAAACTTACTTCTAGAGAACATATGTGATTTTGTATGTTAAATAAGAGAACATCATGTTAAACATCACACAAGAAGTGGTAACAAGAACTAAAAAATTAAAAGACCAAATTTTATCATAGCTTCTGCTGTCCCAAAGCAAGGGTGTCACTCTTCCATAGCATTAAGAATTTTCCAGTAGTAAAGAACTCATTTATCTCTAGCACCACACCATTCACAAGAGCAGAGGAAGGCAGAATTAGAATGGAACTTTTCATTTCACGCTGCAGTTTAATTAGGAAGAAAAATATTGTCTGGGACTCATCACTGAGCAGATAAATTTATAATTTTATTGTTTCAATTTTGTTAACTTTTATGTTGCACAGAACTTATTAAGTTTATACAAAAATCTCAATATAAAAAAGACTATGAAGCATTTTGAGTAATTTTTCCCACTATTTAATAGAAAGCAAGGAAAGCACTAGGTGGATGATACTACATGTCAAAGAGGAAGAACTTAAGAACTTTTTTACTGTATAAGTGACTGCACTGGCAGAATTGTCTAGAGAGATTGTGGAGTCTCCCTCATGGAATATACTCAAGAACTGTCTGGACACAATCCAGTGCTATGTGCTCTGGGATGACCTGGCTTGAGCAGGGATGTTGCACTCTCTTATGGTATGGTCCCTTAAACCCTTACCCAGTCTCTGATTCTGTCTGTGAAACACAGTAAAGATAGTACAATTTATCAAAAAATTGAACTTTTTTCAACATGGCAATACAACTATACTTCTTTTATCTTTTTTTCTGCAACACCCTGCCTTTCCAGGAAATAGTACCACACACAGGAACATTTGCATCTTCTCTGCAGTACAATATACTAATATTAAGGAATATATCTAATTGTGACCTACTGACATTAAAAGAAAGGAGGAATATTGTGTTGGCAAAGAGCAAAATGTGATACAACAGCCATTAAAAAAAACCCAGCAAAGAATAGGATCATGAGAATTTTACAACCTCAGTCCCAGGTGATGGATTGTAAGTAAAAGATGAATACATGCAATATATGGGAAGATCAAAAAGGACTCCACTAAGTCTCTGTCAGAACACAAAAACTCTGATATGTGAGTACAATATAATCTGAAATTATATTTTGTGATTCCTCCCCTCCCTCTTCCTAGCTCCCTCACTGTGTGGACTGAGCTCCCCCATCCCACCCGTCGCAGTAAAAACAGATATACTCCCATCGCACGTCTGTCAGCGCACTTTTTATTGGACAAATGGATGGGTTACACTTCCATCTCTGAAGTAAAGCATCTGCCAAGCACTGGACAGACAGGAGCAGGGAATTCCCAACTGCTATTGGGAATCAAATGCAGCACAGCATCTAAATATCAATTATCCCCCACGGAGAAAAAAGTGTTTTGGAGATTTGGGTCTTGGTTTGCATTTTCTTTTTCAGAAAAACTAACACTGGCAATTTCTATGATTACCTGTGTAATTATTAGAAGTATTTTGTCTATGTATTCAGAAAAACATACAGTCAAATGATTGTACTAATTTTAGAAGCTTCCCTAGAAGGTCAGCTGTAGCAGTCTGTGATAGCATGATTCTAATGTAGGACTTATAATCATATATATTTCTCCTTTGGAGAGTTACTGAAAAGCACTCTTTTGCAGTTGGATATTTCACCATCTTTCCAGTTCCCTCCTAACCCTTTAGAAGTCTTACTTGTAAGAGCTCAACCTGCTGCCATAAAAATAATGTGATCCATTGTCAACACCTTCAAAATACACATCTTGCTTAGTGAAAGCAGAAAAAAAGCTTCCATATTCATGCAACAGGCTTTATTACTAAGTCAGTGCTTACGGTCTGGGATCATTTTTGGAACACCTTTCATTCTGTAGTCTGGTGCTGCTTTTACAGAGGCTTGCTTTATAAAGCACTCATCATCATCAAGATGAGTCAATGAGTACAGTCACTATAAAGATAAGAAAATATCACTTTACTTAGAAAATATTCCCTTTTTGATTGTAAAAATTGTCAAAATACTACTTTATATGTAAAAAAACCCCAAATAAGCAAAACCAGTAGCTTGAAAGATTAATTCAAAAGAACCTCTGATTTTTTATGTAAATGTAATTTGCTTCACAGCAGGAGACAAAGGAAAATAAAATGACACCTCCTACTGAAGGGCAATAAATGCAGTAGATTCAAAGCTTCAGTGACTGGTATTCCAAGAAGTTGAAAAGACTGCACAGACTAGTAGTATAGGCTGTACTGTCACTAACAAGTCTTCTGGATTTAATGATGTAACAGCTGAGTACTACTGCACATGCAACTGAGCACAAGAGCTGCTATGTAAGTCACAGGTGGTAAATGAAAGTCATGACTGTATAGCTGAAAACTGGGAGACAAAAAACCCCAGATGATCAGTGTTTAATTCCCAATTTCTTTCAGTAAAAGCCTCAGTATACTGTCAACATTAGTTAAAGTGTGGGTTACTTCTATTCTGTAGTCATTTGAGTAATGCCTGTTGAATCAACAGCCGTTAAAGGCTGGAGTCCCAGAAGCTGTGCATTATTTCTACCACAGTTTCACTTCCTTCATTAGCTGCAGAGAACCTCAAGGTAAAAGAAAAAGAAGATGGCGGGAGGTTTGTCAGCAATTTAAGGGAAGGTAAAAAAAAGGAAAAAGGATTCCCATTTTTCAGGCAGGAATTATCTCAAATACTATGCATTTTTAAGGAGTACAAAGGAGGTGTGATCTAATTGGGAACTCAGAGTACACTAAAATAAATTACAGTAAAGTGATGAAGAGACAGCATATGAAAAGAAAGGTACTCTGGTGGGAAAAAGAAAGTGAGTCTCGTCCTGACTAGCTGTGGACTATCAAGAGTCTTTTACTGTTACTAAATAGTAGGCTTTTTTTTCAGAGCTTTACCATTAGCTTACCTCAAATACAGCTTCATCTCTGTAAGAAGGAAAATTTTCCAGTACAATATGTAGCAGTTTCTGAGCACTCTTCTCACTCATTTTAACACAGGTGAGGAAAGACCCGCCAAACTTTTCTAACAGAATTATTCCACTTTCATTCAGCACTCGATGTCTTTCTTCAATCAAAGGCAAAGGCACCTCTGTGTCAGAGCGAAATACATGCCTAACTTGGTCAAGCGTCATGGTGGCAAAATAAGATGCACTGGTGATAGGTATTCCTTGAGAAAAGTGAAAATAAGGTATTTAGGCTATCACGTAACATAGCATACAGACCTAATACAGTAGTCTGCTAAAGGAAAGCACTTCTATAGGAACATCTAAGAAGTCCATGGACTCTTAAACCCGCCTTTGTTTTCAGCAATAACCGCAACCACAGAGCTGCTCACAACTAAATTTTTGCGTGCACACAAACTTTTTCTTCTACAGCAAGCTTCCAACATACAACCATGAAACCGTTATACTTTTTGTATGTGATTTTCCCCAGCTGCTTAGTCTTCATATTTTAAGTGTGATGTTTACATAGCACATTGGCATATACAGTCAGAATATAACTAGTTTAGTCAGAATAGGCCTGTTTTCCCATGGATCCTAATCATGCTGTGCATTTACAAAAAGTGCCTTAATGCTGATACCATCTTAATTTACAAATAACTATGCAGAAAATTAATTAAAATTTTATACCTACTAATAGTTGGGGTTTTTTTTTCTGAGAACAGCAAAAAGAGTGAGTGCTACAGTACTGGGTTTAAAATAGTGGTTTGAGGGGCATATACCCATATGTATTTTCAGTCTTGCTTTAGGCGCTCTGGTGGTATTTGATTAGTCCGGAGGATTCTTGCTTTATGCCTCATTTTTTCATTTGCCATGGAAATATACAATTTATCTTAAGAATACATGTGAAATAACCCAAGTCACGAACAGCTGACTACTGGCAATCCTTAAAGTCTTTTGAATGAAAGCGATAACCCAGCTGGAGCCACGAGTTAGGCCGTTTCTATACAAGCGTATTTTGAAAGCACTTCCAGTTCCCTTTCCCAAGCTCTAAGGGACGCCTGCATACAGAGAGCTGCTGACACAGGGAGCAGCAGTTCCCAAGAGCGTGTCCCATTTCCAAGGCGCTGTCTCTTTAATGCGCGACGCTCGGCCTCCCACGGCCCTCGCCCGCAGCCCCGGCCCGGACCCGCTTCCCCGGCGCGCACTGACCATCGTCCAGGGCCCTGTTGACGGCGGCGCACAGCGACCAGAAGCCGCTGTAGGTTTTATTCTTGTACTTCACTAGGTACTTGCGATCTTCCTGCTCGGACCAGAAGGAGAAGTTGAGGGTGTCCACCAGGAACACCCAGTCTACAGCCTCCTTGTCGGCGGCCCGGGGGTTCAGCTCGTGGAGGCTTTTCCACCCTGCCAGCCCGAACTCCGCCGACGAGGCTTTGTCAAACAGGCTCTCCGCCACCCGCCGCGCCCCCTCCTCGTCCACGTAGACATCTTTGCTATGCTCGGCTATGAACTTGGCGGACTCCAGTGGGGACGGGAACACCTCCATGCCTGGCAGGAAACACGCACACTGCCCAGATTAAGCTCGCTTCCCGCGGGACGAGCAAGAAAAACGGCCCGGGCTCCCCCGCCCCCGGCACCGCCCAGCCGCGCGGTGCTGCCGCTGCGCGCAGGCGCGGGGGGGCTCGGGGGTGGGGGCGAGCAGAGACCCCAGGCCCGGGAGCGCCGGGTCGGTACTTCCGTATTGAGTCGCCGCCTCAAATCCTGCCAGGCTGGAGCAGTGGGCAGACTCAGCTTCTCGGCAGCGAAGGCTTTCCAGAAGATTCCCATCATTGAGAAAGAGAGGGATTTAAAAAACAAAAAACAAAACAAAACAAAACAAACAAAAACCACAAAAAAAACCCCACCACCTGACAAAGGAATGAACAAAAACGTGCGTGTTCAGTTGTTGAGCTCTTTCCCCCAAGCAAAACAGAAAAGAACCAAACGAAAGACTGTCAACAACCCCTTTTGCACACATACTCAAGTCAGAAGCACACAGAAAAATTCAACACGTGTTTTAGTTTACTTGCATTTTGCCCAAAACCTTAGCCTCGCAGACTTCTCTAATTTAGGGACTCTGTGCACCAAGACAGCTGCCTTCCAACAGACTAGTGATAGCATTTCTTCCTAGAGAATTCACTATTGCTTTGCCAAGGGAGCCAGCCTTATGCTTAATGTTTCAGGCTCCCTGCCTTATGACATTTTAAAGAGCAGCTGCATTAGAAGGGCCAAAGTTCATGTACCACAAATCATGGGGGGGGATGGGACATAACAAACCAACTAACCAAAAAAAACCACAATAAAAGAATACTCACTTAGGCTGGACCCATCATACCTGTATGTGCCACACACTTTTACACTTTTTAATGTGTTTTTATTCAGGAAGTGAAATTAAAACTTTTAACCATAAATACAAATGCCAAGGTATTACATGAGATATCCAGAGGCTTTATATTTTTTTTTTAATTTCTCACAAATAATTCTTACGGAACTCAACATACATCTGGGAAACAAGTTGAAGTTTTGCATACAATGAAAAACAAGTTACATAGTTATAGTATCAACTTGCCAGTTCGCAATTCCTACCTCATACAAATAAAAGCTCAGGAAACAGGTGTAATTTATTCAGAGCAACTCTGCATTAAGCAAGCTGTCTAAAACCAGGTGTACTTTAGCACTGTTTACTCAGTGACATCACAAAGTTTTAAAATATTTTATTTATATACTGTCACCAATATATATATGTATTGCAAAGAGGGCCAAACACTTGCAAAAATGTCCAGTTTTACACAACACTTGTGTGACTATTTTCATCTCTTTTTTTTCCACCCAAACAGCAGAGCAGTCATTGTTTTCACACAATGTCTTTAATTTGTCAAAAAACCCCACATAACTCCATCTATATATCAAGGAAACTGAAGAGCAAGCTTAACAGCAACTTTTAATTTATATGGGGGAAAAAACCAAACTAGGTGTACCCATTTTAGTTATTAACTTATGAAGACCTGAAGAAAAATGACCACCAAGAATAGGTTCACTAAATTTATTTAAAAACCCTAAAATGTTTCTTACAAAAAAGCATTACATTCTGCACACTGCTCTCAACAAATGCCAGGGACAAGTGGCCTACCATATTCTCCCCCTTCAAAGTAAGATACAGTGTACATAAAGCAGGGTGTTCACAACAATTACAGAAAAACAGTACAATTTACCACCAACAATGAACAAAAATAGAATTCACTCTCTCTGCCACTTCAAAATTTCAATGTTAGTCTCGTGCGCCCTTTCCCCCCCCCATGTATTTGTAAGGAACTAAAACATAACATCTGGTGTACAGCAAAGATTCCACTACACCTCAAATGCAGAACACCTATGAAGCAGAGGAATGTTGGCTTTTTTAACAGAAGCAGATAAAAAAAAAAAAAAGGGGTGCAGGACTCCTTCAGTTCTTCACTAGTCTTAGAAAAACTTTCCAGAATACTGCTTCACACTATAAAAAAGAAAAAATAATCTTGCATTAGAATCCTTCAACATCTGCATACTGCTTCACACTATAAAAGAAAAAGAAAAAAGCATGTATTAGAATGATGGACCATACATCTTGCATCAACATTCATAAAGCATATTAAAATTACAAATTCCTAACACATTTAAAAGTACATAATTTTAAAATGTCAATGGGTAACAATTAAATTAGTGTATTTCAGGCACAGTTAAATATTAGTAATCTAAAGCCAAACATTCCAGTTAAGACATTAAAATCTGCTATAGCAGCCAGAATGTTAATACAGCAAATGCTATCTGTAGCTGTCAATATTTGGCAGAAAAGGCAAAGTACTGTCAGCAAGGTGTGAAATGCTGCTTAACAGCCCCAAATCGATTTCAACTTGTCCTGTAGAGGCATGGTCTGTGCCATATGGCAGACTGTGATTTGTTGTCAATTTAGTTATCTAAAAACAACAAAATCACTAGTCTTCCACACAGAACTAGGCCAACATCCACTGAAATCTTCTATATTTTCTACAGGCTCTATGTAATTTATTACAAGTAGTTTTTTGCAGCAGTTTTCACCAAAGAAAGGAGTGGCCTGCTTGGTTAAGATGTCTTCCAGCAAGATTAGTTTTGAGGGTGTCTTCATTTTGATTAGAATGGAGAACAGAAGAGAATCGAGGCAGAACTACCACTAGAGAAGTTAGGTTCAAATAGTTACTTAAAACCTGCCTTCTTAAAAGATTGATTCATAGAGGAGAGCAGTTTTATAATGTACACCTTAATTTGACAGTAGGGACAATAATGAACTTTAACTTGCCTGTTCTGCAGCAAATACTGTGCATTTTGTATCTGGTCCTGTGTTCCTGTAATAGTTATTATCCGATCTTCTGAGCCTTCTAGTGGTTCATCAATTTTGATCGAAGCTCCTGACTCATGACGTATTTGTTTGATTCTCTGGCCTCCCTTTCCAATAATAGATCCTGCCAACTAGGGAAAAAGCAAACATTCATTTCCTGAGACAATGGTCTTTTCAAAAAGTTAGAAAATTACAACATTCAGTTTTAAGTGTTGCAATGGGAACTTATTTCTTTATAGCCTAAAGATATCCCCTGCAGTATTAGTTGTATAAACACAGGTGAGATAAAACTGGGAGAACCAGCTCTCATTTGCAAAACACGAGTTACAAGGACCATCTATATTACTGAGTATGAACCACAAGTAAAATTGTTTAATGTGTCTCTGAAGACAGAAACCAAACGGTCAAACAATATGCTGTTGGTGATTTAGAAATACTTGTTTTGTACTTATCAAGCACTTTAAGTATTTCTGATTTACTTAAACAGTCTGAGAAATGGCTGTGACTTTTTTTAAGAGAAAGCATGAGTTGAAAGCAAATCAACTTTACTTACATCTTTGGGAATCGTTACTTGTGTTGTGATGATGGGTCCACCAAGATCTCCATATGAACCACGCCCCCCTGCATAAGAATAATCTGATTTAAGTGTATGCATCAAGTCCTTTAGTAATTACATAATGAACTACATGCAACGGTTCTATATGAGCACTTACCATAACCAGAGCCGCCCTCAAACTGTAAGAGAAAGAAAAAAAACATTAACCCAACAGCCATGCTTCATTAAGCATTAAGCTTCACATTTTTATCTTAAGCATTCTATTGTTAACTTTGAGCCCATTGAATCAAACATCACAACCCTCAACCTGATATAAATACAACAGTGTTGTGCCATCAAGAGGCAAAGAGGGAAGACCAGAAACAAAAGGGATGGGTGAGCGAGATCTCCTTAACTTCTGTTCATTTGCACCAGAGGTCATCTTGTGCAGGACCACAAGTTGGATTAGATGATTCTTGTAGGTCCCATACAACTCCAGATACTCTGTGATTCTTATCCTGCCCCATATCAAAACCTCTAAGAATAAGGCATAAAATGACAAAGGATTAAGCCATGCCCATTTACCAAGGCAGTCTCTCTATCTCAGCTTTTTGTAGACAGCTGTTGATGCTGATCTACTTGTGACCTCTGTACTGAACATCAGAATTACAAAATCAGAGTAGAACCTTATTAATGGCATGACAGCTCAAGAGAGACTTCAGTCTCCAGTTCCAGGGCATGAAGTCTGCCCAGTAAATCATCCTACTACATCTTCTACAACTTTGATTCTGACTGCTACAACCCTTTACATCTTTGAATAAACAATCACTACATGAGTTACTTCTGTTACATTTAAACCACCATATACCAAATGCAAATCACTGCAACGAGCACTCCTGGCCCTTTTATTTTTAGGATTTGTAAATTTGCATTTGACATCAAGTTCTCATTTCATCTCATGTGTTCTAAGTGTGCAAGACCCCATATTTATACTTTCCTACAGAAGCAGAGAATAAATATACATGGTTCTCTCAAATTCAACTTCTGAATAGACTTCTGGGCTCTGTGAGAGGAAGCTGGAGGCTGCCTAAGGCTGAAACTGTCAGCCAAGCTGGTGACATCTCAAGTAGTAATATTTAAGAAAAGAGTAAAAACTCCCATAGTGCACTGACTGTGATAGTGAGCAAAGATGAAAAAAGTGCTTCAGGCGCTGGAATGGAGATTGCCCTGCAGCCCATGGAGAAAACCACACTGGAGCAGATGGCTACACTGTAGCCCTTTGAGGGATGCTACCTTAAGAACAGGTAGGTATGCGCTGAAGGGCACCTGTGGCCTGTGAGGGGAGCAACATCAAATTAGTCTGTTCTTGAAGGATTGTACCCCATGAAGAGGACCCACACTGGAACAGTTCTTAAGAAGTGCAATCCACTGGAAACAGGTAATTTGAGCAGTTAAAAAACAGTTGTTATCATCCCATGGAAGGGACCCTACACTGGAGCAGGGGAACAGTGCAGGGAGAAAGGAGCAGTGACAAGTGTGATGAACTGACTTGGAATCTGCCATTCCCTATCGCCCCAGCATCATTCATGGCAGTGGAAGTAGAAGTGTAAGGATTGAAGGAGTAGACATTGAGTCTATGAAGAAGCTGAAGATGGGTAAAGGTGTTTTTATGTTTCTCACCATGCTACTCAAAGTGGCAGTAAACCTACCCCAAGCCAACTCTGTTTTGCCTATGACATTAATTAGTAAGTGATCTGCCTGTCTTAATCGTGAGCCACAGACTTTTTTGTCTTTCTCCCAGCACTCTAAGGAACCCGCCTGAAAGCAGCTGGGTGGGCCCCTGGCAGCCAGTCAAGTTCAACCATTCACAATTACTGGCCCACTAAAAGAAGTTAACAACTTCACCAAAAACACTCCTTACCATCTTTCTTTTTACATCGAAATGGAAGCTACTCAAACTGTTGAGCTTAACCTCTCTCTAAGGAACCTGTATTGTCTAATCATGTTATTAAGCAATACATATTATAAGAGAACATAATAGAGCTCACAGTGGTGTCCAAAATACAAGACAATGAAGGACTCTGCTTAAGGTTTAATTGAGAAGCTGATCACAGAGCATACTGCATACACAGGCATATTGCTGTAGGTATTTGTCACAGGATTCCTTTTCGGACTAATTTCTTTTAAAGAAAAAACCTTTCCTTGATCACATCTGCCTCTCCAGACTATGAAACAATAGAATTTGACAGCAGTTGCTGAGTATATAAACTAAGAACTGACTTTTCACATATTAATTTGACGGTTATTTTGCCATCTTCAAGACATTGCCAACACCTGATGTACTCCATAATTTCTACAAAGGAGTGACTACATCAGCGAACAAGAGAAGGGCTACAGGTACCATGTACCTGGACTTCTATGAAGGGTTTGACATAGTCCCCACATCCTTCTCTCCAAATTGGAGAGGGATGGATTCCATGGGTAGACTGTTTATTGAATAGGGATAGTTGCATCCAGAGGGCAGTGTCAATGGCTCAGAGTTTCAATGGACATGAAGTGCCCCTCAGGGGTTGGCCTAGAATAGCACTGTTCCTAGTTCCTAGCACTAGGAACAGTGCTATTGAATGTTTTCATCAATGACACAAACAGATTAGGTGCACCTGCAGCAAGTTTACAAGCTGAGTAGTGCTGCTGATAGACCTGAAGGACTGGATGCCATCCAGATGAACCTGGACTAGTTCAAAAGTTGAGCCCATGGGTATCTCATTCAATTTAATAAGAGCAAGGTGCTGCACCTGATCTGGTGCAACCCCAGTATCAACACAGGCTGGGGGATGAACAGATAGAGAGCAGCCCTGCCAGCAAGAACTTAGGGGTGCTGGTGGGTGAGGCAGGACATGACTAAGCAATGAGCACTTGCAGCCCAGAGCAGCAACCGTGTCCCGTGCTGCATCAAAGGTCAAGGGAGGCGATTCTGCCCTGCCAGTCTACTCCTTTGAGACCCCAACATGAGTACTGCATCCAGCTCTGCAGCCCCCAACATTAAAGGCATGGACCTACTGGACCTGTCTGGTGGAGGACCACGAAGATTATTAGAGGGATGCAACATGACTCCTGTAAGAAAGTCTGAGAGCTGGGATTATTCAGCTTGAAGAACAGAAGGCTCTAGGGTGATTTTATTGTGGCCTTCCAGCTCCATGAGGCAGCTTACAAGAAGGTTGAAGAAGAGTTTTCACACAGACATGCAGAGCAAGGACAAGGGGCAAGAGCCTTAAATTGAAAGAGGGTTGGTTTAGTTTAGGTATTAGAAAGAAATTCTTCACTGTGAGGGTGGTGAGGCACTGGCACAGGTGGCCCAGAAAAGCTGCAGATGCGCAATTACTGGAAGTGTTCAAAGCCAGGTTCAACAGAACCCTGAGTATTTCAGTCTACTCATGGCAGGTTGGAAGTAGATGATCTTTAAGTTTACTTCCAACCAAAATCATTCAATGATTCTGTGATAACATCTCAAAACCTATCTGATCAAATAATATATTTTCAAATAGATTGATACGTAAATATAGTTTATTCACAAATAAAAGTAAAAAGCTACTTTAAACATTTGCTGTTTGAAATAAAATCCCACAACATTAAGAAAGTAACTGAGAATATAAATTGTAAATGCACGCATGTACAATGCATCAGTTATGAGGAAAGTTACCATTTATCAAAATGAAAATAGTGTGTAAAGGAGGCAAAAGAGGTACAGAAAAGCTCCTCTACTTTTACCGGGCTGCTGCATAATTACTAACACATTACTAACATTACCTGCCTTCAAGGACACACCATTAAGTCTGGTACTAAATTTGGAGTCAGAAGAATGGCTTTATAAATTTTAACAGGTGCAAATTGCCATGGACTACACTCAAGATCTCTTAAAAAGTTTGCTTTATCATTTAACCTACTCAGTAAAGCAGCTTTCAAAAAACAGGCTGAAAATACTCACCAACTCTGGTGGCTGCATGTCATCACAGGCATCCACATGACACTGCATCATCTTCCAGACGCAACACAAGAGGAAGAAACGAAGTCCAGGTCATACAGACTTTTAGAGAATGTCACAACCAAACAGAATGCAATATTGTACCAATAGTGGTACAAAGAAACCTTTCAACTATTAACAAAGACTTAAAATAACGTGATTTGGACTACTCTCAAGACTCACTGGCTTTTAATTTTACTTTGGGGCAACTCTAAATGCGAAACTTATGTTTTCCTTCTCTTTCTGTGGTATTAGCAGATTTTTCCTCTAACAAGCTCAGAAACTAATGGCAAGGCAAAACTTAAGCCTTCTTTTTTCTTTTAGAAAACCTTTTTACATGTAAAAATATTCTATCAATCTTTTATTTCTGCTGTCTGCTAGAAAAAGAAGGTTTAGTAGATTGAAATAAGTAACTGCAAGTGATTACGCCAACTGCAGGTTAAGCAGGAACACTGCTCCTTATGTTCTACTATCCAAATACCTCATCTAGCCAGTAAGTAGACTAACAATCTACCACTGCCTAATTTTATTAGAAACTTAATTATGTTTCTAAAACGTATGATATATGGCATTTTTTCTTTCAGAATTTTACAATTTCATCAATTGATGCTTATTTGTGCAAAATGAGTTTCTGAAACAGGGTTTCTTAGCATACATAACGTTTTATTCTGCAGACTGGTTTGTGCTAGTCACTACTCAGAAATGGAACAGAAACCAGATGACAGACAGGCTGGATAAGGCAAAGAGCTTAACTTTTACATCTAATAAAAAACCCCACATGCAGTCCTAACTGATATAGAATTCTTTTGTAGTTAAGTCTGTAAGAGTGACCTAGGAAGGTGAAATTTTGTTACTTCCTTCTAGCATCTGCATGAATAAATAGCACAGTTATACATTCTTCCTTTACTAATTTTTTACATGCCCCTGAGAATGAGGGCATTAAAAAGTAAGAAAATTAATGATTTTTCTGATCCCAATAGCCCTTATGGTCCCCAGGATTTGATCTGAACTAGTTTCACACTGAAATATGTACTTCTATATGCAGATAAATCTGTACTTTGGAGAAAAAGCTTCGGAACAGACTGTACATCGAATGAGCATTTAAGCAGCAGTACATATTTATCCTAGAATGTTAAGCCTGACTAACGGACAAGTATCATCTTAAGTGATTAACTCTGTACAGCCAAGAAAATTTCACCCATCTTTTAAAATCAAAATGGGTGTTTCTCATCTCAGCATGTACAGGGCTGTCAATACTGTCATATCTCTGGAGTTCAGGAAAAAATACAGTTCAGCATCCAGTCTTAAAGACTGTCAACTGTTCAATCTTTCTGCCTTTAACAAAAAAGTGGCAAAAGAATTGTTTCTGTACATTCAATTTTTCCAGTATTTTTGAGATGTTCATCAACTGTTGCCTTTTATTACACCTATGTAGGATGGAATCCATGTCAAAAGAGCACTTCTACTCTGTAAGAGCAGGTTTTTTCCACTATTAGATCACAAACCACAGTAATACTGGTTTAAACTTTTAGCTATACAAGAGTTTCTATTTGAAACAAAGGGTAGCACAGAAGACTTTACCTTTAGGCGTGCTACTTGAAGCTGTGGTGTCACTTAAGTGTGAAGATTTCCTTTCTGCTTACACAACTTAGGATACTAGGATCATGATTAACTAAAACTAGAAATTAAATACTATCTTTGTTGGGAAGTAGTCCTCACTTTAACCAGGCTATAATATTTGGTCACAAAGGAGCCTAAGTCATGAGCAACTTCACTATGAAAAAGAAATGAAATTGCTTTTTATTCCATGAAAGAAACCAAACTAGCAGAAATTACTCCACTTGCATGTAGAAACATCAACAAAGTGAAAGTCAACCTGATAGGCTAAACCCTAAGTCAAAATGGATTTTCTATTGTAACTGGACTGGAATAAAAATAGAACAAAAACAGAACACGCTACTGCTCAAGAGTTAAGCTAAGTAAGACTGTGCTCAACCAAATATCCAAAAAAGAAAAGGCTGCTCAGTTTATGTACTCTAGCACAGGCTTCATAAGCTGCATACAGGAGAACACAAAACCTAAGCTCTGGTAACACAGATAAGGAATCTTGGAGGTGTACTTCTCCACTCTTCCAGCTTCTTAGCATATAGAGTAGCATGGGAAACAAATTTTTTTGGTAACTGCAAACATTTGTAACTGCAATTATTTCCTTTTATTATTTCTAATAAGCACGTGACATTCTTGCAGTTTGTAGTTCCAGTAATTCTTATTGCCAAGGAGGACATGTAAAGCCCATTTAGGTAGCCCATTTCATAGTTCTCTTTTAATATCTATCTTTTATACTAATTTAGAAGAAAAAAATAATGTGTCACTTGTCATCTTAAAGAAGGTGCCAAGCAAAGCCAGAGGAGAAGACTGTTACTATAGAGATACACCTCTGTTGTGGTTTAAGACCAGCTGGCAACTAAGAATTACACAGGTGCTTGCTCACACCGCCCCCCCCCAATCCCCAGTGGAACTGGGACGAGAATCAAAAGTAAAACTTGTAGCTTGAGATAAGAATGGTTTAATAACTGAGAAAAAGTTAAAAAACAAAACAAAGAAAACAAACAAAAAATTAAGCAACCACCACCATCATGCCCCAAAACAATTAAAAAAAAAAAATCAAGGATTCATGATACAACTGCTCACCACTTTGCTGACCACTGCCAGGCCCCATCCTCAAACCCTTATGGAACCCCCCGTTCTGGGTAACTGCCCCAGTTTATACACTGGGTATGATGTTCTATGGTGTGGAACATCTCTTTGGCCAGTTCAGGTCACTTGTACTGATTATGATCCCTCCCAGCTTCTTTGGCGTACCTACTCACTGTCAGGGCATGAGACACTAAGTGCTTGACTTAGCATAAATACTACATAGGAAAACCAAAAACATTAGCATGTTATCAATATTATTCTCATACTGAATTCAAAACACAGCACTGGACCAACTCCTGAGAAGAAAGTAACTATCCCTGCTGATGCCAGGACAACCTCACAGATTTTCTACTTGAGGAAAAAGTAATCTTGTCTCAGAACACCAGATGGCTGCTGAGGTATGGCAGTTCAGAATGCAACACAGGAGATTATCTGTATCCTTTGTTTTAAGCTCCCACATACTATGAGATTTTTTTCTTCCCCAAAAAAGACCTGATGTAGGATTCAACTAAGCAGTGGTTCTACCTCCAAAATACTTGGAATTAAGAGTGAATTTTCTGCAGAGAAATTAAAATATATAGAAGTACTGATTCAAAAGAGCCATCACCTTCCATCAACTAGAGCTCTTTTCAGACACTGTTCCATAATCTGTATTATTGTGTCAATGGTTGTGTTTTCCAACCTTTAGTGTTCAGAATGCTTGTGCAACTCATCAGTGAACATTGTTCTGATATGTTTTCCTCTATTTGACAAATCTACCAGTAGCTATTTCTGTCATGCAGATTAAAAAAAAAATCTGAAAGATGGCCAGTGAAAGAAAACCTACAGGGCTGAACACAGTCAAATTCTCTGAATCTTTTTGAACAGAGAAAGAAAACAGAGGAGAACCATTTACACCTGAAATATTCATCCACAGGAGGACCACTAGTATGGACAAAACATTTTGGTTTTACTATCAGAACCATGTATGTCCCACATGAATGTGCATGTGGTTCAGCAACAGGAGGCCAGCATGTTAACTATGCTTAGGGACACAACAGAGCAAATTTTAAACTCATACCATGCCATCGTAACGGTCTCCCGGTCTGCCCCTTCGGTCATAGGACATCAGATCTCTAAAACAAAAAATGCAGCAACATGTTAATTGTGTCGTGTATTATGAGCTAGCTTGTTTATTCTGATCTGGATTTTCCCATTCATGGTTCACATATAACTTAGTATCAAACTACTCTACCCAAATACTGAATAACAGAAGTTCCAGAACTACTGACCACAGTCCTGGCAACTTAACTACAGCACAGCAGATAGTTAAATTTCAGTAGATTTCAAAATACTCTTGTCTAATACAGGCTCAATCTTGCACAATCACTACCAACATGGAAGCATGAAAAATCACTGAAAATATGAAGACGACTCAGATATACAACGTGAGTTTTTGTATTATGGATTTATACAACAACTCACCCGCCACGAGGAGGTGGTGGAGGAGGAAGAGGAAGATTACGAGCTCTACTGCCACCTCTACCACCACGACCTGGTGGAGGTGGTGGAGGTCCTCTGCGAGGGCTCATATCATCATAATCTCTTCTTGAGGGAGGCATAGGTCGTCCACCACGGGGCATTCGATCAAAACCTCCTCTTCCACGCATCGGAAAGCCCACTGGCCGTCCCCTTCTATCATCAAACATCATTGTGAAGCCACCATAGTCATATGTTTCATCATAGAAATTGGGATCGTAAGGCTGAGCTCGTCCTTTAATTGGAGACTAATAACAAACAAAATAATTCCTCAAATCAGATAGTTCTCTTACAACTGGCATATTTAATTAACACATTTACGCATTTGGAACATGTTCTTGATTTCACAATGCTGCCAAGAAAGGAGATGTTGATGTGCTTCTGTGAACTTAACTATGACGGTAAAACTACTTAGATGTGGTAGATAAATTTTGTTTTCCTTCTTCTTTGAATTTTCCATTCTAATGACATGTAAAGCATAAATGGCCCACTAGTACCAAAAATTGCTTTCCTCCCTCGTAAGGTGTACCTCAATTCTAAACAATAGAAACAGTTCCCAAGGTTCATAACTGTCCATCACTTCGCTGTTGGGAAAGTAGGAGGTATTGAATTTAAACAAAAAACTGAAAGACACCATTTTTCATTCAACTAAAGTCTAAAACATTCACGATGCCAATGAAATAATAAAATATATTTCATAATCATTACCTCAGAGATAAGATCCAAGATAATCTTGATGCACTCAACAACTCTATCAGGTTTTCCACCAATAAGCACCACTCTGTCAGTTGAATGAGGACAACACTCTTGAAAGAGCTTAATGGTGGTCTGAGTGTTCTGTAGAAGAAAAAAAAATCCAAGATTATCAAATATATTTTAAACAAGTTTATAAAACCATTAAAATATTTTAAAAATAGATTCAAAAGACAATTAAGCTCCCACCTGCTTAAATCTGCATACTTGCTTCTGAGTTACCACACAAAATTAGAAGATTACATATTTTAAAGATCTTGCTGCTCTAAATTTCGTATGAAGATGAAAAAAAATTCAATGTTCTCCTATTACAGTTGTAACGCATCCACAACACATCATTTAATTAAGTATTAGAAAAACAACTGCATAACTGTTGTGAGCTTACATGTTTAATTAGCTTTCAAATTAAACATGCTTTGGATGCTTAGACAGCAATGTTGCTAGGATTATGTCTAGTTACCTTGCCTTTGTTAATCCATACAAACAAGTATTGGCTTATACTTGAACTGACCTGAAACTGCCTTTGACATAACACCAATAAACTCAATCATGTGTTTTCATTTCATAGAGACCATCAATTTTTAAAATCTTGAACTCTTTCACTTCAAAAAAATGATCTCCCAGGAGTTAGAATTAAAAAATACAAAACCAGACATGAAGTCCTTCCACAGTACATTTACTGCGGAGATACTTTCATTCTTGACTGCTTTGTGTGTCCAACCACACAAATAATCCTACACTATCCAACAGTCTGTTCTAAAAGGAGAAATTAATACAATTTTAATGAAGTGAGTAAAAATACACTCTTTAAAAACAGTATTCTACCACAAATAAAGTTTAACCAAGTCCTGGCTCTGCCACAACATTACTTCTGAGGGTCTACAAGAAACTGCCAACTCCCAGCTCCATCTCACAACAGAAGCATGTATGCAACATGTTCAGAAGGAATTATTGCACAGCAGATACTTAACACAAGCCCCTTATGAACAGAAAACATTGTTTATTGAACAAAATTAAATCCCAGAAGAATGTAAAGCAAGTACCTCTCTGAGTTCTTTAATTTTAGCACCCTTGACACCAATAATGCCTCCTGCCAAACTCTGGTGAATAAGAAGTCGAAGTTCGCAGTCAAAGTCACTGCCTTTGTAGTGTTGATACTGTAAATAAGATGCATATAGGGAGAAGCAATAAAGATTAATCACAAAAATTCAAAGTATTTGGGGTTTTAAACTTTTTCTTCAAACACAATGGGGCAATTTAATTTATTGCCCACTTGTATCCTGTATTTCTTTTGATACAACTGCAACAATTTAAACACCTGATCTGAACATGAAGTCTATTTGCCTATTTACATTACTTATTACATGACACTGCACCACTTCCTATAAAGATTTAAGAAGGTATCCAACAGTGCAACACTTATTATTTGGAAAACAGGAAGGCTGTTCAAAGTGGTAATTTAATAAACAATGGCAGACTCTGCCCTCTACCAAAAAAAAAGGCAACATGTAGTGTGACAGCCATAATCCTTCTTTAAATGGCATTTGGGATTTTTCACTTTTCTAATTTCGTATTTTAAAAGTAAGCAAATACTCTAGAACCATCTCATTCAAAAGCTAATTATTTTCTTTCTAAACAGAAAAAACTTTAAAGATAAATACCTCTTCTAAAGTAGGGATAATCTTCTTTAAGATTTCTCCAATTGTCTCTATATCTGCACTTATACTCAAGATGCTGTTGGAAGCCAGGATGACAGACAATATGGAGAAGGTAGAAAAGAAAAAGCAGAAGTAAATTTTTTTTATCATCACAAAATTTTAACAAGATTTACTACAAAGAAGAGTTTACAAACATTCCCCCTTTAAAGTAAACCTGTTTGCTCACTTTATAACACATGCATCTTTGTTTATGCCCAGTATATATGCATGAGAAATTTAAGATTAGGTAGGTCTTGCAGAGAGAGAAAGACAGAATGGGCTTTTGGAAGGGCTCAATTTAAGTGGGCAAGAAATTGACGCAGAACTGAAAAGCAGAAGTGAATATTCATGTTCCCCGCCACCACTAATTAGGATACCCTCGCTATTACATTCGTAGAACTGGCACACCTTCTCATATTAAAAGTGAGGATATGCACGTGGTGAACGTTGTATCTGGAATAAGGTTATGGAACTCAGATTACTAATGGGCTCTCCAAGAAAACAAATACAAATGCAAGACAAAAAAAGACGAAACAAATGAGAAGTGAAGGAAAGCGAACCAGAATTAGCATTTCATCAGAAATAATTATGAACAGGCAATGTTGAGGGGAGCAAGGTGGGCCACAAAGACAGAGCGAGAGACTATTTTGAACCAATTTGATTTACAATGCAGCAAATATGCAACACTTGAAGCTGTGCTCCTTCCATTGAAATAAAATTAGTGGATTGTTTGGGTGGGCAACTCACGTAAAAGTTCTGTGACAAAAAGACTTAATGGGGAAAATAAGACAGAAAACTTGAAAAAAAACAATACACCGTCTATAAGGGGATACTATTTAATTATATCAAAGGCAGGTAATAAAATACATTTCTCTCTTTCTATTCAGGCAGTGAGGCATAAACTGTTGGGACATACCGCTCGGGGCCACTGCTGTCTGGGACTGAAACACTGGCATTGTACTGCATTGGTCATTGGCGTTCGTGGATGTTGGCATTGGGCATGGGCATTCAATCGGAAGTTGTCAAGTATGGTACCCGTTTGGCAACGAGCACATTTTTGGGCATAGCCAACCAGGGTTTTCACATGGGCGTTCAGGGGCGGATGGGCCAACGTCATGGTGGGCAACGCAGGGGCAAGTCGATCCAGTACATGGGCAACGGAGATATATGGCCAAAAAAACAAGGAGAGGGAAAAGGGGGAAAAGCAATAAATTTTAATTTAATACAAACTATACTCATTACTCTCAATTAATGAAACAAGTTTAAGTTGTTCTGAAGACTAACACAATAACTGATTGCTACACCGACTGTGGCCTAACAGTGTGGACTTTAAAAATGAGTCACTTGATCTGACTAAACTACTTTTTACTTTTAACAAATGATGTTTCAGTAGCAGGCTGGCTCATGAGGGTAGATGCAAAACCTGTCAAGACTGATAGTACTAGAACCTTGGGCAAACAGGGAAAGTTCATGTTCCAGACGAATCTAAATTATCTGGACTTAGGTGACATACTGATTTACTCAAAAAGCAAATTAAAAAAAAAAAAAACAACCACACAAAAAAACCCCGATAAAAAAACCCTAAAAAAAGAGGAACAACTAGCTGCCAAAGTTAGTGAGCATACATATGATTCCTGACCTTTTCAACTAAAATCTCAACTCTAGTTGCGGTAGTTTATGAACTTAGTTGGAACTGACTTGTAATGGTATATTGCAAAATCTTGTGCTGAATAGAGTCTTGATTGGAAAAACCATTGAAATTGTAGCTGATGTTAAGTACAGGAGTGTAAACAAAAGGCATTTAAGAAGCGTTGCCAAGTTTTATAAAAACACAACATTAACGCTGAGCATGTGTCTAATCACCAGAGTCAACCCCCTGTAAAATGTGAATAGGCATTAAGTCATGACCATTTAAAAATGCTTCCAAGTAACAGAATAGAATGTTCCTTCAGTGTTTTATACTCATATTTAAAGCAAGAAACCTTACTATTAATGCTTTTGTGCTTCATGTGCAAGCTGTTGAAGAACAGATGGATGATTTCATTTTGCTTTTTTAAAGAAGTTAAAGAATTCCTTTATCACTGCGTTAAGCCAGCCACCTGCAAGGGTTTCAGCAGTACTGTAATTGATGCACACATACGGGGAATGGTACTATTAAGAGGTTTAAGCTTTGTCAATATTTTTAATTAGGATGGTAACTCACTTCAAGTGTGTAATTCAGCAGAATCCTATTAAAAAGTGAAGAGATTTAATACAAACTTCTCTTCCCATGCATCAAGCTGGGTTTTAATTGAAATAGAAATTGAAGAACTGTTATCTATTCTGACAATCAATACAAATGGCTTGTAACTTGGACGTCTATAGAGTTGAATTGCTCCCATTTCTAGAAACGCAATCAAGCTTTCGATGTAGAGCTCTGAAAGAAGCGGTGTTAAATTAGTTCAAACTCATATATACTCACGTCTGTACGAAGTGCTTTAATATTTTTGCCACCTTTTCCAATCACTGCTCCAGCATTCTGGAAAATAGTTTTCAGAAGTTACATTATGACAACACAGCACAGATTACGTTTTTGAACTCACAACTAAAAACAGTACATCTATTTTTGCTGGCCCAAGAGGTGGGGGCAGGCATGACTTTGGAAAGGTTCAAACTAAACTGAAACACACTGAAAGTTTGTCCATATAAAGCTTTTATAATCATGGAACACAGCAGAGAGAGAAAGATAACTCCTCTTTGCCATTAATATTTCAATTCTAAAGACAAGTTTCTAGGCAATTCTGCCCACATTGAACTTCTCATAGACTAGATCTATTACAAAAACCAAACTAAATTAATGTAATGTAGGTCAATTATTTCCTAAATTCTCTGATCAGCTTTTTTTCCTTATGGAATATGTTTACAAATTCCACTTTTGCTCTCCAAATATTCACTAGTTTCAAGTGATAATATTGTTTTGCCCATCTGTAAAGTAACTAATTTCTCAGGGCAATACAGACTGAAAAAGGCTGAAATGAATGTTAACAGCCACCAACTTCATTCAAGCCACCAACATCAACAAGAATAAACTGGCAAACAGTAAAAAATAGTAATTGCAAAACTACATTTTTACCAGGTTCTTTCAAGAATTCTATGGAAAGTATTGCTTTTATTACACACATACATTATGCTAACAGCATGCAAAACATTTCATGGTACTTCATGTAGCTTGGCTATTGGTCAGAAATGCCACAGAGTTAAAATAACATTCTTTCACACCAACACAAAAGACAGAGATACTTCTAATGGAGGGGCTTGACAGCTGGTTTGCAAGCAAAACTGAGTTAGTAAAAGAAATAACAATTGATTTCCCAGAGTATCCATGGCGAGGAAGAAGACAAGGCTGTCAGCATGGGAACCGATTAAAAAACATACATGAAAATTTTTGTAAGTTAAGACTACATGCATAAGTAAACATGTATACATGCCTTAATAACTTTCTGTAAAACTTTTGCCAATTATATTGCTAATATAACTGGCAATTATATTATAACGCTAATTGCTCTACACCAATGAATATAGTAAGTTACTGTGATGTAGTTACAGTCAATGGCTTAAGATCATGCTTTGTTAAGTGTATATAAGCTGGAAAACATGAAGAATAGAAAATGTCTATTTTAGATCCTGAACACGCGCGTGTGTGTGTATGTCATGTCCGACCTAACAGTAACACACTTCAGAAAGTATAAATTATCTGTAGCAACAGGAAACACTGGAGGAAATTCATATACAGCAACTTTAACTATTTACATTTGTCAACAAAATCACTGCAATCCCTGAAGTACTACTCCCACACTTCTTCCTGTTGATACAGTTGAACAAGTTTTGTAGATCTATCTAGGGAGAGTTACTAAAATCCTAAATTCTTGTCTCACATATTTTATTTAAAATCCTTTATTTATAATCCTCTTAACACCTTCTTTTCCAAAGACTCATATACAGCCATTTCCCTCAAAACAGTTACCGTCCACTCAAATGTAAAAATAGCTTAGAATCTTTACTGCTCTACTTCTCAGCAAGTATATCTTTTCAATATCCTGTATTGATCCTTAGGGACTTACCCTGTTAAGAGAACTCAAGGACAATTCCATTGCAATACACCTACAACTACCATTCCCACACACTGAAAACTACTCCAGTAACTTATCCCATTTCTAAAAAAAGCACATAATCTTGCTACACTTATACCCCAACATACACTTTGTCACCACTATATTGAACAATGCTATACGCAAAAACAGTAAAAAGAAAAAAGCGTACTTTGCTCTGAAGCAAGATGCGCAATTCAACCATCTCATCAGTGTTCCGAGATCTTTTGAAGGCCTGCTCTTCCTCCATATCTTCTGCAGGACGTTTGCCTGTAGAGAGGTCCATAGGGGAGAAACATACACATTCATTTAACTTTCTAAATCATAGTAAAGTGGAACATGTGCCAAACTTATGCTCCGTACTATTAATACAGTCTTTCCTATTAACACAAAACTAATTACAGATGTCTATTCTGAGCATCCACAGCACAGAAACAAGTCTTCATTTTAACAGCTTTCTTAATGATTAACAACTGAAAATGCATTTAAAAATCTATGAACTATGGCTTAAATGAGAATGTTGCACACGCAGTAAGAAATTCATGACACGTGTCTAAAGGAGTGCAGCATCAGCCACTTAGTATTCATTTATAATTTACAGTTGGGGAAAACCTTTCAGGCATAAAGCTCAAATGTAATTTGGCCAACACTGACATACTGGTGAAATAATAGTAAAGAAGCACTTCAGATGCTCTTTGGGGAAAACTGGCACAAATCAACAAGAGTAATGCCCAAACCTCCCTGGTAATTATTCCCAAGAAATTTCCCATTAAGCTCTTTAGCAATATTTCACATATTCATACTCCTACACATAACAATTACAATGAACAAAATGCAGTTATCAGATATGGCCTATAGCATTCATATACATATTCACATTCTCCATACAGCTACGAAATATTTTTCAGTATTTGGTCATAACTTTCAATTCTCATGTCTAAAACACATGCCAACAAAAAGATTATGTGTTTATGCTTTAAAGCACTTGTAATGATGCATTAGTTAAAACTTTCAATGCAGAACACAAAATTATTGCTGATACAAACATATGGTAAAGATAAATCAACAGAAAATTCTTTGAAATACTAAAATTTTCAAGACGTTCTTCCTAAAAAGGAATAGTCCTTTAAGAAATTTACCATTTGTCTCCGTGTTGGTAAAGGTCTCCTCCTGTTGTTCAGTCTCCATTGCCTTTTTTTCTTATGTTGGCAAGTAAAACCTGTTGAAAAATAAAGATGATACATTTTTTTTGTCAAAAGAAAAACCGCACTTCTTGTTAAAGTGGAAAAAACAACAAAAATAAATGCCTGCTGCTAGAACTTACCGCTCTTATATATCCTTGCTGACAAAACCTCAAGTATTCTGGGCGGGATCAAAATCCAATAGCCTACTGCTTCAAGAGCCTACGAAAACAGCATATATCATTAGTGAGTCTCCCCACATTGGGAGTCTGTTTGTCACTACAAGGTTTGACCTAACGTATGGTTGCAAATATTTTCTTTATAAAGGAAAAAGTACAGCCAAGCCAAACACACCACTAAGAGAAGATAAAGGCCAAATCTGTAGACTTATATAAACTTTAAAAAAGTCTGAATTACAGTTTTTGGGCGCATGCTAATTTTAAGTAACCACATAATCTCTACATTATATGGTATGTGCCTTGGTTTCATTTTCTAAAGGGCACTACACCAGAATCTGGTCCAGCTATTTAGGTCAACACTGTTTACACTTAATAAATAGTCCTGTTAGGGTAATTGTCAACATTTGTACTACAAATTCTCTACCAATGTACTAGCACACATTTGAGCATGCACTCCTCTCAACTGTAATTGATGAATAAAATAAAAATAAACTTCCAACTACACTAAAATAACCTCTTTTTAAAAATACCACCCTCTGTAGTTACATACAATCCACTGCATGCACACACCCCCAACAAAAGCAGCTGTACTTCAGTGCAATTTTCTGAAAGATTGTGAGCTGCTTTTAGCTACTAAGTCACATTAGCGAGAAAAGAAACAATTTTGCAACTTACTATCATTAAAAATATGATTCACAAACACAACCAAATAATCACATATTTCCCCTTGCACTGCTTTAACTTCCATTGCCTCAACAAAATGCAGGCACTCATTCTTGTATCCATTATCAGGGGCGGGGGAAAGGGGGGTGGGGAAGAAGCTGATTCTAACTCTCAGACAGCTGTGTAACTGTTACCCCACTTGTAGGGTCTAAGAGCAGCTTCTGCCTTCCCAACACATGCCGGTATTTCCAGGCACTTGAAGTGGGCTAACGGGCGTGCACAAGTTTAGCAATAGCGGGATCTCAGGCAGACATTGCCAAAATTGCGCTGTTACTCGGACGGACAGTAAGGAAGACATTGACAAAGTGTAATAGCCCTTTCAGACACCACTTAATCTATTTCCAACTATCCCAAGAATTTAAGGCAGCGGGGAGCTATTATTAGTTACAGTTACAATTCACGGCTTAGTCTCTCCTAGTCAAACCTCCCCATTTGTCATGTGTTTTCAATAACCTCGCTCAGCTAGATAAATCGAGGACATTCACATTACTAATAAAGTCAGGTTCCTTATAAACACCGAAGGACGAAAGCGGACACGAGAGGTGAGACCAGCGACCACAGACCTAAGAGCTGAGGAACGCCAGAGCGCCTCCAGGGCGCAGCGGCACTTCTCGCAAGCCTCTCTCTCTTCCCCCGCTTCCTCCCTGCCTCCAGCCGCACGCCCACCGCGGCGGGGACAGCGGCGAGAGCGACGGCGCTATGGCACCCCCGCGGAGCAAAAGAAATGGCGCCCTCTGAAATGGCGCCCGCCCGCTGCGAGGCGGAGCCGGGAGCGGAAAGGCCGCCGCCGCCACCACCACGCGGCTGCGGAGAGCGTTACCCGGCTCTGCCCGGGCGGACACAAAGGAGGTGCCCGGCGGCTCGGAGCCCGACGCAGCGGGCAGAGCAGGTCAGCCCTAGAGCCACTCCGTCCGCCCCCGAAAGCGGAGCGGCCGCCCCTCGATCGGCCTCTGCGGCTGCCTCCGCGCAGGCCGCGGCCCGGAGCGCCCTCTCTGCGCCCGCCATAATCCCTTCCACACAAGCTAATCCTGGGCACAGTTACCACGGGCAGGCGCGGGAAGGCGGTGGTGGCCGCCGCGCCCCCGCCCTTGAAGCGCACCCGCTGGCGCTGCAGAACCCGCGATGTCCCCGCGGGGCAATGAGGACAGCGGCCATCTAAGGGCCCTCAGCAATAGCCGAGGCGGCGACACACCAATGTCCACACAGCGCTTTCCCCGCTCTACCGCCAACCCCTCGGGACCTTCACGGAAGCCCTGGAGCCCACGGCAGCCCTCGGCAGCCCTCGGCGGTTGGGGCCCCTACGGAAAGGAGACACAGGCCCTCTCGCACCGCTGTGTCACGTAGAGTCGCCAAACGGGGTACAGCGGCAGCTCTACCGGCCCAGGCGAGGCCTGGACCGGCCTGTGCCCTTCTCCCGCCCCCCTCCCCTCCGTCCCCGGCGGCATGGCGCCGCGGGCTACGCGTACCTGCGCCCACCGCCGGCCCCACCGCGTACGGGAGAGAAAGGGGAGCAGCCGCGGCCTCCAACGCGCACATCCACCAGCGCCACCCGCGATTGGCCCCGCGACCGCCCCCCGCGCGGCGGCGCCGCCGCCTCGTTGGGTAAGGCCGCTGCCCGTCAGCATAGGAGGCGGTGCCGCAATCCGCACCGCCCTCCGTGAGGGAAGGGACGAGACGGGCCCGGGGAAAGGGCGGCGCCGTTAAGCCCGTGCAGCGGCCGACCGGCCGGTCTTCCCTACCTGGGCTGAGGGAGCCGCGCTAGGAGCGCGAGAGCAGCGAGGGGGCAGCCCAGGAAAGCGGGAGCGGCTGCGGCAGGGAGGCGAGAAAATGGCGGCCGCTAAAACCCCGCCTTGTGCGTGCAGCCAGGCGCCGGCTGTGGCGAGATTCTCGCGATGATTCAACGCGCGCTTCCCATTGGCTAGTGGGTGCGCGCGGCGGCTTTGGGGAGCTTGGGCGGTGCCCCATCCCTCAGGCCGGCGGGAGCTGGGGCCGCCCCGCCGGGACTGCTCTCCCGCCCCGGTGAGTTGGAGCTCTCGGCCCCTCCGAGGGGCTGCGAGGTGCGGCCTGTCCTCCTTCAGATCTTCTTCCTCCCCCTGCCTCTGCCCCTCCTTCACCCCTTTCACCTCCCCTGTTGAAAGCTAGCGCTTTACTTGGGTTAAGTAACTACGCGGTATCTTCCGTGCGGTGCATCTTTGGGGAGAGCTTGCAGGTAGGCTGTTCTTTTGTTTGCTCTGAAGGCTGTAATGGCAAAAAAACTCTCCAAGAAACCCAGCAAATACCACACCTAGTGTTTCTTAAATATTCTTACTGTAGGTTTTGTTTTCGTTGTGTTTTGTAGAGAGACTGAGCTCCTGAGTCTTCTTCTGAAAGGGATTGAACATGATCCCTGTACAGTTAGGCAATCTTTTCAATGTTTGTAGAGTGACATGGATGCAGGAGTTGAATGCGCCATTAGCAGGTGTGCTAGCCATACCAGATTGGGAGGTGCTGCTGACTCTCTCGACGGACAAGAGCTTTGCAGAGGGATCTGGAAAGATTGGAGCCTATGAAAATCATCAGTGGCATGAAATTTAACAAGAACAAATACAGATTCTGCCCCTGGGATGCAGTAAAGCTGGGCACAAGTATAAGCTGTGAGAGGAGTGTGTGTAGAGCAGCCCTGCAGAAAGGAATCTGGGGGTGCTGGCCAGCAGCAGCTCAGGGTGAGTCAGCAGTGTGTGCCCGGACAGCCAGGAGGGCAAACCCCACCCCGGGCTGCATCAGACACAGCAGCACCAGCTGTGCTTGGGATCATCCTGCTGGATTCAGCCGTGGTTCTGCCTCACCCTGAGTCCTGTGTGCAGCGCTGGGCCCCACAGGTTGAGAAGGGTTGGAAGGTCCTTGAATGGTCCAGAGGAGGACAACAGAGCTGGTGGAAGGGCTGGAAGGCACATCCTGTGAGGAACGGCTGAGGGCTCTGGGTTTGTCTGGTTTGGAGAGAAGGAGGCTCAGGGGTGACCTCATTGCTCTGTACAGCTTCCTTAGGGGGACCTGGAGAGGGAGTGCTTGTCTTTTCCTGGCATCCAGGAACATGGAATGGAAATGGTTCAAAGCTGTATCAGGAGAGGTTCAGACTTAACAATAGGAATATTTTCTTTACCAAGTACAACAAAGCTGGTGAAAGGCCTAGAGAGTAAGTGATGTTACGTGTGGTTTGAGGGAGCAGGGCTGGAGAAAAGGAGGCTCGAGGGAGACATTCTTGCTCTCCACATCTACTTGAAAGGAAATTTTTGCAAGGTAGGGGTCAGCGAGACTGATCTCAGGGTGTGCCAAGGGAGGCTCAGGTTGGACATTAGGAATTTTTCACAGAAGGGGTGTTTAAGCAATGAACAGGCTGCCCAGGGGGATAATGGAGTCACCATCCCTGGAATGGTTCAAGAAATGATTGGACATGGCTCTTGGGGCCATGATCTAGTTGAAATTATCCTGGAAGTCTTTTCTAACTGAATAATTCTAAGAGCATGATCAAACACTGAAACAGGCTTCCTGTAGAGGCAGCTGATGCCCTAAACTTGTTAGCATTTAAGATGTATCCAGCCAATATCCTTAGTAACACGATTTTACTTTTGGTCAGACCTGAGTTGGTCAGGTGGTTGGACCAGATGATCATCCAAAGGCACTTCCAGCTGGAATACTTCTGTTCTGTGCTCTGTTTATGCAGAGCTACTTCCTAAAGTAACAAGAAATTAGAGCTTATTACCCACTGACGCCCTTGAAATAATAGCTGCCATCTAATCCTTGGTGCTATTGCAGGCAAGTCCTGCTCTGAATCCCTAGATAACATGTTTCAAGAAAACTTTCTGTTGTAGGATACTTTCAGTCACAGACTGAAGTCACCCCTCTGATATAAGTGTGGATAGACCACAGCTTGGTTCTATAGATCCTCTTACTTATGTTCATAACAGTGCTGGTGAGGTGGCAGAGCAACGTCTCGGGTCAGTTTCTAAAGTAAACTGTGTGTTAACAGAAAGAAAACCATAAAAAAAGAGGAAATGTATTTTAAAACCTACTGCTGTTTTGGTTTGGGTTTTTTGTTAATTCACTTTCAACCTATAAGAAAAGAGTTTCAGTTATATGTTTCTAACTAAATCAAAACAAAAAAAGCATGGTTGTTTTTTCCATCCTTTTCTTGTATTTTGCACATACCTTTTATGCTGATAATTGCACATACTTTTTATGCTGGTTGAAACATTAAATGTTGGAAATGCCTGTGAATTTTATTTTCTGTAGAAGTGTTTTTAAACTTTTTTATATAATATGAGCGTAATAATAGTTTTTGTCAGAAGATTAAATATGTCTTTTTGAATTCCATTTCAGGGAATTCAGTCTCTTAGCGTAAAAGAAAATGTCTACATCTAGCATTGTTGCAAGAGTGGAAACCTGGCTATCATCCACATGGCACGTTAAAGTTCCTTTAACATGGCTGGAAGCATGTATTAATTGGATCCAGGAAGAAAATAGTGGTAGTGATTTAAGTCAAGCTCAGATTAACAAGCAGGTATTTGAGCAATGGCTTCTTACCGATCTGAGAGACTTGGAATATCCCATTTTGCCTAACTGCATCTTAGATACTCCCAAGGGTGAGTTATCAGGCTGCTACTCCATACAGATTGATTCACTGGTGGATGTTAGCCAGCCAGCATATTCTCAGTTGCAGAAGCTGAGAGGGAAAAGCACTGTAAATGAAGAAGTTACAGCCAGTACTCAGGCATTTCAGAAGCCCTGGGAAGCAAAGCCTACTCGAATGCTGATGCTACAACTAACGGATGGCATACATCAAATTCAGGGCATGGAGTATCAGCCGGTGCCTGTTCTCTGCAGTAATCTTCCTCCTGGAACAAAAATCACTGTACAGGGCAATATTGCATATAGTCTTGGAGTTCTTCTGCTTAAACCAGAAAATGTGAAACTGTTGGGGGGTGAAGTTGATGTTCTTCTTGACGATTATTGTCAGGAAAGAGTCCTTGCGAGATTAATTGGAGAAACTGAAAACCCTAATTCTGTTGGACAAGCTGGACATGAACAGATTTTTTCAAGGCCTGCAGATGAATTAGAGCAAACTCTTGGCCCTTCAGATGAAGAGCTTTTAGCCAGCCTTGATGAAAATAGTGAATTTACTTTAAACAACAGAACATCTTTAGAAAGTGGATACTGTAGTAGAAGCAATTTTAATACAGCCTCAGGTTCACTGACTGCACACAATGGAAATGTTTTGCTACAAAAATCTGGAAGTCCTTTCCCTCACTCAGATGAACAAGTTTGTCCTCCCATAGAATATGCTGATGTCTTTTTAAATGACTTTCCTTTAGAAGATGACTTTTTTCTGGAAGAAGAGATGCAAAGAGAGATGGGAGAAGTGCCGCCAGTGGACATGAACAGAAACATAGGTTTAATTACTGGCAGACTTCCACATACATCTAGAAGCTTCTGCAATTCATCTTTAAATGGCACTGGTGAAGAAGACAATGTGAATGAAAGAGATAAGTCGAGGGAAGCTATCAGCAAGGAAAAGAACATGAGAAGAACAATCTTTGATGAAGATGGAAATAACATGAGTAACTTTTTGCAGCACAAGGACTTACGTCAGACCTGCAGTTTGTCAGATTTTTCTTTGGAAAATCCTCCTGAGGAAAGGCAGAAGTATACAAACCTAGATGAAAGCAGATGTAAACACCAACAGACTTCTGACAGCACGGTATTAAATGATAATCCTGTATTTTCCTTAAAAATGGATCCAGAAGGAGATCAGCAGAAACATGATTCACAGATCTTTCCTTGCAAGGCAGTAGAGGCACATTTATATTTAGATTCTCCACCTTTCACATATATTTCCCTTCTCCTTGCAAAAAAGCCAGAAACTGTTACAATTCTGAAAGTTAAATGTTTTATTGTCACTCTCACTGGAAACCTCACAAAAAGCAATGGGTCCTGGGGTATAAAGGCTAAAATTTCTGATGGCTCTGCTTATCTTGAAGTAGATTTTGCTGATGATATTCTGACAAGTTTGATTGGCTTTTCAGTGCCTGAAATGAATAAGATGAAAAATGATCCAGCTTTACGTCTAAAACTTAAGGATGGTTTAGAGAAATGTCAAAAACAGCTGATAGATCTCTGTTGTTTGATGACTATTGAGTTTAATCCATTTCAGTCTAAAGCTACTGTATTAATTCTCCAGGATGCTGATGCTAGGCATTTAGAGCAATTAAAGAAACGTTTGAATAAATAACATGTGCAAACTTGCAGACTATATATTAGGAAATGTTTAAGTGAGATTTCCCTTGAAGAACTCTTGAAAGTTAAAGCTAAGTGGTGTGTCTTTTATCAGGAATTATAATGTAAAAGTGAGACAAGGAGATTACTTGTTGGAGCAAAATAGGGTAGTTTGTTTCTTATGGTGACAGTATTGGAATAAGATTTCAAATATTTGTGTCTTGAATTTTTCGTTCTGCAAAATCCTGCGTGTTCTAGACTGGTAATCCTGAGTAGCATAATTGTTATACAAGGAAATGTATAAAAATGAAGAAACCATCTTGCTATTTTACTTTTTCAGGTACTCATCTGATTTTTAAAAGAAAGATACATGAGATTATCAGTTTTTTCTTGGAGAAAATCAGTTGAATAAATTTAAATAACAAATTATTGTTCAAATACAGTGCCTTCTATCTGAAGATTCAAATCTATATTCACTGTGCAAGAATCTAAAGTATAGAAAAATGAAAGATTGTCTTCGAAATATTCAGGTGTGAGGAAAAAAAATCTAATCCTATACAAAAAGGAGATTAAAAAAACCTCTATATTTTTACAAATAATTTAAAAGAAAGCCAAGTGTTTTGAAGTGTTTATTAGCAGAAAATTATTATAACATATGGTGATTTTTGTCACATTATTTTTTTGTCACATTAATGTTAATCATTGCTAATAGTTTTGAAACTAGAGGTAAACTCATTTATTAACTCTTGTGGTTACTTGACTAACCTTTTTACAGAGTAGTCAAATACTTGTGCTGGACACATGTTGTATAGTATATTTAATATTGGTCTTAATTTTGATTGATTTTTTAAAATTTCTGCTTCTAAAACAATAAAGTTTGCATTTGAATTTTGGTGGATGCTGCTTAGTCACTTTGAAAGAAAGTATATATTTTGATGAGTGTATAGAGTATGAGCAATTATTTGATTAAGTTTTTTGTTCTTTTTTCTTCATCCCATCCTTTCTTCTTTGCTTGTTTTTGGCTTTGGTTTGCTTTTGGTTTTTGCTTTGTTTTGGGTTGGTTTGTTTGTTTGTTTTTTCCTTTGGTTGATCGGTTTGAGTTGGTTTGTTTCCCTGTGAATTTAGAAGAATTAATATTCTGGCCAGGAGTAGGGGAACCAGTGACAGGACCAGTCTGCCCAGTGTTGGTGGTGTTTGCAAAGAATGTAAATTGGTGGCTAGGAGAGGGATTTTTTTTAATTGACCTGCCAGTATCTTTCTTCAAAGCCTTTTCTTTCTCTGAACAATGTCTGTTAGGCCATTGAGATCTGCTGTGACAGATTGTCAGTATAAATACTCGATGTCATTATATATACTCAATCCCAAATTGAGAACCATGCTTGAAGACTCCAAGGAAAACTAGAGGTAATTTCCCAAGTAAAGTAAAAATGGAAGAAGGTGGAGCATGGGACATCTTGAGGGTTTTTATGCTTGACGTGTGAGGGGTTTTAGGTTTTATTTTGTACAGTTTATAAACACAAACATCTCTGTGTCCCTTTCTTTCCTTGCCTCTCCCTGTGAAGAGAACCTGAGGAAATTATAACCCCATGAGCCACCTCTGGGTTTATTTTCTGATGCTTTTGGGAACAGTACATTATTTAGAACTGTATCAGCAAAAGCTTTTGCCTGTCTGGAACCTACATTACTGGATCTTGAGTTACAGTTTCAGAAAAAATTGCTTGTTAGTAGGAAACTGACCAAGCCTCATTTCCTGTAATCTTTGTAGAAGTTAATAGAGCTGACTGTAAACCTTCAGTGCCTTTTTATGGAAATATTTCTCGTATAATGAGTTTCCTTCAAAGAAAACTTGCTTTGAAGTTTTTGCCTTAGCATGTAAAAGGATAGAAGTCTTTAAACTTCAAATGGCACAAATAATCTACAGATTTTATTCTGCTTGTGCAGAGCAAGAGTCATGTTATTCAAACTGCAAAATCAAATTAAGTGTTGTGTTTGGTTTAGATGATGAAGTCACACCTGCCCCTCCTTTTTTGTATTTGCATTTATATTTAGCCATCTCTGCTACAATAATTGCATGTGTCTCCTGTTCTCTTCCTCCCTCCCCCCCTTCCCACCTCCAAGGCGATGTTACTTGTCTGACATCTTCTTCTGCCTCACCCCCCGCCATTGTCCTTGTCTTCATTTCAACATGTGCTCGCTGGAAAGCCACTCTACATGCCTGTGGTACAGAGCAAGCAAGAAGATCTTAATAAGGCTGTTTACAGCATGACTGCTCTGCAGATATTTCAGTGCAATTTTCTTGTGTATAAGGTTTCCAAATCTGTGTTCAAGCTTTTAGAATTAATGAGAAATATTGCATAGTTTTTCCAACAAGAAAAGGAGTGAAATTAGTTATATTGAGAAAACATGCTTAGTTAAGAGCTGATGTCAAACAGAAAATGGTTTATATGGCTATGTGTACCAGTCATTGATTCTTGCCTTACCCACTTTGCTCTTAGAATCAGCTTTTAACAGTCTTAATGTTTTGGTGCTCTGTGTATGCATGGTGTGCATATATTGCCTCACTGCAGCTGGCAGTGGTATGTGTCAGAGCCCTTCAGATAAAGCTGTTCTTACAGGCTAAATTCGCAACACAGTTTGCAGTCCCAGCGGAGGTACAGCCACATTTCTGGAGGGTGCAACAGTACTCCTGTAGCAGCTGCTGAAGGCACTTGTCATGGCAGCTGCTCTCACACCTTACATATAGCCTTCTGGCAGAAAGCAGCTTTTGCACTTTCTGACATCTCTTGTCTGCAATATATCACAAACTAACTTCTTGTTGTTATCTTTGTTTCAGGTGCTAAGTAGACTTCTGCACTTGCAGTGTATCTGACTGCAGTTTCAGAATCTGTGCTCTTCAAGAATGTTTTCCTTTTAATGGGGAAAATGCTTTTTTTTGTTGCTGGTCACAGTGAAAACTTCCAATTAATTTGATGTCAGTGTATGAAACCTACAATATTCTCACACAGGGACATGGATGTTACTGTGTTAACAATGAAAGTCGGTTCTTGCCTTATGGTTATTCAAGAAAATGAAACCAATGAATGTGCTATGGCATTGCCAGAATATCCTTTAAAAGCTCTGTCACTAAGGCAAGCTAGCAGAAAACAGAAGGTTCTCAGAAACTTTGCTGTGCCCTAGTTCCTCTCAAGGTATTCACTCAAACTGTAGAATAAGGCCATGGCTAGTCCCAAGAACTATGGCAGGTTTCTGAATAGACTAGGCTGACAAGAACAGCTTGAGGAGTAGTCTAATCCTACTGGATATTAGTTTGGCCACAAATATGTGTGTCATAACCCAGAAACCTCCTAATTGAATGCAGGCAGTGTTCTCAGGAAGCAACAGCTAGTTGAGATAATGTAATTTCAAAGTATGGGTGAAGAATGTAAGGGGTTTCATAAAAGGTATTCTAGACTGCTCAGTAATGCGAGTCCACAGTAGAAGAATTATATATTTCAGGTCATATCAAAAGCAAAAATTTTCATGGTAATGGAACATGATTAGATGGAACAGTAAACATAACAATTAGTTCGAAATGTAAAGACCTATTTCTTGATGTCTTGCTGTAATGTCAAATATTTCTTTTTTGAATAAAAAGGTGATAATTTTAAGCTTTTTGTTATAGGGAGGAAAGAATGATTTATGGTACAGTGTTTCTGAATTATCTGGTGGCAAGGAAAATTAAATGTATTTATCTGAGAGGAAAAGGCAGAAGGGACTTTAAAATGTAAGTAACACCTCTCATTTCAGATCCAATTCTCTGGTGTTATGGTCCTAGAAGGAACAGAATACCAGTAGTAATAACAGCTAATGAGAGGATAAAGGTAAACTGACATTGCAACTCTGAATTCAACAGAAGAGGTAAGTTTTTTACAAATCAGCTACTCATCTAAATGTGTATGGATGACGGACTTTTGTATCAGTCTGCCACTTTTTTCCTTAAGGGCTTCTTTCCTTTTTGTACTGGGTTTTCTAACAGGGTGAAATTGCAGTGTGTGGCTATTAGAATTTGTCCAGCTTCTGATGCTTTTCTTAAGGCTAAAAAACCTGGTTCTCTCATCCTTTCCAGCAAATGGCATGTGCTCCATCTCCATGACCTCCTTGACAGTGTCTGCAGGCCACTTGCTTCACTGTCAGTGGCTTTCCTGTGCTAGGGAGTGCTAAATAGGACACAACACTCCACATGCAGTCTTGCAAGTGCTGAAAGCAGAAGGCAGCTTGTTCTCTGGGACCTGCTTGCTGGCTCTGATGGCATTGCCACCACAAGGTCACATGGCTGACTTCTGTTAAGCTGCACACAAGTGCACATGGCTCTTACTCTGAAGTTTCCTAACCGGCTGGTTCCCAACCCATACTGTTGCATGGAGTTATTTCTGCAAGGATGAAGGAATTTGCATTTGTCTTTATTGAACTTATATTTTTACAGTCCCTGTGTCCAACCTGTACCCTACTGGTTCTCTAATTGCTTTCTTTTCATTTCTTGCCTTTCCCTGCCATATGTGTAAGCTTCTCTACCACTTGCCCCTTATCTACACAATCAGACACCTTTTTCTAGAGGGAATTAGGTTGGGCAGATGTTGCGATGTGCTTTGTATTTTCATGTTTTGTTTTTACCTGTTTTTATTATGTAAGTTCTGTAATGGTTTTTCCCAAGTTCCCCCTGTACTTCTCCCCATCTGGTACAATCTCCTGCCTGGGAAATTCCCTTTGTTCCCCTCTGTTGCAATATGTTGTCAATCATCCGTTGCTCTCCTCCCAGTGCCTGCCCCCCTCCGGGAAGCCTCTCCCCCTCATTCCAGAGACTTTGGAGGAACTCAGTCCCGGATTGGAGCAGGCTGGGAGTCCCCCACCCCTCGTTTCCTATTTGCTCGCTATGTGCCCTCCCCATTCCCCTGATTGGTTTTCCCTCTTGTATCCACCCCCTTCCCCTAGTCCCTGATAAGCAAGGAGCCCGCCTCCCTCTCTCTCTCTCCTGGGACACGTGAGTGCCTGCACCATGGGGTGCATGTGACAATAAACTCTATCTTGCCACGAGGCCTCCTTCTTCTTACCTTCGTCGAGCCTCACTAACAGCTCTCGTGCAGCTTCTGAACTACCAAGGAGGTAGTGGCCGGCCTGCTGGCCACTGCCCAACCAGACTTGAAACAATTCCCAGCCAGGGCAGCCAGGATTAGCTGGAAAACCATCTCCAGCAGGCACAGGGAATTATTTCAGGCAGACATGACTTGACATTGTAGGCCTATGCTGACTGTTTCAAACTACTGTCACCTTCATGTGCCTAGGTATAGATTCAGAGAGGATTTGCTCTAACCTCTGGGCCTGAGGTCAGACTGTCAAGTCAGTAATTCCCTGGATCTTCCTCCTGCATCATGGGTTTGGCACTTGCCTTTTACCACTAATCAGGTACTGCTGTAACCTTTCCAGTATCATCGAGAATGTCCTTGGAACATGAGCCAGCACCCTCTCTGGTTCAATGTGGAGTTGCATGTGTTGCAGGGTAAAGTAGTCTGTTGCTACAAGGAGGTGCTGGTACATATGATCTCAGTGAGAAAGACACTCTGACTCTAAAATACCTTTTAAAAAGTAGTTGTTAGAACTAACACTTTCAGATAAAGGCAAGGCCATGCAGGTGGCATAAGCTCTGGTACAACTGTCAGCTGCCTGCTGGCTCCTCCAACACTGTGTTGCTGCCTGAGCTCCTGACCACCAAGAGATTTGCACAGCCCAATACAGCCTGAAGGCCACACTGGCTGTGCACACCACAGACCTGTGCCTGTTCAGGTTAGCCATGACATGATGCGGATCACTGAACCCTCAACACCTTCTGGTCAGCATCACTGCATTCCCTGTTCCTTTACTTGCAGTAGGCTGTGCTACCTTTCTACAGATACTGTTAGTAGGCTTGGGAAGGTTAATAGACTTCTTGTCATCTTCTCATGGATCACTTGCTTCTTCAGGTATCTGTGTTGCCTGTGTAAGCTGTAAGTTATTTACTCACAGTTAATGCTAACCTTAAAATAGTTTTACTGTAGGTGCAGTACAGACAGTGGAAGAACATTTTTGGCTAGATGATAATCCTTAAAAAGCCATGGTAATATATAACTTACTGCTTTGTGGCAGGTGAATACCAAAATGTCTTTTACATATGTTTTTATCACTAACATTGATTTCAGCAAAGTTCTGTTAATATAGATAGAAAAGGGCAGAATACAGGCTTCACAAATACCATCTAAATTGGTAATACAGCATAAAGCAGAGAGGTTAGCTGAGTTGGTTGAACTGAGAGAGGTTTCCATAGAAGGAGTTGCAGATTAGACGCCTTTCAGGATAAGAGTATTTCCCTATTTACCAGGGGAGCTCTTACAGAGTCATTGTGGTAAAGAAAATTTGTCTCTCTTCTGTGGCTATTCAAAAAGCAGTAGGAATTCCAATCCAATTGACTAACAAAGAGCATCTACAGCCCTATTGAGCACCTTTATGGGTAGGTGGAGATTGGACCTGGGAGGCATTCAATACTTACTGCTTCTTAGTAGCTAAATGAGCATCTCACTGCACACTGGCTTAGATTTTTTTAGTTGAATTCCCTGTATAAACTTCAGAGATACCCAATACTGTTAGTTTAGCTGGTATAGACCACTGTGACATGTTCAACTTTTTGTTTGCATACTTGGTAGGTTGGAATTTTCTTCTAGGATGAGAATAGTCTTTTCTATAGGCAGGAAAAAAAAAAAAGATCTACAGAGAGACCTGGAGAGACTGAATCAATGCACTAAGGACAGCTTCATGAGAATCAAGGCAAAGTGCTGGGTCCTGCACTTGGGTTACAACCACCCCATGTAGTGCCACAGGATGGGGGAGGAGTGGCTGGAGAGCTCTTCAGCAGAAGGAGACTTGGGAGTGCTGGCTGACAGCTGGCTGAGCATGAATCAATATGTCCAGCTGGCCAAGAGGGCAAATGGCATCCTGGCCTGTATCAGCAATAGTGAAGACAGCAGGACCAAGGCAGTGATTGTCCCTCTTTATTTGGCACTGGGGAGGCCACAACTCAAATCCTGTGTTCAGTTCTGGGCCCCTCACTTTGAAAAGGACTTTGAGGTGCTGGAGAGTGTCCAGAGAAGTGCAACAAGGCTTGTGAAAGGAGTAGAAAGCATGTCATATAAGAAATGGCTGAGGGATCTGGGTTTGTTTAGCCTGGACAAGAGGAGGCTCAGGGGGGACCTCATCGCCCTCCACAGCTCCCTGGAAGGAAGGTGTGGTGAGGTGGGGACTGGTCTCCTCTACACTGCCTGCAGTGAGAGCACCAGAGGAAATGGCCTTAAGATAAGACAGGAAGAGATTCAGATTAGATATTAGAAAAATACTTTTTCACCATTAGAGTGGTCAGGAAATAGGTTTCCCTAGGAGGTGGTAGACTCACCATTCCTGTATGTGCTGAAGAGAAGTCTGGATCTGTTACTGAGTGGCATGGTTTAGTGAATTAGGGTTACAGTGGTAATGCTAGACAGTGAGACTGGATGATCTTAAAGGTTTCTTGCTACCTTGACAATTCTATGATTATTCTATGAAAAGCAGATTATTATTTCTGCTTAAAGGGTCAAGGATTTCTTTTATTGCTGTTGATAATCACAGTTCAAGAATGAGGCAATGGTAGCACTAAGTGCAGAAGATTAAAGCCTGATCTCACTTTTAAAGTATTGACAGAAGAACAACCTTCACAAAGCATTCTTTCAAATTACAAAAAAAAAAATTAAAATGCTAAGGTGAAAATATACCTATCTTGAACACAAAGTATCTGTGATGGAAAAGACTGTAATTTGTGGTAATTATGAGGAAGTGGTATATTCCACTACCAGCATTTAGGAAATAAATGTAATTTCAACCTAAGTATTCACAACTGACTTTCTTGCTCCTAGGACAATCTCTTTTTATATTTACAATTACAACACAATCATCATTTAACAGATGTGTACTATATATAAAATTTGGGCAAGTATTATTGCTATTAAACAACAAATATATAGTTTATCATGAAGAAAAACAGCAGCCCCTAATTCTGCTGGTTGCCTAAGCACATGTTTAAATAATTTACTCCCTTGTACTAACTGTTAGTGTAATTCCCTCATACAATTTCTCCAAACTAGGAAGTGCCATTAAGTAGAAAGTGTAAATAACGATCTACTTGTAACTTAAAACGTTCAAATTATCTTTTATTAAATACCTTTTTATGAAAACAGGTAATTTGTCTTAAACCTCTTATTCACAAATGGGTAACAAATGCAAATATTGAAAAATTTGTTTGAACTGCCAAGAATATGTGCAGTAAGGGCCTGTATAAATATTATATTACTTTAAAATAAATGTTAGTGTATGGAAGAGCACTGAAATAGGTTTTTTTAGAGGTGGTTAGATACAAAGGCAAGCATCAGCTGTTAAATGCTATGGAATCACTTTGGATAGTGTAGGCAAAGACAAAATAGGAGAAAAATAGGTGTCTTCCTTACAGGGCCTGTGGCTATTCATGAAAGAACATGAGGCTAATTCTCATGATATTTTTAAAATCAGTATTATTTTTTATCTATGATCTTATTTTCTAATACCAGTGTTGTAATATATGAGCTATAATCTTTTAATGTAAAATAAGAAAGGACAGTGTGAAATAATCCTCTATCTCTAGCCAAGTACTTTATCTACTGCTATCGTCCATTGGTGATGGTTGATGACTAATCAAGAGACCAAAAAACCCTAAAAGTCCGGTTTTCTTCTATCAGGTGACACCAGTTAGGTGATTGGTGTTTTCTCAATTGCATTTAAAACTGATACAGTAACTATTCTTCCATTTCTATTATTTGAAAGTGAAATTGAGAGTTAGTTTGATCTAATGATATCTTTATGTGCTGGTTTGAAAAGCAAAACCAGTGAAAGACTCCAAGTCAGAAACACAATTTAATAACAGGAAAAGAAATAAAAGAAAGTAAAATAAAAGTAATAGTACAGAAAAAAACACTGACAGAGTCAGAATGCAACCTGACACCCAGTTAGGGTGGTAGTGGCAGTCCAGATGAGATGGTCTTGTCGAAGCAGTGATTCCTGTAGAAAGGTCTGGTAGCTCTTGTCTCCTCTGGGAGTCCAGTGGATAAAAAGCTGCTTGTGCTGTCCCAAACCCTGGATTTATCCAGGTGGGAATGCTTGGCTCCTCCCCCTGGGCAGAGCATCTCCCAATGGGCTGATCTCATTCTACGAGTCATGCAGTGGGTCCTTGATGGCCCATTAAACAGAGATAGCTCCCAGAGGGAGTTATCTATGAGTCATGTGGCAAGGCATTGTTAGGCTCGTTAACAGAAGATAAGGAAAACACTGCCCCACCTTGGCTCCAACGGCTCATGGGGATAGAATACAAACCTTGGGCACAATTTTACATTGTAACCTAGGACACTTCATAATGGCCTTTATAATAATCAGTAAATTAGGCACTGGTTACATGTACAAAAATAAAGAGGTAGCATAATTGTGAATATTGACAGCTAAGTACTATTTCTCCATACATGAGTATTGATTTTTAATCACTCTGCTAATCACTCAAAAGACAGAAACAAGTATACAAAATGCAGCATGTCTACTTTTCCATATTTTTAGTAGTAATTTATCCATGTGACACAGAATCTGAGATATTTTAACCATATGCTATGTATTGATGGTGCTTTTACCAAACCATTATCTTTTAGATAGAAAATAAATATCAAGGCCTCTGTTGCTGCTTCTTTGTAGAGGGAAGCTTTCTTTATAGAAGTTTTTTTCTCTTCTGAAGATACATGAATATGCATGCTAAGGAAAAATATTAATGTTCTGATAATCTTAACAAACTGATTTAAATCCAAAGTTTATGTTTTTTGTGAACACTGATTATTTCTTGAAGTGAATAATTTTGAATCTAAGAATCCAATAGTACGTTTTCAGTGTAATTTACAACTTTACATCTTCCTGAGAAGCATGAGAAACACTTCCAACACTTTCATATTGTATTATATCAAAGATTTAAATGTTTAAGGAAGATGTTTTGTGATGGAAGTAGGCAAAAAAAAAAATTTATCATGACAGAACTATATTCTAATGCTGGGAAATGGTGTGTCTGTTTCTGACTTCATTTTGGGAGTATAAGGGATTGTTAGAGGAGGAGAATTTTTTAGTAGAAAAGGAAAGGGTGTATCTTAAAGGCAGTGTATTTTAGCAAGATGTTTCCTTACTTGATTGGAGCAGGAAAAAGCAAAAGCTTCAATAAAACAACTTTTAAAAAACCCAACCATCATATACTGGTTTTAATTTAATTTAGTTTCTGCAGAAAATTCTTTTTAAATAATTTAAGTTTGCTGTCCTAGGCAAGGAAGCAATGTGCTTTACACATATGGTGTGCTTGATGTTGCTCTAGTGGTATGCACAGACCAATCAGTAGCAAAACTTTCATTGGACACTCTCATAGCAGAACTCATCTGCCAAAAGCTTCATTTTGCTCTATGGGTTTTTTTAACATTCTGTCTCACTTGGAATGTTGTTGTAAGCAAAAATTTGTGTATTAATTCTACAGAAGAAGCCTGTGAACCTCTCAGATGCCTTGGGTAACCTCATGCTTTTCAAGGACAGGAAGTGAATTTCTGTGGGTTTTATGGGAAACAGGTTCAGCTCAATTAATTATTTGTGGTACAATTGACACTTGTTGGACATTGTGGTATTGGTATAAAGATGTGTAAGCTGATATAATTTGTGTAATTTTACAGAAAGTTGTGTAATAACCTCAGTTAATAAAATAACACCCATGTTGCACCTAAAATTTTAGGTAGGATTTGGCTGACTAAGAAAAGATTAAGGACCTGATCACTTCATAGCTTAGATTTGCTTTAGATCTGTATAAAACATACTACACTAAAGAAGGTATTAAACCTTTCCTGGCCCTATTTTTATGCTTGCATACCAGCTGAGTTAAAAACAATCAAAACCATCACCACTAGCCACTGCGTTAAAAATTCTCTGAAGTTGTTGGGCTGGATTTTAGCTTGAATCAGTTCCCTGAGGTACAAAGGAGGAAATGCTGCAGGGGTGGAAAGAAGCAGGGGGAGGGACATGGAGAGTGCATATGCCAGTTTATTGTGTGTGGAACCATAGCCACTGTTCTGCTGAAGGATAGCAACAGGCATCCTTTGGAGTCAGTGGGAGGAAAATAGGATGAAAATATGAAATGAGGGAAGTCATGAACAGAAGGGAAGGGAAGCTAAGAGGTAGAGCTATGAATATCAAAATGAGAAAAAGCTTACTGTATCCTTTGTTTTCTTTCATGAACCAAATAATGTCTTTATTAGGAGCAGTAAAGAGTAATAAAAGAGAAGGATGGAAAAGGGGGAAATCAAAGTTTTCTGTGATGTTGAAAATGATGTGATTGTAGAAAGCCCAATTCAACTGCAGAAACAGTGGAAAATTAAAATCATACATATTAATACTGATTAAAACTACCAGAGAAGATATACAAAATAATTGGAATAAATTCCTTAATCTGAGAGGGCTTAGTATCTACTTGTTCAACAAGTATGTTTCTTGTTGAAATTTTCCTATCAAAAGAGAAAGGAAGGTGCAGTGAATCATTATTTTCAATCATAAGTATTCCACTGAACTCTAATTTCTTACATCTGGAAGTGTTAAAGTATATACTGTACTTCTGTGAAAAAGTACAAAAATAATGTAACAATAATAATAACAGGTTTGTCTTTTTGAGAGTTGGTAACACAATCATTGAATAGCTTTCTTCTAGGTACCAATATCCAAATTCCTCTAAGCTCCCTAAGTAAAGAACAAACTGGTTCTAATTAGAATATAAACAACCATGCTGAATTTTGTAGCACTAGTTAGAACAGTGAAGGGGAGCATGGGTGAAGGTTTCTTGATACTGACGTTTCCCCTGATGTTTTTTAAACTGTGCATTTATTTTTTCTTTATTTCTCAAAGCATCTTCTCCAGCTGTGCAGTTGTAATTCAGCAGTGTCATGTGTTGTCATTTCTGCATTAGTAAACAGGTAGGACCTATTTACTGAGTAATTATGAAATAACCTCACAATGAAATGCAGGAAAGGGTTCTGATTAAATTTTAAAGTTGCTAAACCACTATTCAACTTCAAATGAAAATTTTCAATCCATGTATCCTAATGAGTTCTCAGAATACATTACTAAAGTATATAAATGATATGGTAAACACAAAATATGATTTTCCAGACTTCCAGCGTATAAAAAACCATTTGTAAACAAAATATATGCAAGAATTCAAATATTAACTCATGGTGGAATAGTAGGGCAACCATATGAAATTTTTAATACTTTTTTAATATATAACCAACAATAAAGGAAGCCTGGAAAGATTGATATCAATAACCCATGTAGTTCAGTATTTTGTCGGAAAATGTCTAATACTGGGTGTGGAGGGTAGCATGGCAAGGGTAAAGTGTTACCTCCTGGATTCTTTCAACAATCTTAGGCTTGTGGACATCCTCAGCCGAAGGTTGTATCTTTGCACTTAATAGTCCCTTATTGGAAATTAAGAATATGAGATAATCAGACTATTCCAGATAATCAGGGGTTTTAGTGAATATAGAATATTGTTAAAATTTAGTTCTTGTCTACCATCTCTGATTCAGGTAGTGCAACACTTATATACAAAGAAAACTTTTTTGATTGTAAGATTTATCCCTAGTTTTCTTAAATTCTTACCTCTTTCTTTTCCCACACAAACCTTAGTCAGGTTAATCTGTTTTTAAAAAATCTGGTATGTGCACATTAAATACAGTTAATGCCATAATGCACATAACATTAATTTTAAACTGTAAAAACAACACCAAAAAACTCAGCCAACAGAAATCTGCACTAAGTATGAAAACTGATTTAAAACGCTAACTGAACATTTATAAGTAGCATTAATAATCACAATATTAATTAATAATCATTTGGAATTTGTAGCAAAGCTATATGAAGTGGAAATTATAATATCATTTGAAAGATCTTTTTGATAACATAAATTCAGTGAGGATAGATAGACCTAGTCTAAGGAAAATCTTCATTAGATTAGAGAAGTAAATATACAGAACTAGTTATGTTGCTAAGAACAAGTATCTCAATCACATAGAAGCCTTACCAATAATGTAATACTATCTTCCAATTTCTGACTTTACCATTGTGTGTGCTGCTCATACTACTTTTTCTCATATTCTTTCTGGCTTTTGTTCTTGAATTGTAAGTTCATTATAATTAGTACTATTTTTGTAATTGCATTTCTTTAACTGAAGTGTCTTACACTTTTCCTCTACATTCACTTGGAACTTTTTAGTAGGTAATGGTTAAAACATAATACAAGGGAACATAAACCAACCCTAATAACCCCAAATACTAAACTGTAACACCCTAAACCAAACTCCATAATCCCTAACCCTTAAGTATGAAATAATGCTTTACTTAGAATCATAGACTCATTCTAGTTGGAAAAGGTCATTAAGATCATTAGGTCCAACCATTCATCCAGCATTGCCAAGTCCACCACTAAACCATATCCCAAAGTACCACATCTACACATGTTTTAAATGCATCCAAGGATGGTGACTCAACCATTTCTTTGGGTAACCTGTTACAATGCTTGAGAACCCGTTCAGTGAAGGATATTTTACTGACATCCAATCTAAACTTATCCTGGAGCAATTTGAGGCCATTACCTCCTGTCACTGGTTGCGTGGGAGAAGAGGCTGACCCCCACCTGGCTGTGACCTCCAGTCAGGTAGTTGTAGAGGGTGATAAGGTCATCCCTGAGCCTCCTTTTCTCCAGGCTAAACAACCTCAGCTCCCTCAGCCACTCGAAGTTCTGGACTTGTGTTCCAGACCCTTCACCATCTTTGTTGCCCTTTTCTGGACACGCTCCAGTCCCTCAATGTTCTCCTTGTTGTGAGGGGCCTAAACAAGGTGCAGCTTCATCAGGGCAAAATACAAGGGGATCATCCCTTTCCTAGTCATGCTGACCACACTATTGCTGATACAGGCTAGGATGCCACTGACCTTCTTGGGCCCCGGGCATACGCTGGCTTGTGTTCAATTACTGTCAATCAGCACCCCCAGGTCCTCTGCACAAAGCAACTTTCCAGCCAGTCTGGCCCAAGTCTGTAGGGCTGCCTGGGGCTGTTATGACTCAAGTGCAGGACCCCACACTTGCAGTGTTGAACCTCATACTGTTGTTCTCAGCCTCATTCCAGATCCCTCTGCAGAGCCTTCCTACGCTACAGCAGATCAACACTCTGTCCTGGTTTAGGGCAAATTTGTGAGAGAACCCCTGAATGGGGTCCCTCTGCAAAGCAAACCTAAAAGGCCCCTCCCCCAACCAGTCCAGGGAAAAGGAAAGTGGAAAAAACTATTTATTCAACAAATAAAGTGCCCACAAGCATAAAGAATGAATAATATGAAACAATAAGACCTCTCATTGCTCTGAAGTGAGATGGTAAATTCAGAAAGTCCTTCCTGTGGGTAGCTCAGCTCACTCAGTCTCTAGTTAGTTCCTCCAGTGCTGGAGAATGCTGTCCTGGGCCCTGGGGGTGCAGGCGTGAGATCCAGGTGTCTCTCTGGGTTTTCAATACAGGACAGGTCTCAGACGAGCACAGTTCAGGAGCAGGAATGCAGAGGAGGGAATGCTGTTTTCAAAACAAACTCTGTGTGTCTTCCTTCTCCCCTTTCACTCTCAGAACCAGTCTCACAGCAGCAATTCCCTTACTCTCCAGGATCCTGCTTCAGGAGTCTCTGCTCATGCTCCTTGAGGTTGCTCCTCCATGACCGTTCTCCCCTTACCAGCTATGCCTCTTTTATCTCTCATCCTTGTTGGATGTAGCTGTTACTCATCAGGGGCAAGGCTGTGCTGGTTAATTAACACAGCTGTTACTTACCAGAGGTTACTTAGTCCTAAAGGTACAGAACTTAATATACAGCAAAAACAGAAGAGACAATTGGGGATACAAATATCAAAAAGTCACCCCAGGACAGACTCTCACCTAACTTTGTGTCATATGCAGACTTACTAAATGCACTCAATACCCTCATCCAGATCCTTGATCAAGATATTAAAGACCATGGTCCCTATACTGGTCTCTGGGAAACCTGTAGTTACTGGCCACCAACTATGTGGTGGTGGCCAGTAACTATAGATGTAACTCTATTCACCAACACTCAGCCCAGTCATCCAGCCAATTTTTAACCCAGTGAACAGTGGACCCATCCAAGACATGAACACCCAGATTCTCCAGGAGCATTCTGTAAGAAATGTTGTCAAAGGCTTTATTAATGTCCCAGCAGACAATATTCAGAGCCTTTCCCCCATCTGTTAAGGGGATCACCCACTTCATAGGGATGAGATCAGGTGTTCAAGCAGGACTTGCCTTCCATGAACCCCAGCTGGATGGGCTGTCCTGCAAATGGCATGTAATGATACTCAGGATGATCTGCTGATCTATGACTTTCCCTGATACCAAGGTCAGACTGACTGCCCATAGTTTTCTGGATCCTCCTGACCCTTCTGTAGATGGACATCACATTGTCCAACCTTCGGTCATCTAAGATGCCCCATTTGACAAGGGCTGATGATAAATGATAGAATGTGTCTCAGACCACTTCCAAGACCTTCCTCAGTATCCTCAGGTGGGTTCCATCTGACCATGTAGACTTCTGTGGGACTAAGCAATCTAGTAAGTCACCGACCATTTCTCCTTGGACTTTAGGAGGTTCATTCTGCTCTCTATCCCTTTCTTCCACCTTAAGGGGCTGGATACCCCAGTAACTTATTGCTGTCTCCAACTTACTGCCCTTTTAGATACTGGAAATCAAGTAGAATAAATTCTTTGTCCAGAAAAATCTGGTTTTCTACTTCTTGGTTTACAATCCTGAACACAATTTTGGGTGATTATTTTACAAGATGAAGATTATCAGAATGCAGCAGTTTTCCATCCTGTTTCCTTCTTGTTCTAGTATTTTAAGTGATGAATAAGAAGTCAATGGGGAAACAATAGCAGGAGCAGAGTAGATATCTCTGCTCCAAGAAGCAGGAGACTTGTGTAACTACTTTTTTACATTACATCTCAAAAATACTAAGTTTTTTGTTTACATACTGATCTTCAAGCCTGAGGATGCATACTCTCAAGATTTTTCTCCACACTCACTACAGAGACAAGGATTCTGGGTTTTATTTGATTTCGGGTAGCCACATCTGGAAGAGGGGCAGCACTACCATCTTACTCTGGTATACACCGTGTTATAGATACTCTATTGCAAGTAGGGTCTGTGTTGGTAACCACTTTACATACACAACCCCTCCCAGTAAAGGCACCCTGCTTTAACTAGGCTGCATGATGTGTGCTGCCTCTTAAACTGAAATGACTGCTGAGAACTTTTCTTTTAATTGCTGTCACTGGCACCAGTGGCACTCTGGAACTTAGCACAACAGCTAAGAGGAGATGAGTTTTTCCTGCATTGCAGACCTCAACTTCTGAAAGAGAGAAATGGGCAAATGAAGTGGAGATGACTGAGTTTTCAGAAGACAGAAAGTAAGGCAAAAGCAGAGGCTAGAGAAAAGAAAGCATGAAAGCTACAGCGAATCTCTTTTTTTGTAAAGAGTTGTCCAGATGCAGAGGACAGTCCTGAATTCTGAGTAGCTGGACAGAACACCAGGAAGCAAAAGCTGGAGATGTAAGAGGCAGGCAAGGCCCAGATAGAGAAAAGGAAATGTGGAGGCCTGTAGAAGAAAAAGAGAACAACAACTAAGGTTAGAAGCTTGAACAGCTATGGGAAAGGGTCTGCACATGAACTGTAAGATGGTGGTAAATGGGCAGATGCTAAAAGTTGGAAGACTAGAAAATGGCAGGGCTGGAAATAAATAGAAATTTGGTGGTGTAGCAGAAAACGACAGGCAGGCAGGCTGGACATGCAGTGCCTATGAGCATAGAGAGGTAGAAAAAAGGTAGATCCCTTCAAATGCATTTTCCCATGACTGAAAAATTATAAGCAGCTTTTTTTAGGGTCAAAATACATAAGGTTTTCCTTTTGAAGAATATCAACACTTGAGATATTCCTAGAGCTATCCCTGGGTGGATACAGTTAGACCTACAAAAAGTGGGTTTATCTGAAAGGCTTTTTTTACACTAACAAACGTGGACTATGACCTGCAAATGTGCCATTTTTGCTTACACACTGCTGTGTAATTTCTGTATCTATTATGTAGAATCGCCAAGCAAGAATCAACTCATTAGCAAGAAATGAAAAAGAAGATATGGTCACAGTAGCAGAAAGAGAAACCTTTATGAAATCCAGAACTGAATCCATAGACATTAAGTGCTGACAACTACCTCCTGTACTGAAAAAATGGAGGTTTTCCAGTCTTCAAAGTCACCATCTAATTTTAAAATACAGTATCTCTTAGTTCGCAAAAATTGCTTCTTTAGTAAATTGGCTTTGTCAGTATATATTGATCTATACCTATATCTATATTTATATCTACATTGCCCAAATCTGAAACCTTGTTTATCAGAATGTCTTTTGACATTAAAATTCAAGTTTGTTCTTCTTGACAAGAATTTTGCTAATCCGGTTCCTGCTGTTCAAACAGGACATCATAGCCTATTTTTCACTTGTTCCTTGGTTTTCCTGGAGTTGGTAATGAGCTCTGTGTGGTTTGGAGAAGCCTTATTCCTTTCCAGAGTGATTTACTTAGCTCATTTTATCTAAATCATCAGTAAATCTTTTATATGCAGTGGGATTACAAGCACATGCAGCGGGTAGATCAAAACTACTGACCCTTTGTCCTAGGTTACAATGTAAAATTGTGCCCAAGGTTTGTATTCTATCCCCATGAGCCGTTGGAGCCAAGGTGGGGCAGTGTTTTCCTTATCTTCTGTTAATGGGCCCAACAATGCCTTGCCACATGACTCATAGATAACTCCCTCTGGGAGTTATCTCTGTTTAATGGGCCATCAAGGACCCACTGCATGACTCATAGAATGAGATCATCCCCATTGTGAGATGCTCCGCCCAGGGGGAGGAGCCAAGCATTCCCACCTGGATAAATCCAGGGTTTGGGACAGCACAGGCAGCTTTTATCCACTGGACTCCCAGAGGAGACAAGAGCTACCAGAAGTTTCTACAGGAATCACTGCTTCGACAAGACCATCTCATCTGGACTGCCACTACCACCCTAACTAACGGGGTGTCAGGTTGTATTCTGACTCTGTCAGGGTTTTTTTTTTTTTGTACTGTTACTTTTATTTTACTTTCTTTTATTTCTTTTCTTTTCCTGTTATTAAATTGTGTTTCTGACTTGGAGTCTTACACTGGTTTTGCTTTCAAACCAGCACACCCTTTTTTGAGATACTAATTAATTAAAAAATTATGCCTTGTGTTTATGTATGTATAATATGTTAATTCAAATGTGCCTTTGTAAAACTTGTGTTTACTAACTTCTTTCTTTTTCCTTAATATCCCAACCAGGTAATTGTGAGGCCTATTTTAAAACCCTAGGTACTGCTGAAATATCTGTAAATACTATAACTGATGTATCTGTGCTAGCCTTGCTCTTATGGTATCTAAAGAATGCATTCAAATCAGTATTTAGACAAGTAGCTGATATTTAACATTGGTTTTGAATTACTGCAGTTAAGATTAATACAGATTTCAGAAGTTGCAGGTTTCTCTGATGTTTTAAAACAGAGCATTGTGCAATGAGAGTGTTGTTAGCTATACTAATGGTTTATAAGTAGAGCTGTAATTAAAAGAAACAAGCTGGCATTTTCAGTTCTTCTATTTTCTCTGTACAGATTTTAATTATCCTTCCATAAAAGCTATAACAGTTTTTCACATTTTTAGGGGCCTTTATTTGTGTAATGCAGAATTCAAGCAGTTATTCCTGAATAAATTCTTTAACTTGGTCTTGATATAACATAGAAAATATTTTAAAGTGTCACGTCACATTGCATTTATTGCATACAGTCATCAAAAGATCAGAAAACAATGTATTTCCGCTTCCTAGGGAACCTGACACTGCTAGTGTGTTATTTGTTTTCAGTATGAAATAATGAAGAATATTTACTTCAAATATGTTTGTGTTTTCCTTCTGGGTATTTTTTGAAATACCTTTTAAAACAAGTTCTTATTTTATTTTAAAAAAATACCTTAAAAGCATTGCACAGAATCAACTTCTGCTCCCAGGGTTGTTTTTACTGATGTTATTCTTTTTAATGCAGTTCCAGCAATTAATAGAAATGGTTCTGAGTGGAGACATATGGAACATAAAGATAATTATTCTGTGACTTGATACAATGAGTGGAGCTAAGGATATACTTCTACCTCTCCAGCAACAAAAAGCTATCTATTATCACATGAACAGTACTAAAAGAAAAGAAATCCCATCTTGATTTAAATAGGACTCTATTTCCTGATACAAAATCCCAAACCCTCAATACTAAAAACAAAATTTGCAGATCCTGGGACAATCACAGAGTAAGTAATCAGAAGAGAATAGTATCTAGTTTTTGTTCCAAAGGAAATATAGGAAATGTTCTTTCCTGCTCCTGAAGATGAGAATTTATTAGACCTCTTAGCAAATAAATTAGTTTTACAGTAGATTACCAGGAATTAGGGAAATTGGTTATGTCCCTAACTGGGGAGGAGGGGATGGGCTGGGCTAAATGTCCTTAGTCTACTTTGAAAAATTTTGAAGTGGAACTTTATTATGCTTACAGAATTGTTTAAAGGAGTGTAGCACTCTCAAAATAAGGGTCATAGGTGGAATGTAGCAAAGCTAACATAAAAGGTAATGGAAAAATCCACTACTTCTCTTCACTGCTTAAATTATGTGATTGGGTAAATGGATTTCTCTACTTTCTGGGTGTGCACTTCTACATTAGTCTAGCAGCCATTAGAGAGATGTTGTTCTGCAAATTGTCTCCATGAATCCTGTAGTTCATCTTTTTATTGTATAAAACATAAAAAATTGCTCCTAATCAATCCACTTCAATTTCCCATCTCAAAATCATTTATCATCCCTTTGGCGTAGAGTACTTCTGAGATGTTTTCCTGAAATTAAGTAAAAGGAGGTAGTATTTGTATCAATGAACAGATTAAGGCTATGTGAGGTAAATCTTACTGTGGCAACAACAAGTACTCTATATTTTTACTTAAAAGTTCTTAACAAAATGATCAATGCTTTTAGAATAATTACTCCACATTTCAGATGTAATAGTGGTCTCTTTTTTAATAAATAAAAGAGGCACCTCTTAATTACAATAATAGACTCATAGAGTAGAATCATAGAACATCCAGAGTTGGAAGGGACCCAGAAGGTTCATCGAATTCAACTCTCACAGCACTATCCCCAAGAGTCACATCATGTGCCTGACAGCATTTTTTGAATTATTGAACTCTGTCAGGCTGTTTCTGTTACCACTTCCCTGGGGAGCCTGTTCCAGTGCCCAACCACCACTGGGGTAAAAAACCTTTCCTAATATAGCCTAAACCTCCCCTGTCACAGCTTCAGGCCATTCCCTCAGGTCCTGTCACTGGTCACCATGTGCCTGCCCCTCCTCTTCCCCTCATGAGGAAGTTGTAACTGCAGTGAGCTCTGTCCTCAGACTCCTCCAGGCTGAACAGACCAAGTGATCTCAGCTGCTACTCATATAGCTTCCCTCAAGGCCCTTCACCATCTTTGTTGTCCTCTTTTGGACACAGCCTAATAGGTTTAGGTCTTTCTCATATTGTGACACCCAAACCAGCCCCCAGCACTCAAGGTGAGGCTGCCCCAGCTCAGAGCAGAGCAGGACAATCCCCTCCCTTGCCTGGCTGGTGATGCTGTGCCTGATGCACCCCAGGACCCTCCTGGCTGTCAGGGCACTGCTGGCTCATGTTCAACTTGTCACTGACCAGGACCCCCAGGTCCCTTTCCATGGCACTGCTTTCCAGTATCTCATTTCCCAGTCTATCCATACATCCAGGGTTGCTCCATCCCAGGTGAAGAATCTTGTACTTTTTCTTGTTGAAATTCATGTGGTTGGTGATTACCCAGTCCCCTCATTCGTCAAGGTCTCTCTGCAGGGCCTCTCTCCCCTTGGGAGACTCAACAGCTCCTCCCAGTTTTGCATGGTCTGCAAACCTGCTCAGTATCCCCTCCAGTCCTACATCCAAGTCATTTATGAAGATGTTGAAGAGCACAGGGCCAAGGATGGGGCCCTATGGAACCCCTCCAGTGGCAGATTCCTAGTCTGATGTCACCTCATTCTCTATAACCCTTTGTGTCTGACCCATGAGCTAGTTGCTCCCATCCCATTATGTGTTTATCCAGCTGCGGGCTGGATATTTTGTTCAGAAGGAACCTGTGAGATTTACTGAAATCCAGAAACATAACAACTGGCTTCCCTTGTTCAACTCCTATGCTCTTCAGAGGAGATGCTTAAAAGGTGACCAGCATTGATGGATCCCAACACCTTCATAAACATTTTCCCCACAGGCCTTTCTCATTAATACTCTGAGCAGCCTGACATCTGCTCCACCCCTGTCCAGGGTTGATGTTTTGCTGGCACTTTTCCAATTGACAACAGAAATTTTAAACTTGATCACTTCATGGTCACTGTGATCAAGACAGCACCAATCAATGCTTCACTCATGAGACCTCTGTTAACAAGCAACACATCAAGGAGCGTTGATCAGCTCCTTTAGTACATGTACCAAGAAGTTATCATTGTAGCAGGACTTCTCCCACCACAGGATAGCTTAGCTGTTGTTTGTTAGCTGGTACAATAACTCAGGGCATCTTTTTCTCATATAAGCCTCAGGTGAGTGTGCTGGTTTGAAAGCAAAACCAGTGAAAGACTCCAAGTCAGAAGCACAATTTAATAAGAGGAAAAGAAATAAAAGAAAGTAAAATAAAAGTAATAGTAAAAAAACCACTGACAGAGTCAGAATACAACCTGACACCCTGTTAGGGTGGTAGCGGCAGTCCAGATGAGATGATCTTGTCGAAGCAGTGATCCTGTAGAAAGGTCTGGTAGCTCTTGTCTCCTCTGGGAGTCCAGTGGATAAAAAGCTGCCTGTGCTGTCCCAAACCCTGGATTTATCCAGGTGGGAATGCTTGGCTCCTCCCCCTGGGCAGAGCATCTCACAATGGGGATGATCTCATTCTATGAGTCATGCAGTGGGTCCTTGATGGCCCATTAAACAGAGATAACTCCCGGAGGAAGTTATCTATGAGTCATGGGCAAGGCATTGTTAGGCTCATTAACAAGATAAGGAAAACACTGCCCCACCTTGGCTCCAACGGCTCATGGGGATAGAATACAAACCTTGGGCATAATTTTACATTGTAACCTAGGACAGTGAGCATTGGTGAAGTAACTCAACCAGGGCAGTTTGCCTTGTCATGAGTTATTTCAGTGCCATGTGACTGATGCTTTCAGCTGACCAAAAATATCTTGCTGTGGAAGCAGATGTGGAAAGATAAGTTGGAATTTCTGACTGACAGACACTTCACTCCAAAAACTATAAAAGCTACAATATACTTTTACAAAACAAAAGTCTGCACATTCCCTAAAATGTGTGGAGTTTTCTTCCTGAAATCAGGATGCCTACTTCATGATTATTTTCCTGGCGTCCGAGAGAAAGGACTATAGTCACTATCGTACACTATCATCAACGGTAAGTTACATTGATTTCTAATCTATACTATTTCTTTGCTAGCTATAATATAGGTACCTGTATGTAATACACTGTTTTATGTAATCTATTAGTTCTTTTTGTTTTATCCTGTCTAGTAAGTAACTCTGTTTAAGGCCTTTTGTCTGTTAATCTCTGTTCTATTCAGTAAATAACTCATTTTGTAATGGGCTTGTTTGGCCAGCCTTAAGAACTTGCAAACCAGAGTGATGTAGGTGCAGGGATTTAGAGCTGCTGCCAAAAATCTGATCCTAAGGCAGGGCTTATCTAAAGCTCTCACTCAACCCATAACAATCATTCAGGGGTTTGGTAATCTTCTCGACCTGTTTGTGCCATCTGTGTGCCTTTCCCTGTTAACATCTGGCAAGCTGAAGTCCCCTGTCAGGACAAGGACATTTGTTTTAGAGGTGTCTGTTAGCTCCTAAAAGAATAATTCGTTGGCATTATCATCTTGGCTAGGAGGTCTATAGTAGATCTTTACACTGATATCCACATTAGTTGTTTGTCCCCCAGTCCTTTCCCAAAGGCTCGCAGCTGTGCTAGTGACAACTGCAAGCTCCATGCATTCCAGTCTTCCATTACATATGATGTCACCCACCTACATCTCCTGGCTATTCCTCCTAAAGATCCTGTAACCATTCAACATTGTACAACACTCACCGGGCTCATCCCACCAGGATTCACTTATGCCTGTAGTGCCATGTCTCTGGGACAGGACCAAGGCTTTGAGCTCCTTTTGCTCACTTTTTATGCTGCATATGTTTGTGTAGAAACATTGCAAGTGTGGTTTACTGTAGTTAACACCTCCTGGAGCAGACTGAAGGATGCCTTTAGCATTCATTTCCTCAAGTTTTGGCATGCCATCCCATTCCTTACCACTAGCAAGCCTGGTTTTCTCCCTTCCGCACTTCAAAACTTGTTTACAAGTTCTACTTGTGTGCTGCTAGCTCCTGTGCTAGAACCCTTTTCCTTCTCTAAGAAAGGTATGTCCCATTCAATGTTGGTAGACAAGGTGTTAAATACACCATTCCACAGTCAAAAAGCTCAAAATTTTTCTAGTTATGTCAGACTTGTATCCATGTGTTGGACCGATCAGTCTGCCTGTTCCTTTTGTTACTCTTTCTTGCTACCGGAATGACCAAGAAAAACACTACCTGTGCTCCTGGTCCTTGAACCAATCATCCAAGGTGATGATTCAATACTGAACTGTCTTGTTTTTTAAAAAAGAAAAGAAATTATTTTGAACTTACCTACTTATGGATAACAAGTCACTTACTAAATAAGGGTTCTTTTTAGCTTATATTTCTCTAAGACTTACAGAGACTCCTTTTGTGAGCAATAGTATTTTCCATTGGCTTACTGATAGTCATATAGCTCCTAGAATATGATATTCATGATGTTCAGATTAAAGAACAGTTAGGAGATATGATGGTAGGCTACTAGTTTGCCAGGAAATTATTAAATTTCTGTATTTTCTAGTATGCAGGTGTGATGTTCATGGCTGGAATATTGCAAGGCTTAATTAATTGCTTTTGAGATGCCCCAGCAGAAGATGTTCTAAAAAGTACTGTTGTCTGAATAAATATTTTGAGTCTAGTTTTGTAATCCTCTGGAAACAATGATATCATTACAGCTAGTAAAAAAGCTAGAATTCCAGTTCGCTGTAACAGTCAAATTTCTCAAGTTTGTTTCTCTTCTGTGCTGGAGTAAAACCAAAACTTTTAAAGAATTTTCACAAGGAATATTGCACTGTAATACCATTTCCTGAATAAATTATTCAGATTTTCAACTTTATCTTCTCTCAGTGGAAATAACTCCCTGACTTAGAATGTTTAAAACCTTTCCAACAAAAAAACCTTCAGAGCTAACAATATCTTATATATACTTCAGCTTGGACAATCAGGGTTTTTTCTCAAAAATGTGTTTTTTGAAAATACTGCAACCAGATTTACTGATTTAAATATTTTCTGATCAATTAGATCTTATTTGTGATGTACCTGTACACAGAAACTATGATCTAAGGTTATTCAAATTTGACTTCCATATCCATTTATAGTTTTGCTGAAAGTAGTGACACCACAAATAAATCATATTCAGAATGTCATAATGTTCCTATTGGTATGTATGATACTTGAAAGTTCATTTAGATAGCTAGAAGCCTTCTCTAATTGTTTAAGTTAATCAGTGAATCATTCAGTACAGTGTGTGTGAAACTTAAATGGCCCCACAGCATATTATGGTACCTGGCACCAGAGAACTGAGCAGTGAGCAGGTTCAGTTCCAACACATAGATGGATATGTGCATCCAAAATTAACGTTTCGGTGTATTCTGACTCGTGGATGGCTATGTGCAAACCAAAATTCACATGGTTTACTTGGCCAAGCATGCAAGTACAGGGAAAAATCCATTCAAATCCATAAATTCCAGGTTGATTTTTTAAGGCTAAAAGATATATTGGAAGTCTCTTGAACCCAATCAAAGTTTCTGCTGGAAATTTTCTGGGTCAGATTTCTAACTAGAATGTTACTTTATGGTGAGTTAATCTTTTTAGGTGAAGGTAACCCAGAACAACAGCAGGAATTTCTATATGCTTCCAAAGTTACCTTCACAGCCAGTGAAAGCTGTCTTGGAAAAACAGAAAATAAATTCTTATCTCTGGAGACCTAACATCTAATACTGATAGAAGTGTAATTACTAGTGCTCAACAGGATTCTCAAGATTTGCTGTGGCCGGCAAATGTGTTGCTCTGTTTTTTCAGAGCACTGAGACAAGGGGTGCGGGTTGTGATACAAAAAACCTTCTTATTGTGCTTGCTTATTATATCACACATCCTCTGAACTTGGGTTTCAAAGAACAGATGAGAAATACCATTTATTGTCCTTCAATGAGTGCACAAGCAGTTCCAGATGGGATAGTGTATTGCTTGTAAGTGTGGGAAGAGAGTTTTCAGAAATATTTGGAAAAAATTTGGTGCTTTGGAGTGCAGATAAAGGCTTGGATGGAACAGAAACAGAACTTAGAATGCAAACAATAAGGTGATAATGCCATTACTGGCAATGAGGTGGAAGAAAACAAGTTCATATTATCTTGGACCTGCTTATTATAAGCCATCTCAAGAAAGGCAAAAAGGTAGCTATAAGAAATTAGAATTTGGTTCCAGCATTACAGGCACTTTGAAGGATATTACTAGATCTTTTTTAACCTCCTGTTAGAGATGTAGACTTACCTTAGCTGCCACCATGCTTATCATCATGGAAGTTTCTGTACATGAAAACATGAAAGTATATATGTGTAGGGATTTTTATATGAATACAGATATGTACATTTGTAAATTTTTCCAGAAAACCAGGAGAGGCATGAGCTGAGTTATTTACCTGTTTGTTGATATGTGACTCTGAGAAGTGTGACATATTTTGTTTCTTAAAGACTGCAGCCACAACCCCAAGTTAATATCACCTTGTAAACAAAATCAACAGCTTTTTTCCATGTACTTCAATATATGTTCCTGAGACCAAGCTACAGCCCAAGTAGCTTCCACTCAGAAGTGACTGCAAATGTGATTCTGTGTCTATTTATCTGCTTCCCAAACCCCCAAATTAACTAGGGCTTGGCTGGAGATTCAAGCTTACAAGTGCTGATTTTTGAACTGCTGCCATACCCTTCTATATGCTTCTAGTCTTCTTCACTGGTCTCACAGGCAGAAATACAGCAATCCTTGTCAGATTTACATCTTCCTAGGGATCCCTGAAAAATTAGGAGTCGAAAAGGACTGTATTTTCTCTTTCTTATGCAGAAGAGCAGAGGAGGAGCATATTGGTAAATTTTGCCCTCAGGAAATTATTACTCCAAATAATTAAGTCGATAGACTTTTCTGAGAAAAGGTCTGAAATTCCCTGTGAGCTACTCTTGTACCCTAATAAGGATAAATAATTCAGTTTATGGTCAGGCAGAAGTATCTGGCAGATCTGTGACAAAGAACTCTGATTATGGATTATGGAAAATGGGAAGGAAATCTAAAGTGGCCAGAATGTGTTCATGTGATTTTTTTGTGCAAATAAAACTTAATATGGCATCAGGACCTTCCTCTATGGTGTGGTCCTCAGCATGGGGCTAGGTACATAGGTATTGAGGTGCAGGACAATAAGACTGTTGTGGTTTGGGAATGGTATTCCCCAATTTAGTAATTGTGCTAAAACCACACCACCACTCACTTCCCTTCTCTACACTTCAACGGAATGCACAAAAGGCAGAGATCATGGGTTGAGATAAGAACAGTTTGCTGAAAAGAGCAATGAGACAAGAAAATAAGCAGTAACAGCAACAACATTAATAGAAAAAGTGCACAAAGAGAGGCAGATTTACATGTAAAATGCTCACGAAGTCCAAGACAATGAAACATCTGCCAATGAAACACCTGCTTCACTCCATCTGCTGTATTTGTTCAACTGGAAACCACGCCTTTCTTCCCAGAAACTGGAGGGTTCCCTAGCCCCACTCCCACCAATGATGTGAGGTGGTATAGAACAACTTTCCAGTCATGCCAACAGGGCTCCATTCCCTCATGGCTATGGCAAAAATTAACTCTGTTGTGGCTGGAACTAGGGCTATATCCACCCTGTATTCTATACCATTTACATCATGCCTGGATCCTACACTTTCCAACTATATGCACACAAATTTATATAAGTAAACACCAAGTCAGAAATAATTCACCCTCATGTCACCACTCCAGATCCTTCAGAGACATTTTAATCTTGGTAGCTCGATCCACCCATCCCTTGTTGTGATGTTCTTCAGCAGCACAGCTCTTGGGCATGTGTGCATCTCACCATGTACTTTTACAGCCAACTTCTCTATCCAGTTATGTTATAATCCCTCTCTATCATATGATACAAAACTAGGAAGATTTAATGATTTTATTTGTATTTAAAATATATTTTTTAGATATCTTTCTTTTTCTCCCTCAGTAATCTCTAATAAGAATTTCTTTTTATTTCCTTCTCAGTCCATTCCTTTTTGAAAAGCATTCTGGGTTACTTCGACATATATGGGTCTGATGGCCTTGAGAGGCTACTTGGAACAGAGGCTAGACAGTGTTAAAGGAATAAAGTAGGTATTTGTTTAAAAGGCCTTTAATGGATACACCTTGGGCAGTACAAGAGCCCTGCCTAGGCTACACCCAGGACGGACATGAGTTCTCACACTTTTATAAGTTCTGGTCCATTTACATATTGGGGTTAATTGTCCAATTACAGCTTCAGGCTATGAAGTCCCATTCTCCCAGATTGCTCTTATCAATTTACTGTTGTTTTTACTTTTTAGACCTGAAGCTGCAATGGTGCAGCTTGGTTCTCGGCTGGAAAGGACTATTTTGTCTAACTAAACTGTGAAGAGAACTTGCTAACACTTCATATAAAGTTCAGAGTTATATACCAATACAGTACAGAATCTGGAAAATACGAAAGCTAAAATTTAAGGCATCAAGTCAAAAGTTCAATGTTCTTAAATAAGTACACTTCTTGGTATGTAAAGGTTGAATTGCTTTTAGTAAACCATTCAGAAGGTCAGTCGGTACTGAGAAAAATACACCCCTGCACATATTACAGAAAAAAAACCCACAAACTTGTGCATAATCTTTCTTTATTCCATTAATACTAGTCTAACTAATCTTTACTAATTAGTATTTTCATCTGTGCCACTTGTTTTACTTACAGACTTAGATGTGAATTTATGGAGGTTCTTATGGCTGTTCTAAACAAATAATCTTTTCCTCCTTATTTTGTTCAACATTTAAATTCTTTATAAGTTACTGGTGATTTGCAAACATGACATGTCCATATGTTTCTTTCAAATCTCTAGTCTGCACATTAAAATGGAAATACGTTAAATTTGGATGCCAAAGACATAGAACAAATCAACAGCCAACAGAGGTCAAACAAACATTATCAGGCTTTCATAACTGCAATTTAGAGAAGAGGCTGTTTTGTTGTTTTTTTCCTAACTATATTTGAAAATCAGCATGATTCAGCTCTACTGGATAATATCAGCTAGACAAAACAAAATTATTTTTATCTGGCTGTACTCTCCTGCAGTGTTATACTTCTCGATCTTGTTATTCTGTAACTTGAAATAAACTGACCTTCCACAATTCTTGTTAGTCTTGTCTCAAGTCCATAAAGAAATCTCATATAAATGATACTTTAAGAATAGGTATGTTTACTTTAAAGCTAACATTTAAATCTGTAACTCTTAATATTAGTTAAATAATTTTTGTTTCACATTTGCTCCTTTAAACAGGTGAAAATGAGATGCTCCCTGTTGCCTGCTGGAAGTCTACATTAATACAGATGGTAAGTAAATAGGCGTCTCATCTTCCCCATGCCAGATGTTCACTAATTGTAGAACTGAATAATGGATAATAACATATCCTAATGTATTTATCAATCCAATATCTTTTTTACAATGCAAAAGAGGTAATCTGAGACTTCTGTAGGTTTTTTCAGCTCTCACTATGCAGTAACAAGGAGCTGCCTGAAAAGGCTGCCAGGGAAAGAGAGGCCACATTACCTGGGAACAATAACACAGTGTGATACCACATGAAATAGAAATTCACTTTGGCCATGTCTGGGATACAGTTGCTATCATCAGTATCACTCAGAATCAAGGTTACACTTACAAAAGGATATGAGGTGAGTTTGATTTAACAGTGACCAAGCTAACTTGTTTCCCATGAACTCCAAACCTTGGAAAGAAGAGGAGGGAAAAAAAAAACCAGTGAGATGATCACCATATTGTCAACACCATAGTTAACAGCCTTATTGCGTGAAAAAAATGCACGGCCATTCTAGTTATCTTTAAAGGGAACAGTAACAGGATAATTATCTTCAGAACACGTAGACCACTGTATTGCTCACTAGGACTTCGAGGTTAAAACCAAAGTTATAACACTAAAAACATTTTTTAATCCCTCCAGTAACTTCACAGAGAAAAGAAGAATAATTCCTGTGAAAAATGGAATCCTAATTTGGAAAGAACTACTGTGCAGTGCTACAATAATCAAACAGGGCAGAAAGTTTAGTGTGAAAGCAGTTAACAGACAGAAAAGCAGTTAAGCTATCCAGCTTTGCCATGGCAAACTAGCTGTCCATCACTGTTTGAAGACTTTGTGCTGCTTCTTGTCCCTGATTTTCCACTAAAGCAAGAAAAATGTTCCTGTTTTTCAATGGCAGAAAACAGCTATTCAGCATATCCCAGAGTAAGCATTGTGCACATTTTAAAAGATTCCCAATCAGAAACAGTAGAGTCTTAAAATTTCTGGAAGGCTAAGAGAGACAAGAAAATGAAACATATTTTAGTGGAACTATTATATCAAGTGCAATTATATTACACCTGGTATCTGCTTGTCTCTTTTCTTTCTCTTTTCCAGTCTCCTTGCCAAGTGACTGCTAATAAATAGATTTAACCTGTGCCATCTGTTGTTTCATGGTAGACCTATTTGCTGCAGCTTCCTGTCTACTACAGCATTAAATTTAATCAATTTTTTTGCCAACAACATCTCAAATATACACATATCCAGGTTAACCAGACAACCACTGTTAAAAAGCAAAGAGAACCTCCTCAAGCATATGTTATACTACATTCTGTTTCATTAACAAGATCCACTTAGTCCTGGAGTGCACTTGGAGTGCATCTTAGTTGTGTTTGTTTAAAGGTTGCTATTTATTAATGCACCATACTGGAAAGGGCAGGGGAATCCCCATATGCTATATTGTATAGCTGATTAAGTAACTGAAGAATTGATCATTATGTGTTGATTCTTTGGTTCGTTTCCATGATTTTTTTCTTTGGTTCTTTCTAAGATTTCTTTCTTACTTTGCAGCATTTTTCTTTGTAAGGGACAAAGTACTGCTGTCACTTCAGTGCCTGATAAAATAATTCTGACTTTCAAAAGAAGAGGAACTGGTAGTGCTGCCGTTTCTTTGGCTAAGCAGTACAGTAGATTGTAACTCTATCACCTTTTTGTCCTCATCATAGGAGCAGGAACCTGGCCAATAGAAGTCTATCAAAGGTGGTGTGCAAGCACTGAAAATGGGTCTGTCTTGTGGTCATATACAAAGAGATTAGGTACAAATGAGTAAACACTCAAACCTCAAAAATTGTATTTTCTTTTCCAAAAATTTTTAGAGCTATACCTACCTGTGTCATAAAACAAAGCTATGTTCCTGTCTGGTAAAAAGATGAAACACTTCAGATAGACCATTTGGGCAGGGTGTTGCCATTATAACATGAAAAACTTTTAAATCATTTTAGTGTGGTCAATGATTTCAAATCTGGGTGTCTGCAGAGTGCTCAAATAGTTGAGGTTTTTTCCCCTCCTGTAAAAGACAAAGTAAAGGTGGCCTGTGTTTACGAAGTTCTAAATATGTGGAGGTATTGTATGAGTGAACTGAAAGGGTGCTGCAAGTACCAAGTGCTATTAAACAGTGAAAATCAAAAGATGAAGTTGCAAACACTATTTTCCTCACCTTTTTCATGAAAGTCCTTTGAAGAGCTGATGCTTCTTAATTCTTGCTCATTTCAGGGCTCAAAACTGATCATAAAAAGATTTGGCAATGGAACTTTAAAGCAGGTGGCCAGAATGAGTAATGCTTTTAGGCACCAGCAGATTTTTCTGTGGTATTTCTGAGCTCATGGAAGTAGAGAGCTTAGCAAATCCTAATGCTATTTAATTGTAAATAATTAGCTTCTTTATGTAAAATGTAGGCTTCTCTTAAATATTTTGTTATTTGTCAGATGTTCTTCAAAATGATACTTCCAAAGATAATAAAATCAATTCAATGTGTGAGTTGTACTTACAGCATAAAAAATAAAAATGGAAATTGATACTTAAAGATACCTCAAAAAATATAGTTACACCATTAAATATTGTTTTAAATTGAAAATTCCACACATTATCTTTCCCTGTTTACAATTTTTTCAACACCATAGTGTCTTATTATTTAAATTCAATTAGGAATTGAATCTATCTCTCCATTTCTTGTTCCTTTATTTGATACTGCACCATGAATCATAGATTTGTTAAAATTGGAAAAGGCTTCTAAGACCATTGAGTCCAACTGTCAACTTAGCAGCAGCACCATGTTCACTGCTAAACTATATCCTCAAATGCAATATCCACACATCTTTTAAACACTTCCAGGTGTGGTAACTCAACACTTCCTTGAGCAGCCTCTGCCAATGCTTGACAACTTTTCCCTAATATTCAATCTTAACCTCCATTGCTGCAACTTGAGGTAATTTCCTCTTGTTCTATCCTTGTTACCTGGGAGAAGAAAGAAACCCCCACCTGGCTACACCCCCCTTTCAGGCAGTTGTGGAGAGTTGAAACACTTAATTTAATTTCTTTCCAGATCACAGAATATTCTGAGTTGGAGTGATAAGGTCTCCCCTGAACCTCGTTTCTCCAGGCTAAAACTGGAGCTCCCTCAGCTGTTCTTCCTCACAGGACTTGTGCTCCGGACCCTTCACCAGCCTTATTACCCTTCTCTGGACTCACTGCAGCTTTTCAACAACATTGCTGAAGTGATAGGCCCAGAACTTGATACAGGCACTTGAGGTGCATCCTCACCACCAGTGGGAGTACATGGGAATAACCCCTTCTCTGGTCTTGCTGGTCACACTATTGCTGATACAAGCCAGGATGCCATTTGCCTTCTTGACCACCTAGGTACACACTGGACCAGGTTCAGCTATTGCTGATCAGCAACCCCAGGTCCTTTTCCACTGGGCACTGTCCAGCCACTCTGCCCCAAGCCTGTAGCACTGCCTGGGGCTGTTGTGACCCAAGGACAGGACCCCACACTTCACCTTGTTGAACCTCAAACAATTGACCACAGCCCATTGAACCAGCCTGTCCAGGTCCCTCTGCCAAGCCTTCCTGCCCTCCAGCAGATCAACATTCCCCTACAGCTTGGTGTCACTTGTAAACTTGCTGAGGGTACACTCAATCCTCTCACCCATGTCGTTGACAAAGATACTAAACAGGGTTGGCCCAAGACTGCGCCTTGGGGAAAACTAGGACCCAGGAAGAAAACTTTTTATTTATTTATTGCTTTATTAATGTATTTTACTAGTAAATGGTGACTTTACAAGGTTTCAAATACTGCACAAACTTAAAAAGTGAAATCTTCCAATCTTTAAATTTTAAAAAATATGTAAAAATGTTAATCTAAGAACAATCAAGACTATATCATGTTAAAAAAACCCAAAAACAACAACAAAAAACCAAAACCAAACCCAAACCAAACAAACCCTGAAATGCAGACTCTTTTTTTTGTGGTTTAATAATGATATGGATAATAATTTTGCTGGTGTTCAAATGCCATGGCCATTTTCTCTTCTTTCCTTTATTTAAAATTAAAAAACCCTAATGCCTGTAATGAAGACTAACTATGTTCAAGGTAACTACAACAGCTAAGTGTGCAGGAATAGAATTAGGAAAGGCAAAAACCTCCTGTTCCTAGGCTTTGGTCTTTACTGGTAGAGCTCATCTTCAGAAATGCCAGGCCCTGAGACTTGTGCAAAAATCTGAAGTGAGGAAGAATAATCTTTGGTGCAGAGGGATCATCTTAGTGTTTGAACAGAGTAGACACATGCAAATCCATGAGGCCTGATGGGTTGCACCCACAAGTGTGATGAGAACCGGCAGATGTCATTATAAGACCACTCTCAATTCCCTTTTAAAGGATCTGGCAAGTGGGAGAGGTTATTGGGGACTAGAAAAGAGAAAGTGTCATTCCTGTCTTCAGAAACGGCAATATGGAGGACCCAGGGCACTAGAGGACCCTCAGCCTCACCTCAGTCCTTGGAAACCTGATGGAGAACATAATCCTGGAAATAATTTCTATATGTATGAAGGACAAGAAGGTGACTTGAAGTAGTCAGCATGGACTTGTGAAGGGGAATCATGTGTGACCAGCATGATAGCCTTCTAAATCAAAATTACTGGCTTAATGGGCAAGGGAGGAGCAAAGAAGATTAGGGAGCAGTCTTCTCAGTGGTGCCCAGCAAAAGGACAATGGGCATATGTTTAAATACAGAAAGTTCTTTTTAAACAAAAGAAAATGCTACCTTTTTTTTTTTTTTTTTTTTACAGTAAGGGTGGTCAACACTGGAAGAGGTTTCAAGATATATTGTAGCATTTGCATCCCTGGCATCATTCAAATCTCACCTGGACAGAAGTGTTGGGCAGTCTGCTCTAGCAGTCCAGCTCCTCTTTTTCAGCAAGGGTTAGACTGCACAACCTGATGAGCTGCCTGACAGCCCCCCAGCTATGCTGTGATACTGTGATTATTAAAGCTATATATCTCTTGCAACATAACCTGCATTGAGACCAATGCAAGAAGAAACAATAGCAATGTATGGTACTGGTGATGCCATGTGGTATGGAATGGAAATACCTGTTTGCAGACCAGATCCTCTATTGATGGTAATGAGATGCCTCCCTGGGACCCAAATTAGGGATGTCACCACAAGGCTGAAGAACATAGCATTATTTTCAGAGAGGGATCTGGAATAGGTTGGAGCACTGGGCAATTATCAGTGGCATGAAATTTAACAAGAACAAATACAGATTCTGCCCCTGGGATGCAGTAAAGCTGGGCACAAGTATAAGCTGTGAGAGGAGTGTGTGTAGAGCAGCCCTGCAGAAAGGAATCTGGGGGTGCTGGCCAGCAGCAGCTCAGGGTGAGTCAGCAGTGTGTGCCCGGGCAGCCAGGAGGGCAAACCCCACCCCGGGCTGCATCAGACACAGCAGCACCAGCCAGCCAATAAAAAGGCTGGAAGGCATGTCCTGTGAGGAGCAGCTGAGGACTCTGCATTTGGAGAGAAGGAGGCTGAGGGGATGTGGAGATCTGTACAGCTTCCTAATGAGGGGATGTGCAGTGAGATGCTGACCTCTTCTGCCTGGGATCTGGTAACAAGATGCATGGGAAGCCATGTCCGGGTGGGTTCAGTCTGGACATTAGAAAGTGTTTATTTACCAAGAAGGTAGTCAAACGCTGAAACAGGCTTGTAAAGAGGTGATTGATGCCCCCAAACTCTCAGTGTTTAGGAATGTCTTGGTTTGAAAGACAGGTGTCTGCTAAGGAAGGTAGGAGCCTCCCTTGGAATGGAAAACGTTAAACCTCTTCCTCCAAATTATTATAATTTTGAAATTAAGAGGCTCTCAGGCAAAGATATGGGAATAGGAATAACAGTTCTTTACTAGTACGTATTAATGAAAAAGAAAGAAGAACTACAACTTAATAGGAAAATTTAAAAAAAATTGCAATAGTACAAAAAAAAGACTGACAGAGTCAGAACACAACTTGACACCTGTTGGTAGCAGTCTGACTAAATGGTGGCTGCAGTCCCCCTGGAGTGACAGATGTGATTCTGTTGAAGCAATGAACCTGTAGAAGGGTGTAGTTTGATACAGTTACCTCTGCCAAGGGGCTGGTCCGTCTGGCAGCGATAATTTTGTATCACGGCCAGGAGCAAGGAAGCTGCTCGATGAGGCAAGGACAGGCCCGCCCTGCTGGGAGACAGAGTCGGATCTGAAGTCCGGCGCTTGGCTGAAGCAGGGCAAGTCCTGCATGACCCTGCAGGAGGCTGGACTATCAGTGGAAAGAGAAACTGGTTCTGTGATGGGGTTTTATCCAGGATTTATTCCAGCCTGAAAAAGGCTCCTGAATGCAGCTGTGCCCACTACAGAACAAGGAACTCCACGGCCTGCCTGTTGTTTTTACCCAGGGGAGGGGAAAGGGGAAGGGGATGGGGCAGAGACCCAGCCAATCCCTGGAGTGGGGGGGAGACCCAAGACAGACAGGCATCCGGGCGGTCAATTCCCTTTTGGGGAGGGGGGTGGCTACTACCCTTCAGCCAATTCCCTTGATGGATCTCCCTGGAATTTAGCAGGGGCAAAAGGGAGACCCCTTATCAAGTCCCTTGGGATTGGCCAGAGGTCTGTCTGGGGTCAGGGAGGAGGGGGAAGGGTTTGTGTAACCCAAGAGTGTGAGACACAATGCAACATAGTTTTCCTCTGAAGGTCCAGTGGTGGTGTAGATGGGTCTGGTCTTATTCTGGGAATCCAGTGGAAAAGGCTGCTGTGGTGTTCCAAATCTCAGATTATATCCAGGTAGGAATGCTTGGCTCCTCCTCCTGGGTGGAGCATCTCACAATGGGATGATGTAATTTTATCAGTCATGCAGTGAGACTCAATGGCCCATTAACAGAAGATATCTCCCTGGAGGGAGGATAGATTGTTGAAGAGATAAGGAACACTTCCCTACAGTTTAAACAGAGGGTAAGAGAATACATACTTTTGGTTACGTCCTGCATTGCAACCTAAGACAAGGAGGCATTTGGACAATGTCCTTAACAATGTGTTTTAACTGTTGGCCAGCTCTGAAGTGGCTCAGGCAAGGGGACTGTTGGAAGCTGTAGATCTCTTCCAACATAAGTATTCTATTTTATTGGCAGATTTCGGTTCCTGCAAAATCATACACTGTAAGATAGCTGGTGATCTGTGCCTTCAAATTTCAAACTAAAGCAGATTTCCCAGCTCAAGCATGAGTCTTGGAAATTGTGTCTGCAAGACTGGTGTGTTCTTAGTGTACTCGTTTGCTGTGGCCCCAGGGACCTCATTAAAAGATACTTAGTTACAGGAAACCTATTTTTCTGGGAAGACAGAGTCCAACACTCCTAAATTTAGCTTTGTTTTGATGGCTTCCTCTCATCCTGTGATGCCCAGATTGTGCCAGCGGAAGAACAATCTAAAAAAAACAATAGCTCTAAACTGCTTTCTGGCTTCTTGCTTCATAGCACCTCATCAGATGCTATGCAAGGAAAGCTTTTTGCACCAGTTTTGGAGTTGGAATTTCATAATTTCTTGCATATGTAAATGCTAAGCTTCTAAAGAAAAGCATTGTTAATGCTGTCACTCAGGTATTTCAGAGCAACAGAGCTCAGTTCAGAAAAGTCAGTACTTAGCTGTCTGAAGTGCCTGAACTAGAAATGGCCGCTGAACTGGATTCCTCCATACCCTGGCACCATCCAAATAAATAACTTAAATGAAAGTCAGGAAAGTGAGAGAGCCCATGAAATTGTAGAAGACAAAATTAATTTTGGGTCCCCTTTTCTGAGGATGTGGTCTTTTCAATATTAACAATATTCAGCATTTAAACATGCCACTAAACGTGAAGATCTATTTCTGCATGCATGTGAATGCATACAGATTTACTGAGCCACAGACTTCTCCCAAAATATCACTGCCCTCAAAAATATCAGACACTCCTATCTGTACAATTTCTATCTCCGTTTGCAAGCATCCAACACAGTGAGGATATAGCACATCTGGGAACTTCGACGGCAAGGTGATTTGTTACACTCACAAATGTTTATGTGCAAAAGAAGTGGATAGATTAAACATTTGTGATGGGTTGTAGATCTGTTCCTCTCCATATGTGTGCTGAATCTGGTACAGCCTGTCTGGAGCTGAACTTGTGGGTGGCTGTCTAATGGGAAAAACTGAGGCAGTCTTATTTGAAGTTCTAATGACAAATACACCTTTTAGAAGTAGCAAGCCATCTTCTCCAGAGATATTGGCTGGCTATGCTAGGAGTTGTCCTGCACAGGGATGGAAAGTGATGTGAGAATGAGCCAATGAAGGGATATTTCTGAATCTCTGAGAGAAAAGCCCAACAAGTGGCTTAATAAAACATTGGCTTTAATAAGACAGAATAAGAAGACGATTACAGGTAGTGAGAAGCATTTTACATCCCCTCAGATGATGGGCACCCCATGTTTGTGCAGCATCAGGCAGGGTCCTGTAGGTTTTCCTGTGGCTAGAGCAGATCCTGTCCATGGGGAGAAACTCTCCTTTTTTGTCATTCACGGTCATGTATATCCTCCTTACAAGTAAACAATTCTGGGAATAATGATAAAATTATTTAGCTGCATTATGGATTCTGTCTATCCTGCTACTATCAAGCTTTCCCTGGTGGGTGATTACTGACATGATAAAAAAATTCTTAATTTTTTATTCCAAAACTATACCACAACACTGTTAGATATTCTGAAACACAATGTCATGTTCCAAAGCAGAAAAAGGGGGTTGTTGTTGTTGTAAATAACCAAGATGTAATTGCTAAACACTGTCAGTAATGAATATGTGGCTTTTCCATTTGGTAAACTTAATTAATTTCTAATAATGATTCCTGCTGAAAGACCACTGTGTTGACTTTCAAATTTTCATCTCTCCTACAGGTAAGAAATTTGTAATATATTTGGGGTAATATAGCCAAAAGAAACAAAAATCAAGCTGGTTTGGAACCTTGTGATTGAATTTGTAAGAGTAAAACAGAGTTCTTATTATATTCCAGGAAAAACTTACATACTAGGTAAAAGAGAGTAATAATTTTTATTCTGACAGACACACTAACAGTAATGGCATGAGAATTTTGTAATTAAATTACAAATCCTGCAACTAAAGGCCTTACTTAAGGAGAGAAGTCATATTGGTCATCTTCCAAACCAATCTTTTATATAAAAAATAGTAAATGTCAAAATTATATGTAGTTAGTTATAGCTGAAATATAGTGCTGCAACTTCAGATTTCTGAAGGTTCTGAGTTTTTTCTTCTTTTTTAGGCTATGAACTGTAATCCTGCCAGGCCCAACAGTCCCTATTCAAAGGGTGATTTGCAGGGACAGCATAAGCGTGTCCTGTGAGTGAAGGCAGGGATGGAGAAGGCTAGCTGCTCTCTATAGACAAAGAGGGTCAAGGGTTCTTGTGAAGAGTAGGGAGGAGAGGAAGAATGTGAGTTACACAGATATCGTCTAGAGAGGTACTTCATGATGTCATTTTTCAGCTGCTTCACAGGAGCCACTTTAAACTGGCATTGGTCCACTCTTTGCTGGGCACAGCAAATTTACTAGGTTGCTCATGCCACAGAGGAGTGATTAGGATAGTTCACAAGAATAATACTAGATTTCCTGTCAGATTGTTGGGCAAGAAATATGTGGCAGAACTGATACATCAGAATTTTTCTTACACCTCTGCAGTGACTGAGGACGCAGCCCATGCTATGCAAGCAAAAGTTGCTTTATTACACTAATCATCAGTACTTATAGTTCTCTAACTTCTGTACAAAATTTTCCACCTGGACCCCTTTGCCACTGTTCCCTTAGCAACACAATCTTTTTGGTTATCTTTAAGTCCCTGTTACATACTTTTGCGCCAGCAGTGTCCTTTTTACATCTTTTCCCGTCAGAGTGGTCAGTGTGACCAGACATGAGAACTTCACTTTTGTTCTTGCCTTGAGTTTATCTCTCCCACTGCTTCAACTGTACCAGGGCCAAGAGGTCCATGGCACTACGCAGCTCAGCTTCTGTGGCTGTCTGATCTTCCACACACCTCTCAATTCTTAAGTGGTCCCATTCTGTGAAAGAAATCTGTTTTCTTCTTGCACAAGTAGGATTGTAAGATTTATAATAGTTAAAAGAAACATGATGAGAACCCTATCTTTCTCCCTTCACACACCCCTTCTGTGAGCGTGCCCCTCTCCCTGGGGCAAAGTGTGGGCTCTCACCCTTGAAAAGTCTCCCAGTCTCCACTTAATTGCTGTGATTGAGCTGGTCTTCATCCTCCATCCTACCCTCAGTTTCCTCTTCTCCTATGACATGTTGCAACTCAGAGATGAGATCTTGCTCTTTGGTATCCACCATTGCATCCTGCTCTCCTATCACCAAGAGATCCTGGTGATGACCCTGTTTGCCACAGACCTATATGATCTCTGCTGTTCTTTGTCTCACCCCTCAAAAAATGGCCCAGCAGGGTTAGAGGCCTGTCACCAAGGACAGTTAATGCTCCAGCTTTCTCTCCATGTAATGCCTTCTGGGGTGGCTGTTAAGTCACCCTAGAATGTTTTCATAACAATCACATGGCATCTCCTCATAGCTATTATCTTAAAAAAGCTTGTTCCCAGGCATCTTGAAAGCCGCTATCAGTTAGCGTATCCCATGCATAACTGAAAGAGCCACAAGATACCAGAATCTTCTTGATTACCAGCAAAAGCCTTCCCAGGCTCTTTGGAGAAGAAAAGGTCTGAGCTACCAAAGCTTGCAGAGCTACACTCTATAACCTTCTATGTAAAAATTGGCTTTGAGGTCACAGACAGAAGGAGAAAACATGGAGAAATGTATACCCTAGAAACTCTTTCAAGAGCCAGCTGGCAACACTTGTTGAGTTGTGCTTCAATGCATTTGGTTGCCATTGTATTATTGTCATTTCTTTTTGTACCAGTGAAATAAGGTAGGCTGCATACAAAACTGCCTTGCTAGAATGAATTTCCCTCATTTTTCCCATGTTACAATCCTTCTACAGATTGTACAGGTTACCATAACATAAGAGTAGTTAAAAATATTGAGAGTTAGTAAACTTATAAAGTCTTTCAAAATGCTCTTTGCTAGAATTTTCAGAACTTTCCTAAATACTGTGACCTATACAACAAGAATCACACTTAAAAGATAGACAATAGTGATACAGAAAAAAACTTCTGCAAGATGCAGACTCCTTATTCCAAAATTATTAACTAATTACTTAATTAATTAGCTGCTGGAGCACTAAAAGGCTCTTTCAAAAGCTGTTATAACTCCTGTCCAAACTCAATATGATTTGAGAAATCATGAAGTTCTGCTTTTTTTACCAGAAGAGTAATTTATTAAGCCTTAAATTATTTCAGTGAGCAATGAGGAACAGCCTTCTACTAAAAATTGTAAACATTTTAAAAGAAAATATTTTTATTATCTTCCTTTTTCACAGACTACATAAATTCTAGGATTGGATTTACATGTATTATAAGCTAAACAGTTATTAAGTAGTTTGCCATTGCAGTTTACTTATTTAACTTCTATATCTACAAGAAATATGAAAAAAATCTAGACTTCATAATATGGAAGTAGGAACATTGTGCCTCCTGGCAACAATGCATGCAAATGATAAGAACAGGCTGCCAATGTACAATGATTACCTCTGCAGGTAATTTTTGTCTTCTTTTATAAATAAGAGAGATTAAGAGTTTATGAAAGATTGCACCTTCAGATCACATGTACCTTCTGTGATTAGAATGTGCAATAAAAAATTTAGATTAATTCACACTTGGATGAGCATACTGGATATAGGTAACTACTAAGGTATTTACTTAAGAGTCACTGATTGCCTTCAACACATTTCTACTTTTAATAGTAGCTTGACTCTCAGGCCAGTCAATACTGATCAATAATCAATACCTTGAGCATGGGAGAAGTCTCTTGGCTCATGGCTTTTGCCACACTCAGCCTGGCTTGAAACACCAAATATGTATATAAATACAGGCAAACTGATGCTGATATACCATGTCCCTGGGCACCCCTCCTTCAGGTCAGAAGGAGTTTCCAAAGCATTGTTTCCTCCTCTTCAAGCCCTGACATCATTACACTCTAATGCCAGGCAGTTAAACATCTAACAGACCTTCTACTACACTGTAGCTCTTATATTTTAGTCTTTTCAGGGGTCATGACAAAATTCTCAGTTCAAATCAATTTATTTCCTTTATGAGCAGACCCAGCACCTTCAGCCTGGAAAGCATCATCATCAGGTTACAAAAGTCACCCCAGCAGTAGCTTGGTTTAATTTCATTAAGCCTGGATCTCATGTTTCTGGTCTTGATTCCCTCAGACTCACATTCAGTTGGATGGACGCATAATAAGGTTAAACATTACACAGCTACTAGCTTTACATTAAGGTGAAATTGCAAACTACAAATTTTTAGTAAGTATAGTGCTCAGAAACATAACATGAGGATTTTGATTGTAGTCTAAATGCAAACTAATCCATTACTGAGGATGTGGTGAATTGGCCAAAGCAAGGCAAGATGAACAATTGTATAAGAGCATGTTATAGTCCCTGAGGTGTCGGAACCCAAGACATCCCTTTGGATGTCCCGGGCAGTCCCAGACCCCAGGAGGGGGTCCGGAGACCCTGGAACAGTGATAAAAACACCAGTGCCTTTGATTTTAGCCCCTGGGAGCGATTGCCAACATTATATGAAGAATTACAAGTCACAGGTGTGTAATTAGGATATTAGATAACTTATTTTTGTGTATTAATGTGGATTTTGGGGGTTCACAAAGAAGGCTCAAGGAGACAAGATGGAGGGATTTGGGTGTGTCTCTTGTCTTTCTTCTTCTTCTTCTTGTCCTCCATCTTCGGGTGAGGTGGTGGCATTTTCTTATTGGTTTAGTGTAAAAGTGCAGTTTGATAAAAGTAGTAGATATTGGTATAGTAGTGAAAACAACGGGGACGTAATAATTAGTATAAAAGATTACGACCGCCCAGGAGCGGGGCAGATAGCCTTCGGCTGCGGTGTAGGTGACACCTACGCCGGCTGAAGGAAAAATATTTAAGAACACGATGGAATAAACAACTCTGATAAAAGAATCTACGCATCCTGACTCTTTCTTCTGGCACGGGGCTTGGAGAAAGGACTTTACCCGCAATTCTTGGATGGCTACCAGCCCGAGATCCGAGACTGAGGTACACTAAAGTGCACTTCAGGAAATCATAGAGAACTTGTAATTACAGAGATGTGAGGGTTTTTTCTTCTCTCTGCCTCATTTATCTAGAAAACAATTTGGGTTTGTATTTTGGTTTTTTTGGGTTTTTTTTTTTTGGGGGTTTTTTTTTTTTTGTTTGTTTTGGTTTTGGTTTTGGGTTTTTTTGTGGTTTTTTTTGGGGTTTTTTTTGAGAGGTTTATCTTACTTCATGCAGTCCAGCTTTTATTTCTGAACTTTAAATCAAAATATAGAGACAGGTTAGTTCCCTCTGGTGGAGTACAACAAGTTCTGAGGTAATGGGTCAGCTTAGAAACTGAAACAGCTAATGGTCAAAAGAAAGGCACGAGCCTAAACAGCTACAGTGTGGCAACTGCACACTGTAGCATTTGGGTCTGAGCTTCAGTATGTTTGTCTTTTGGAGAACAAGTATTTGACTGTGTGCTGCAGACATAATCTTTTCAAACAAAAGGGGTTTTGAGAAAATTACATAACCTTTGCCTTCAGGAAACTTGGGATATGAATACCTGAAGCAAACTCTCTTTTGTATCAATTTCTTTTATTTTATGGCAAATATTTTTTAATACAGCAAAATTTATAATGTACCTTTGCATTGCCCATTTGCATTCTATTTCTATCAATGCCTGCCACCTGTATAGATTGAACAATTATTAGTTTAGAATCCCAGAGTAGTCAATATTAATTAGGCACTTAAATTACGGGTTTAAAACAGCTTTTTTGATATGGAGGATAAGCTTTTCTGTCATCTGCTCAATATTTATTTTAAGCATTTTAAACCACCTCAGGAATATTCAGTGCACAAAAACCTTTTTATGTTTGAATGGATTAAATTTTCAAGTCCAAATTAAAGTTATAAATTGCATTTACATAGCTCATTCTCCACAAAGGGGAATGTGTTTTGCATGCATAGCTTTTAATATATGCAAATGAAGATGAAAATACAACATGCATTGCTAATTTGGACAAAACAGAGTTTTTAGACCATTTCAACCCCAGGTTGATGATCTATCTTTCAATAGCTGTGTTTCACAATTATGCAGCATGTACATGTGTCCTCATAAGTAAACTCAAACAGACCTCACTTTGGCTCCTAGGAATATAATAATGCTTTAAAAACTATTTTAGTATTTTGGTTTTTAGCATAAATAGGAAAAGGCAACATAATTGAAGAGGTGGTTAGGCATTACCGTCTTTCCTTGTCAGTTTGAAACATCTGCAACAAAAACAAAGCCAACATCAAATACTAATTAGTACTTGGCTTTGATTTAAAAAACCCAAAAATTTTCCTAGAGTTAACCAAAACACTTAACCATTTTGCCATGTTTGAAATTGGTAGCATTTATGTGGATAAATCCATCTGTCATTTTGAAGACGCAAATCTCACTACAATTTTGAAACTCGGAAGCGACTAGTACATTTGGAATTGTTGATGTTAGCAATTCGGTTTGCAAAATAGAAAAGCCTTAGTATACCCTACTGCTTAGTTTTAGAAAACCTGCCTTGTATCATACTAACAACAAATAGCATTCATAAGTATAAAGTATGGGCACTTGATTGTAGTCTGTAGTTTGATGGCCCAGTCTTAAGTGATTTGTGTTCATTTAGATGTACTTAAAAAATCAGGCTCCCATTTTTTTCTCTTGTCAGCCAGTGCTAGCTTTTTAGGTCAATGGAAACATCAAAATTATCTTCTTCCTTCTGCCTTTAACATGCTTTTTCATTGATTAAGAAGAGAAACCAAATCCAGAAGTGACTACAAGCACCTACCTGGCAGTCACATAATAAAATTGATGCCTAGGCATTATTTGACTGAATTTGAGAGCAACATTTAGACCAGCTCATTTTTTTTAAAAGTTTGATGCCTCTGTCTCTTTCAGCACAACATATGTACACAAATTCAATAATTTGAAGAGAAAATTATTCCACTTTCTTACTGATTTATGTCCTATTAGCTCACACAGACACATAAATAAAACTTAAGATGTAAGTGGTCAAAAGTTCTTGAACTGTAATTATTAGTAGTATTATTATTTGTTACCTGAGCACATATTACTAGAGCCTGAATACTCTTGCATTGCCTTGCTTCAGTGACAGGTCAGCTTTCATTTATTAATGTCACCTCATTATATGTAATTTCAGCTTTCATTCCAAAAACTCCCTAAATGATCATGTCCCACTAAAATTATTGCAAATTCATGCCAAACATATAAAAGAAAACAAAATTAGACCAACAGTACAGTGAGGATACCAGGCTAGTACTTTGACACAAAATTTTGTATCCTTGAATGCCCTTACACAACACCTTAATGGTCCATGTTACTGAGGCCCTTCTTGCAATGATGTTTACCCATTGGTCCCCAAGGGAAACAGCTCTCATGTTTAAACACGTTTCCACCCATGGGTGGGTAGGACCTCCAAGTAGCAACTACATTCTCTTCTGGGTTTTGTCTTGTTTGGAAAGCAGGCATGGGGATGACACTGATAAAGTGTGTAGACATTGGCAGCTTGGGGTCATCTCAGAAAAGATACTGTGTTAAACACAAAGTAGATACGCTTCTGCCTGTTAGACTGTTCCGCACTGTCTGCCTTAGATCAGAGCCTACCTCCTCCAGGGAGCTTTCTGAGTCCGTAGAAAATGTTATCAGCAGAAATCACATTTCAGTTTAATTTTTTTTGAGCTGATCATGACTATCTGAGGGTTCATTCACGGTACTCCAATCCCTCACCCTCTGTGGAACTGTTAGTAGCTCTAAGCATGTGTCAATGGGTTTCAGCTGCTGGCCCAATGCCAGTGCACCCATGAGAGTATAGCACTTTAAAATGGTGCTGTGAGTGGGACCAGGAATACAGCAGAGCAGGCTCCAACTTAGAAATGGAAAGAAAAACTTTATTAACTTACACTATATAGAAAAAAAGGAAAAGGAAAAGACAAAATCTAGAGTGAAATAAACCTCGTAAACCACTCCTCCTCCCCCCACCATAATTCCTACCAAAACTTTCTGAGACAAAACCTGGAACTCCCAGCTAAGTCATTAAGGGAGAGGAGTCTTCCTTGTGCCCCACAGAAACTCCCACAAGAAACACAGTCTCTTGTGGCCTACACTCTTCACAAATGGCCCACTCCACACAGAGGAAATGTGCCATTGAGAAGTCCTCCTTCCACGGACGGTGCTCTCACCACCACCCATGGACCAGAAACTGCTTGTAGGGTTCTCTTTTTTAAGGATATGCCTCTGTCCCCCCCTTTCTCTCTTGGGGCAAAGGGTTTTGAGAACAGAATCCTCTTCTGAGGGCACCATCACATCCTATTAATCCTCTGTTCACTCACTCTGGCGTTGGCATTTCTACTACACAGTGCCCACCTTGCATCCCCCTAGACACAGTTTCCATAAGTTACAGGAGCATTAGTGCAGTCTCTATGGCCACTATGAGGAAAGCCCAGCCAAAAGCCACTCCATCATCTCTTCTTTTTTATCTTCTGCTGGCATTACAAGTCCCAGGCCATCTCTCCCATCACTCCCAGAAGCTGCAGCCGATGAACAGTTCTTGATCTCAGATTTAAAGCAGCACTGGTCGAATTCTCTGGGGAGGGTGCGGCTCGGCACCCAGGATGTCCCAGTGATAAAAAATCTTCCACCCTTCCATTCTCAGTTGGCCTGGTGGGCTACACAGTTCCATTCTCTTTTCTCTCCGGTCTGAGGGAGGGGCTCAGCCAAGGCCAGAGCTCACAGGCAGCTGTCCTGGCCCAGATCCAACAGCAGCAGAGCTCACAGACAGCAGTGCCAGCAATCCAGCATAGCTGCTGTCCAGGCTCACCCCACCCCAGGCACAGCCTGCATGGTGGGCCTCGGCCTTGGCCAGGGGAGGCCTCCCCTCCCCCTCCACAGCCAGGAGGAGCCTGAGGAACCTGTTCACTCTCTGAGGGCTGGAAGGCAGAGAGAACCACCCCACCCCTTCCCATCCTGAAACGTGTGTTCACAGAGATGACATGACCTTTCATTGGTTCAACAGGATGCTAACCTCCGAACCAGCACTCTCTCACTTCCTAGGGTGGATCAAACCACAACAGTATGTTACGGATTCTACTGTTCATGGGCTTCATCTTGTGGCTTGTGCAGGACTTGTGCCATACTTCTGGAGGGACCAAAGCAGTTTTGTACTGCAATCCCCATAGTCAGAGAAAACCTGATGGTGTCTCCCTTTTCAGCTATGGAAAATCAGTCAAAGAAATTTGCAGTGGAGATAATAAAAAAACCCCAAGACTACTGAGTGTAACAGCTTGTACAGTGCTGTGTTCTAGATTTGGGACCAATATAATACTGATAACGCAGCTGTCTTGCCTGTCTTGCTTAACAGTGTTTTCTTGGCATCCAGAGCTTCTCGGTTTCTCCTGCCACCCCAGTGAGGGGACTGGGGGTGGGCAGGATGTTGAGAGGTGACAAAACAAGGCAGATGAGCTGAGTTACCAAGGAGATATTCCACATCGTATCATGCTACAGGCAGCAATGAAACAAAGAGGAGGGGGTTTAGAGACATTGGATGTGTTTTGCTTCAGTATGCTTGTGAGAGGCGGTGAGTGGTTTTGCATCACTTACTCTATTTCAATGTATTTCTGTCTTCTTCCACTTCTTCTTCACTTAATGAATAATTTTTAGCTGTATCTGAAAGGTTTTTTGCCAATACACTTCCTTTGCTCCTCCCCCATTCCACTGGGGGAAAGGGCAAAGTGAGAAAACAGCTGTGTGATACTTAACTGCCTGCCAGGGTTAATTCACATGATGACAATTAATGTTTGAAGGGCTGAAGTTTCTATTATTATTGAGCAGAGTTCACTACTAACAGCATGAGTTATGAGAAATAAAAATGTTAACCCAATCCTACTCACATTGAGTAATTTTATTCAATTCTGCCTTTTTTCTGTTAATTATATAGAAATTATCCCTTTTTCTCATAAATACTTGCAATATGAAGTGTATGAAAGCTGTTTTTTGAAAGACTTCAATTTTTGATTACAATGATTTTAAAGTAATGACTGCAGAAAAGTCATGGTACTCCCCCCACCGCACTTCTGGAAACATTTTCGCTGGTAATGGAAAAGACTGAGTTCTCACTAATGTTGCACAGAGCAACATTAGTGTAGAGGGTCCTAACTTGACAGACTGTAATGTCAAGTCGAGTGTCCTCACTGCAGAGTCAAGCAAGAGCTTTTTCTAATTCAGTTGGCCGCTGGCATTTGTAAATGAGATGTTCTGATGCTTTAATAGACTCACATGTTTTGTGATTCCTCCATGTTGACTCTTAATAGAACATGCTTCTTCTTTGGGCATGACATGGGAGGCACCAGAGGCCTACCTACAGCTGACTGACATCAGCTGCAATCTCACTGCAGCATGGAGGGCTTACAACGCTGAGCCCAAAACCTTATGCAGGGTTTAGTATCTAGTCTAAAGAGCAAGCTAGTGCATCTAGAGGGTCACAGAGAGGATGGGCAAGGTTTTAGCTGGTAAAGAGGAAGATTTATGTCAACCATACAGTAAATGCTCAATTTAACTCTATAGTAAACATATATATGAACTACACTATCATATGGGAAGTTTTGCTACTGTTCAGACAGAGAGAAGTGGACTTGGAAAGTACATCTAGGTCAGAAAATGGGAAGTGTTGTGAGCATGTTGTGCTGAAGTCTGGCTCTGAGAAAAGTGCAACATGGGACTAACAGTGCAGGATATTCCAGCATGTCATAGGCCCTCATCAGAAAGATGTTTAGCATAGATGGTAAAAACCAATTAGTAATCTTTGAAACTTGACAACCAGATTAACCAAATACAGATGTACACCTCTGTGTGACAGGACTTAAATTCAGGAGGATTTTGAGAAGCTGGCCTCTCTTCTTCTGGCGAGCCACCTGATAACATTGTGGGCAGCAGCGAGGGGGCAGCTTAGGCCCTGCTGCCCCTGGGTGGCCAGGCCAGTCCTGGCTGGGTCTCCGGGAGCCACCGCCCATGCAGGAGCGGCCCGGCTGGCTGAGCCCCCTTTTCTCCCTGGCTGCCAGCAGGGGAGAGGGGAGGTCAGCTCAGCAGGGCTGGCTGCATGCTGGGGGCCACAGGGGAGGGGGCCAGGCCATGGCCGGCCCCGGTAGCAGCTGGCAGCAAGGAAGGGGAGCTTGCAGACTCTGATGGCAGCTCTAAGCTAAGCTACCTTGGATGAGACTGAGGGGTGGAAAGAACAGACATTCTGAATTTCCTCGGCCTGAGCTCTCTTTTCCCCATCCCCACAGGGATTTTTTGAAAATCCTAGTGGTTGCCACCAAGCAGAGAGCACATGACCACCACAGGCCTGGGCAAGTTTTAACTTTTTCCTGCCAGCAGATGGAACTTCCACAGCACTGGCCTTCCCAGAGTGAGAACAGACAAAGTGATGGAACTATAAGGAGACACAGCATGAAATTGAAGTCAGTGAAGAGAGAGTGAAAAGACTATTGGGACAAAGGAAAAGGAGCGGTCCAATTTGGCTAGACATCTCTAGTAAACTATGGATAATGGACTGGTTTTCCTGTAACATACGAATGCTGTTGGGAGGTGATGTAAAACTCTAGTTTTGAGGTAAAACAAAAGTGATATGAAGCCCTTTGCTCCTAGGGAAAAGGAGATCTCTAGTTTTCGAGATGAAGATTATTTTGGAGAGGGAAGAAGAGAATCTTTGTTTTATACTAGAAGAGGCATCCTTAAACAGTACCCCTAAAAAGCAGATATGGCCCATATGCAAGGTTGGGAAAGCTGCTATTGGGAAGGAATTCACAAAGGCAGGTTCCTGGGAGACTTTGTGAGAGTTGAGACCCACAAGAAAACTGTTCTATGTTGTCAGTGGGGAATCTCCATGGAAGTTCTAAGAGAGATGCCTGTCCTAAAAGAACTGATGATAGGTTATTTTCAAATGGTGAAACTGACTGAAAATTACAGGTTTCATGTCTTTATGTTGTATATGGGACAGTGAACCATTGGGGGGGGGGGGAGGGGAGTGCTTTGAAAGCTTTCATTTTAATTCTCATTTTTTCCTTCTTTTAGTGTGTGTTAATAAATCTATTAGTTTTATTTTTTAAGTTGGGCCTGTTTTCCCCTCTTCCTCATAATCCTATCTCACAGCAGAAAAATATTTAGACCAATACACTAAATTTAGCAAAGAGAAACAGAGGTGAACATAAAACCACTACAAGTCTCTCTACAGTTGCCTGAAAGAAGGGTGCAGCCAGGTGGAGGTCAGTCTCTTCTCCCAGGTAACAAGTGACGGGACAAGAGAACACAGGCTTAAGCTGCATCAGGAGAACTTTAGGTTGGACATCACAAAAAAGTTCTTCACAGAGAGGGTGACTGGGCATTGGAATGGACTGCCCAGGGAGGTGGTGGAATCACCATCCCTGGAGGTGTTTAAGGAAAGACTGGCTGTGGTACTCAGTGCAGTGGTACTCAATGCCATGGTCTAGGTGACAGGGTGATGTTGGGTCATAGGTTGATGCACTGATCCCGGATGTCTTTTCCAGCTTAGTTAATTCTGTGGGTTTGGTCTTCCTCCTTCACTCCTGAGTTGAAGGACCATCTGGAAGGACTGAGACAGGAGCTCTTCAAGCCCTTATTTAACAAGCTGTAACTAATAAGCACATCTTTTATATTTTTAGAGCTTAAAAATAGCCCATTGGGTAAAAGATGGCTACCAACAAAATCACACTTTAGTTCAACTTGTGCTGCCACTCAAACTGCACGGAACACCGGAAAACACGGAAAACACCGTCTGTACTCTGAATGCCATTTGGTTTTCTGATCCCCTATGTCCTGCTGATACACATGCTCTCTTTCTCTGTGCTGTAATATCAGATGGCTTCCACTCTCAGCAAAACTGCTGGCAGTCAGCCATTTGGAATAGACAGCCACATCAAGAAGAGGGAGTCTTGCTCAGCTTAGTAAATGGATTTTATTTGACAAAGAGTCATCAAAAGCTGGAATTTTCCTGGGAAGTGGAGTATTTTAAAGTGGTAATTTCCTCCCTTTTATTTTTCTTTTATTTTTGCAAGGTGCTATTTGTTTAGTAATCTATTTCTCAGTCCCTCCTCAGTTTGCAAGTTCATTAAATAGAGCTTCACCTGCACCATTATTGTTACAAAATACTTATATTCCAGAGAGAATGAGCCCTCTGTGTAACAAATAAACAAATACACAAAAGATAAGCTTCCAGTCTTACAGTTCTCATAATAGGGAATGAACAATGTCAATATTAGGACTGGATGCAGCTTAGAGTAGTATTTGAAAGAGAAGAAAACAGTGAGTATAGAAACGTTGGACCCTCAGGAAATAGTTGGAGATTTGCTCTTTGTTCTGTGTGATTTACATCCTGCGGCAAAGTTGCAAGAGCACAAGTACCAAAAGCAAGTAAATTCACCAAGGAAAACCCAGTTCAGCATAAGGGCTGCAAAAGTTATTCCCCAAGAAAACTCAGCAACAGATCTTAAAGGGTAGTTTGTATTAGGGTGAAGCAAATATATTTGAGTGCAGAAGTGTGCATTTCCTGAAAGCAATCACTAAGTTCAGTTTAGCAAACACCCTCATTTCTTTCATTTGCCATATCTAGGGCTGACATTGCTCATCAACTGCTTTCTATTCCAGACATGTTAAATCATTCAAAGTAAAGAAATACGACCATGAAATAAATTATTTAAACTGGATCTTCTAAGTCTCTCAGACTTCAAAAAAGGACTTTTGTTTTTGGGGTCTCTGGACCCAGTTACTCATATTTTCAACAGCTGTTTTCAAATCAAGTATGTAAACTAAAAAAGAGAAAACTTTTTTCCCTCTCTCTACCTTTCATTTTTGTTTTTATTTTGGGGTTTTTTTTCAGCCATATCATTTTTTTGTCAGTGTGTTATGAGGAAAGCTAAGAATTAATTCATGCCTGTGATGATATTTTATATAAATCGCTGAAAGTTAAATATAGTGAATATACTAGGCACTCCTCGCCTTGGTAAAACTCAGATTGCAAAACCCAAACTCAGGGAAAGCTTCATTAGCATTTGAAGACACAGGGTGAAGCTCAAACTCCAAGGGAGACTTCATTTGCATTTGAAGAGACAGGGCGAAGTGACACCTTTTTGGAGTGAGGCAATGCCACAACAACGCAGATAAGAACAATCATCACCCCCTGACAAGATAATGATGCCATCTAGACAACATCACTGGACCCAGGATGGAAACACAAAGGGCTTCCAATAAGCCCAGGAAGGACTATTCAACGTGAGCAGAGAAGAATAGAAAACACCGATACCGGACAGTTGAATAGATTTACATCACTGGGTCTAGCCTGAGGGCACAAAAACTGTATAAAAATCCAGGCTCCAGCAGCAGTTTCTTGTGAACCAGGGGAGGACTGTTTGCCAGATAGACCGCTGGTCTGACCTTGTTCACCGGTGCCGACCCCCGGGCTCGGCATCTCTTTTTATTTTTATTTTGGTGGTGGATTTTTATTTCTTTGTAACCAAATTGTCATTAATAAATTTCTTCATATAAAACGGTTCGGCTATTTTCACTTATAACAGTGCATCAGCTTTCATTTGAAAGTTTCCAATTGAACTTTTGGAGCTTGAACAAGTAAATAGAAATGTCAAGTAACTTCAAGCTGCATCTAAAAAAATAGTGAAAGGAGCCAAATATCAGAAAAAACATACATATTGCATTGGTATACTATAGACGTGATGAGAAAGGTCTACTTAAAGGATTTTTTTCTGAAATAACAAATAACAAGCTTTTTTTCCCTACAATTGCTTTTTTCTTACTCTGCTACTGTTGTATAACAACCCTGATCCAAAAACCTCAGCTCCCCATCTGATCCAGGTAAATCCCATCTCCCCTTAAATCCCACAAATGAACCTCTTCAGTCTTCTTCTTAGGTGCTGTGCATGGACTGTAAACAACCTCATCTACGTTTTCTGTTCCAGTCCTAGTACAGCAACCAAAGTACGATGAGTTGCTTGTGCTGCTTTCAGTTTGAAAGCATGTTCATGTAGCCCCACATGTGGGAGAAAATAACACAGCACAGTATTACTAATATTTTCAGGGCATTCTCAGGCCACTGGTCATGGGGATTTTTTAAGTGCTTTAAGTTCCTGAAATGCAGGTGGTTATAGAAATGCTGAAAATTATTGATCCATCTCAAACTGTGATTTATGGAAGGTAATACCAAAGGACACATTATTGTGGTGGGGGGACAAATCTTCCATTGTACAGCTTTTACAGAAAAAGGTGCCTCCAATCCCAATGTAGAATATGCTGTACATTAGCATTTAAGAGAGCAGCACTGGAAAATAGAAAACAGACAATGATAAATATCTGGAATGTATGCTTAGAAAATAAAGCAACAATAAGCAACATAAAGCAACATCCAGACTGAACCCTTTCACTGTGTTTCCCAGATAACAGTTTAGAAAGATACCTCTGTAACTCTGAGACAAGCAGCTCCTTCTGGCCTTCTTACTTAGCAGTTCTATGGATTGCTCAGAGCAAGGGACTGAAGGTTTTCATCCACTTTGTGTGGGCCAGAACTGGCACACGATTTTCTTATCTGGTTCATCTGCTATCCTTTTGTCATTTTTTTCCTCACTGGGAAATATACCATAGAAAGAGTTTTAATGCATAGGGAAAAAATTGGTATTTTTAATTGTGGCTTGCATTTGTTTTCCTGGGGTTTTGAAATATTTAATGTCCTAATAGTTTCTTCTCTGATTTTTATTTCCACGTTGTCATCCTGGTCTTATAAATGTAATGCTCCTACTTGATTCTGCAACCTTTCTTTCACTCCCTCCACCTTGTTTCTTCCACTCATCCCCTCCTTTCTAATCCCTGCCCAAATGACAGCAGATTGTTCAGTTTCTTTGGCAAGCAAAATTAAAATGAAAGCAAAAGCAAATTACAGTAACACAAATGAATCAACCTCTGGAAATTGTATCTACAGCTCACATTCTCACATTCATATTAGAGGGAAGAGGGGCAACGTGGTTTTAGGCCCAGCTGAAAATTAAGCACCACACAGACACTCCCTCAACCTCCACTCTTTCCTCCTCATCCTCCCCCTGCAAAATGGAGAGGAAAATCTAAGTCAGATTTGTAGGTTGAGATAAGAATAGTTTAATAATTTAAAAAAATTAATAAATTGAAAACAAAATAGATTAATAATGGCAAATGATAATAATATTAGTAAAAAGGAAAACCCAAGTGATGCACAATGCAATTGGTTGCTGCCCATTGAAGGATGACAGACTCTATTCCCACACCCAGATCAGCTGCCCTTCCCCAGGTAACTCCCCCAGTTTATATACTGGGCATGATGTTCTATAGTGGGGAATATTCCTTTGGCTAGTTTAAGCCACCTGCCCCAGCTTTGTTCCCTCCCAGTTTTTTTTGTGTTCCTTCTCACTGGCAGAGCATGAGACACTGAATAAATCCTTGAATCAGGAGGAACACAACTTAGTAGAAAACCAAAACATCAATGTGTTATCTACATCATTTTCATTCTGAATCCAAAACACAGCACTGTAACAGCTGATGAGAAGAAATTAACTCTATCCCAGCTGAAGCCAAAACAGAAGAGTATTTCTTTCTTAAGGATGATAAAACCCACCAATCTGTGAACTGCACTGCCACTAGTAGTAACAAGAGTATAGTAACAAGCATTCAGCCCCTCAGGGTTCCAGTGTGGCAAGCCGCTTGAGAGTCACTTATGATTGCCATGTCATCAACTCCTCAATATTATTTTACACTACTGCAGCTTCCAGTAATGATTTTCCTCTTTCAATAAAATGTAACTCTGAAAAAAATTAATTTCAAAATCCTTAGATAGAGATCTCTTTACTTAAGCTTCAAAAGCTTCATTGTTCAGATATTGACGCCATTCTTTGAGTTTCTTCAGGGAAAAAGAGGCAAACCTCAAAGGTTTTATTCATTAATTTGAATGTAAATCAAATAGGAGAATATGTTAGTTGCTTAGTGCTGTATAAGCACATATTAACTGTGGATATTTTCAAACTCATTTCAGAGTGACCTTGGAAAGACTGTGTCAAACATCTAAGCCTACACAGTATCTGTTACATGCAATCTCCTTCCCATCATTTTTCCCTGACAGTGGCATCTCAAGAACCCACATACATTATGTTTTTTCCATTCATGTGCTTGCAGTTATAAAATGACAGATAACGGAATCGTTTTTCATATACAGATCTATTACTTCACCATTTTACAATAACAAATCACACCTCAGCTACTGTCAAACTCAAAAGTTCTCTGAAATTATTGTGGCTTCCTTTGACTCTGCTTGCATTTGGAACATTGCTGTGACTCTTTCACAGAACAGTAGACAGGAAAACTTCCTAATGCTCAGCATGGCCTTCTCCCCTGTTTATGGTCAGATATTAGTTACATGGACATTTAATTACATATATTTACAGCTGCTCCCTATTAAAAAATAGACTAGAAAACAGGACAAGGATGAAATTCAGCAGTGAGTGAGAGAAGCCAAAAACCTAGGAATGACTGTGACTGGATAGTCCCAATGTGCTTAATTGTCAGGAAGGCTGAACTATTCAACAGGTTTACGAGAAGGGACTAGAAAATAGAATGAAATGTAGATGTTGGCCTCAGAAAACCATTTTTAAAAGTGGGGAGCTACAGAAACAGCACACAGCTGAGTAAGTAGGACATGAGTGGAACAAAGTCAGCTTAAATCCAGGGAAGAGGAGCAAGGAAGTAATAGCTTTTTAAAAAAGAATTTTAGAAGATGGCAGAAGTTTCTAAAGTAAATGAATGTCCCATTATTCTCAGACAATGAAGAGGTTAGAGATGAGTTTTCAATCAGCCAGAGATGATGAGGTGTCAAAAGAGCCAATATGCATCTGTGAAATTCTACACAAAATTTCTAGTGTTGGAATACTCCATTTTCGCATTGAAGCTTAGAGTTTTCCAGAGATGAGTGTTTTAAGTAATAGGCCTCTTTGGGCTCAAGAATGATTACTGCAGAAAACTCACTTGATGAAAAGTGAGTGCACTTACTATTGTATCATCTTCTCTCAAAGGTTGTGCTTGTCACTTCTCTGATGCTTTGCAAACTTGAGCTCAGAAAACCTAGAATTAAGTAACAGGGAGCTCAAAGTGAGATCAGTCATTCCCACAAAGTGGTTGGCCCATGCATACATATGAGTTTCAAGCCTTTCTTTCTAGAGTGTTTCTCATCACAGTAAGTATGCTCTAGCTGTGTGAAGAGATATTGTGGTAGAAAAAACAAACAAACAGACAAACACCCATCCAGGAAGTAAGTTGACGAAGTAAAAATTAATTCCAACTCTGAAAAACATTTCCAGTCATCCCTCTGTTTTTAATTATTTAAAATTTAAAATAATTTTTTGGAAACCAGGGGACACAAGAACTGGGGAAAATATCAGACAACAAAATTAAACATATACATATATGAGAAATTCATAGAGAGAAACGAAGTCGTCAGATTTTCAACATTGATGGCAGTTATTACACATTTTTCTGGACATGTATATTGTTAAAATGTTGTCTGAAAGCTAGTTTTAAATTTAAGCCTTTGCCACTATCTGTGTCAGGAAAAATATAGCTTTAAATAAATTGGTTGATTAGCAGCAACAAACCTATCATATATCAGTTGTGTAATGTAATAAACAGGGCAGGAGATTTTTCTCCTTTTAAAAGCCTTTATTGTGATCAGCTCATGGTGGGGGCCCGACGGGTCGAGTGCACGCCGCTGCTGCTCCCGGAAGCATCTCGGAGACTGAGGTGTGCAGCAGCTTCGTCCACTGGGCTGCCGGGCTGCTCTCAGAGGCAACTCGGAAGGGGGGGAGGTGTGCAGCAGCCTCATTCACTGGAGTGCAGGCAGGGTCGGGTTCACGGCCCTCACCGCTGGTCCCGAAGGCTCATTAGGCTCTGAAATTCCAGGGGGTTCCTCTCTGGGCAACGTCTCTGTGAGTCAGGGTGAGGGGTGAAACCCTCTCAGCTTTGGGAGGAGGCAGTCTCACTCCTTGCATGGTCCATCCATGTGTCTTGGTGGTTCAGTCTAATAAAGTTTTTCTCGTCTGGAGTAATAATTTCTTCTCCCAGCTGGCACTGCATCACTTCTATTTTCATGTCTGCTGGATTTCTCCTCCTCCTGGCTTTTTTGGTTGCTATGTTGGGTGTTGGGGTAGCCAGGGGGCTCAGCTCGAAGGTGCAGCAGAAAGGGAACAAAAGAGGTGATTAACAGGGTGGGGGTGAACATTTAACAAGGAGCACTGGGCTAACAATGACTTCATTTGCAACAAAATTACCTTGTTTATATCATGTAACACATAATAATTTTGGCAGGTTGGGAAGTCCAAACACAGAATACTAACAAAGATGAGTGATGGTCTCTGCCATCATAAGGAAAACCAAAGTGTGTTCTGAAAAATTTCTCTCAAAGATAATAGTTGCATGGAACTATAGTACAGAGGTTTTAATTTCCCACTGTTTTGAATTTTGTTTTTCAGGTCCACTTTCCAGGCTTTATTAACTGCTGTCATCTTTTACCCTTGAAGTGGTGAGAAATTTTAGATATTTCTGTGTATTCTCAGGGGACAGAGTACTGAAAATCCTATTGGGGTATGACACTCCTGAGCTCATGGATTGTTTAGGTTCTTGTTTTGCAAAGACAGCTTTGAAATTGGGTGCTCCACATGTGGTCAAAGCCCTCACTCCCATTCCACTCCTCACTGTGTCCCATGGCTCCTTTCCCTACACCCCCTTCCTCCTGGTGGCACCCCTTTGCCCTCCTTCTTGTCCCCCGGAGGGAAAGCAGTCAGCTGGGAGGCAGCAACACACTCTGGCCTCTGAAAAGAGAGACAAGGCAAGCACAAAGGAGAGAAAAGAAAAGAGACAGATAAGTATTAGAGGGAGGTTGGAGTCCCCATTCCATGGATGTTGGGGAGAGGTGTGAGCCCACTGACCTTTAAGCAAGCTCCTTCACAAAAGAGTCAGAGCAGACCTGAAGGACAGAAAAGAATTTTGAAAATCTTAAAAAGATGCCACAAACTTAAGTATCTGCCAAAACCACAAACACTCAAGTAGGAGAAGGCATCCATTGTGCTTGGAGATGCACGTTCTTCCCTGACTCTCCACCTTCTTACTCATCAGGAGAAGACTGAGGCTCAGAAGCTTTCACAACATATGCTACAACTTACATCAGTATGTCACCAATGCCATATGGATCATTACAACCTCACAGTGTAAACAGCATGTAGGGGATTTTTCAGATCTTAGTAATAAATGATGACTAGAAACAGCTTAAGAGCGTGCATATGATGGGTTAGTGGTTAGGATCCTTCAGTCTGGAGATTTCAAACTTCTTTTCAATTGAGGCATTCATCTCTTGAGACCATATTATTATAATAAATTCCATGGCAGAATGGAATTCCAGAATTTCCCTCCAGAAATCCTATTAATTGCTGCTTTGTCCTTGACTAGAACTGAAATCCAGAAGGAATAGGAAGTACTCTCTGCCCAGAGTAGTAGACAGACTACAGGATACTCCAGGATACTTTAGTACTTACTGATGGATGAGAGGTAAAAAAATGTCACATGGACCTCTCAACCTGGGGAATGTTTTTCATTCAATCCTTCATTCCCCATGCCATCATTGCTGGTTGTTTGATGTTCTCTAAAATGATTTTCTTTCCTGACATATATTTATGGAAGAATCATAGGATTCCAATGCTCTGGTAGAACTGAAGCAACCTTAAAGCCATTTTTAAGTAGAAAAATGCTGATGAGGAAGGTACATTTGAAAAGACCTTGGATGATGGCAGAGACCACCACAGCACACAAGCCTAAACTCTGAAAAGTTCTCTTCTGACAAGCCTACCCAGGGAACATCATTGATACATAGTCAGTTTGGAAGGGTGCAAATCCCATTTCAGTATCAGATGTACAAGACTCTGGATTCTGACCTCTCTGCATTCTGGCCATGTGTGCCAGGATGCAAAGTGCTTGATGAGCAGCATGTAAAAGTTGCCTGTGAGACATGCTTGAACAGCTGTCCCCAAACACAGCTCTTCTAACATGTCTGACACAGCTCTGAGGTTGGTCACCTCTATTGCTGTTGCACCCAAACTTCTTGAGAGTGGAGCCACAGGGCAGCCCTGGTGCCAGCATGGTTGAAATGCCTAGGCAGGAGTGTTGGAGTGGGTGATCTTCAGAGGTGCCTTCCAGTCCTAACAACTCTGTGATTCTGTAAGCCCTATTGAAATGCATACAGGAATAGAAACAAAGCTTGCCTCTGCAGATGTCCTTTTCCTTGTTTAGACTTTACCAGGCAAGTTTTAGGTATTCAAGAACACATTGCAACTCAAGTAGCTGAAATGAAAATAATGAACTTTTGCCTTAAAGACTCTTAGAGTTTATATGAGAAAAAAATAGCATAGATTATGATCACACTAACTAGAAGGGTCAAACTGGTTCATGTAGCCCCTTTTTTGTTAAATAATATTGTTAAACTGGCTTGTTCTGTATTTCTAATGAGACAGAGGGCTAGTATAAAGTACAATGTTTACATTGGTATTGTTTATGTTATTTGTAATGCTTTATTAACAGACAGCACTTGGAATTTGTTTACTGTTTTCTTTTTCATGTCCAGACTGATGGGGCATTCAGACCAATTTCATAATCTGAATATTTACCATAGCTGCACACGGACAGTCTGTGGAGGTACCTTCGTATACAAAATAAGTGGACTTCAGTGGTGAGTCCACTTTGGAGCTTGTGTCTCTGACATGGGAACAGCCCTTGTCTCTTCTCACAGAGGTCAAACATGCAGCTCCCCACTGCCAAAACCTTGCCACATAAAACCAATATACCAATTCATGAGTGCTTGTGTGCTGAAGTGCTCCAGCAAGAGCAGCTCTATAACTTCTGACCTTGATTTCAGAAGAGCTCTAATTGCAGCACCTATACTGGTTTACAGTGGAGATCTAGCACAGAGCCATCTACACCTTATCAGCCAGTCCTAGACCCAATGTAGCACAGAGCTGAATAAGATAGTGCAAAATCAATATGTTCTTTCACTTTTGGTCATTATCAAGCTGACTAGTTATAAGCTAAGCAAACAAAACCTCCAAATGAAATTGGCTCCCATCCTCTTCCCTTACAAACACTTATGAAAAATTTGTCTTTGTTAACAGTTTTTCAGCCCCACAAGGGTTGCCATGACCATGAGAGACACAGATGTTCAGTCCTGGTCTATCTAGACTTGAGGTGAAGAGACCAGGGCTAAAACTGGTTAAAACAAAATACTCACCCTGAATAATCTCACTGATTCTAGAGCAATATATGAGTCTATTCAGAAGATATATGTATATAAAACTCAAGTATCAATGCACCAAGAGGCAGCATTTTTCTGTGGTGCTAACAAAGCCCATGAGCCCATCTCTGATAATGTAAGAGACCTTTGTCTCTAATCCATTGCCAGCAACGGAATTGACCAATATGGACCTAGCAGTGAGCCACTAAATGTTGTCAAAAGCAGGAGATTATCTGATTGTAGCATATAGTTTTAGCAGCAGTTGAGGACTACACTGCACAAATAATAGACAAGAGTAACACATTCATACTCTTGCTTAGGAAAGGAGTCCTGGTCACATCTGTATTGTGCTCTATCTTGCATCATTAGTGGCTGCTTAATTTGTACTGCTTTTATGGTAGCACTACTATGATTACCATTGCACGCACTGGTGTCTGTTGTGGCCCTGATCTCTACACATGTTCTTCTGTTTGCTTCATAAAAATTGAATCAAAAGCTCTCTGTAGTTTGGTCTGTTTGTTTCCATAAAGTAGACTAAAAAGGACGTTAGTGCCTGTTCCTTGTCTCTGATAAAGTAATATACTCAGAATTGTACCTATTGTGTTTTAGAGCATGCTTTGCAAGAAACAGTGCCATCAGACAGAGCAGGTAGCATCAACAGTCTTATTTGGTCACAGTCAGGAAAAAGACATCTAGTAGCAGATGTTTTGGTGTTTAGATTTTTTTTTCCCTTTTTTTCTGTAGCATTGTTGTAGTTTTACCCTAGATGGAAATTAAGCACCACAGAGCCGCTTGCTTGCTCAACCCCTAATCTTTCCCTCTGCCATCCTGGTGGAACGGGAAGGACAAGCAAAGTAAAGCTGTAGGTTGAGATAAGAACACCTTAATAATTGCAAATAAAGTAAAATGCAATCATAATGGTAAATACTAATCATAATAAAAAAGAGGAAAAACAAATGATGCACAATACAATCATTCACCACTCTTGATGGATGCCAGACTCTATTCCCACACCCAGATCCGCTGCCCTTCCAGGTAACTCCCCCAGTTTACATACTGGGCATGATGTTCTGTGGTGTGGAATATCCCTTTCGTGAGTTCAGGACACTTGTCTCAATTGTGCTCCCTCCCAGTTTCTTTTGTGTATGCCTTAACTGGCAGAGCATGAGACAAGAAAAAAGTCCTTGAGTCAGAGTAAGCATGGCTTAGCAGAAACACAAAACCATTGGTATGTTTTCTACAACTTTCTCATTCGGAATCCAAAACACAGCACTATAGCAGCTGCTGAGAAGAAATCATCTCTACCCTAGCTGAAACCAGATCAGGCATGTAAGCATAAGAGGGTCTTCCAAGAACTCTAAATGAGATCACTTTTACTAAGACAACAGTAAGCGTTCCCAATGTCACCATAATAGTTCCTCAGTAATTTGTATCAGCACCTAAGGATTCAACCTACTCTCTCTGAAATGTCTATATTTGCAAAGATAATCAACAAGTGGAAGATTTCCTGTATTTTAAAAAGTAGTTAACTTCCATCTCCCCTACCAAAATACACCAGGAGGAGAATTACCATTGTCCTCTGCTTTGGAAAGCATTAACAAGTTTGGTTCAACAGAAGCTTTCCTTGATAGATTCATGATCATCAGATAATGTGTTTGTTTTTTGGTTTTGGGGGGGTTTTTTTTGACTACTAGCGCAGCTAAGTCAAATAGTTCTCAGGTATTAAGCTAGCCCTCTCTTTGATGGCTAATGAGTAAACTACCTGACTAGATTTGTGTAAAACTATAACAAGTGTATCTGAGAAAGCCTAAAGCATAAAAAGAATGCAGTTCATCAGCTGCAGCCACCTTATGCAGTTTTAGTTGGGAGTCAAGCAGATAGAAAAATACTTTTTTGCCTAAGCACATGCAAGGAAATTAATCCTGACCTGAAATCTCAGTTTGGGCTCTGCTGTGGTTTTATTATGGCAGTTAAGTAGTGTAAGGGCAAAGTGATAGTCATGGGGAGATCTCTTATTTTTCCTACATCTGGTTTCAGGTGAAACCAGGTCCCATAACCACTTATGAATGGAACATATGCATAAGTACAGAAGGTACCTTAGCTAACTTCAGCTGAGCTGTCTGCAAGAATAGCACATAGCTACAAAGATCAGTTCCTTCTTTGAAATGCCTGAGCATGATTATTCAAAAAACTGTGGAGGATGGATATCTTCTATGTGCTATTCCTGAACTGAAAATAGAGAAAAGGGTTTTTTTTTTGTGGCTCCTTTGGGAAGTAAGTGAGCCTAGTGCAGAAGCCATTTTTGCATGATGTTTGCATTGTAGGATTTTGGGAGATGTTTACACAGACCAAAGACCTTGTCTCAGAGAAGAAATAAATCCAGATGCAGCTGAAAGCACCTATTGCTATTTTATTAATTATTTAAAGAATAAGGAGGGGGTGAAGGTAACTTTTAATGCAGAAACAAATTTGGTACATTTTTAGCATCCTTAATGAATCTTTGAAAATCTGCAAAGGACGAGATCTTCATAGATCAGAATAGCAATAGTTAGATAAAAAAGATATTTTTATAGTTATTGCAACATACTCAGAAGTGGAAAAGAAAGTTCTTCCTCTTAGTATGAATATTTTGAAGGAACTTTAGGGGCAAGCTTTATGGAAGCTTTCTATTTAAAGTCTAGCTCTTCCCTGTTAAAAAAAACAGAGAAAATAACATGTTGGATAAGACCATCATTTTAGTTTTTTTCCTTTTGACCATTAGTTGACAAAATCTTCTTTGGAAACAGTCAGGTTGAGGTCTCCAGGACAGAAATACACTTTTTGAAACTAGCTCAAATTATCTTTGGAGAATATGCTCTTTTTCATGTCCAACTGAAAACGTTTTTATGAACAATTTTCCAGAAGAGGGAGCATTTTCAAAGCTGGGTATTGCTAGTAAGAGCAAACCCATCACCCATCCTGTACTGCTCCCGAGGGCTTCAGTTCATTCTGTTGACAAACATACACATCAAGCTTTATAGAATGACATAAGGAAATGTGAGGAAAACCTAATGCAAGAAATCTATCTAAGCTCACAACAGTACATTGTTGTTGAAGGGCTTTGAGTCCTTCAAGTTTTTTGAGTGTTTTGTGGATCATTCCTGAAGGATAGGTGCTCATACCTTGTGTATGCCTTTTCTGAAATTCCCATTAACACAGCCGTAGATCTGACAGAACAGCCCTAACTCAATAGGTGCAGTCTCATGTTGTTAGATGAAACATTTCACAGTTGGAGTAAAAGTAATGGTGAGACCTTCTTTTTTAGGTATTGAGAATACTATACCCATCCAATCTCTTTTAAGGAGCCTTGTAAGTTCTGTAGAAACTCTTGCAACTCACTATGAGTAGGTAACTGCTCTGCAAAGTGGATTACTTTGCTGTATTTAGAAGTAAGAATTTAAGCTCTTGAATAGTGGCTCTAGTACCTCTGGAAGGTAAGGAAGGCTCATTATTCCTCCCTCTTCCTTGTAAATAGTTTTGCAGACACTGCAACAATCAACACTCCAGAAATAAACCATTTACTTGAGTACATATCATAAGCATGTCTTGTCATTATTTTCTCCACAATGAGTTTCCCTCTCCTTTTTCCAAGAGTACTGTTTTCTAGGACTTCTCTCAAGGTTATATCATCATTAGTATGTTTGTCTTAGCCCTCTCTCCAGCAGTGAGATGATTTCTCCTGCTCCCCCTTACCTCTGGAAGGCAAATAATAATAATAATAATAATAATAATAATAATAATAATAATAATAATAGTAGTAGTAATAATAATAATAACTCAATAAAAATAGAAAACAAAACAAAACAACTAATAAAACTCTGCAGGCAACTAATAAAACTATATTGTTACCGGGAATAAAACACATATCTTTCTCAAACAGCATTAAAATGATAATATGTAAGCAAATTAAATTTCTTAATTGAAAGGCTTTCAAGGTGCACAATATGGCGATATGCACACATGATAGTGTCTGCAATTTTTATAAGGTTAGTTGATTAGTATACCTGTCAAATATTGTTCAATTAGAAGAACAGTTGCTTAGGTAATTTCCCCCCCATGTTCTGCCCCACTGTAGTTATTCCAGGGGATTTTTTGTTATGTCCTTTAAGTTCTAGTGGAAAAAGTGTCTTTGCTGGCCTAAAAAGCAAGACTAAGCAGAATTCCAATAAGCTAGTATAATATCTAGGAAAGTGCAGGTACTATGCTAAAGTGACAAAGAGTTAGGAACTACACAGCTATATATTAAAATCTATAAAACTACAAATATACACCAAACACAAAAATCTTTAGGCATCAATATCAGCTTGCAAAAAGCCTTATTGTGTCCAGCAATCCTGAAGGTGGAGGAAAAGCTTAGAGGTGGACTGGCGGTGGGGATTACAATAAAATTGACTTTGGTTCTATTATTGCTGTTGCTATTCCAGGGCATGCATAATTTTTAGAAACCTTTAGCTCCATATTACCTGCAGGTAAATGGAATGAGGATTTTCTAGCAGGATACACAACTACCCTCTTCACACCTCCATCTATTGTGAGTTTTTTCAGCATCTAAATTATATGTGTTCCATAATTCATTCTACTACTTTTTCTAAGGTTACTAAAGACATTAACCATTCACCACAACCTCTAATGGTGATTAGAAAAGTAGGGGAATCAGCAGACATACTTTTAGGAAAAGATGATCTTCAGGAATGCCCATTCCCGGAGGAGGCACTCTGGGAAGTGGAGCTGTAAGGTGCCCAGAGTGGCCCCTTAAAAGCAAACTTTAGCCAAAGCGTATCAAAATTTTTAAATTAAAAAAAAAAAGTTCCTGAAAACAGGGTAAAAAAAGTATTTAACATGAAATTTTGATAAACAAAAACCCAAAGTGGACCACATAGTAAGTAAAAAGGCTAGAAACTTGTATTCCTACCTATTTTCTGGGGAAGAGCTTTTACTGAGTCTCTTCTGCCATCTAGTGACCCAACAAAGAAAAATTCCAGCATCCCACGATGGTGTGTGAAATCAAAATAAAGGTGATCAAAATTAGCAAGTACAGAAAGCAAGACGGAAAGAACACTTCTGTAAAGTCATGGAATCATCAGAGGAAAAAAGGATGAAGAGAGGGAAGCAAGATTGTTGGGAATTCAACAGTTACCTGGGAAATGAAGCCTGACCTGAAATCTCAGTTTGGGCTCTTAGGCAATTAAGTAGTGTAAGGGCAAAGTGATAGTCATGGGGAGATCTCTTATTTTTCCTACATCTGGTTTCAGGTGAAACCAGGTCCCATAACCACTTATGAATGGAACATATGCATAAGTACAGAAGGTACCTTAGCTAACTTCAGCTGAGCTGTCTGCAAGAATAGCACATAGCTGCAAGGATCAGTTCCTTCTTTGAAACGCCTGAGCATGATTATTTAAAAAACTGGAGGATGGATATCTTCTATGTGCTATTCCTGAACTGAAAATAGAGAATGGCCTTTTTTTTTTTTTTTTTTTTTGTGGCTCCTTTGGGAATTACCTGTAACAAAGAAAGTACTCCAAAAAAGCGATAAGATACTTCAGAGACTTTCCCTATGTAATAATTATTGTAATATGGCCATATAGCCAGCTAGAGTCAAATGAGAGTTTTGTAAGACAATTTCAGTCAGCAGTTAATGAAACTTGCATTATTCAGGGCTATAAACAACCATGGAACATAGGTGGGATTGTGTGATATAACAGTAGTGGTCTGGTATGGACACTGAACTTGTGTCCCTGCCATTGCCTGAGCTAAGATGCTGCAGCAGTGTGAGTTTTTCTTCAGAGAGAGGAAATAACACTGGTACGAACATATGCATAGTCTTCAACAAGAAAACAGAACTGTTAACTCAGGCAAAGTAGCATGCTGGCAAAGTTATATCTGTTTCAATTCATGTATAAGAGACAGAAACTAAGCTTGTAATGTATAGTTTCTCCTTGCTTTCCAGCACAGAATCAGACAGATGATTTCCTGAGTGTATAATCCCACACCTGCAGAACTACCACTCTCTCATTTCTGCTAAGAACTTTTGTTGTAACACAACTTCCAACAACATTCCCAGGTTATTGCTTTATTTTACAGATCAGGAACAGAGATGAGAAACTTCCCCAAGTGAACATAGGGTACAAAACTTGCAACTGGACACAAATCCAGGTTTATTATACTAGGTATGGGGCTATTTTCCCTAACATGGGGACTCCAAATGTTGTAATGCAATTGATGCTGAGGTAGGAACACTTCCCTAGCAGATGAAGAACAAGTAAACAAGGAAAAGCAAATACGATATTTCTTACCTAGGTTTAATTCTAGTAATAAAAAAGATTTTGCATGTAAAAATTCAGAATTTTCTCATTTCATCTAAACAAATATGATCCTTAGCTGCCATCTATATTTGCAGTCAGGGAAATAGCAGAATGTCATGTAGGGTGCTCCCATCTCCCTCATATTTCTAGCCATCTGACATCAAAGGCAAAATCAATGTAGCAAAAATAAAATATTCACTGTGGCAACCATGGCAACACACACATTCTGATCAATGCCTTATGACGTAATCCACTGGTTGCTATAGTGAATCCCTATGCTGGAGAATACCATAGCAACAAGAAAATGCTTTGATTTTTTTCCCTCCTGTATAAAACCATTAAGAGCTAAAGAGCAAACTGGTTTTCACCAGCCAGTTTCTTAGTTTTGTATTCTCGTGTTTCAGATTCACAGCTTCACAAAGCACAAGAGAAGCATGTGTACAGTTGTACACATACAATACACTATATTTTATTAAATTAAGTACTTTCATTGGTTTCTGTGCACTAATAGACTTTAAAATAAGCCTAAAGTCAAAATCAAACCCAAGGAAACATCTGATTTACTTCTGTCTGATTTACGCTTTCATAAGTGTATGATAACTCCAGCTTCAGTGAAAATCCAAGTTTAGACTTATGCAAATGAGAACTTGATTCAGCCTCTCAGATATGAAAGTTTTGTGATCTATTTTTGTTTTTATGTTGATACCAGAAAACAGCCTAGAACTGCAGCAGACCTATTTATTTTGTGGGTCTGATCACAGAATTGAGATGACCCCACATGGATGAACTGTCCACAATTGTCAAACTTAGGGCTGCACACCAGCTGCTCCCAGGGCAAATCTAGCTGTGATAGTGACTGCCAACCAGGGCTGTGCTCCCCATGCAATGTAGCTCACAAGGACAGAGAGCTTCCCTTGCCCTGCATCAGGGCCCTTGACACACATTTGTCTTCTGAAACTGGTAGGGTTGAGGTTCAGATACACCTTTGCACCTATATGGCACTGCTAAGCATTTATTGCAAGCTGTTCCTAGCTGGAATTTGGAAATCTGTCAGTGATCCACAGACTCATAACTTTTGGGAAAAATGAACTTATGACATTGCATAGTGAGAAGTAGACTGACCATAGCAAAAAACAATTTCAGTCTGTAGGAGAATTGGGATTAATATTCTGTGTCCTTGGCATCTTGCCTCTCTCTATTCATGCCTTTTGTAAGAAACAGGTGGTACCTGGTTTGGAGAACACTGATTTGGCTCTGTAACTTGCTGTGTATGACACACCTCTTTGACCATGTCCTTGTTTTGGCTGGGATAGAATTATTTCTCTTCCTAGTAGGTAGTTAAGTGCTGTGTCTTGGATTTAGGATGGAAATGATGTTGATAACACTGATGTTTTAATTGTTGTAAAGTAGTGCTTACCTAAGTCAAGGACTTTAGCTTCTCATACCGTTCCAAGAGTGAATAGGCTGAGGGGGAATCCAAGAGTTGGGGAGAAAAGAGTCCTGTTTCCAGACAGGAGAGGGTTCATTTTTGCTGTAGCCAGGAGAGGGTGTGGCCAGGACCTGGAGGTTACTCTATACCAACTTATTATTCTATACCACCTCATTATTCAATACCACCTCACGTCACTACTGAGGAAGAGAGGAAGGGAGTCTCTGCTGAGGTGAAGGGGTTCCTTTGGGTTGAGTAAGTGTGGGAGTAAGTGAAGAGCAGTAGGGTAATGCTGATTTCCACACAGAGGGAAAAGCTGGGTGATTCTGGAGCAGTTGGGGTAATGTCATTGCAGTCAGGTTGAGCTCTGTGGTGACAGCATTTTTGCATGTGAATCGCTCTCCCTCCCTTTTGTACATTTTTGCTCTTCATATTGCTGCTCTTACTGTTTGTTTTCTTATCTCATTGCTGTTTCCAGTAAGTTGTTCTTACCTCAACCCGTGATCTTCACCTTTTGTGCCTCGAATTCTCCTCTCCAGATGCTCACAGGGGGAAGGGGGAGCAGAAGGGAAAATGAGTGATTTGTGGTGTGGTTTGGAGGGTCTCAGTGAGAGTACTACATTGGCGAGTATCATTCCTAAACCATGACACACACAGAGTCAGAACAGCTGACTCAAACTGTTCAAGAAGATAGCCATGCCATATGGTGTCATGCTCAGTTTATAAACTGGGGGTAGGCTGTCTGGGTGCTGCAGCCTTGGGACTGAGTGGTCAGTAGTCAGTGGATAGGAAACAATTGCCTCATGTATCACTACTTCTGTATATTTTTATTATTATTATTAATATTATTACTATTATTGTCTCAAATTGTCTTTACCTCAACCCACAGATTTTACTTTTTTTTTTGCTTTGAATTCTCTTCCCTGTCCCAGGTAGCAGCAGGAAGTAAGCAAGTGACTGGGTGGTGTTTAGCTGCCTGCCAGTTAAATCACAACATACAGTCAACTACTCACTTACTCACAAAGGTATATAGGTTGCAATGGCTGCTCTGATATGTAGAATTGGAAAAAGAATGTTTCTAAAATGTCCTTGTTTCTTCCGTCTGCCTCTTATCTCAGCCAATTAAAATAGAAATATTCCTATTACCTGCCTGACATCCCTAATTTACATATTTCAATACTTTTCTAAATTAGGTGGAGAGAGAAATTTGTCTTATTTTAAGGGTAATTTTCATTGATTGTACGTGTTCTGAGCATGATAAAGGCTATACAGTAGATTTCCTGGAACTCTTGCACACAAAACTGCGTAAAAGTTTTCCTGGAATTATTACCACTGACTTTTAGTGACTAACACCCTGCAAAAGCTACAGCACAAAGCTATTAGATATGTACTGACATCCAGTGGGTAGCTTGTGAGGGTGAGAAATTGAGTCATGCCACTAATGCTTCATTCACTTGTCACCTTCATTAGTTCTAACCTATTGTGCACTGCCATTCCAATAACTTTAAAGAAAGTTAAATTCTCTTTTTTTGCAAGACCTTTGGAACAGAGCTACCTCCACATAGACTTCATCTGTTATTTATGAATTGAAAAAATGTTCATTTACATCTTTGAGTCTATAAGTGTAGAGCGTGTACTGGGTTTACGTGGCCAGGTTTTGGTAGTGGAGGGGGAGAGGGGAGTGTGCTACAGGGTGGCTTCTTTGAGAAGTTACTGGAAACTTCCTTCATGTCCAATGGAGCTAATGCCATCTAGGTCAAAGATGAACTTTCCACTAGCCGAAGCTGAGCCCACCAAAGACAGTGGTAGTGCCTCTGTGATAACTATTCAAGAAATGGGAAAAAACCTGCTGCAGAAGAAGCAGCCAAAAAAGAGAGAAAATGTGAGAGGAAGTCTCCTAAGTCAGTGGAGAAGGTGGGACAGGAGCTGGTCCCAGTGCAGAGCTGAGATTCCCCTGCAGTCCATGGTGCAGCCCATGGAGGTCCATGGGGATGCAGATAGCCACCTGCAGCATGCAGAAAAGATCCACCCAAGACCAGAAGAATGCTCAAAGGAAGCTGTGACCCTGTGGGAAGCCCACATTGGAACAGGCTCCTGGCAAGAACCATGGCCACAAGGAAAGAGGAGTTGGCGCTGAAGCAGGGCCTGTGGAGAGAGAAGTCCACACTAGAGCAGGTTTGCTGGTAGGACTTGTGACCCTGTTGAGGACTAACACTGAAACAGCCTGTTTCTGAAGGACCGCACCCCATGGAAGGGACACATACTGAAACAGTTTGTGAAAAACTACAGCTCATGAAAAGACTTGAAGGACTCACAGTAGAGAAGTTTGTGGAGGACTATCTGCTACAGCAATGATCCCACAATGGAACAGGGGAGGACTGTGAAGATTCCTCTTCCTGAGGAGGAAGGAGAAGTCAAGTCAATGTGTGATGAACTGACCACAACCCCAATTCTCATCACTCTGGGCTGCTGGCTGGTGGGGATGGAGGTAGAGACAATCACAGGTAAAACTGATCACAAGCAGAGGGAGGTCAGTGAGAGTATTTTTAAGATTTGGTTTTGTTTCTCTGTATTCTACTTTGAACTGGTCAGCAATAAATTAAAATTATCTTCCCAAAGTTGAGTCAGTTTTGCCTATGATGGTACTTGGTGAATGATCTCTCCCTGTCCTTATCTCAAGCCATAAACCTTTCTTTAGGTCTTCTCTTGCCTATACAGCAGAAGAGGAGAAGGATAGAGAAATTTTGGTAGCATCTGGCATCCATCCCACCACAAGGTCAACTCATCACATGCGCTAGCAAGCATTTGATTAAATCAAATTTTTCTCTTGAGGTTTGTGATACAGATTTGTTGCCACTGGTATTGTCAGAAATGTGTTCCTGGGCACTGACAGTTCAGGGTCCAAGCTGTCAGGGTAACTCCAAGCTGGTGAAATGCACTATTTCACTTCCGTGTTGAGAGAAACACAAAGAGCTCTATACTGGACTCCTGGCACCATCACATAGACAGAAGGAAAATAGTCACTGGAACACGTGATCGTACTTGGTAGCAATCCCCTCCTGCTGTCACTGCTCTTTTTGCTACATTTAAAATGTAATGTCCCACATATATTGTCTTCTGATTAAGCCATCATCAAACCAGGTGGGCAATCTCTTTGAGCAGGTGTAGAGAAATATCATATATACTCTGCAAAAATTGCCTTTCATCTAATCCAGCTCTATAGAGTCTTAAAAAGGAGAAGAAACACACCACATCTCTTCTGCAGGCTGCTACCTTTAGCTACATGAAAGGCTTTTTTAGCAGTTTATGCATGATTGTATTTACTACCCCAAATAGCCCTTTTACCCAGCATAAAATTGTGAATTGGAAAGAGCAGCCATTTCAAAATACTGATATTAAATAGAGCATGGTAGGGAGTAGCAAAAGAGGGTGAGTGCTAGGGATGATTTTTAAACAGAGGATGTGGGGTGTGCTTTTCTTGACAGTGAGAACTAATGTTTCTGATTATTTTCCTTGAAATAATATATTATTCTATTTCAGAATCTAAACTTACTTGATGTCTAAACCCTGTTATAACCAACATGCTGGATAAAAATCATTGATCAAATCCATGCATTTTCTTTAGGATTGCTTCACATCAAATATATAACATATTTCTGTCCTAATTAGGATTATCAACATCCTTTAAAACCACTGACGATTGAGGATGACATGCAGTCTCCTAAACCTAGGTGGATGAGGCCAAAGAAAAACACCTAACAATATAAAACCAGAGATAAAAAATCACAAGTAGTAACAATATTAATATTCATAACTTTTCTGGGGATTAAGTGAATAAACTGAGCTTTACAGGAAATTAGCACTTTCACAGTAAGTTCAAATAAATACCCCCTGGAAATAGCTGTACTGGCAGCTGTCTAAGTTAATGAACTTGGTTTTCCTGGAACAGATTTTGCAGTAATTAATTGAAGATCGAAAAGTTAGTAATTGCTTTACCTGAATATACCATCTGCACAATATTTATTTGCAGAATGTGTCAGAATTCTCCAATGTTCCTGTACTTTAGTTCTGACCTTTTTTCCCAAGCCTTTAGCATTAATGATGTCATAGGACAATAATCACACTCTCTCTCCCCATCTCTGCACAAAACTTGTCAGTTTTCGAGTCTATGAAAGTTCTGAAGCTTAAAGCCATAACATACTTTCTTCTCCAAGGGGATCCTGTAGAGTCTCCTACATTAAGCTTGCTTTACAGGGAATAGTCATGGTATGGACCTGATCTTTCCTGCATTTGATAATGTTCAAATGTGTGTAAAAGTTCCTGGCTGGCAACTCCAGGATCAACTGTCACAATGGTTGAAAATACAGATTTAGAAGAATTAATACAGGAAACTTTACTTGGAGTCTGGACATTTTCATTCATATGAGTTTAAACAGGGATCAGCTTCCTGCATTCTCCTGTCAGCAGAAGAAGGAGGTCTGTGGCACAGAGTGGCTAGCCCCCAGTTTGGGTGCTTCAGTGGCCATGCTCATGAAGTAGAACAGGTTTGCAGCTCATTTCAAGTGCAGCTATAGCTACCTAGGTATAGGTAGGAATATATGTATGTCTATACCTATATATGTATATATATGTAGTTATCTCTGCAGAAAATGCAGAAAATGAGAAGAATCACTTCTCTTCATGCAGTGAAGACTTCTTTGCCATCAAAAAGGGCAGAAATACTATTAGAAATTGATGGCAACTTCAAATATTATTTCTAGTTCATAGCTTCCTATTAGTGGCAGCCAAATCTTGTGAATCTGATTTTCTTCATGCCTATAGCAGTTTAATCTGGCAAATTAGTCAGTTTCAGGGTAGAAATAAAAGCAGGAGAATCAGGCTTAGAAATGTTCTTCTATTCTGATTTGTAGTGGGAGGAGAATTCTGCAGCAAGAGGTATTCCTTCCATTTATCCCTGTTTAATTTATAAATAATTCCAAGCAAGTCAGAGGAATTGGGCTGGTAGAAGACGAAAAATAAAGATTGCATGGGGAAAATTCACATTCATTGTTCAAAGGAATTTTTTTTATTTCCTTTCTTCCAAGGAACACAGTTCTTATTTATGATCTATCCTGTCAAAAAAATATTAAAACTTAGCCTAAGTGCAATGAAAAGCAGGCTGACCCAGTATTTGGCAACACACTTTCCAGGAATTCAGACTGTAGTTTCCTCCAGGAAAGATCTCCTCCGAATGATTTGCACTGGGGAAGGAAATAAAGCAGAAATCATATAAAACTCTTTTTCACAGAATCTTGTCATGGGAATCTCTCTCTGCAGTATATGTATATATATACACACACACATGCACATGGGAACACACATTTTCTCCAAAGCAACTTTAGATCTGTTAAAATTTTTATGAAAAACAATACACAGAGAAGACTTTACAAACACCAGCCAAATGCCATATGCAGTTGTTCTCCCTTTTTATCAGGATAATTTCTGTTTTTATGTGTGAAGTCCTCATGCCTCTGATATCTCCCTAGATAACTGAAATGATTGAGGGTTTCACTTCTCTATTCAATATTTTTACATTTTTGAAGCATCTGCTTAACATTGATTCTGCTGAAAATAGAGCAGGCTCTTGTCTTTGTAGCAACCTGGTAGAATTGAAATTAGTGTGATGAGCAAAAGTGGGAGTAATGAATGACTTTTGCTGTGTAAGTTCTTTTATTTTCAGTAGCAAGGAAAAAGGATGAATTAAGACTATTTATTTCTAAAGTAATTAGTTGTGAAAGTAGAAAAACAGCAGCACATTAGGACAAATTTGAAAGGTTCTTGCTATAACCTAAATACACAGACATTGGGTTCTTTGTGAGATAGTTTTAAGTACATCTGAATATATGCCTTATTTAATATCAGTATTTCTTTCTTCTCTGCCTTGAATAGAGAGCTGTGAAATACAATTTATCTTGAAATATTTTTCTTCTTTAAAAGCATGTAAAGTTTTCAGTGTAAACAGCCGTGATTACTATTATCTTCAGTCACATTACAGACAGAAGAGGGAAAGGAGGGAAAAGCTCCTGATTTTTTTTCAGCTATTGCTATCCTCAAATAGTATGTTAACATTATATTAGTTCAAATATTTGATTTAATTTTTTGTTAGTAAAAGAGGTAAACCAAGAATCATTGAGTCCAACTCCTGGCCCTACACAGCACCATCCCCAAGGGTCACACCATGTGCTGAGAGCATTGTCCAAATGCTTCTTGAACTCTGTCAGGCTTGGTACTGTAACCATTTCCGTGGGGGACTGTTCCAGTGCCCAACCACCTTCTGGGGGAAAAACCTCTTTCCAACATCCAACCCAAACCCCTCCTGAAAGAACTTCAGGCCTTTCTGCCAATTCCTCTCACTGGTTACCACAGAGGAGAGATCTATGCTTGACCCTCGTCTCACAAGGAGGTTTCAACAAAGATATTTTGAATTGTCTGTTGGTTTTGTAGGTGTTTGTCATGCAACAGAAAAATGCCCCAAGAAAAGGAAACTAAAATAGTCATTCCTCTAAAAGATGCTAGTTCACTGAAAGCAGATGCCTCAGAAAAAAAGCCAAATACAGAAAATAAAAATAAAATTAAGTTTTCAAAGAAAATATGAGCTCCCTAAATTTTACTCTCAGAAGATAAAGAGTTCTTAATACCTGGTGAAAAGATGCTGGCAGCATTTAAGTAGCTCTGTGCTGTTGGCAGGGAAATTTGTGAAGTTGGAAGCATTTCCTAATAAGGTGTGGCAAGGAACTTCCAGACCAGGGACAGTTAGCATTCCTGTGAAATAATTACAATTTTCTTAATAAGTAATGAAGAGGAAGGTAAGACTTGGGAATGTGAGTCATAGGGTCATGATCAAATGAACCTTCCTGGCTGATGCAAAATCACTGTTTGAGGTGGTTATGTAAAGGTACGAAGTCAAAACCTCTGAACTGTGGGACTTCTAATCTGAATCATTTTAAAGAACTGAATTAAGGAGCAACCACAACAATTCATTTACTTTTTGTATGTAGAAATTCAGCTCTAGCAACCTGTAACACTTAGATAATTTTGGTTTTCTGTCCCTTTTAATGCTATTAGTATTGTGTAGTAATGCTTTTCCCACTGCTGTGTTTTCATTAACTAAAATGTTGCATTTATAGAAGTGCAAGTAAATACAGAACCTCTTATTTTGTTTTAAATTGAGTTTGTTTCGCTAGATGCTCTCTAAAATTTCCTACAAATAGTGATGTCATCGTTCACTGGAGTAATGGTGAAAAAGAAGTATGAAGTGATAGCTCTTTCTGTTTGTAATGTTGTGGAACTTGGACACATTTTTAATATGTTCTTACCTTAACTAGGGTAATAGAAATTGCTTGGCTTTTCTACTTTCTCCTGAGCATAAGGAAAACATTTGCCATGGCAGGAGTGGGTGGAATGCAATTTTCTTTCCAAAGCAGATTCTATTATTTTGGAGAGATTTTCCTGGTGACTGTTCACAATACTATTCTTAAGATCAGTATTATGAAATGACACATTTTAGTAGAGCTTCCTGGTTCCTCAGTTTTGCAGAGCAGAGTAATGTATTAAAATATTATGGATGGCTGTGAGACTAATGCTATTTCAAGTGTGCTGGTTCTGTAGCCGTCAGAAAATACTGTGAACTTATCATTAAAATGTGTGTCTTTCTGTGGCTACATGAACACAAAGGCATAGAGAGGTTGTGGTAGGAACAGACATAGTGGTTTTAGCTATATGAAGTACCAAGGTCTTTCTTCAATGTTGAAATATGAGTGCTTTAACCTTTGCCATACAATTTTGTGTATCACATGCTCAGGAAAGAGAACTGGAAAAGGGATTGTGAAATACTGAGGATAAATTTTACCTACTGAAACATACCAGTTAATTAATCTTTTGAATAAGTAATTTGTTCTTTTTAATTTACTCCCTAAAATGATTGTTGCATTGTGATTCATCACTCAGATTGAAGCTGAAATTTTGAAAATGAGGGTCAGCTGTGGAGTCCCATTTTAGGACCATTTCAAGAGCCTAAGTGCTCTGTGGAAATCCACTCAAAATATTGACTTAACATTATGACAAAGAGTTGTTCAGATTTTCCCTCACTCATTCACACTCTTTCATTCCACTTGTCTGTTTTTTTTCTGAAATTAGTTCTCTATTCCTGTATCTAGGAACAAAATAGGTGTGGAGGAGAGATTGTAATTCATCTATAACTTGCTTTGCTTATGTTTTGCGGTCATGTGTTCTGCACAAACTAACTAAAAAACCCGACAAAACTGTCCCCCCATTAAAATACCATATGCCCCCCACCCCCGGCCAAAAAACCCAGCGGGAATAATAGAAGAACTAAAATTTTTACGTCTTTCATATTCTAGTTAACATTCTATATTCAATATTCTTTTCATTTTCAAGAACCTTTTGTCTCATATCAACTTTTAATCCTGCCAAGCACAAAAATGCTGGTGTTTGAGTGACAGGGGCAGGCCAGGCAGATAAGGTATGGTGCTGGTGCACTGCTGCTTGATGGTCACTGAATGTATGGGACACCAAACCTGAGCGCCCTACCTGCGACACAGGCTGTCATGAAACAGGCCGCAGTTCCCGCAATCATTGCTCTGAAAGCGCTGTCAGCTATTTCCCTCTTTTTTGAGGGAGCAATGCTTGCTAGGAAGAAAAACGAAGTGTATGTCAAACAGAAATACATATAAGGAAGGTTAATCTGCCAGCTTTTGCCCCCACAGGAGTAACTTCCCACCCTGCAGTTTAAACTAAGGGAAACATGGAGGAAAAATGGGACATTTTTTTAGTGGATTATTTGAAGGCCAAGTGCCAGTGTTGGTTCTCTCTGTTAAGTGGGTGGCTTATATATAAAATGGTAACTTTTGTTTGCTTTCACAGTTTGCATGTCTGTGCTGGATGACTGACAGAAGAGTCTGTCCCCATGGCTGAGTCTTGCTCCCCACTGCTGACACTGCAGAGCCCACTGTGACTTAAGGGTAAAGAGGACTGCCAGCAATTCTGGCTGCCTGGTAAGGAACTCAGATAATTTTTCAATTTTTCTTTTCCACTGAGATCTGAAAACCCTTTTATTTATTCTTTCCCTATAAGCCTACTGCATATATGGGATATTTTTATGGGAAATAGCCAAATTCATCTTTCAAACCAGCATGCTGTATGGAGCTGATCTGCTCCTCCTGCAGCTCATGGGCAGTAGTAGCTCAGGCTCATGTTTGAGGGCTAAACAGGGAAAGCTATCAGAAGGTCTTGGTTATTTCCTCTTGACTTCAACACCTCTCCCAGTACCTCCACACCAAATCCTCTACTCCTCTGGGTGCCTTTCCATTCACACTTGAGTGCTAGGCCTTGGCACAGCAGCTGATCAGCCCATAATGCTGCTAAACTTCACCCCCAGCCTGTTCCTTTAGGTGCTTTCTTTGGGATTTGCTTGACAAATTATCGGTGAGAGTGGTTCTTACTCAGGCCTCCTATTACCAGTCCCAGGGAGCCGAAGTTGGCAAACCCACAGAGAGCGTAGGTGGCAATGACTTCTGAACGAACCTGAAAGGCAAAGACACACCCTCTGAGTGGTTTGAAAAAGCTCATTGTGATTTAAACGTCCGAAAACATGGCATTGTGGCTCTGAGTACAAAAATAACTAGTTTGCTTGGTTGCTGACCAAGGTGTGGCTTTCAGAAAAGTAGACTTGCTCCCAGATGGAAAGTAACAGGCTTTTACACCCACTACCCATGTTAGGACTCACAAACCATGTGATGATTTTATCTTTCATGTATATTGTTGTGCCTTTTTGAGGTGAGTACTAGTAATTAAAGACAAAAAAACCCCAACTAATCTTACTAGTGGCAATTCAGCTGCTGTTTTCTGAAAGTATGACTCAGAGAGCTATAACTCAACTTGTTTTTCACAGCTGGTTGCCTCTATAAAACTCTTTTGAAACCTTAGGTTTTGGTATGCATCTCTGACTTCCTTGTCTCTGAAGAAGCAGAGGGCTCTATATACAAAGATGCTTTGTGCATGCTCCACCCTGTGCAAAGAAGGGAAATTGGTCTCCTAGAAAGTGGGTGCATTGATGTGTTGACAGGCAGAGGGACATTATGATTTTGGAATTCCACCAACAACTTACTTCCATACTGACTTTTGCCACTCCTCTTGGGTAACACCAACTAAGCCTGGACCTCAGTGCAGAAACAAGGTTGGCCTTTGCCTCCACAGGGACCCCTCACAGGACACAAAATGACTTTAGGTGAAATCAGGCTATAAACCTTGCAAGTCTTCAGACAAATGTAGTTCAAACATTTTGAGAAAGGAGGCAACATATCTCAGCAAATGGATTTTTGTCCCCCTAGCAGCTCTGAATTCCTATTTACTGTGGTTTAGGTTCAAGCTGAAAAATTAGTGAGTGTTCTAGCAGGTTTCCTGTTTATTAGAAGTTTCTCTGGTTTAATTCCTCTTTTATGAACATCAATTTGTAGATACATTCAATCAATCTGTACAAATGCAGGAAAATGTTTTTCAAGTACCCACTCTACCAGCTTTTCCTAGAAAAAGCTCTGTGTACTCTGATTTCCCTGCTTTCATTTGCACTTTCCTAGCTCTGAAAACAGGAAGCCATGTAATTAATGACTCAGGTGAAGACATTTGTTTGCTCTGAACACTTTGCAGTCTGAGTTAATATCTGTGTGTGGATGAATTAGAGAGCTCTGAAGCTGAAGAGAAATTAAAAATGGAAGCCAAGCACATCCTCACCTGAACTGTTGTGCTGTAATTATAATGTTACCAGCCAATTTTTACCAGTATTATGAATCAAAATTGTTTATGTTTCTCTGAGCTTTTCACCATGGAAGCTAACAACAGCTTTTTATAGGTATTAGAAGTGAATGTGAAGGTTCTATATGATATCTTGGGTGGGGGCGGTAGGGAAAGTGAAATAGAGTTCCTAGGATCTGTGTTTTAAGGCTGTAGTGCATACTAAAAAGCCCTTACTCACTCATGCAAAAATTCAGTATCATATTCACGTAGTAGAAGGAAGCACAGCTATAGCAGGGCACATCAAAGATCATTCTAGCCCACAGTTTTATTGCCAGGAATTTCAGGAACATTTGTAATGGATGTTCAGGCAAGGATGTGAATATTTGATCAGACCATCTGAGTTTCTACCTCCACATATGAAATATGTTCTGTTAATTAAGAATGCATGTGGTCAGGAATTTGGTTTTGGTTTTTAATATAAGAGGTATCCACAGCATCCCATCTGATTCAAAGAAGCAAATAAGAGCTGCACCAAGTACTTTCTAATTCAGGGTTTCTCTACAGTCACAATCTGTCTTGGTTTGAGAAAGAAGGATCAATGGAGGTATAAAGTTGGATATTATGGTTTTCATTGCCTGTGCTCAGATGTGTGTGAATGCCAGATATTGGAGCAGCCATGTCTGCAAAGGTCTGCTTTGATCACTGAATGACCTTTGGCCCCCTGCACACATGCAAGATGCCCTTAGCATTGCCTTCCTCGGTACACTGTAGTAGGAGCTACACTTCTGTTGGGTAAATTGTGAATGAGAGGTGAGACAAGGCTGGAATGCTCCATTGAGACAGACAGGTTGGACTCAATGTGGCAAAGGAGGTGTATGCCATATACTACATGTCTTTTATTACTGCCCTCTGCAGAGGGAACCTTTGCCTACAGCAAAGGTGTGCCAGTAAAGCCACCTGCTAGAGCTTGCTGGATGCCTCTCTTCAAGTTTAATGCTTGGACAAATCTCCAAGCAGGAGAGCAGGAGGAGCCTCAAGATCTTCCCTCAGGGTTTGCTTGGGAGAGTAGCTCATAGAGAAGTGCTGAGAATCAGGTAAGAAGAAACTTGCCTTGAAGACAGTCTTAAGTGTGGTGTCTCGTGGGACATTACATGTTCCCCAAACCCACACCATTTTGTTTCTATGCTTGTTCAAGACACCTAGGGCAATAACAGTCACAGTAACCACACAGAGTAATGCTGCACTTGCATAATTGAACTCTGTTGCTCAAAGACACATGTTATAGTAATATGCAACCATTTTACACCCATATTAAAAAATAAGTTGAGTTTCAACATTGAAGTATTTGATCAAATAAATCTGTAGAACAGAAAATGTTACTTACTGTCATATACTGTTTCACACCATTAACGTACATGCTTCCACCCTTTTCTCGGTTTTGAATCAGTTTTGAAAGGCGCTCATAAGCCAAAAATTCATTGAAGAAGGTTTTGTAACCTAGTAGTCCACCAACAATAAAACTGTCTTCCCAGTCTACTCCCATCATGAAAGAGAATGGCATGAAGACATAAGCACAAATGTTCTGCAGAATGTATAAGAAAAAGCAGGTCAAAAGGCATGGTCAAAGGAAATAGAAGGCAGTAAGTTTTCTAAACTTAAAATAAGGATGGTTTTATTTCAGCAGAGAAAAATTTGACTTGAATTTTTGCTGCCACAAACTCTGGGAGAGTTTTTAATTGTCAGGTATGCTTGAGTAACTTTTAAAACATTAATCCAGACTCTAAATATAGCAAAATATTGATATATATCCCTAATTTTATATCTAAAATAAAAGAAAGGTTTCTGTGTCTTTTCCCTCAATAATGGCTTCAAATGAGGCACAGTGTTTGAGGAAAAGAGGGAAGATTGAACTAAAAGAGCTGATAAGAGAACTGAGGATTGTAATTCTTCTGCTGATTAAATCAAATGTGTTACTGAACACACTTAATTATCAGGTTATTGGACTCCAACCGGTGTAAACAAAAGAGTTGTCTTTGCATAAAAGCTGTGTATCTGACACAAAACTGTACCTATTTTTTCCTGCCATATATAATTTATACAAATTGAAAAAGAAATCCCATATCACAGTATAACTTATTTCTATATAAGAGAAAGGGTTGGCTGTGAAAGGGTTTGGTAAGATTGTTCTTAGGGAATGTTAACAGAAGTCCTTATCAGTTACTATTCCTGGCTGGTTTCTCTGCCCACAAAAGGTTATACATTAGTGTCTCTTTTAAGTGAATATTGGCTGCATGCATCATGTCTGTGTGTCTCAATTCCTATTGGACTATCTACTTGTCCAAATCTTACACCACCTGGCAGTTATAAAAATACCAGCCCCTGCATGAGTATGCCTGAGGCATGCATACTTGTGCCTTTCCTCAGCTGTGGGTGTGAAGCCATATCTGTTATGAGTGGCTATTCACTTCTGCAGCACCTGTAACACAAGTTATATCCATGTTTCTCACAGGGCTTTTTTTAGGGTCTTGCAAAACAAAAAGGTCCAAACCACTGAAACTAGGTGATTGCATTGGGTCAAAAATGACATACTGACCTAGGTTCAACCAGAAGTCCTGTTTGAAACCCATTTGCTCTGTTGAGTGATTTGGGTACAGTTTTACATTGTAATTGTACTGAGAACTAACAGATATTGAGTAAGCCTGGTTTCAGACAAGCCCAGCTTTTCTCCAGTATCCCCATCTAAGTGAACCTAATGAGCATTAAGGGTTTGATGGGACCTCTTGAAGCTAAAGCCACTTTTATGTTTAGCTGAAGGAGATGTTAATGGCTCAGCAAGCGTGTAACTGCAAGGTGTGGTGCACCGCCAAGTCAGAGAAGGCAGATGCTAGCTTACTCTGTATAAACATACCCAGAGAGTTAGCAAGAACACCACAGAGGGAAACTATATACAGACTAATATATATAGAAATACTTACATGACAAAAATTTTACTTTAACTGTTAAGAAATTTTTCAGAACAGGCAAATAAAATATGGGTTTAGATCACATTAAAACACAAAATGAGAACAAAAAAACAAACCACAAACAAAAAACAAACAAACCACACATGCACTTAAATTAGAGAAAGACAAATTATGCATGTATATCAGCTGCATGAAGAACCTGGAGACCATACCTCAAAAGTTAGCTGTGGATAGTCAAACAAGTTGCCCACCCAAGAAAGGGCTGAATCAAGGAAGCTCAGCAGGGCAAGGAAGGATATCACATTCACGGCGATGTTTGCTACCAGCCCGATGGAGGCAGAGGCACCCTGACTGGCTGCTTCCAGCAGATTCTTTGATTCACTTTGCCAATGAAGAGAAAACCAAAATGTGAACGTCTTTAAATTCAAGAACAAATAACAGAACTAAAAGAAAGGTACATGCACTTGACTAGAATTCTAGCACTGAAGCTGTCTGTACACTCATAGAGAAAATAATGAAGAGGAATGATGAGGTGAAGTAGGCTTTTCCTGTCAGTCCTCATGACAGACACTTGAAGTATAGTGGAGCCCTAAGGTTGTATTCCAGTACATTCAGGGTTGGGCAAGATACGGATCAGATCTCAAAACTGTAGCACTGCTAGGATTAGCCAGTGGTCACTGGTCTTCATCCATGCAGCCCTTGCAGAAATGCCTGGGCTGTTCAGGAACAGATCCTTACAAGACGTTTTGCTTTGCCTGTCATTCTCAAGAGAAGTCTCCCTGCAGATGGGCAACAGATTTGCTGCTGTGGTTGAAATGGTTGCTTTGCCTTTGCTTTTACATGTTTGTGTTTGCAGATTTGTTACAAATGGGAAAGCCACCTGGCAGGTTACCTCAGGTAGGCATTTCCCTCTTTCTTTGGAGAGTTTACAGTTTGGCCCAGGTCCTTGGCATATGTTGGATTGTAACTGGGCAGACTCACCTGAACTAATAAATCAACCATTTGCAGTATTTATTCTGTAATTAATTTATTGCTTGCACACCTGCCATGTAATCCCCCTAAAATTTATATGTGAGGAGTTATTTTTCCAGATCTCATTTTTGCAGTAGTATTAACTAGTACCTAGATCAGCTTACCTTTTTGCCATTTGTATGCCACTCCTCAGAGTTACCAGAGGCTTTTCAGTTTCAGGCCAGAATAATTTGGAGGCAGCTAATGATGCTGGTGCTGACATGACGGAAGCAGTCAGTAGGTGGGAGGAGGAAACCTAAAATTCCAGGTGACAGAAAATACTCCATGATAATCATATTATGCAAAAACATGTAAGAATGCAATTAATATTTTAATTGTTTGGATGATTTTCTACAGGAGGTCATAAAAGTTCATTTTGCTCATAAGGAAAAGATAATGAGCTGTCAGAAAAGAAGGGACTTTTGTGGCTAATTCCTTCAGAGACAAAAAGCAAACAGTGAGAATGATTGGAGGGATAATTTCAATGTGTTTTAGCTGGGCTAAATATTTAAAAGATTTCAGAAAAACCATATATTTTCTAGTTGTCTTCCCCTGCCTTACCCCAAAAGAAATATATGCTCCTAAGACACTTCCAGCAATAGTTGAGAATCCTGCTGTCATGACTGCATGGAGTTCTGATTTGGTGATGTGTGGTAAGTAGGGCCGTATCAGGAGAGGAGACTCTGTCTGGAAGTGAAAAACAAGCACCAAATTAAGAAATCTGTAATAAGACCCCTAAGATTTCTTTTATTAAGGGCAGAAAAATTAGTGTCTGCATCATACTCTCTTAGGAATCTTTGACTAGTTACTCCTAGTGCTAACGAGTGCTCAAATTTCAATAGATTAGGGCTTTTTTATCCCAAGAAAAAGAATGTCTGAAGACAATTGTGGCTGGTTTGCTGTCTCTCTGAAAGGCACAATGACACTGCCAAGAAATTCTGTTCCAATTCTGAGTGACTTAGGGACAGCCACAGGTTTGAGCCACAGATAAGGTTGTTAGTCAAGTGAAACTCCCTCCTGGCATTTATGTGAGCACAACCAGGAGGCAGTGTCATGCAAAAGTACTACTCTAAATCTTGAAGCATTGTGATGAGGTGATGCGTAGCTGCTAAATAATATGCTAATAGTGCATTTGGGCTTGGATGTTAATTGTTGATCTTTCTATGTTGCTTTTAAGCTTGGGACAGACGTTGTTGTAAATGTGGGTTTAATGCATTTCCCAATAAAGTGGGAAGTTAGATGCTGTCCACTCTTTTTGTGAATAAGGCCTTATACTGCTAGCCCTGGATCTTAGTTTTTCATTCTCTCTCTCTCTCTCTCTCTCTCTTTCTCTCTCTCTCTCTCGTGCCCTTGCTTGCTTTGCATGCCATCTTTTCATACCACTTGCTTTTTCAACTGAAAAAGAACCCTGAAATTGTTATTTCTTCATAGTTAACATATGAACATTTTGCAGTTTTGGAAATCAATCATCAGACTTGCTGTAGTGGAATCCTAGCTTTATAAGAGATTATTCTTATAACACAAAAATGCTCAATAAGCAGCATTATTTCCTTATATTCTGTAGTATTGTTACATGTTAGCATGTTTTTCTGTGCTCCAACTCACCTGTCCCACAAATATGTTACCTGCAGCTACCAGAGACTCAACAGGAGTTGTCCCCATGAAGATGTGCATTATCCAACCAACCTAAAATGATTTTTAAAAAAGAACAAAAATTTGTTCAGTTTATTTCATGCCCTTCTTGAGTTAATCATGTCAATCTAAGAGTTCAGAGACATGTTACAGTACTACCTGAGTTAATAATTTCAGCTTAAAAGTATAGCACATTCATGCAATTGTTACATGCTAAAATAGGAGAGAGGAGGAGTAATTTAACAGAACTGAAAGTACTCCAGGCTCCCTCTGGGCATAAAAATGTCAAAACTAAATTAAACAAAACAGATATTTTGATGTATTCTTATTACTTATCTTTTTGTCCAAAAAGACTTGGATCATATGGAGGGAAAAAATGTGAAATTTAGACTAAGGCTAAAAATGCCTCATTGCAATTTTAGCACAGTAATGTCAGCTAGGTGATGTTTATAGTGCCTATATAACAATCCTGTGAATGTAAAGGGTAAAATACTTTTAATTTAAAAATATGTTCAAATTAGGTTTAACTACCACCATAGAGGAAGACCTTTTCCTTCATATGATAGGTTTATTGGACAAAAAGGACAGAAAGTGGACTTGATCTTATCTTAGAAGACAGCAGCACTATGCATAGATGCTGACAGAAATGAACACTTAAAGAGAGTGAGGTGAGGAACATACTTTGATCTTATCTGGGTATCTGTGATAGGAAGATATATGCAATTGCTACTGAAATGCTTAGCAGAAATCCACTGTCTGTGATTTAATCTCCATCCTGCACTTTGAGGACTGGGAGGTGGCCAGGCAGAAAGGAGGATTTAAGCAAGTATGGCATCCAAAGCTAAAGCTAGCCAGGCAGATCTAACAATTAATATGACATAAGCAATGAAACCAGACTGAGAGAGGGAAAGCATGCTATTGTGATGCCAATTAAGATTTTGCACACCTACCATGTGTAATGGTAACATTTAGAACTATTTCCAAGCTACAGTTCCTCTGCACGTGTTCAAAACATTTCCCACTAGCCACTAATTGGCAAAAATTCATACCTTTCCAATAAGCCACTGCATGAATCCAACGTGGTAAAGCATAGACATAACTGTACTGAAGAAAACCACAATTGGCAGTACCTGATTTTAAGACACAAAATTATTAAAACTTCTAGAGTGGTTTCCTGTGCTTCAGGCTATTTATTCTTTGAAAAAGAGAGTTTTTGGAGTTGTACTTAAAGGTATTGAAATCTTATAATTAAGTTTACACTTACACTGTAAAATTGTTGACCTTCCTGTTTGTGCTGTAATTAAATAATTTTCATTTATCTACATAGTTTTCTAACACAGCTGCAATTGTTTGGAAACTGTTTAGCTTAGCATAATATACATTAGTTTATAGTCATGTTTAAGTCAATTCAAACATTTACATCCTTTAAAAAGAATCTATTTAAAGGTATATACTTACTAAATACGAAAAGTGAATACAGGTCTATTACTGTGGACACTGAAAAATACTTTCTTTCAACAAAATTTAAAAAAATTGCATGAATAGCTAATGCACTCTCTGATGGGCTATTACAACCACTCTCTGATTGGGTTTTCATCCTGAATAAAAATAATATCATTTCATTCTCAAGTATGTCAAATACTCAGGACAGCACCACTTCTATGCTAGTATAAAAGAAAGAAACTGCTCCCCCCCAAAAAGGTCCAAAATTATTCAGACAGGTTAGTTACAGCTAAAACAGTACCACTGCCGTGTGAAAAGGGGAGGCTACCTTGACCCTTAGAGTAGACAGACTTATTTGCCCCTTAGTGTTTAATTTGTCTGTCAGAGTCCCAGGAAAGCCAAGACCCTTGTGCCAGCTTGTCAGCATCCCTTTAGGGGGACTTTTAACACTCCTGCTGGATTGAAGGGTGGCTTGACTGTCTTAGGGAACCACACCACCAGCATAAGGGAGACCTCTCAGCAGGTCTTGCCCTTTATTAGTGTTTTAACCTGCTGCCAGCTGCCAGTGTCCATAAAGGATTCACACTAATAATTTAAAGAATAACACTTATTAATATAAAATTGTTACAGGTCAAGATTTGAAGATTGTTGCTGATTGTATCTGACTGCAAAAATATACCAAAGACACAGACAAGCTCTAACCCCCAGTAAAAGTATTCAGGGCACATAGTGCCTGGTTCTTACCCAACAGGCATTCCTATGGGGAGGAAGACAGGTTCAGCCCATTGACTAATCCCAGCATTAAGATGGAGTCTTCCCTAACTTCCTCCTGTACTCAACTTACTTATGTACTGTATCTTTGTGTTTATGTGGAGTTTGAGTGACTCTAGTCATACATACCTTTGTTACTGGTTAGAGTAAAACTATCTCCCTTTGCTCTTAAAGATACAGTCAAAAAGAATGTAGAGTGCACTCCAGTGAGGGGTGGTCGTGCATCAGGAGTAGGTAATTTTGACATGGAGGTGTACATAAGCTTTTATGAAGTAAGTTTGTCTAAGGAGAGGGATTCCACCATGGTTGCTGGGTCACCAGTGGGACATCTTCCCCTCTTTTCCCTGGGTTGACAGTTGATATATGGTTTATCACCTACAAAGTACCACCAAGTTCTCTTCCCTGCAAAGATTTCCACAGAGGCTGGCCGTGGTGCCTCCACTCCACTCCACCCTCCATTCCACCCTTCTTAACAGGTGATGGGGAATCACTGTGGAAGAGGTTTCAAATCATGCACCAACCATATTCCAGAAAGCAGCAACTGTGATTTACCTTATAAACAGGAATATTATAACTTATATATGTATATATAAGATTTTTTTGTTAAAAAGCGAATATAACCACTCAGTTTCCTCGAAGTGTATCCCCAGTTACCAGTCCAGAGGGTCCACAGTCATTTTCCCACAACCAGTAAGTGTAGGAAGCTTTCATCTGTGTTCACTTATTACATAATGCATTATAAATAAAATCAAGTAACAGAATGAAAAACAACAAACCACTTTGTTAGTTCAGATCTTTTCAGTACATAGACTCTATGCCTTTCTAGAGGAGAGTTGGTACTATTAACAATTTTGATAAACATTTAGAAACTCAATTTTGATGATGAGAACCTTTCACTGAAAGGGCAGAGTGCAATTAACCAATATTGTTGTGCTGTTCAACAAGCTAAAATAATGTTGCTCTCCCTAGTTTGGTTCCTTGATTTTCTTCGCAATTCTGTAGGGATAGTTCGCCATGCAGTAACAGCAGACTGTAAAATTAGTATCTTTACTTTAGTATCTTTAGTATCTTTTTAAAATTAGTTCAGTAAAATTAGTATCTTTCTCCCCTGTCTTTTCTTTTGTTATTACCATACAGAGCAGGAAGTTAAAATTGTTGGCTGCCCTCAACTCTCCTTCTATCTGTGGCTTTAACTTTTTCCCTATTTTCCTTTAAAGGAGTTGCTATTGATGTTTAAGAAACATCCTACTTTTTCATACACTCCTAAAGCTTGACCTTCAAAGCAAAGCTTTTCTCAGGGAACCATCATTTTCCTGGTGTAAAAAAGAAGCAACGGATTTAACAGAAATCTTCCTCACCAGGACGGAAGACTTAATACTAAAAGGTCTTTTCCATCTACTTAAGTACTTGGAAGTGCTTATTTATGTGGACAAGTGGGTTTTTTCACAACTCTGAAACTTTGCATCTGGCTGCACAAATACACATTTAAAATGACCTGGTTTATGCATTCAAATGTGTGCATTTTTGACTAATTAGTGCTTCCAGAACTGTGTCCTCAAAGGCACTGGGGGACTGGTGGAACTGTCAGAACATACACATGTGTGCATATGCACGTATGGGATGTGTCTGCTCTGGTAACACGTCCACTTCACCTGGAAGAAAAGTGTTGTGTCCCTGCATTCTGCTAAGGATGGAGTATGCATACAACTGGACTCTGACAGTTTTCTGCAGACATATATTGTATTGGTTTAACATGAATGGAAAAAAACCAATTGGTGATCTTCTTCAAAACTGACAGCCAGATTGGCAAGTTGGATATAGGTGTACATCTCTGGGACTCATGGCTTAAACTCAGGAGGACTTTGGGAGGCCGCCCTCCTTCTCTCCCTGCCTGGTAGGAGGTAACATTGTGCCGCAGCCGAGCAGGCTGGGCCAGGCCCTGCTGCCTAGTGGGCTTGCGAGGCCAGGCCATGGCTGGGCCCGGTGGCAGCAGGGAAGGGGAGGAAAAAGCCCCAGCCATTAACAACCAGTTTTAAACTCGTCCTGGCAGCTGCTCGCTCCCTCCCGCTTTCCCGGGCCCCTGAGAGCATCTCCAAGTTTGAGCCAACCCAGCTGAGACTGAGGGGTGAAGGGGGAAGGCATCCATCAGTCTACTGAACTACTGAGATCCTGGCTGCCGTTTCTGGGCTTTCCGCCACCCCACCGGCACGTCTGAGTCTTTTTAGCTGCCCAGTGATCACGTGACTATCTGCAGGCTCAGGCAGGAATGTTAGCTTTTTCCTGACACAGATTGAGACCTTTTAAAACTCTAACCCTTCTCAGAGAGATAGAAAAGGCTGAATTAAAGATATGTAAAGAGACAATATTAAGATATCAAAGTCAGTAAAAGAAGAGTGACTTCTTAAGTGGAAGAGATGACAAGTTGCCTAAGTTCTAGGCTGAAAAACCTCCTATGAGCTGTGGTAACAGACTGCAATATGAATATGCTAGAGTATTCCTTTAAATTGTAGACAATATAAGTTGGGGAGATGCTTTGTGGATTTTAAGCGAAGGTATCTGTGATTTACTGAGTGAATATTGAATTAGAAACTGTAATCTGGTTTGAAAAGAGAGAGATGAGAAGAAGTCCCCTGCTGACCATGAAGAAGTGAGAAGATATCTCTGTTCCTTAGGACGAGAAATCCTCTGCTTATGCATCTTTAAAACGTGAAACCCCAGTGTGAATCTACGGCCCATATGTAGTCATAGAAAAGGCTACGTGATTGGGAGGTCTACAACTGCAGAAGTTCTGGGTGGGCTGCTTTTGTGAGAGTTAGAAACCACAAGCAGACTGCTCCTCTTGTGGAAAGATAGCAAAATAAATCAGGAGAGACTTCTCTCACTCAAAGACTGAATGAAAGCCTATTTGATAGGTGGTACTGACCTGAAGCTCTGATTTTTGCCTCTTTATGTTGTTGTGGGAAAGTTAACATTTTGTGGTGGGCGAAGTAATTGTTTTAGAAGATTCTTTTTTTTTCTTTTCTCTTTTGTGTGTTAATAAATATATCTGTTTTTATCTTTAAGTTAAGCCTGTTTTGCCTTCTTTGCTCATAATCATATTTCACTGCAGAAAAGTATTTAGACCACTACACTAAATTTAGCAACAGAACTCAGGGAACGTGAAACCACTACATAATTTGGTGGTTTTGCCTGGTTTCAATTTTAAACCTTTACACATATCCTGTCCCTTGTCTAATCTCTCAGGAGCTAAGCATTGTCTTTTGGAGGATGCTTTGAAATATCTTGGGGCAAGATTTGAAGAACTCATCACAACATGCAAACCCCACAAAATATCTGAAAGACACAAAAACACACTTTGGACCAGCTTAATGTCTAAATAAATGACAAGTGTTTCAAGAGAGAACAGGCTGGCTGTCACTCACTGTTTCTGGAAGCGGGAATTCCTTGTCAAGAAGAGGAGCAGATGGAGCAGGTTTTGATACTGCTGTATGCTTGTCTGCCATACCAGACATACTCTGTTTACCATATATATATATATGTATATTTTCCTATATATATATATGCAGCTCTGAAAACCAACCTGTTTTCTTGTTTTTCAATGTGAGAATAATCTACCTTTTCCTGTTATCATGTTCTAGAAATTCCATGGTTTTGCTGGCTTGAACCATAGCATAAGACTGATGTATGTATGCCTACGTGGAAGCAAACTTTTGGCTGTCTAATCCCTAGTTATGGCTTTAGTAAGCAAAGTATTTTGCATCATCGTGGAGTGGCGGGGGGGGGGGGGGCACGGGGGGATTAAATAATTTCATCTCTGAAACATATAGTTGGGAATCAAAATTGTTATTTGAGTGCTCAGTAGATTAAAGGAAGGAGGAGCCTGGAAAGTGAAACAAAATGTTCAAAAAAACTGCTCTCAAAATATAATTCATATTTATTGATGAAATGCCTAAACTTTTTTCCCCTTCAAAGATGTTCTGATTGTTCTTAGTAGCAGGCTATTTTACCAATAGCACCTTCTCTCTCAAGTAATGAAAGAGCTAAGTTTGCAGAATATCTAGTTTGGAATACCTGAAGAGAAAAATAAGATGAAAGCCCATGGTCACATATCTGAAATATCAAAAGAATGGTCTCCAAGTAAGTCCTGATACATTTTTCATATTTGTTTGGGGTTTATATTTATTTGTTATTTGGGTTGGTTTGGGGGTTGGGGTTTCTTTTGCTTTGTATGCTTTTGATTCCAGCTTAAGCAGGCATTGTGGCATGAGCTACTTCTCAAAGCAAAACCAGGAAGGATGCTGTTGCAGATTAGAGATCACAGAGCAGATAATCTGTATTCTAGCAGTTTCCTAAAAAGATCTCCTAAGAAAAAGATGGGAAATCTCCCAGTGATCTTATAAATGCCATAATAATGCAATATTATGTAATTCTTCCTGCATATGCAGCTTCTAGCTTTTCCCCCAGGCATGAATAAACACACATCTAGATTCTCCACTTCTTCAGGGGGAAAGTCTGTGAAGCAATGGTCTGTACAGCACTTAAGGGTACAACAGCACAGCATGGCAGAGTACTTTTACTCGTGCAGGTGGGGAAAAAAGGCAGGAGGTAATATTTCTGTCAGTGGCCATGTACAAGCCTTTTAACCTATTCCTTGTAGAAAGATATTCCAAAGTTCTGTCTGCATTCAATACATGTTGTTATAATTAGACTAAATAAGTACAATCTAACTCAGTGTATAGCAGTGAATGAAAGTGTCCCCAAATTTTCTATTCGGAATATCACATAATAAGGAATAGTTTACCTGTTGATTTCTCTGGTGACTACATACGTATGATAAGACGCACAATTTATTTTCCAGCTATACTGTTGCTCTTAACATTGTTTATCTGCCACATACAGCACGTAACAACCATCTTACCTTAAAAGCAAAGAAATGATCTGTGTATTTGTTGCCAAACACAAACTTGGCACCTGCATCAGAGTACTCCAGAAAAGTCTAGGGACAGAAAGCAAAGTAAATTAGCCATAAGCTCTGGTTACCTGCCAAAACCCAACAAAATATTGCTAGTTGTCTTGCAGAGATATGGTGAGGTCCAAGGAGCTTGGGATCTGATTTGTAGGGGTCCAAGCCTTGCTGCTGTCTGTATTTGGCTGAACTGAGGGTCTCTACTGTGCTCCATTGAATACCTGACACAATAGAGGCCATAAGCTACACTGAAAAAAACATTTACTTTTTAATCCAAATACTGTGGTGCATTTCTCGGCTCTATTTGATGAAAATAAGTACAATGAATTATACAGCTTAAAATGGAGATTTGATGGCTGAAGTAATGAGTTTTGAAAGGTGTAGCTAAGAGCTAGACTGAGGAAATCTTCTATTTTTAAATTTTGATCCAGTGCATTTTTATACTTCTGATGCAAATATATGCATTACTGATACAGTTTAAAATGGAGATAAAATAGTTTATAATAGCTACAGTAATTAGTTCTGACAGGATAGACTGTAAGACATGAAAATATGAAGCTAACAAAGTGGAACACCTGACCTGCTTCAGTCAGAGACTGAGAACCTGGTGACAAAACCCAGATGACTCTCACTGCCTGCGGATTAGACAGACATCAGATCTGCGCCTTTGTTCCTGCACAAAGACAGTATCTTCTACACTGTCTGGTTTTATATGTGCTTAATTACCTGTGAAGAACAGCTGTGAAAATAGTATTCCTGAGGTGAAATGTCTTATTGTCCTTCAGTGGGTGCTCTCTGATCTGTATTTTGGATATTACTTATTCATTACTTTACAGTAACAGACTTTTAAAAAATCTTTGTGTCTGCAGGGATACCTGCATATATATCCTATCCACTTTCTAGAGATCTCTTCTGAAATGCAGATCTGGATTTTGCCACCTGTATGTAACTGAATTAATTTTCTTACATGTCATGAGGACTATGAAATGTCCCTGATGCCAGGAATGTTGCTGCTCTGAAAATAATTAGGGCTGTGCCCTAAATCCCAAGGCTTTTCTGCATATCATGTTTATTGCAAGGATGATTTGGAGTTGAACCGTTTCTAAGAGTTCCTATGACTGCCCTGGCACAACAGTAATTTGTGTTTCAGGAATACCAATTTATAACTTCAGCCCAATGGTGGTAAAGCCATTAATAAATGGGATTACTCTGGCCACTGTACAAACTGAACAAAAAAAATGAGAAGAAGGTTGAACTGAGGAAGCCAATTACCTTTCTAAGAATCCAGTTTTCTTCAAGAGAAGAAAAAATCAAGGGACAAATGGATCCTTGAACAGCCTGTTTCTATAATGTAAGACTCTCAAGACAGAAAAATTACATTAAACAAGTAAGGATTTTGCTCAATAGCTTACCTGGATCTGAATGCCTAACCAGTTAAATATATCAAAACCCACTTTGGTCCTCAGAATAAGAATCCCAAGGATAAACTGCATTCCTATTCCTGAAAATACTGGTCTCCAAGCAACCTAGATAGACAGAAAAATAAAGACACTACTTGTTATTTCAAGAAGTAATAGTTTACTTTGGATGTTTGTTTAAGTAATATAAGGGGATCATCTGACTATACTGCAGGATGGGAGCAGCTGCCAGAACAGGTTGTAGGGGACTTGGATCTTCACATAACTGGACAGAGAATAAGGAGATTTTGCTACAGGGTTTGTCCTTGAGTAATTTCGACTCTGTTTCTGTCCTCTAGCTTTAAAGACTTTAGATACTTGAGAACTACTCAGTTTTATAATGTGATTCATATAAAGGCAGTCATAGGAGAAACTGTGGCTGCCTGTGATGAGTTCCTCTTCACTACACAGATGATTCCTGTTCTTCTGCCTCAGAAAACATATTTGTTTTGTGAAAATTGAATCAAATCACTTACAAAACAAAAAGCTGAGATGGCATTCTCTAATTTAATCAGATCATAATAGAATAACACAAACCAATTAAGTGTAATGAGGGCTCATGGGAGAGCACAAAGCAGTTGAAGTATGAATTTTCACCTCAGTTGGAGACAGCAGCAGTTGCAAAAGATAGGGCAAGTTCATTAGTCCTTGCTGAGAAGACTTCATCTGTTAAGAAAGTCTCAGCATGGATGGAAAAGTATTATTAAAACTTGGTGACCTGGACAATGAACGTTTGATTAATGAAAGCATGCTGAGATATGTGAGGCATGCAAACAGGAGTAAAAGCTAAAGTGGTAATTGTGGTGGCTGAACTAAGCTCTTTGCAACACCACAGGAAAACGGAGTGGATATTTCTGATGGAAAATTAAAATAAATGGCATTTGCAAGCCTATGGGAGTGGGTGAACAAAAAAGTGAGGACCTCAGCTCAGCCTTGGCTGCTAAATTTCCAGTGGGAAACAAACTTGTGAGGGGTTAAGAGCTACATAAGTCTATCATATCTCTGATTCCAGGCTATTGGTATTGACATGATGTCAATGACAGCATCCTGAAATAAGTAACTGTGATGTGCTGAGGACTATGGTGAAGCTCCTGTGGGTGAAAGCATGGAGAAGGCCTGTCTCAGATTGAACTGAATCAGGACTGGAACAAAAGATGGACAGCAGCTTCCCAAAGAGTGACACACAGGTGTATAGCCCCATACATGGTCCCCAACAGCAAAATTATTCTCCTCAGAAAATAATTACAGTGCTTAGTCTCAGCCAAGCCTATATTCTTACTTTCCCACATTTTGTTACTCTTACTAGACTTTGTGTTAGGGTAGGGGAATAGCTTTTTAGACATAGAATAAAAAAAATCCCAAAGGATCCGTCATTGAATACTCACTCTGGTTGGATATTTGGAAAAGATAAGCATCAGGAGAACATACATCACAAGCCCACCAAAGGAGATTAGCTGACAAGATCCTTGTTTTTTTGTGTCAAAGATGAGCCAGCAGATGATGATTATAATTAGAGTTGCACACAATACCCTAGGAAATAAAAAGCATCACAATATCCTGAAAAAGATGCTTGGGATATTCCTTTCTCTTCCCATGCCCATAACATTTACATCTCTGTTTGTGAATGAACTCTCTGTACAATGTATTGTGCTGTAAAACCTGTAGCTCTACACAAGCAGAAACCTGCCTTTGCTGATGCACCTCTGGCAACATCCATTGGTGGCATCTGGAAGAATTGTCCTTCAAGCCAGGGCGTGGGGGGAAACAAACAAACAAAAAAATCATGAGTGACTCTTGTCTGGGTGCTATTTTTGTCAAATGAAGTGTGATATCTTCTTTCCTTGCTTTATCCTTCTTTCCTTCTCTTCCCTCCTTTATTGAATGTTTCTTTAGTTCTGGGCAAGAGAGGCTGTGGTATTTATGACTTGTGCTGTGCCGTTTAGCTGGTGGGCCTATGAAGCACCCTCTACTGAGGAGCAGGCTATAAATGCGCTCATTTCCTTGTAACCATTTGTAGTCTGTTCACCTATCTCAGAAACATAAGATGTATACATCTGTATTTCAGTGTTTCTACGGTTCCCACTATGAGAACCATGTTAAGCTTATTTATTGAGGGTAAGTATTGCATCAACAGACTGGAAGACAACAAAATACATCACCCCATGTAGAGAGGAAACAAACACAGTCCCAAATCTTTAATGATAGTTTTGTTTAACAGTAAGCTTTCACTGATTTCAGTGGTGCCTAGATACATGAATTCTATCTTTAGACGGGGACTAAAAACTTTGCAGGCAAACTCCACAAAATGGCTTGGCCATTGCTATGCTGAGTAACCCTTTCTACTCTTGAGAGTCTTTCTGTCTCTTGAAAGAAAACAGTTAAGTACCTAATCTGTGATACGTACAATTTAAGGATTGCAGCCCAGGTAATATAGCACTTACTGCCCCCAACTTGTTCCACCTGCTCCTCAGGGCTCTCCTGTTCCTTTTGCTCCTTTCTCCCAGAAAGGCTGCCAGATCATCTAATGGAAATGCCTCTGTGTGACTGCTCTCTAATGTGGCTTCTGAGCAGAAGGACCACAATCTTTATATCACCCTTCTTAGCAAAGCCATTTCTAAGTTTTAAGAATAATCTGGGACACTTTCCTGAACTGAGAATGACTCCTTCTTAAAATCTTTCTCTCTCAGCTAGTAGGTGATCTAGCTGGAACAGAAGGTAGCTGGCCAATTTTGTTTTCCTTTTTCATGAGTTTTCATTTGTTTTCCCTTGGTCTACGAGGCTCCTTTGACTCCTCATTTTGCTGGGCATAACTTCAATAACCCAGATCACTCAGGAATACTTGAAATAGGTATCTGACAGGTCTAATTATCTACCATTTGAATGTCTACCATCCCAAATTAAGGTCATACAACCTTATTATGACATTAAATCCAGCTGGCATGTTTTGATTCCCGACAGTCAAGTAAAAATAGCTAGAAGGATATGTGGAAAAGCAGTGTCTAGATAATACACTCTAGTCTTTAGCAGTTTGCAAATGTAAGAGTTATGGTTTTTATGAACATAACAGTTCTGTCAACAGTGAAGCACTTTCTGATTTGCAGAATGACTGCAAAAAGCAGCAACACACATGAACTTTTGTGAACACATTCTCTTTTAACCACAAACTTTTCCCATCTCATTTTGTGGTATTCTTCTATGTTTTCTGCCAAGACTTTTGATCCCTAGCTACTGCAATGAAATCCTGAATGTGTTTCTGATATCTATAAACTCATAAATACTGAATTATTCTGTGATTTTATTGAGATATATATGATTTACCCATCTCCCTGTTCTTATGAGGAAGTTGAAATAAAATCATAGGGGTAACTTACTAGTGCTTTGTCCTTCTACATAAATAAAAAGTAATTAATATTTACCATCTTAGCCAAAACCACTGTTTTTTCAGATACTGGTCTCCATAGGAAAAGAATGCTGCAATTCTGTCTTCATACTTAGCTATTAAAAAATCCCAGCAAATGAAGAAGATGGCTATGACAGTGATGACAAAGAGCGGCAAAGCTCTCTGAAAATTCAAACTGCAGGCTACAATAACTGCTGCCAAGTATGCTGTCACAGAAACAAGAATATACATGTCAGTTAGGTTGGTATTTTTAAAAACAGGATCAAATTTTAAATTTATATGAGGTGATCAAAGGCCTGTGTTTATCTTTTCAGCACTTTTCTGACTCTCAGCTTAAATACTGAAAAATTTTGCTTTTTTGCATAGTGTTGTTACTTATGATATGCTCCTTGATAAGAAAGGTGGCTTTCATTCTGTCAAAGCAGATTATATGCTTTTGCCAAGGTAAGTTCATATGAAACATCTTAATCACTCAGAAAAATTTGACACATCTACAAGAACTTCTTTTTCCTGTGTAAAAAGTATGAATTAAGGTCATGAGTCTTGTTCCTTTCTTCAAAAGAAGACAAGTTTATCCAATAAAACTAGAAACAAACTCTTATAGACATATGTCAATTGACTGATTTGATGACCTCAAGTAATTGTGAAGCTTAAAAGTAATTTATTTTATGAAGTAGGTATGAAATTATTTATTTGACAGATTCACTGCTGATAAAATGTTGGCCAAAAAAATATTCCGTTCTTGTAAGGAATGATTTGTTTTTGTCTATGGCAAATAAAGAAGAAGGACTACAGATTTTTGTAATGCAAGTTGGTTTTCATGGAATTAATGTATGAAATCCTGACATATTCTTAGAACTCACTCACTCTCTTGAGCCAGAATATGTCTGTACTATGACAAATCAAGACAAGATGATGTTATGAGGGCAAGATATTCAGCATGCAAGCAACACTTTTACAACCACCTCCTGGTGTGCTGATGCCTGTCTCATAGATATTTCAAGTCTGAGTGTTCCCAGTGTTTAAGTAGAAAGATCTCAAAAACAAACTTGGTGAAGTAGAAGGAAACAAACCAACCTACTGGCTAATTAGGAAAGGGAGAAAGAATGATTTTGCAGTGCATACTGTCATAAGTACATCACTTACGTTCTGTCCTATTTGGTGCCTGACAGTTTTTAAAGTGATTTCATGGTCTTGGACAAGTTACTGAAACTGTAATTTTGGAGTCAGCTGGTAATGGAGTAGACACAAAGTCTGAACTATGCTGTTATCACAAATATAATTGCTAGTCAGACTTTAAACATGCTGGAGACGCAGTTTAGCAAGATTTGTGCTTTTGTTATGTTCAGGAATGAGTGGAGGTTTTGCAATCTGGAATTTTCTCTGGGACTAATTCTTAACTATTTTAAATACATTGTTAAAGACTGTCAAGAGTTTTTATGTCAGACAAAGACACAGCACAGCCTATAATCTCATACAGGTAAATAAATAAGGCTTCAGCAATCCTGGGTGTAAAATATACTGTACCTGTTATTAAAATTCCATAGATCACATAATGAATTCTGGTTTTATGTTTCTTGCAAAATTCACAGACTTCATAATATTTTTTTTCTAAATGTCTAGGAAAAAGAAATTAACAAATAATGGAAATGTAAACTTTTGCAGAAGAAAATTGTGTTAAATTGGCCAACATTTCTCCACTGAAGTTTATTGAATTTGGAATGGATTAAATTTGGATCTGAAGTACTAAATAATAAGTGCCTTTTGAGAGGAACTTCTTTGGGTTGATGTTGGACAGGTGAAAAAGAAAATATAGCAGACATTTAATGGGACAATCTGTCATCTACATAATGGGCCAAAGTCAGCAAGCCAGTTCTGCTACCCTCTGAAGTACAGCTGTTCTGTGAAGAAATCTGTTAGTGGTTAGTGCAAACTGAGTAGGTAGAGTTGAAAGATTCAGTGTCCATTACTAGACCTGCAAAGTCTGTTAATATAGCCAGCCCAGCATTACTACATGGAACGGTAGTGTTGCTGTAATTGTGAAGGCCTAAGGCTGCATTTCTGTCTGTGTAAAATAACCAGAACCCATCTAAAACCTTATTACAGTGTGCATAGATGTTTCTGGGCTTTTTAAAATTTGGTTGTTATTACACTAACTTTTCATCTTATCATCTCATGGAAGTTAAAATTATTTCTTATATTTGAACATCATGCTCTAGTGTCACCAATTATAACATATTTCACTTTCCTTGTTTTCCTCACTAAAGGTGAGCATGATTTCATGAGGGAGGTCAAAATTTAGGGAAATAGCAGTTAAGGGAATTAACTCAACACTGGATGTATATCCATGGAAATTACATAAGCAGTGGCTAAAAAAACACCTTCATATTGTGCAAGCTGGAAAAAGAATTACAGCTGTCTCTCTCATCTCAGAGGCACTGCTTTAGAAAGTCACATCTCTGTAGCAGTGCCTCACATTCCCAGTCCATAAAGGCAATGTTATATTTAGAGATGCTAATTATCTAGACTACTTCTTTGGAAACGAAATGCAGCTGGAGTTAGATGAACACTGAAATGCAGCATGAGTACCCTCTTTTTCTGCACTCAAAGAAAATTCAATTAATTTAAAATAAATTTGAGAGAAACAAGAAACATTATTTTAAATTATATCAGTACACAGAAGAACAGAGCAGGAACACAGTCCTTTGCAAATACAAAGAGTAATAGGTTCTCGGAGAAATCTTGATTGGTTTTGATTCTTCAGTTTCAGTTCTGGGAATTCCTGATGCTTCACAAATCATAGCACTTTTTTTTCCAGCTTGTAAGAACATTAGGTTATCTACCCAATCTCTTCAGAAAGACTAGATACAATAGGAAAAGAAAAAAGGAAATATGAGTGATAAATAGATGAAAAGGGCAGTCACTTTATCAAATTTATGGTTCATCCATCACCCAAGAAAAGGAAAAAAATCTACTTACTCTCTGTTACTGCTACCTATGAGTCCTTTGGGATTTAAAATTGTTACTTATAGATTACAATTTCTTGTAATTTCTTCTTTTATCTAAGATCTCTCTCTCCTTTTTTTTTTATTGATTTAGGCTATGATGACTTTGGTACCAGAATATCTTAAATATTTAAGCACATATAAATATGCAACTCTGTTCTGAAAGGTAGCAGAAAAAATATGTTACTTATGAAATGTTAATTTACTACAGAAACATTCTTTTCTAAAAGCTGATCCAATAGGCTTGAAATATAACAACAATAAAGATGTTGATAAAACAGATCTCGCTTAAGCATGTTAATGTGAAATATTTATATATGTCAAAACTATTTTTGCTTGCATTTTGTAACTCAGAAGTCAATTTTCTCTTGTGCATGCACTCCAGAAGGGAATGTTAAAACTTTGCACTTGTAGAGAATATATGTTATCAACAGACTGATCTTTCAAAAGGGCTGTGTCTTAGACTGCAGGCAATTTAGTACTATCTGTTGAAAGAAATCAATGACACATAAGAACATTTAGCATGACTTCAAGTATTGTGCCTTTTTAATGCCTTAAACAGGGTTTGTCATTTTCACAAAAATACCTAATCCTCAAGTAAAATGTGGATGTGTGTTCTCACTCTGTGATCATTTGGAAGTAGAGGAAACACAATGTAAAACTTTGCTCCATTAAAATTCCTTTTCATAGCTATTCTGTTCTCACTTTGTGCTGGAGCAAATGACTATGCAAACTAAAAGACACTAGTGAATCTTCATCTTCCTGAAAGACACCACTCTTTAAGACCTGTATCTAAAAACCACTGCTCTAGAAATTTTGGAAGTTATTGTACAAGAAGAAAAAATATTGATCCTTTAATTTGCAAGGCTTTAAAAGGATAGTTCCACAATCAGAGGTATCATTTGTAAAGTATAATAATTTTAAACATGTTGTGTTTCTATATTACAAAAATTGTGAGGCAGTATAAAAGTCTACGTAGCATAGGGGAACAGCAGTGAAGGTTAGAGATGTCACTTAGAAGCATAAACTCTGGCAGCTTTTTTGCTTAGGCCAGGATGAAACGAGTGGAAGACTTACTCATGTAAAAACACATTACCCTTTCAAGCGCGGTTGCTCATCATCTACAGAGTCACGTTTGTTTTCAGGCAGATCACTCTCAATATTGATGTATTCATCTCCCTGGAAAGCAGATCAGTGCCAAGGTTGTCAGAGAGGTTTATGGTGGTTTATGCTGGGGATGCAAAAAAGCATCCCCACTGGCAGATGGCTGAAGCAGTCTCTACTTTCCTGTCTGTGCTGGCTCCAGCTCTCCCATCTGCCACCAACTCTGTGATCAGTGTTTAGATCAGCTGAGGAATTTGACAAGCCATCCACACCATTTTCAAAAGGGAAATTAAGGGGGGAAAAATACCTGTGTTACTCAGAGCTGAAGAGGCCAGGGCCTTATAGATAGTATTACTGCATACAGTTGAAAAGGGGAAGCAGTGAATTAGCCAACTTGCCCAGCATCTCCTGTAGACACCCTCTGGTTTTGCCGCTTCTCTCTTTGCAGAACTTTAATATGATGGAACTTTTGTATATGGAAACTGGTTAAACTGGGAGAGGCTCTGTGTTTTAAAAAATTAACTAAGCCAATAATTTTCCTCTTAAGAAACATTGTTACCTGAGCCCACATAAGCATGGCTCTGTAAAGCATTTGTATGACTACAGGCTGCCCTGTGCCCTGAGGACTGCTTTGAGGCAGCCAGGAGGGGCACAGCCCCTTGAAGCTGCTCAGCGCATCTGTGGGGGCTGTCATGCCCACACTGCACCACTTTCCTCATCCCACTCCAGAGGGACATAAGGAAGGAGTTTGTCCCATGGCTACTTACCTCCATGCTCATGGTGGGGCCTGCAGAGTGGCCAGGGCCCAGAGCAGGCAACCATTGTGTTCAAAGACAGCAGGGTACCTGCATGTGGCCCTCACGCCTCTCCCTCTGAGCACCGTGCCAGGGCACTGCGACCAGCTGACTGGTCTGGAGCGACTGGCCATGACCAGGGCAAAGACAGACAGTCTTTGCCTGGCCTGGTGGATGTCTCACCCTCTTCAGAAGAGCGGCCCACAGTGCTCAGCCATTTTTGGAGCAGTGACAATCTGCAGGTGAGTTTAACCTTTGTTATTCTGTCACTTTTGTTTATGCTGAGTCAATTCCCCAGTCTGCTGTGGAAAGCAAGGCCTACCACAGACCTTGCATTCACCTTGCCCATGCACTCTGTCTGTCTTGCTGCAGGTGCTGCCAGAAGCCCTGGAAAACTCTCAGTTGCCAGGGAGAGACTTGAACCACAGAGACATAAAAATGGCCTGGGTTAGAAGGGACCTTAAAGATCAATAAAGATCATGGAGTTCCAAACCCCTGCCATGGGCAGGGACACCTTCCACTACATCATGTTTCTCAAACCCACATGCAGCTTGGCTTTGAATACCTACAGGGACGGGGCATCCACAACTTCTCTGGGCAAGTTATTGCAGGAAGTCATCACCCTCACCGTAAAAAATTTCTTCATATCTGATCTAAACCTACCCTTTTTCCATTTAAAGCCAATGCCCTTTGTCCTATGACTACATGCCCATATATATATATACACACACATATATACATATATATATATGTATATATATATGTGTGTGTGTGTATATATATATATATATATATAATTGCTCTTCCTTATTTTTTTAAGCCCCCTTTAAGTGCAGAAAAACCACAGTAGGATCCCCGGAACTTCTCTTCTCTTTCAGCCTGTCAACTGTCTTCAGACTTTATTGATCTCAAAGGCAAAACTAAAACATGGTGGGACCAGAAGAGTATATACATAGAAGCTGCTGTTCACTCTCCTGGGGAAAGCTCAGCGTAAAACCAGCAGGAGTCTGTTGGTCTCTGGCTGCAATTTTGGAGCAGGGTGCTGTGTAGCTCTGTGGAGCTGCACTGCAACATATGATGGCGCCTTTACTAAACTCAATTTCTTTGCCTCTTTGGTCTTGACTGTGAAATAAAGCAAACCTGAAAAATGCCTACTAAGTTACTATTACTTTTGGTAGCTGGCAGCACTCCTCTCAGCAGCTATATGAGGTAGGGTTCTTATCTGAGGGACAATGAGTGATGATAATATGTAAATATCATTTATTCCTGAGCCTAAGTTTGGAATATATTGCATACCAGTGCTTCTCACAGATTTTTTAACCTACATTATAAATCAGGAGAGTCCCAGCCCTGCAGGTGGAAGCACTGAGCTTCCACGTTTGCACACAGCTACACTCCCTTTGGCACTGTGTCAACTCTCCTGATTCACAGCTTGAAGCTCATGTCCTACAGATATTGTTTTCATCCCCACCATCGTTCCCACTGCCACCACTTCATGTACTGCCTAGGCCAGGTCATGCTCTCCTATCTCTTTCCCCCATTCCACAATATACTCCCTGTGCCTGGATTACCCACAGCCTGAACTCTGAATTTGTGAAATATATGGTTTGTCTAGAGAATATAACCTAATTTTGTATTTAAATTACAAATCATAAATCTATATCTTTTCACATTGTTTACAATGTATTTAAATATGCTCAGAATATTACTATGTCACTCTTTCATTGTCACAAATTCTTTCCTATGATGACATTAAAAGGTGAGAAAATCTGAAATCAAAGACAACTTTGCATGAAAGTGTGCAGATACAAAAGGAAATTGTAGAATGGATGCAAATATCTTTTACTTTTTTTTTTCATGGCCAAACATGACACTAGGTCTGGCTCATGGGGAGTGTTGGCCCTTGCTGAGTTATCTAAGGGCTGTGTGGACATGTGGATTTCTGCCAGCAAAGGGAGATACTGCTAAGTCCATACTGTAAAGACCCTCAAAACAAATTCTTATGCCCCCGTCACAGTGTGCTTGAGAAACTGTTGGTGTGAATATACACATCTCTGATACTCTTGCACCAAGTAGTGGCAGAATGTTTTCAAATGAACCTTTTCAGTGGGAAATTGGTTTCTCTGATAAAAATCAAGTTTTCATAGATGCCACTACTTTTCTCCAATTTTCTAGTTTCAATCAGTTCTGAAAGTCCTTTTTGGTTTTTTTTTTTTGTTTTAACTATTTCCTTTTTGATAGCTTTTTTGAAGATGAATGTATAGGCACCATCTACCACCTTTCTCTCCTAGGATCTCAGATTCCAATCTAGTTCCCAGGAGTGCTTATCAGAACTAAGTGATCCTTTCCATCACTGTGTATCTGGAATTAATTCAGCTTTGAGAGCAGAAACATTATTTTGCAGCATGCCTTTGCTGCCTCTGATCATATCCAGGAAAACAACAGAAGACAGAAATGAGTACCCACTGCATCAAGTATTTTTTATATGCTACTTTGAGTACCATTACCAAACTTGGCAAGTAGATATGATTACAACAGAATTTTTAGAGCAATAAGTAATTTCTGGAGTGAGGATGTGAAAATATTAATACCTGACAATGGTAAACTACCTATGGATTTTTTTAACCTGACTGTCATCTTTTCATAGTGGGATACTCACTATGTGGGCTTAAGCAAAGATACAGTAAAAAAAAATCAAAATGAATGTGTTTATTATTACAACAATCTGTATTGTGCTCTCTTCTTTGGCCAGTTTTACACAGGACCTGTTGCCTCAAGTTTGTGTTTGTCTGAAATTTTCCCTATTTAGGATGTTTATTTAATAATTGAATAATATTTTTATTAGATATTTAGTAATATTAATTCTTTGTCTTACTGAAAGATTGTATCTCTAAAACTAATGATTACAGATTCTCTTTTTTCACCTTCATATGAGAAAATGCTTCTATTTTAACACTTCATCCACAGTCTTCCCTCTGATCACCATTTCTGATGCCTCTTTTGTATCTTGTATGAAGACGTTATGATATTGGAATACATTTTTTCTGAACCCTACACATGTAATTTTGTGGGTTTTTTAATGTATTTTTGAGAACAGAACTCACTTCCCTGTCTGTTAATACATTTTAAATTACATTCAGATTTTTTTTAGAATATTTGTCTTAGATATACTATTACATTGCCAACATTAACTTTGAGGTTTACTAATTTTCATAAGGTTATTTGTAAGGGAAAAAAAAGAGAAAAAAACATACCTGATAAGTATGCATTGTTTTCTTATTTTGTGGATTCTTGATTCTCTGCACATTGTCTCCCAGGCCTTTCAGATTTGTATCATCCACACCATCATCACTGTCATTCTAGGATCAGAAATCATGTTGGTTCAAATCAGAAGCTGAAAGCCTTTCTTGTGTACACGAAGAAGTGATTTATAATCTGGTGCCTGGGCTACCATGGAAGCAGCAAGTGAATGGGTGACAGAAAATGGTATCTAGTTGCACCATGAGAGGTTTAGATTAGATATTGGGAAAAAATTCTTTGCTGAAAGGGTGGTCAGGCACTGCAGTAGGCTGCCTGGGGAAGTGATAGAATCACCATGCCTGAAGTGTTCCAAAAACCTGTGGATGTGGCACTCTGGGGACATAGTTAATTGGTGAACATGGTGGTGCTAGATTAATGGTTGGACTCAATTATCTTACAGGTCTTTTACTATCTAACTGATTCTATAATTCTCTGTGTAACTTTACTAGAACAGGGAGCCCAAAACTTGGTGTGCAAAGCTTGGCTGTTCAAGTCCTTGCACTGTTGCATAAAGGTGCCTTGGTCACGGATGGTGCTCAACTAATGTGAATCTGCTGTTTTCTTGACTAAACTCATGTCTCCCATGATGAATTGTGCTGTTTGTTGTCTCAGGATTGGTTCAACAAGTTTATAAAAATCCAGGCCTTTTCCTCACCAAGGGCAAAATGGACTATTTGGGGCCTCCCCCAGTTGTTAACACCTTTGCTCCAGTATTTATGTTCCTTACACACATGGAATAAATGTAAACATGTACTTGTATTGCTCTTAGAATAAAGTACTCAGGGTATCTTTGAAGAGAGGAGTTAGTTTACCACATTAAACCTCGGAGGTATACCTTTTGTCAGAGAGATGAAGACAGCCATAACCAGCCCAACTATTTCTAATATTTTTTAGTAAATCCCGAATCTCCGTTTGCTTGTTTCTTAGTGTTCTGAAGGATAAGTTATCTCTTTTTAATGGTCCTAGAATATCTGGTTCTTGGTTTTGTAAGAAATCTGTTTAAACAAAATTTCAGATAACTTACATCTGCAATTGCTGTGAATATTTTGTATTCCAGTGGTTTCTTATTGCAGCAATTACAGTATGGTCATTTCACTGGGTTTTATTGCATGAAGTATCTCATTATTTACATGGTAATAAACCCAGTAAATTAGTATTTACAATGAAAATAATCACTTTCACATGAACAATACAAACAAAATAAGCTGAATCATAGCAAATTATGATAAAGACAGGAATAAGCAGTACTACTAGAAATAAATTGAATTTTGCCTTTTAGCGGAAACATGACCTTAGAAGCAACTAGAACAATGCTCAGTAACATTTTTCCTTAAAGATACTTTGCCTCTGAACTTCACAAAATATCAATATCAGTCAAAGTATTTCTGTAACTTTGTGTATCTGGGAAAAGCAAGAGGAGTCACAAGAAGCTTTTTATTCAAGTGCTGTGGCCTTGATACATCAATTTCCTCACTTCTAAGCCAAGAGTATCTTTTCCTTTCCTTAAGAGAGGTATTTCTTTTTCAGAAACACTTCACTTGTTTGCCTTCTAACCATGCCATCATAGGAGTTTGCTGTAGCTGCCCCTGCAGTCAGCAACAAGCACAATTACTGAACACTCCCTACAATTAAAAAAAAAAATCACAAGAAGCAGAGATTAACTCTAGCATTGAGATATATTTCAAATATTGCACAGAACAGCATAGTGAAGTCAAAGCAGTATAGTTCTGTAATTCACATATAGACACACATGCACACGCTCCTGAGAATGGTGTCTTTGAAGATTTCTATACTTGTTGCTGAGGAAGAAAAAGCAGAGATTTCCTAGAACTTTTGTCAGTAAATGTGTGAAAAACAATAAGCGTGCAAGTTGCTGTCCATGAAATACACAAGTAAAGAATATTCTGTTTTGGAAGAAACCTCTAGGAGTCACTTTGGCTGTACAAGTGCAATAATTGCATAAGAGTTTAATTTATAGAGTAATTAAAATATATGACTATGAGTAATGTAACAAAACCAGTAAGAGGATCACATAATTACTGAAACTCAGTAGTCCATGCTGCATTGATACATTTGTGTCCTTCTCTGTGAATATAAAAAGTCGTTCTTTCAACTGATTGTATTACATTTCTGAATTATTACTGATTCAGTAGAAACTGTTTAATTACTGTTGATAACAAGTTTACTTTAGTAAGACTTCTGTTGACTAGAACAGTCTTTGAATGAGTGCCATGAAGCTGAGTAATTTTCTTATTTCACAGCTGATTTTTAAAGTACTGTCTCTTCATTCTCTCCTTTACAGAATCTTTTTGTTTGTTTTGTTTTATGAAAACGTATTATTTAATCCTACTGTTTGAAGAAAAAAAGTTATTTTTAATTTCTAATAAGAACAGAAATATTCAAGTGAAAAATAAAACTGCCTATTCTCTTTTCCTGCTTACTTACTGTCTGAGGTGCTGAAGGAGCTCCTCAACAAAATGTCAGTCTGTGCTTGTCACCTACTGTTCCTGACTGCTATGTAAGCAACTCAGCACAGGAAGAAAACTTCTACCTCCTTAACTCAGTATCCTTTTCCAGCTCCCTGTAAATATATGGAGAACAAAACAGTGCTAGAGAAAATGAAAGTTCAAACCTTAGGAACTACAGTTAGCACAGTCTTGTTATGAGCGCAGGCCACTCCAGCAATATGTAAAGTTGCTTTGGAACCTACTCGACCTCCAGGTGACATGAGAGGGCAGGAAGTTCACAGAGAAACTTTGATGGGAAAATTCTCTTTGCTTTAGTGCACAGTTAAAGGATTACAGAATTTGTCCATCTATTTTGAAGGTTTGTAATATGAAAAGTGTTTCGAAGTTGTGCTTCTGCTTTCACAAACTTCTTTACTTTAACTGATAGGAATTCCCCTTTTGTAAAATGTTTGATTAAATGACAAAGACATAGCTGTTCTCAACGGTGTAACTGAAATGCTCTTTCAATATTTGTTTAGTTCCCTCTTGACTGTTAAGTCACCAAGTATTGTTGCAGGACTACATTCATTGACCTTCTCTGCCATCTCCTCCTTAATTTTGCAAAGAGTTAATACTTCTATTGTGCTTTTAACAACAGCAGACACTCCGTAGAGTAGATGGTGTTACACTCATGCTAGTTAGGGAGGAAAATACGCTGGCCAACATTGCATCCAGGCAGCTGCTTAAACTGTTTATGGTTTAATGGTGGGTCCTTACATTATGTTGTAGATTACAATCAGGATACTCAAGGAACTTAGTTGAAAACAGATGCTTCAAAAGCAAATAGTTCAAGTAATAATGTCGGATTTTGTTGCATCTCATTAGATTTTAAAATACATTTGCTCAGAATACAGTTAAAGAAGTGAAGCCATCTAGTTTACAGTTCAAAACTGCTTTTCTTTAAATATTCAGTGCACCTGAACACCATTCATCTAGGTTTTCTGTCATGTACTGTCTTTTGTTAGCCAGTGCTGTGATTCTGAAGGAGTTTAAATGCATTTTAAATATTGAAGAAAAATTTATTTAAATTAATAATCACAGAGCTCATAAATACCTGTAAAATACCTGTATAAAATTCAGTGTACAGGAAGGAAGAATGTTCATTATCCACATACTAAACTAGAGTAAATGAGCTGTAGAAACAACAGATAAGAAACAGGTTCTGCCAGATTTAAATTTCGCAGGCTATGTCTTCATGGGCTGTTATGAAAAGGACTGTAAATAAGACTCCTCGCCTCTGAGTACATTGTTGTTCTCTTAAAAAAATTAGGTTGTTAGGGTAGGATAGTTGGATAGTATCCTGAAATGTAGGGGATTTTTATTAAAAAAACCCGAAGTATGGCTTTGGAAAGCAAGTTTTGAAAATGTGGAAAAGGATTGCATAATTTCCTGTCTGGATCTGGTTAAGTAATGTAGTGCTACACCACCTTTATTTCCAAGAGTAAACATAACAGTGATGCTCATGAAATCTATAGTCTTTAACCAAACAGACAAGAGTATCTAGGAAGCTGTGGAAAATGGCAATAAAAAGAAATGGCATTTTTTAGTATATGTTTTAAGCTTGTTTGAATGAAATGGAGTACAAATACTGCATGCATTATGGCGATACCAATGTCCTATGCACTGTGAGTAAAGGGCAGAATTTTAAAGGGGATCTCTCCTCAAGTCAACTTCTTAAGAGCATAAAATTCAATTCTGCTGCAGAAACAGGTACATGTTGTTTAATGCATCATAACACTAGGAATAGGAGACCAGTGAACAATATATATTTATTAGCTGTTACCTTCCCTTTGCATTGTATTTATTTTGTTTGCATTTATTTATTTATATTGCCTCTCTGTTGCTTTTAGATGTAGGGCAGTTTATTCATCCCACCTACCATTCCTTTTTAAGCTGCAGCTTAAATCATTTCTTATGGAGTAACTGTGATTTGATGTGTAATGTTATCAGAGATCTGAACCATTAAAACTGATTAGATAAAAAATTTGCCTCTTGTTTTTGGCCAAGCTAGGTAAAGTCAATCTCAGTTTTAGGGTAATTGTTAGTGATGTGATACAGGGTTTCTGAGCAGGAAACTGTGGGCAAATGTAGGGGTCTTCCAGCCAGCCAGTGCCATGTATGAGAAGTTAACCAAACCACCCTGAAGGCAAGAGACACAGTAGTGTTTCTACACATTATGTATGACATTACTGTAGCTATAGGTACACAATCTGTTATGCTGGTACATAGACACTTTAGCAGGAACAATTGAGAATAATGATTTAAGTTCCTTAAATTATATGACATTTTTAAGATGAAAAAAATTTAACAATCTGAATGTCTCATTATAAACTGTGCAGCAATCTGTTGGTTCTAGCTATGAGGCAGCATCCAAAACAGGTAACTTTAGCATGCAGGTCTTAACAACGGCATTGGGTTTTATTAAGGTAAATACTTTTTTACTGAAGTGTAGAAGCATGGTAGGGAAGACTGGCAATAAGGGTAAAGAAAGCTATGTATCTTGTTAAAACCAACAGAAAAAGCACATTCATTTTAATACACGCAATGGCTGTTGGTAATTGAGATGTTCCTAATATCAAAAACAGAGAGACAAAGAGAGAAACAGCAGAGGCGTACATTTGGGGTTTATTGTCTGTTTTCTGTTAAGACCACTTTGAGCTGTTAATAAGGGGGGAAGTTGCTTCTGTGTCTCCCAGGTACGGGCATTATCACAAGGCAATAATGCTTTGGGACTCACAATTTCAACGCTACTATGCCCAAGTGGAAATTGCATAGTGTACAAAGGAAGTAGCTGATATTTTGCAAAACCAGGCAATTAACGGTATTAATATAACATTGTGCTATATGGATGCATGTCCTATCTGAAAGTTATCATAGGTTAAACTCAGGGTGTACTACATTATCATTGAAAATGGTGATACAGTGAAATGCTTCTGTGATGCAATGAAAAGTATCACAGTGCAAATGGATGTGTGTGTTTACATATCAATAGCAACAGAGTAATTGAGAAGAGCTCCTAGTTATCTCCCTTTGACCATTTGTGTGACAAATCAAAAAGCAGACTACTCAATTTCTTAATCCTATTAAGAGTCCCTTTGCAACAGAAAGCACAATGCTTCTCGTTCTTGAACTTAATAAAGATCTGATATGATCTTTCATCCATCACTTGTTAGCCTTGTGCTGCTTGATATTACAGTGAGAGCTGTGTTACTAACTTACACACTTTATAAAACAAATTACCTATCTCGGATTTACTTTGTCTCTCCCTTACTTTATCCCTATGGGCATTAATCATTAAGTGGCTCAGGTGCATCTGAAGGTACCTATGGACACTTAAAATGGTACCTACATGGATACTTAAAATGGTTTAAATTACACGTTTTCCAGAACACTTTTATATTTTGTGGTTGAGGTAAGATACTTATTGCTTAATACATGAGGACACATTTATTTTGGAGGAAATAAAGTGTTCACTCTTTAGAGTGTAAGAAAACCTTTAAACAAATGAAATAGTGGGAAATTATGAGATTGTTTACTTTTCAGTGGCTTTTAACTAAAAGTGAAGTGGCTTTTCACTGAAGTGATTTATTTGTTTATATACAGAATTTTTCTTATTTACTTCTGTGTCTTATTTTCTCTAGGGAGTGACTTACATATTGAAAAGAGATAGACAGTGTAAAACTAAATAAAATGGCCCAGGTAAGCTAGCTGCGTAAGGCAGAGGGTTAACTCCACAGATCTCTGAGGAAAAAGGTAATTTTTATCACCTTTTATCACCTTTAAGCTTATGCCATTCAAAAGAGTCCAATACCGAGCTTTTGCAACTAGGGACTCCTCTCCCTTTTTGAGTTCGTAAGCACAGACTTACGAAGCTGCTAGCACTAGCTTAGGCACATATTTTATATGAAAACACAGACAGGACGAAACCTCTTAACTCGCTTACATGAACTGAGGGAGACTCAACTTCAAATTGCTTATCAATCTGCTCCGAAGCACAGGTGTGTTGAGGTTGCTCTGATTACTCAGGAGAAAGCCCTAACCACCGGGCTATTATGTTTTTTAAGAGTTATCACTCTTGCCTACATTCCGTAAATATTCCGGGACGGGCTTGTCTCTCCGCATAGCGCAATCAAATATACAGAGCGGTTGAATGTCGCTGATTTTATGTAATAGTCCACATGCTTAGCATCTACAAGGATCCTTCTGTGTTATTTGGATAGTGTCGGCAGACACCGACATCCGCTACCCACTTCCTGCTAGCTGAGATCAGGGGCAGTGTAAAAATCGGAGACTGCAAAGGAGAGCAAGAGGCTGCTTTGTTAACATAGCCCTCTTCAGAATATTTCACAGTCACTGTCTCTCCCCGACCTGTTCTACTTTCAGCAACAAGTACAGCGAGCCAGCCCCGCTGCGGGTTCGCAAGTTTCTGTGTCTGCTGTAATTCCAGTGAAAGCCCAGGATGCTGGGCACTGAGAAACAAGAATTATCTACTTTTTGTTTTTTTATTTTTTAAAAAGTGTTTCTTTGTTTGGGGGGGGTTGTGCTTCCACTTATGAAATCTGGTTTATTGTTGTTGTTTTGATTTTGTTGTGGGTTTTTTTGGGGGTGGGTGGGTGGTGGTTTTTTTTGGTTTGTGGGTTTTTTTATTTGTTTGTTTGGTTGGTTGGTTTTTTTTAATGGCTGTTAATATTACTTTATGCCTAGAAAATGCAAAACCTGGGTTGGCTCCTTATCTTCTCTGTGTTCTTCTCGAGAGCAGAAGACAATTGCACTTACTTTATGCATGGAAGAGTGTTGTGCCCCACTACGATTACATTATTATTTTTCTCATACTATTGAAATGCATTGTTGTGATGAGTTATATGTCTCCTGCATAATGCTGACCTTGTCTTTAACAGAGCTATAAATGACCTATCCTCAGGAAAAAACAGCAACTGATACAGCAGATGGGAGTCAGTTGTGAGATCCATCAGTCTATGAAATATTACCAAGTCAGACACTTTCCAAAGCTAGCTGTATACCACTGAGTAGAGCATATTCCTGAATAATTAGTCAGTTGTGCTCAGCCTTTTTTACAAGAGCCGTGCACTTGGTATCAGCACTTTGAATGTTGTAAAATACCTGCAGGCAGAGCGCAGAAATGTTCTTTCTTTGTTCGGGGTCTGAATTCAACATTTTCCACTTTTTAAGTCCTTCCTCTTCCCCAGAAAGCAAAGGAAACCATGCTTACCTGGAAGGCCAAATTGTGCACTCCTGAGGGATTATGGTTGGTCTTCGTCAGCTCCATGTACCTGGTATGTTTTGGGTGAATGTTGGAAGCTACTTGCAGCACAGCAGAATCAGCCAGGACTGGTTAATCCATCCACAGGACCGGTATCTCTTGAAGTCAGGTTAGCTGGAGGCCTTCTCAGGTTACTCTTACTCCCAATTAGCTCCACCTTCTCACTTCGCTAGCACAGCCCTTCTTGCCAGACGGCCTTCAGAGGCAAGAACGGAGGATACCTGGAGGCCCAAGAAACAGATTTTACCCAGTAAAACTCTGGGTGGTCCTAAAGGCAAAAGTGTGTACTTATATGGCTTCTGTCTTTCCTCACTTGCGCAGGAGTAATCTTCCACGTCCAGATTTTGAGAGGCCAACACATTTTTTGTCCTTCTTTATGGATATTCTCAAGTCATTCTTTTTGTGATATTGTAGCTTTATTTTCATAGTAGTTGGGGACTTCACCTAGCAGGACAAAAAATGAGAATGTGAACAACACTCAAAATTCTGACAAGTGCTGGTTAAGCCACTTTCAGCTGGTATCCTGTATTTCATGGCACAGAGTCTTCTAGTTACCTGTCCACAGACTCACCTAAACTGAAGAGTTTTTATGTTACTTTTCATAAAAGTAGGCTTCCTCTTCACAGTATTGCAAATAGATGCAAATAGGGGAAACTATCAGTTGGGTCTCTTACCCATGTTTTTTGTTGACTATGGATTTTGTGTCTGTATAAGTCCTGAAAATAGCACTATTACAGACACCAATGTCAGAGAGGATTTGTGTGAATATAAATTTTGCCATTAAGAACAGCAAAAGTAACAGTGTTCTGTTTCTTGGAAATTCAGCAAAGTATATTTATGAATTCATTAGCTGCCTACATTCACAACTTTTTACACATGGATGGAAAATGTCATGAGTTATGCCTCACCCTGTGAAAAGCTGAAAACTATGTCCTGTTTTACGTATAAACCAGAACGGATTGGCATGATTGAAAATATTATTTGAAATAATGAATAATTACATGAAAAATAAGATGATGCATCTTTCTGAGTAATCTTCCAACTGTTTTACTACTATTATAAATCATACTGTTGCAATATGTGCTTTCTGAATATTATAACTATTGCTCAAAAAGAAGGACAATCTGGGGTATTTTGGCAAGGAGTGCAGGTTTTAAATGATTTTTAGGTTTGCATTGTATAGAATATTTTTGGTGACCCAGATTTTGAAATCAAGTTGTTTTTTGGTAATTGTATTTGCCCTGTGAGTAGGGGATATTTCTGACTAATTACTTGTCTCTGCACAATAATCTTCAGCAATAAATAAGTGCAAATATCTTTAACAAATTTTTATAAAATTGCCTGCTGGTTTTTGCATACCTCAGCTGCTTTCCCTTCCTTTCTTCCTTCTCTTCCCCCTTCCAATTTTGAACATGCTTTTACTACTAGAATGTAGGGGAAACAAGACCATGAATCATTTTCAAATCCAGTCCATGCAATCTTAAAATCTGTAACCTGCATTTACATGGTTGGAAGAAAGTTCTACCCTCCCAACAATTACAAGATATATGTATTTTCTGCTATTTTTCCTTGTCTTCTGGCAACCCATTAGATAATTTTCAAACCTGTTTTTCTCATTAAAAAAAATCTCAGAATAACACTGACTCAGTAATTTTAGTGTAGTTTCCTTCTTTGAGTTATATTTTATCTTAGAAAACTCACAGGATATTTAAAACAAAAATACCCACACACCCAAGAAAAATCCTGAACTCACAAAAATTGCCATTTCTTGCTGGAGTTTTTAAATATATGATTTATAAATAAATAATATATTTAAAAAAAATTAGATAACTCACTTATAGTTTTTGACATGATCTGTTAGAATTACATTTAATGTTTGATTTACAACAAACCTTTCCTGTTTCTGGTTAACTACTACTTGAAGATATGTTATTTTATATCAAGACATCTTACGTGTCTGAGGAATATTGCATCCCATTATTTCAACTGATAACAAGCCTGTATGTCTGTTTTCCTCTTATGTGATTCCTTTGGCTGTAAGAAAACATTAAAGTCTCAAATTCTTAAATTTTAAGGTGTTTTTACAACAATAGATTAATTGCTAGGCTGAAACAAATATATTCTGCCAAAATTCTACTGACTAATAGCAGGGAAAAAATTACAATAAGCTTAGAGTTGTTCCCAAAGAATAGTGGTAAGAAACTTCATGTTGCATCCCACTATTTCTGCATAAACTCTGGAATCTCTTTGTCTTATTTAGAGGTAGACCAATCAAAAGGCTTAATTGTCTTACTGAATTTCAGATATAAATGAGATTCATATTTTTCCTAGCGTGAATAATACATGGAGAAAGTTTATTATTATTTTCTTTTGAAGGAATAATTTACCTGGGTGCTTCTCACTTCTATTTTTACTGGTTGAAGTCTATGAATTTATTGAAAGAATCTGCTTTTTCAGTTGGCAGGCCTGAGAAACTAAGGAAGAAAACCATTTTATTGTATTGAAACAACAAGCTGGAAAAGCAGAAACTACTTTTCAGATATACAGATTAAAGAAAATTTAATGTTAATATATTGGGTATTTTTACAATATTATGTAGAGCTGACACAGTGAACTACTGTTATTTCTTCATACCTAAGATTAAAACGTAGAAAATGAATAAACTTTTGTAATTATTGTTTTTTATAAAGTTTTGAATACAACCAGCTATTTTCTTGAATCCTTTCCTCAAAACATGTGAAAGGTGGTTTCAGTCATTCCCTAGAATTTTTTTAAGGAAGAATGTTGTCACACCCTCAGAGGGTTTTTCCTTGTATTCTAATGCAGATGAAGGAAACAAGAAGTCTTGTTAGTAAGAGAGGCTTTCAGCTGAGCTTTCTGCTTAGAGATCTGAGTGGAAAAGAAACAGAATGCTGTGTCAAGTAAATAAAATATTTTGTTAGCAAATGAAACCTTCTCACTGCTATGTAACTCTGCCATGAAATTCTAGTCACATGGTAAAGCATTCAGAACCTCTTTGTTCCTCAAGCAACAGAACAGCAATGCTCAATTTTCTCTGAAATTGGCACACAGACTGGTGAAAGCAAGAGAGGGGTTTTTGGGTAGTATAAAAATACTAACCAACAGCACAGCTTAGTGTACACACAGGAGGTGAGATAGACCAGGTAATTGTGTTGCAAATGAAGTCTCTGTCAGTTCAATGTTCCTTGTTAAATGTTCACCCCCTCTGTTGAATACCGGGCCATTCACCTCTTTGTTACACCTTTGAGCCCCGCAGCTACCCCCAACATAGCAACCAGGAATCCAGGGGAGGGGAAAACGAGAGGACATGCAAATAGAAGTGATGCAGTGTCAGCTGGGAGAAGAAATTATCGCTCCAGACCAGAAAAACATTATTAGACTGAACCACCAAGACACATGGACAGACCATACAAAGAGTGAGACTGCTTCCTCCCAAAGCTGAGAGGTTTTCACCCCTCACCCTGACTCTTGGAGACGTTGCTCAGAGAAGGACCCCCTGGAATTTCAGAGCCAACCAAGCCCTCGGGACAGGGCAGCCGTGAGGTCCCTGAGCTTGACTCTGTCTGCATTCCAAGTGAATGAGGCTGCTGCACATCTCCCCTCCAAGTTGCTTCTGAGAGCAGCCTGCAGCCGAGTGGACAAAGTTACTGAACACCTCAGCCTCCGAGATGCTTTTGGGAGCAGCGGCAGCGTGCGTTCGACCCGTCGGGCCCCCACCCTGAGCTGATCACAATAAAGGCTTTTAAAAGGAGAAAAATCTCCTGCCCTGTTTATTACAGGCGGCACATATTTAGCAAAGTGATTCTTAATAATTTGGTAAGTGCATAGAGAAGATGAGCATGAATATGAAGAAACAAGTAAGCTATCTAAAAAAGAGTAATTTTTTTTTTAATTGTTGATCCGTGAGAAGCAACTTCATAGTTAGAATCAGTAAAGTTCAAACATTCAAAAATTTTACTTTCTTAGCTGACCCTATTCAATATGTACAGTTTTGTTAATATTACTCAGCTGTGATTTCAAGAACATTTCAGTTAAAATTTTCAGAAGTATTGAGATAATCAAATCCCAATTTTTCATACATGCCCTGAGTAAACTGCACCTCAGAGGAAAGATGAATTAAAAAGCCCCATGTTTACCACTGACAAATGTTTGGCAAGTAGAAGATTGCTTTACATTTTGCTGTATATCCTAACATTTATGTAGCCAGTCGTGCTTATCCCTCTTCTGACTTCTCTGAGTGAAAAAGATGCCTTCCATATTTGAAAAGACATGGGCCAAAATTATATTTTTTGTTCATGTCTATAACCTACAAGCTTCAGGTGTTTGCAGTATTGCCTATTCAGTTTAGAAATACTTTCATACCAGTGTCAAAGATAAGCTATAATCCTCCACATGATCTTGAGAATAAAGGGTGAAGGGAAGAAAGTGCTGTCTTGGGGAAAATAAAGACAACTTTTAATGTGTGTAAAATTGTCCCTCAAAACACACTTTTCTTGGAAAGTGTGATTTTGGAACTCGTTTTTATCAAAAGGTAATTTCCCCTCCAAATTCTCAGGTACTGCTCTTATATTTTTAACGGAAAAGCAGACAGTGAAAAGCTTACTAAGATAAAAACAGTTTAAAAAAATCAAAATGGTGTCAAGTTTGATGAGATGTGGACACAAACCCCTGGATTTCCATTTTAAAAAGTCATTTATGTTTGTACAAAGTGACGGTAAATGAGGTGGCTGAGTGGCCAGATGCTGCCTCCATTTCTCCCAGGTTCTGCTCTGAGTTCAGGTTTTGGTTCTTGCTAGTCATATACTCTTGCCCAGTAAATCTCCAGCTCTTACTGGGGCTTGCAGCTCTCCCTCTGAGATCTTTTGAAATCAGTATGAATTTGAGCAGACTTATTCTCTTCCTTTCTCTTGTTTTGTTCACTTCCTCGTGAAGTGACAATGGAAGTGAAACATTTTCATACTTCCCAGTTGAACTAAAGTTGCCCCCTCACAGGACAGAAACACTGCAAAAGAGGTGCATGTTTAACAAAAGCAATGAATTAGGGGGGAGAAGACTTCTCAGAGGAAAGTCAAAGGCATTGAGGACTGTTGTGTTTTACCTTGTGGCAAATACCTCTGTAAAGTTAAAAAATAAGGAATCCTGGGCACGTTTTTATTTTTACTTTGTGTTATAAATACATATTATAATATTGGCTTTTTGGAAATATAAAAATAGATGCTAATATATATAATGTTAAAGTAACTTTACTATATACTTCTGCTATTCTTCTTTTACTTCTGCTATTAACTAAACTTAAACATAGTAAAAAAATAACTAATATAGTTATGCTTGTAATTAAACTGCCTTCTTAGTTAAAATAACATCCAATAAACGTATAATAAAACCCCCTACTACTACTATACCATCTATCAGCACCTGCCATCTAAAAAAAGTATAAACCAAGACCCAAACTAGAAGAAATAAAAAACCAAACTAAAACCACAGCCAAAAAATGCACATGCTCTTAAAAGACAACCCCCCCAAAAAAGCCATGCTAAATTCTTAGAACATGCAAGCTAGTTTAGAGAAAAGTTTAACTATGCATAATTATTTATAAATATACAATAAGCTAATGCAATTTTAAAAAGTATATAAAAAATGTCTCCGAAATGGCAAGTGTGGTCTTGGCGAAATGCCAAGCACCCGATGTTAAAAACTTTACTTCATTATCTTTGCCTCTTATTGTCCTTTATTAAACTTTTAAATTTTACCAAAGGAGTAAACCTCCTTTTTCACATTTGTAATAATTTTGCCTTTCTGCAAAATTCCTGTTCAGTGGGATGAAATGCTACAGTGAGTCAACAAGACAGACAATCACTTGTGTTGTGAAAACTAGACCTCTGAGCTGGAAAGTGTGAATTACAGGTACCACTACTTGTTGCACTTCCTGCAAAAGGCAGGTGTGACCAACCCTATTGGGAAATTAATTTATAATAGTGATATAAAGAAGAAATTCAAATTCTTTTTGTAATTCTAGTTGTAGTCTAGCTGGCATTTGCAAGGGCTGTGTATACAAAGGTGTGCCTTTGGGAGTACCTGTAGTGCTTCACGGAAACTTCCCAGCTTGTTTTTGTACAGATGAAAGAGTGCACTCCTGACAAATTACTTCACTGAATTCCTAGCTTGCTTTGTCTTAAAGCAGCTGCCTTAGTTGACAGTGGATCTCCCCAGGTGCCGGATTCCCAGTGTTATGCTGGCAGCCCCCATAGGAGGCTGAGACAAGTTGATAGGTGCACATTGAGATGTGTCAATGGATATCCTGGGTGGAGAAACTGGGTAATCTCGGGAGCTCCTCCAGGCTAAGATGTGCACAGGTAGGAGAATTTGAATAACAACTAGAAACTGTTCATGCATATGTAGGAATAGTAAGGTCGAATAGTCTTTTGTCCACTACCAAGATCATTAGAAAGTGTTTCTTAGGTACTTAAAATAAACCCGTAGCAACTTATTATGCCCTTATTAGGGTAGTTAGCCTGCTTATAGGACTAGAGTCCTAGCAGGAGTTGTAAAAATTTATTTTTACCAGGGTTGTAAAAATTTATTTCAATTACACAATACAGGAGTCTGATCTAATCCAGTGAAGATGCCATTGCAACGCTTGCAATGGGGAGTCCTACACCATCTGCATAGTGACTGGCGGTTCTGTTTGAGAGATTTGGTTCTCCATGAAAGCATTACTTTACCAGTGCAAAAGATCACAGGATAACACTTTTGTAACTAGCACTCAGTCTGTGAATGTGTGTACAGGTCAGAGAGTATTCTTCCTAAAACAAAACAATCTGGTATAATCACAGAATCACCAGGTTGGAAGAGACCCTCAAGATCATATAAAGGTATAAACCAACATAAATTATTACTACTTGTTTAAAAGTGAGGTAAGAATCCGACAAGTTGGTGGTTTGTTTTTTTTCTTCAATGCTTGTTGTGTGTTAGTTACTGTTATAAATGACAGTTCTCCAATATTCCGTTTTAGAGGTTTATTGGAAAAATGACAAAATGAGATCGAAAAGAGACAAGTCCCACAATCAAACGGCAGCTCTGAGCCCGGGATTCCAGCTGCCGAGTGAACTAAGACCCCAGCCTCTATTGCACTGGGTCCCCCATAGTTCACACCAACCATCTCTCGAAGGTTAGTTTTATAAGGTTTTTAGGCCCCGAGGCTAGTTTTCTGTCCAGTCTGAATATGCAGATGTGACAGTCGGCCCGAAGACCCTCAATTTTGTCTCACGTTTTTCGTCGTGGAGACTTTGGGGGGAATGAGAGGGAAACCTCAAGAGCTGATGTAACTGCTATGAGAATTGCCATTCCTGGCCAGATGTGTTTGCTTGGGAACAGAGTTCCCGGGCATACATCCTGCTGAAATAATGGTAGTCGCAGCACGCTACACTGCCCCTGCATTCTGTACCACCTGTGCCTGAGGTGTAGCAGGACAGCTTGCCCTGTTCTTGCCCTCCCTCGCATTGTGCATGGGCCTGGACTCCATCGCGGGATGTCTCCTCCCTCTCCTTGTACATTGGGCCTAGACTTATGAGATTTCTCCACCACTCTGGAGAACTATATATTCAGCCTCAGAAGAGACCCCTTTTGAGGACCTCCCTACAGCAACGGAATCTATCAGTTCCACGAGGGTAGCGGCGTCAATCTATTGGCCGGGAGCCACGAGGATTGCGAAGGCGACTTATTGGATTGCTGCGAGGATTCCGTCTCTCTCTGTGGTAATAATCTCATCTTCCCTATCTCTCCATTTCTCTCTTGTTTTCATCTATACAGCTTTCTTTCCTCAGTCTTTTTTCTTGTTATTGCATATCAGTTTTGGTGGGTATATTGAATAAAGTATATCAGCTTTGGTGGGTACACAGATATTGAATAAAGCATACTGATTTTGGTTAAACAGCATTCTCTTGGCCTCCTTTGTACTCTAAGAACCAAATACGAACTCAAGTTCACTTTGAACGAGTCGTAACAGCAGATAGGATTTCCGTCCACCTGGAGTGGGAGTAGAATAGAATTCCGGGAAATCTGGTCACATCTCTGGATCTGTCCATGAATTATTCCTGAAGTCTTCACTAAACATGTCTATGAATTATTCTTGAAGCTCCTTGCCAGACGAACACATCTTGGTTTGGGTTTGGTCTTAGCAGGTGTCAGGATTTTCCAGGAGTGATGGGATTTTCTGAGAGCTGAATCAGTTCTGATGGGTCTTAGTGATCGTTATCTGGCACCCTTTTGGCATGGGCCACCTCTCATTGATATGGAGAATACAGGTCTATTGTTCTATGGGCAGGCTAGTTACCTATCCCCCCCCCCCCCCCCCCCCGCCCCTCCTCCCCCCCCCGTTGGTTTCTGTGCAAGGGAGTACCTTTTAGCATACTTTAATCAAACTATATAATCATAACAGTAAAAAAAAACCCCTCGAATTAAACTACATATTTATAACAGTTACAATCCAAGCAATGCTACTTACCTACTTCTTGAACTATTTTTTTAATGTAAGTAAATAGAGATATCCTAGCCGTGCAGTATAAGCTCGAGTATAGTACCGATTTTCAAGCTCTAGCAGCACTAATGAACATTTTCCTTATGATAAAGAATTTCAGAAGGACGACAAAGAGGACAGACCAGAAATCTAAAAAACCTGAGCAAAAATTCTGAAAGTGTTTAGATGTCTGTCTAGAAGAAAAGCTTTACTCATAACACAAAACTTATTCTTCTATGTGATTATTGATTTCTTTATTTAATAGTGTTTCTGGAACTTGGAACTGCAAGAGGATGATGATAAGCAGGAGCATAAACCAGTCAGTGGGAATCCTCGCTGGTTTGGAAATGAAGAGAAGGTCACAAAAATTTCTGTACTTACATTCCTTACAGTTAATGATAAATCACTCATTGTTATTCGGGTCCAAGGTAATGTACCGTGAATATACAGTGCTCAGTGTGGTACCCTGTGGAGACACTCATCATGCAGACAACAAAGATGCCCTGCTGTAAAAATGGCAACCAGCACATTTTATAGCGCTGGAACCATCGCAGTGGGGTTGAGCATTTTTACACAGAACTGTACCCTCACTTGCAGTCCAAGTTCCTTAGATTTGAAAAGCAGCAGTACTGATGAGAGATTTAACCTTGAAGTCTCTGTATAAGACTATCTTAACTGCCAGCAAATGGTCCCATCTTTCCTCTTATAAAAACCATCACCTGGTCACACTGGCAGTTCAGCAGTTCTGTTTTTGGAATAACAGAGCTAAGGGTTATGGTGTAATTTACAGCACCTCTAGTGTCAGGGGCTCCTTAAGAACACAGAAAAAGTCGTAGGAGGTAGAAGATGCATGCTGCTCTGAGTACGTTAAATTTAGTGTACCAGTACTAGAAGTACTTTTCATCTAGGACAGATAACAAGGCCTATCCAAGGATATGAAACGTTATATAATACAAGCTCTTTATGGGTTATTCTTACTCATTAACTTTTACTTTCCGTTTGTCTGTCTGTTTGTTCTGATTGAGTTTTATTTGGGCTTTTTGCTTGTGTGATGCTGATACTTCCTCTGAGAGAGTGGCAACTACACTACTCATACACTTCCACTAAAAAATACTACTTTAATTACATACATAAATTTTAGTGGAATGGATGACTTAGAAGCAGGGCAAGCACACACTGAGGTTTTGAATTAATATTCCACAGGTCTACAACAAGAACAAATCTTGCAAAATGAGACAAGTGTGGAGGATAAAGTCTTGAAGACAAATGAGGTTGAATTCAAAGTTACTGTGCTAAATCTCTTCCTCATACTGGTTCCCTAGGTGCACTAGAGATGATACAGCACCTCTCTGCTTGATGCAATGGGACCACCCAGCATGATTCTATTAAAGGTCATTTCTCGAGTGCTGAATGCAATTTGAAAGAAATAGAAGCGAAAACCTTTTACAAGAAGGAATCCTACCCTTTGAATATCAAGAAGTGGTTCGTTGAAATACTTATGTATGATTAAGCACCCTTTTTATATTTTTTGTATCTGTATTTTGCATTTATTGACCAGATGCAGAAGTCGAAGTAAAATATGCTTCAGAATAGAAAATGGATTCCTGGGTTATGAAATACAACAGCAACCAAGGACAACATGTGCACTCGGTTTGAACTCCAGGGCATTTTTCAAAATTCCTGCCTCCATGGGAGGGAGAAGCACAATTTAAAACGGTGTTTTGAATTTTTAGTGCATAGTTAGAAGTTCAAGCCTTTGCAGTAGCTGAGAAGTGTTAAGGAAAGAGGTCAACAGTGGCTAAATATCACTCTTAACATACTGCTGTTAACACAGCTAAAATTGTTATCATCCCAATAGCTTTCAGGGAGGACCTGGCTTAGAGAACAACAGGGGGATCTCTGGGTTGCCCCAGAATCTCAACAGAGTTGCCCAGACCAGTTCTTCCAGCTGAAATCTACGAGTGTTGGAGTCTGGAGGCGTTTTTGCCCTTTGTCCTCCCAGCAGGACCATTTCACCCACCCCCTGAATGGTTTGCTTTGTCTGGAAATCAGTCAAACTCGTCTTGCAAGTTAGCCAGGCTGGAATTATGCCTAAGAATGTGTTCTAAACACAGTTTAGTATAAGGAGTTGCAATCTCCCACTCCTCACTAAGAAATTTGGGATATTCATTTAAGGTCCAAGAGACACAAAACTAGATCTTGTCTGGCAAGGCAAAGGGCTTAACACGGCATAAGTGGATTTGGACAACTAGTACCATAAATTATTCCTCCTTTTGCCAGTGGATCCTGCGTTTGCGTAACTAATCTGTTAGTGGGAAATTTATATTTGCAGTCTCATTTTTGCAGCTCTTGTTTGACTGTAAAAAAATTCCAAAGCTTATTATAATGTTTCTGTACTGCAGGCTGTATGTACTGCCGGTTCATTAGTACACTTCCAGCTAAATATTTCCTGACCTAATGACCTTTTGAATTTTTTAAAATATACTGCTTGATAGAGTAACCTGTTCATAAAACTGACAGAACATAACACAAAGACTTTTTTTCATTATGTTGCTGACAGAAAAAGAGTAATCTCACTTCACCCTATCACTAGTGTAATTTTTCTTTCAGCTTTTTTAAAACAGAGTGCTCTCTAGCAGATTTATGTGACGTAGATCCAAAGATTCATGACACGACGTTGTTGCAGAAGATTTGGCTACTCTTTTTTATCTACTACTTTTTAATCTACTCTTGTTTATCTAGTTTGAACTAAAAACACTTTTTAAATTTGGTGATACATACGCACTAATCTTCTACATAGAAGATCCTGTTTACTTCAGTCTTCTTATTCCCCATATAGTTCCTTGGGATTTTGGCAGACCTTATACAGATCTTATTGCAATTTCTCTACATATCTTTATCCACGTGTTTCATCCTGTATAGGTCTGTGGGATCCTTAAATGTTACTGATGAATAAATGAGACCATTTTAAGAGGTAGTTGAGAGTGTACCATGAAGAAAGTCAAACCCTAACCAGGATCCATTTCTAAACCTTTGTTGTATACCCAAATACAACACAGTAGAGTGAGTCAGGCATATTCAGTATGAGGAGTCAAACCTAGCCTAAAAGTAGTGAAGGGGAAAAATTGTTTACCATTGGACTAAAAAGTACATAATTAGCTCACAAGCAGGAAGGAATTGCAACCAGAGGGTAAGATGTTCTAGTTAATTATGGAACCGGGTGCAGAGCATAATGAGAGAAAAGAAATTGCAGAAAACTAGCAATTGCCAGCTGAATAGTGAATGCCACATGGGGAGAAAAAATAAATAGCTTGTCATATCTCCTTTTAACCACTGAAAAAGTACTTGCTACTTCTTTTTCGATTCTTGCCTTCCTTTGTGGACTCTTTCACATTAAGCAGGCTGTCCATTGTCACCCTCTGGAGCTGCTAACTACCATCCAAGTCAGACCCTCTATCAGAAAAACTGACTCTTCTGGCCATCTAACCAGTAAGATAAACACAACACATCTGTTTCTGACTAACAAGCCCAGTCCTCTAAGGACAGCTCTAATTATTTATGATGGATTATTCATTTTACAAAGCTTTATGCTTAAGTGCTTTAAAATATATTTGAAAATTCCACTGGAAGCAAATTATCTTGCAGGACTGTCTCGCACCAAATGTATATAAGATTAATTGCTAGGCAGCACCAAACCACATTGTGCGGGAATCATATTACTGTCCTCATAGTGATTGACGTGTAAAACTATGAAGAGTTAGGTGCACTTCCTGACCTCTTGCTTTCTTAGAAAGGGGAAACAAGCACTAAAAAATTATTTAATTTTAAGCAGAGGAGTAACATTTGTTGCTAGCAGAAATACAATATGTATGTGGTGTTCTCTAGATAGGCCACACACCAGAGACTGTCAGAGCAGGAAGTCTCTGTTTATCCTAGTGACAGTGTTAGCAAGCACTGGTCTTTTGAGCTGTCTTTCAGATCTGAATAGTGAATGTAAGCATTATTCATTCTATTTCTCATACGTGATTATTTATACGTATACCCAGAATCCCATAGGAAATAACAGAAAAGAAGTATCTGGTCCATGCATGCTGACGGATGCATTCTTTATGGTACATTCATATCAGTTTTCCTGCCAGAAGGCAAATTTTGACTTGAAAGACAGTGCTAGATTCCCCTGATGCTTGTGAGAGCTCCCAAATGGAGAGGTCATCCTTGGTCTCAGATCCTCTGTGGAGAGATAGGAACAGCCAACTCCCTGCCTACATCCTCTGGTGACACTGAAATCCCACATTCTGTTTTGCTGTGGTGTCTGTACCACTTGGATTAACTGTAATCTTCCTTTTTTCAACACTTACATTAAATCACTCCTATCTTGTTTATATCTTGCCTTCCTAAGTAAGGATTTCCTCTCTTTGTCTCCCAAAGCTCAACTATGGCCAATACTAATAGTACTAATTACTATCATGCTGATAATGAATACACACAGAATATTTAACCCACTGCTACCTACAAAATTATATTCTTGTTAAGAGTCTTGAATTCCCTTTAGAGACATTGATTATCTGATTATCTTCTGATGTCATACTCAGGCTTTTAGTCTTCAGCTTTACGCCATATGTAAAATTCAAGCTATGTATTTTATTTAATCTCTTCTGTATTTTTACCTTGGTTCTTCCATATACTAATTTTTCTGCTTTAATCTACAGCTTTATTTATTGTAAATCCCTCATAAATTCAGTTGACTTTCCTAGTCCTTTAATTTCACCATTTCTCTGGTCTCTTTCTCTGCTTTTCAGTTTCCTACAACCTGCCCTGGTGCTTCCTAAGATTCAAGAAGCTGCACAATTTCTGCTCACCATCAGTCTCCTTCAGGCATCTCTGAAGACAGTTTAACCAGAAAATCTTCCTGCTCCTGCTTTTTGTGCTGATTGTTGTTGTTTCAACTCAATTCCCTCAAAACTTCTAGTTACATTGTTCATATAGTAAGTTGCAGAGTGAAAATTAACATGTTCAGAGGACCCACAATTTTTTTTTTTGATGACTGCAAAGGACTCTTTGTACATTACCTGCTTAAAATAATAAACAGTGAAAAACTGAAGTATAAATATTTTTTATGAGAAGCCATCTGTTCCCTGCTATTTTTATGAATCAGCCATCTCACAAGATTAATAAAATAAAACTCAGCTAGGGTCTCTCTTTTTCACTGAAAATCACTAATTAACAAAAACTACATACATTCAGTTAGAATTTGTCGAAATTGAGCAGTAAGATCAAAAGATAAAGAGGGGAAATGGGTTTGCTGCCAGGGAGTCAGAGGGCCAGGCAGGCAGTGTGGTGTCATCATTCAATAGGAGGAAAGAAGGGATAAGGCTCAGGAGCTGGTTCCTGCCTTTGGGTGGGCTCTGCCCTGGGTATGTCCAGTGGGCTGGAGATCCTTCTGAATGTTGTAGGGTGTTGTTGCACTGTGGTCAGTGCATTGACTGATGTACCCACATTAGTGGCAGTCCATGAGGGTGCCAGCAGTGATCCCACATGTTTAAGTGTGCTTTCTCCTGAAGCTCTTGTCAGCACACCTAAGTTCTGAGCCAAGAGAAAATATTTAAATTCAATTTTGAGGGCATTCCAGGAAATGGAGTAGACCAAGCAGCTGCAGAAGCCCAGACATAGGGAGAATGATTTCCCACCCTGGCTACACTTTTTAGACTCTAATGCATCTCTGTTGTCCCCAGGAGGATGGGTTTGCATTGACCTGTACATTCAGATTTGATATAAGCATCTACCACCAATGGCTGGAGTGTATGTTAACATCCTCATCTGCATGCGCAGATGTAGATGGAAGAGTTTTCACTGCAAATAGGTCTGTTGGACACTTGATGGCAGTATTTGCTCCGGGTTCTTGCACCGGTGACTCCATTAGCTCTGCTCAATACAGTCTCCAGAGAGCTGTAAGCATTTTGGGAAGGGGGCACAGGGCAGAAGGGAGTCACAGAAGAGGAGTGGAAGGACAATAAATATGATTTAATCTCTTCAGTCCTAATTCCACAGCTGTCAAAACCTACTTTCCTTTAACTATTTCATTTTCCTTGCTATTGTTGTCTTTCTGCCTTGGGAGCTATCAGTGACTCTGTTTATTTGATCTCAGGACAAAAGTTACATAAACAGATTTGAAATCTATCACAGTGCAGCTAATAACATTGATCTGGTTTTTACTGATTAAAAGTGAATGCAGGATTGTTATGACAGCATTAGCCTCCAAAAATTATTGACTTCAGGAGACTACAATTCTTCTGCAGTAGTACTCGCTGAAGTACTTGTCAATTTCCAAGTGCTGTAGAATATGTCTAAACAGGTGAGTAGGTGAGAACAGTCCCCAGGTGTAATGAGCAGCCTCCTATAAAGATTCCTGCTGATTCACCACTGATGATACTTTTAGAAGCGATTATCTGAGAGTGGCTAGGCTGTACAGATGACCAAACCAATCCCCTTCTAATGCTGCACAGAAATGGCATAAGTAGAAAGTTGTCAAAACCATCTGGGGGAGTTGGCAAGTGCACCTCAGCTCAATACAAGGACTACGGTGGACAGGAATGTACAAACTATTTTAGCACATATATACAAATACTAATTTCAACCCTGTCTGTGTTCTGAAATTTGTATCAAACCTACCTTCTTATCAAACAAAATTTATGTAAATGCTTGTGTTTCAGTTTTGGTTTGGTTTTGTCTGGTTTTTTTGTCTGTTTTCTGTACATGTGAACATCAGATTAAAGTGGTGCCACTAGTAAAAGCTACGTTCTGATGCTCCAGTAAAACTGAGCAGTGAAGAGTTCTCGGTAGATATTTTCTTTCCTTCATGCGATCAGCTTTTTACAGTTAGTTAGAACAAAAATATCCCCTTCTCCCAGTTTCAGTTCTGCTTCTCCTGCTTGTTTCAGAGGAATGAATCTGTTGGTCTCAGGAGATAGTTTTTACAGTATGCAATATATTCATGTTATATTATGGCTTTCTTCATGATGCTTAAAACTCTGGACTTTTGTCCTAAAAAATGACATCCGAATTTAAAAAAAAATCACACTAGAAAACAACTCAGTTTCCCTCAAATGCTAAGAGAGGTCTTTAGCTGATATAAAGCAGTATATATTTAGTATTTCTTGCTTTTACAAACCTGATCCACTTAGTAATAATTTCAGTGATGAGGCTGGGGGATTTTCATGTCCAGTTGGGTCATCCTTCCGCATGTTTTCATTTGAAAAGCAATGAATAGAAATTTTCTCCTCTTACTACATGGGAAGTTCAGTCTCCTTCTGGTAGTTGTTTTTATCAAGCTGAGTTATTCCTCATCCCCTTGAAATTCTTGGTAATAAATTAATAATTTATGCTAAGTGAAGCAGTACTGCTGGGAGCTGGGAGTTGAACTAATCAGAATTCAAAAGTTACAGGGCCCATTGAATACATTTGTTGAAGACACCATGCCTCCAGGAGACATTAGAATATGTGCGTGTGTGTGTGTGTGTGCGCGCGCATGTGCGCGCCCAAGTGTTTGGAGAGAGAAGAAAGCTTTGGCCCCTTTTTCGTTTCCCAAAGGAATGACTAGCAATTGCTGGATTTAGGAAGACAGCAATACACTGAGTAATCTTGCTCAGAACACTCTGGCAACTGAAATTCTCCTCCATGGAAATTTCAAATAATATTCTCTTCTCTTTGGAAAAAGTAAATCAATTTTCCTGTATTTTCAGTGGGATGAAGAATTTTAGGACCTTTAGTTAGCAGCGATTAAAATTATTTATTTAGGGTATAGTTGTAGACGCCTTTTATTATTTCCTTTGGGAATATACATTCTGAATTTAAAGACTTGGCTATGAGTCTCCAAAGGGGAAGTTAGCTGTTCTGAAACCTATAGTTGAGGCTCTCTCCAGCTCTGGATACCTAGTAGGAACATGATACCTTTCTGCAACTGCAGCCCATGGTGGTTCCAGTACTTTCCCTGAGCTAGCTGGTAGGGTCCAGAGAGGATACAGCCCCGTTGGGCTCTGTTTTGTTTGACTCTGTTCATGAAGTATTTCAGTTTTCACCATGTACAGTTTAAAAAATTATGTGAAAATCCATTTCCCATGGAAACTCCTAGCCAACTCTTTTTCGTAGACAGGTCAATATTTGGGATACTGGAAGGACAACACAGAAACAGTGATTGCTGTTGTCTCCCAAGGCACCACTTCTGGAAAGTGGATTATTGCTTCATACTGGAACTGTAATGACAACGGCTATTGTGAGACAAACACATGTAACTTATTAAGACCCATTATATATTTATACCCCAGTATCTCATATATTCTTTTCTTGCTGTCCTCCCAATAAGTCTATGTAGCCAAGCCCCTGTTGCTCTGGGTTGCATGGGTTGTTACAGGTCCTGAGCTGTGCATTCCAAGGTACTGATGCATTCCAAGAGTGAGCTGTAAAAACCGAGAGAGCTGTGTAATGTGTTTGCTGTGGGTGACGGGAACATTTCTGTGAAATACAGGTTTTTTTTTTCAATTTAGTCAGCTTCTCCACTTTCTAGTAAAACAGGAACTCTCCCCTCAGTTGTGATCCCCCCATCCCCTTAAGACTCCAAATCCCAGAAAATACAAAGCTGCTCACTGAGAAGAAGTAATTGCTCTAGTGAATAAAGAATTAGTCAGATACCAGCAGATGGTGATCCGAGTATGTAATACTATTTCCTGCTTTACCCAAACAGAAAAAGTCCATAGCAATTTTATGGTAAAAGGGATTTTTGGAGGGACTGTCCCTCTGTTATCTGAAGACTGTTATCTTCTTGAGTACACACATGATAATGACTTCATTTGAAAAGATGTCCACCATATGCAGCTCCCAGTAATTTAAACTAAAAGTGCAAAACCCACTCATAAAAAATGGCTGTAAGTTTTTAAATGTCTTGGATAACCCAATTTACTCAAACCCAGATTCTCTTTAGTGCTTCTAGGAAATATAGAAATAAATAATTGAACACGCACTGCCCAAACAATAGAACAAAAAACAAACCAATGCAAACAGAAACAATTTAGAGAATAGAGGTTAGAATTTCTGCAGTGCAAATATCAGTCCTGAACTAGTTCTTTGCTTTCCCAGTTTCACAAACAGAACAAAATCTACAGATTTAAAATTATAGGGTGTTGGCTTTGGGTTGCAAATTTTTGTGAGAGTTTTGTTTGGGTTTTTTGTGATTTTGTGTGATTTTTTTTTGATTGGTGGTGGTGGTGGTGGTGGTGATGCTGTTTTGAGTTTTGGGGGTTATGTGTATTGGGTTCTAGTTTTGGGTTTTGGTTTTGGTTTGAGGGGTGTTTTTAGCTTTAGAGTTTGCACAGAGGACCTAAACCAGCAACCAGAAAGCAGAAAACTTTGTCTCCCTTGTCAATTAAAAACTGGTTTGGATGAGCAGAAAAGAGTTGTTTTCTTGCAACCACCCAGTCATCAGCAAATCTATACAAAAGGCAAGGGCAGGGCTTTTCTCCATATACAGACATCAGTTGCTTAAAGGCACTTTTAGTAGTCTGGTTAATTTAGTTTTATAGATTCCCTTAATCTTAGATGTTAAAGGAGCTGCAATATTGTTGGAATGGTCTAAATGTATCATCTAAATGTTGATATAAAATACTGATCTGAAACTTGACCGGGATTTTAAACCACATGTAGTTCAAGAGATGTTCATCCTACACTTTCTTCTAACTTTTCAGTGATCATTCAAAATTCCAATGTGGGTTTTGTTTCCATTCTACATCAAGAGCAATAGGCTTGATTGCTTTGATTTTGACTCATCCTCAGCTGCATATTTTAATCTAATGATAACAGTTAAGACAAGCAGTACTTAAGGTAAATCTAAGTCTTCTCTACAGTAATCTACCCCATTTAGCATTATAATTTTTGATAATAAAAGTTGAAATGTTTCATCTTCATAGAGTAATTTCAAAAACAACTTCTTGAAGCAGTGCTCACTAACAATGAAACTCATATATATGCAATCAACAGTGAAACTTATAAAGACATCAACAATGGCATTTACTCTTGGCTTGAACTTCAGGAGAAAGCTTTTAAAATATTGAGTCAAAAGAATCTAAAAATCAAAGCAATGTGCCCTTTACCCTGTTATGAGATTCTTCTAACTCTGATCATTGTGATTCTGGTCCCAGTGATCTCATTGTGTTTAATTACGTGGCTTACCTAAGAAGTAAGGTAATGTTTTGTATGAAAAAGGTTGTTGCAAGTTTTCTACAATTAGTAGGAATTTCCTATAGATGGTTCCCTAATCTTTCCTATGGATTCCATAATTTTATTGACACACATAGATCACCTCTCCCCTTTTTGTTCTAAAGGAACAAACTTCCTTTGTTCCCATATAAGGTGATCTCTACAAAACCTAGGAAGCATGAATCCTCTTAAAATAAGTAAGAAAAAACCCCAAAATACCAAACCAAAAAACCCAAACCAGAACAGGCTGAAACAAGGTTTTCTCAAACTGTAATTTCATGACAAGTCATTTTGATTTGCGGTACTTATATAGGGATCCAAAAAGCGGCACTACTGTGATTTCTATGATCACAGAATTGCACAGAATCACAGCATCATTAGGCTGGAAGAGACCTCCAGGATCACCAAGTCCAACCCAATCCAAACCTCAACTAAACCATGGCACCAAGTGCCACATCTAGTCTTTTCTTGAGGCGTGTTCCCCTTATCCGCTATCAAGCGGCTTCCCAGCTCGGCCTGGCAGCCCTGGCGGGGAACCGTCCCAGCCTCGGTAGGGCTCCCCAGGACGGACCGGTGGGTAAGCTGTGCTGCTTACCCGGTGGGTAAGCTGTGCTGCTGCACGAGCAGGTGTGAGGCGGCCACAGCGAAGGAGGAGAAAGAGGCTTAGCTGGAGTGTCACAGATGGAGTTTATTCCATGAGCTGGGCCCTGAGCAAAGCTCTAAACAAGCTCAGCTCCAAAAAAGCCCAGCCCCAAGGGAGAGCATGAGTTTAAAACGGGCAGGGGTTTAGGGGCAGGTACAAAGCAAACAACCAATCATGGGGTATCAAGGGAGTGGTCTATGAGTGGGGTGACAAGCAGGGAACCAGTCGCAGGGGGAGGGTGGGGGATTTCCAGAGTCTGCCCCAATCAGGGACTGTACCTCTCCGAGCTTTCTGGAAGGAGGAGAGGCCTCCCGGAGACTGACAGGCTCTGGGGGGAAGGATACATTGGACAGACAGGGAACGGTTTCCAGGGAAACAGCTTAGGGACTTTCCAGGCACAAGGGGAGAACATACCAATAGGGAGGAAGAAAGAGAGGGAAACATGGAACAAACCATTACAAACTTTACCAATACAAATGTAAAAACAATACTTAATCTGCAAGGCATCAACAGTGCATAACATAGAACTGAAAACACACCACTACATTTTCTTAAACACATCCAGAGACAGTGAATCCACCACCTGCCAGGTAGACCATTCCAATACTTTATTACCCTTTCTGTAAAAAACATTTCTCTAATATCCAGCCTATATTTCCCTTGGTGCAGCTTAAGACTGTGTCCCCTTGTTCTGTCAGTTGCTGCCTGAGAAAGAGATCAACCCCCACCTGGCTACAACCACCCCTCAGGAAGTTGTAGAGAGTGATAAGGTCACCTCTGAGTCTCCTTTTCTCCAGGCTAAACAACCCCAGCTCCCTCAGCCGTTCCTCACAGGCCTTGTGTTCCAAGCCCCTCACCAGCCTCATTGCCTCCTCTGGACACACTCAAGAGTCTCAATGTCCTTCCTGAACTGAGGGGCCCAGAACTGGGCACAGCACTCAAGGTGTGGCCTCACCAGTGCCCAGTACAGGGGAAGAATGACCTCCCTGCTCTTGCTGGTCACACTATTCCCTATACAGGCCAGGATGCCACTGGCCTTCTTGGCCACCAGGGCACACTGCTGGCTCATGTTCAGCTGCTGTCACCAGTGCCCCCAGGTCCCTTTCTGCTTGGGCACTGTCCAGCCACACCATCCCCAGCCTATAGCATTGCAAGGGATTATTGTGGCCAAAGTGCAGGACTCAGCACTTGGACTTACTAAACTTCATCTTTTTAGACTCTGCCCATCCATCCAATCGTTCCAGGTCTCCCTGCAGATCCCTCCTACCTTCCAACAGATCAGCACACGTTCCCAGCTTAGTGTCATCTGCAAATTTACTAATGAAAGACTCAACACCCTCATCCATGTCATCAATAAAAATATTGAACAGAGCTGGCCCCAGCACAGACCCCTGGGGGACATCACTGGTGACTGGCCACCAGCTGGATGCAGCACCGTTCACCACCACTCTCTGGGCCCAGCCATGCAGCCAGTTCCTAACCCAGCACAGCGTGCTCCTGTCCAAGGCATGGGCTGCCAGCTTTTCCAGGAGTGTGCTGTGGGAGACAGTGTCAAAGGCCTTCCTGAAGTCCAGATAGACAACATCCACAGCCTTCCCTGCATCCACCAGGTGGGTCACCTGGTCATAAAAGGAGACCAGGTTGATCAAGCATGACCTACCCCTCCTAAAGCCATGCTGGCTTGGTCTAATAATTCTTGTAAATGCTGCAAAATAGCACTCAGTATGAACTGCTGATACAGACGATAAAACATACCAAAACAGTATAAGTTTACCTTCCTCTCTCAAAGTGGTTTTCATGTATTTTGTTTGTAGTATTGCAGGCAAATTTTATTTTGGAACAAACATAATTTGCCATAACATTCTATTGGATCAGGGATTGTTTGCTATGGTTAAATATCTGCTAATTCAGTAGTTTAAAGCTGCAGTATTACTGACTCTGAAACTGCATTTTATTTTATGGACAGATGCTCCCTTTTGAGTGCAGCAGCATCAGCTGAGGATGTTATTGTTCGCTCCCTCTGGGTATCTTTCTTGGATGGTTTGAAATTTCCACCTCCCACTATTGTGTCTTGTTAAACTGGTCCTGGAATACTTCCTAATTCAGATCCAGCAAAGTAAACTAAGTTAATTCAAACTATTACATGAACTGTTGAAATTAATGCACCTGGTTTGTTGGCAGCTAAATAGGAATCATTCACACACACTGCGCTGCAAGGGTGGTAACCTCCAGCAAGAAAGCGGTAGCTACCACCTGGGACGTGGAAAAAGAGAAATCTTTAAGTTACACATCTGTGAAAAGCAAAGGTTTCCTTGCAGTTTTTGTCTTTAATTGAAAGACTTATCACCTCATTAAAGGCAAATGGTAAGTGAGCTAAACGCTGAACCAGTATGAAATAAGGTGGTAACTACTGTTACTGTAGTTACAAAAACATCAGATTGTTCTTGAAAGATGGACTGTTTAGTGCTCTTCTGGCATATTCTATGAGAGTACTATGAAGAGCTGACTTGATGCCACTTAAAATTCAGAATTCCAACCAATGAATATGAACATCTAGAAGTCAAAGGCATGGTGCAGTCAAAGGCATGAAGTATAAACCCTGGAGCTGTAGGCCCTTCTCTCATTTTATAGTACGTAAGGGCACTGTATTTCAGAGCAATGCTCCAGAAAATCTGTAACCTGAACAAGTCAATAGGAAATACCTGAAAGCAAGGATGTGGTGGAATTTTATCCCTTTGAAGAGGGGCTGAGGAGTTGGTTTGGGCTATCATAATATGTTAGACCACTTTCAGTGCTTGATTGTTTTTTATCTTCTTTTCTTATGTTAAAGCTGGGATTAAAGCACAGGACACAGTTTTCTTGTGTTCAGACTCAGTTGTTTATTAATGCTTATCTAGAGTACAGTCTCACAAGTTGTGAGCCTTAGCTAACAAGGTAGAAAATAGCTCTGTTGCTTACTCTTTCCAAGTTCTTTTAAATGCTATTTATCCAATAACAAGATGACACCTATATTATTTATACTTTTAACCCAATGTCCAAATACCAAAGGTCTGCAATGAGGACTTTTTCACCCACTTAGAAAAAAACCAACCAAACCCATGAAGAAGAAGGTGAAAGAAGAAGAACTTAGCCAATGCCCTAAGTCCTCTATATTCCTTTATACACATTACTGTAATAAGTATAATAGATAAATTCGTGTGGATTTAAGCTACTAATAAAAAGTTACCCGAGAATGCCTCCAAGATTCCAAAGTTCCCAAACACATTTACAACTGTAGCAACAAGGCAGAGCAAGAAGATGGCCCGGCCATTAAGGGTGGACCCTCACTTCACAGCTCTTCAACATCAGATACCGATCTTGGTGGAGATCCTGGACGATCAAGATCACCCCTCCCAAGATGAACTTTGGAAAAAAAAAAACCATCAAGGAACCTCTTCATGCAGACAGGACTCTTTTGGAAACAAAGCATATTTGGACTTTCAACAGGCTTAGCCTTAGGGTAAAAAAACTGTATAAAACCCACGGGCTGAAACATAGCAGTGTGGCAGAATTCGGAGGGTACTTTTGTACCGCCTCTCTGTCCACCCAGCATTCGATCGATGTTGTTTCTTTTTATTGTGGCTTTATTTCGGTGTTGAAATTGTGTTAAATAAATTTTGTTATTTTATTTTGAATTGGCCTCTGACCATTTATAACAGATTTGGTGCCGTGACTCGGATACAATTTGGCTGCGGAGGAATCCCTTTGCACGGGGGGCGCCCTGCCGGTTTTTCGGCGGCCCGGCAAAGCAGGAAAATCCTTCGCACCTATTGTATTACGAACCCAAAATTAGATAAAAGCGCCACAATAAAAAGGGAAAGGTCCTGGATCCAAGGAATAGCAGAGAACCCGGGAAAAGACAGGGAAAGGTCTTTTCGGAGCCGCGGCAACAATTTTTCACTCATAAAATATTCTCCGTGCACGAAGATCTCCAAGCAGGAAAATTGCTGTAAGTACTGCCTGGTTGAGTGGGTGTGATTGAGTGGGTGAATGAGACGTGGCCTGGCCACGAAACGAGAGTGGACCTGAAAAGCCGCATTTCCAAATTTCCCGCGAGGGGTTTGGTCGGCTGACGGGGAAGCGAATCGGGAAAGCTCGTTCACTCATCAAAGCCCAGATTCAGGGGAGTCTGGGGGAATCGATCACAAGGAAGCAAAAAGGGGAAGGATACGTTCCTTTTGGGTTCAGGAAATTGGTAAACTCTTTTTGCTACAGGCTGGTAAGCCCAGGACGCAAACCGAAGATTCTTTCCTCGGACGAACAGACCCCCGGTTCAGCTCACCGGACGGGTAAGTAGGCCGAACGATTCGGGACCTGGTTTGCAAATTGTAACAGTCAGGGAGAGGATCCCTGCTCTTAGCCAGAGCTAAGGCTAAGAAAGAATTTAGTATTTCGATCCATTACCAAAAGGTAAAGTTTTTTGTTTTTTTTAAAAAAAAAAATGGGGCAAGGAAAGAGTAAACATCAGAAAGAATCAGAGAAAAGGCATGCTCTCAGAAAAGGAAAAGGTACCTTCGAAATCCACTGGGATGGATCTTAGAGCATTGGGAAAAGTGCCCCTCTTTGAAAGGTAAGTCAAAGGAAAAAATGACTTATTACTGTATCAAAGTTTGGGGGGGTAAGGAAATAAAAAAACATGTGATCTGGCCAATATTCGGCACATTTGAAAAGTGGATATGTAGGATTCTTTGCAGCTATGTAGAAAGAAAAAAATCAGTAACCTGCGAGGAAAGAGAGTATGCTCAGGTATGGTTAGAAGCCAGAGCAGGACTGTTTGCACTAAGAACTCAGAGGGAAACTTCAGAAAAAAAGGATGAATGGGATCCACTAGAATTTCTCCCTCCCTTTGTATCAGCAACCCCCTTTGTTCCTCCGGGACCTGTTAACCAGCCTGTGCCTGCCTTGGGTCCTTTGCAGGGGGCTCAGTTCATGGGACCAGGTCAAGCCACATCCCTCCCTCCCTTAATCTCTGGGGAACGTCCCAACTGCCTGCCCCGCTCCTATCCCTGCCTCCAGAAAGAACCCCAGATCAGGAACTCCCTCTCATACCTTTAGATGCACCATCAAAATGGGTAGCGCCGTCTCCACAAGTTCCAGGGGCGCAGTACCCGCAAGCGGCAGAACTACAAGTCCCGAAAGCCTCCTCGCAGACTCCGCCTTTCCCACAGCCACAAGAAGCAGTTTCCCCCTGGGAAAAAGCCCCGATTTCTCAGCCACTTGTTCCCCCGCAGCCCACGGGAGCCGGAAAAACAGCTCCAGCGGGCTCTCCTCCAGCTAGCAGGACTCGGAGAAGGGCCAAGCTCATGAGTGAAGGGGGGAGTGAAAATGAGGAGGACAAACATAACCTCTTCCCTTTACGGGAAATCCCTACCGCACCCGGAGTTATCGGATTCGTAAATGTTCCACTTAACACAGGAGATGTGAGAGCTTTTAAGAAAGAAATGGGGTGATTATTAGATGACCCATTCGGAGTAGCAGAAAGGCTAGAGGACTTTCTGGGAAGTAGCATATACACCTTTGAGGACCTTATGTCCATCTTAAGGACACTATTCAACCCCGAAGAAAGAGATTTAATCCGACAGGCTGGGATCCGAGACTGGGATCGCCGTAACCCCCAAAGTACACCCGGAGACCTAAAATGGCCTAGCCAAAACCCGGGATGGAGTTCCCAGACTGAGGAAGGTAGACGGAACATGATAGACCTCAGGAATATAATTATCCAGGGAATACGGGAGGCGGTGCCAAGGGGACAAAATATTAGTCGGGTGTTTGGGGAATGCCAAAGAAAAGATGAATCTCCCTCAGATTGGCTGGACCGACTCCGGAAAAGCCTACAGGTATATTCTGGGACAGACCCTAATTCCCCTATTGGAGAAGTGTTGTTAAAAACCCAATTTGTTGCAAAGTCTTGGGAGGACATAAGAAAAAAATTAGAAAAAATAGAAAACTGGCAAGACAAGAACTTACAGGAATTACTAAGGGAAGCTCAGAAGGTATACATGAGGAGAGACGAGGAAAATCAAAAAATACAGGCCAAAGTTCTTGTTGAAGCTGTGAGAGAAGTACAAAATCAAGAGAAGAGCTGGGAACAGGTAGGAACAACGCAGAGAAAAATGGACCGGCCAAATAAGAACCCAGGGCCAAGAGGAGAACTCCCAGAGTGTTATTATTGCAAAAAGAAAGGTCACCTAAAAAGAGATTGTAGAAAAAGAATAAATGATGAGAAAATTTTTCAGGAAGATTAGGGGTGTCAAGGGCTTTTTATTTTGGGGACCAGAACATCAAATGAGCCCTTGGTAAAGCTAAAAATAGGTCCCCAAAAAGAAGTAGTAACATTTTTAGTAGATACAGGGGCAGAGAGAAGCACAGTACAGAGACTGCCCAAGGGCTGTTTAAAAAGTGAGGATAAAGTAACAATAGTTGGGGCAAAGGGAGATCCATTCAGAGTATCAATAATTAAAGATGTAGAGATTGAATCAGATAGTAAATTTTGCATAGGGAATTTGCTTCTGGTAGAAGAAGCAGACTATAATTTGTTAGGTAGAGACATGATTATAGCACTGGGGATAAATCTGATGGTAAAAGATTCACAATTAGTAGTAAGCCTATACAAACTGACTACTGAAGATGAAGACAAAATTAATCAAAAGGTTTGGTGCTCTCAAGGAGAAGTGGGGAAATTGGCAATGGAGCCAATTTCAATTGAAATAGAAAAGCCTGAGGAACCTATTAGAATTAAACAATACCCCATATCAGTGGAAGGGAGGAGGGGACTAAAACAAGTAATTGACAATCTAATTGAAAAAGGGACTTTGGAGCCTTGTATGTCAAGGCACAACACTCCCATCCTGGCAGTAAAAAAGGCCGATGGAAGCTATAGGTTAGTTCAAGATCTCCGAGCAGTGAATGAAAGAACAAGAACAAAGTTCCCTGTAGTAGCCAATCCTTATACCCTGCTGAATAGGGTATCTCCAGAAGATGTTTATTACAGTGTAATTGATCTTAAAGATGCGTTTTATGCGTGCCCTCTGGCCGAAGGGAGCCGAGATTATTTTGCATTTCAATGGGAAGATCCTGAAACAAACAGAAAGCAGCAGCTTAGGTGGACATCTCTGCCTCAGGGATTTGTAGATTCTCCTAACCTTTTTGGCCAGGCTCTTGAACAATTACTAAGTCAATTCATACCGGTTGAAGGAGCCAAGTTATTGCAATATGTTGATGACTTACTGATAGCAGGCCAGAGGGAGGATCAAGTAAGAGAATGTACAATTTTGTTACTGAATTTCCTAGCAGAAAAGGGATTAAAGGTTTCAAAATCAAAATTACAGTTTGTTGAACCCGAAGTAAGATACCTTGGACACTGGATTTCAAAAGGTAAGAAGAAACTAGACCCTGAGAGGGTTGCTGGAATTGTAGCGCTGCCCCCTCCCAGGACAAAAAGGGAGATCAGACAGTTGTTAGGATTGTTGGGATATTGCAGACAATGGATCGAAGGATACAGTGAAAAGGTAAAATTTCTTTATGAAAGACTAAACACAGATAGAGTAAAATGGACAGAAAAAGATGAAGCTGAGTTTAAGAGGTTGAAAGAAGCACTGATAACTGCTCCTGTTTTAAGTTTGCCAGATGTAAAAAGGCAGTTTCAGTTATTTGTAGATGTCAGCAATCACACTGCTTATGGTGTTCTAACTCAGGACTGGGCAGGGACCAAAAAACCTGTAGGATATGTCTCTAAACTTTTGGATCCGGTAAGTAGAGGATGGCCCACATGCCTACAATCCATCGTGGCTGTAGCATTGTTAGTAGAAGAAGCCAAAAAGGTAACATTTGGGGCCCCCCTAGTGGTTTATTCACCACATAATGTGAGGAGCATTCTGCAACAAAAAGCAGATAAATGGCTCACCGACGCCAGACTCCTAAAGTATGAGGCTATCCTGGTACACTCACATGGTTTAGAACTCAAGACAACAGCTGCTCAGAATCCAGCCCAGTTCCTGTTCGGAAAAGCACTGGAAAAAACTGTTCACGACTGTACAGAAATGGTAGAACTGCAAACCAAGGTAAGACCAGACTTAGGAGAAGAAGAATTGGAAGAGGGAGAAAAATGGTTTGTAGATGGATCAGCGAGAGTATTAGAAGGTAAAAGAAAATCAGGATATGCCATAGAAATGGAAAATCAGGGGAAGTGGTAGAATCAGGACCCCTGAATGCAAGCTGGTCTGCCCAAGCCTGTGAGTTATATGCAGTACTAAGGGCACTCAGGAGATTAAAAGGGAAGAGAGGCACTATTTTTACAGATTCAAAATATGCTTATGGAATTGCACACACTTTTGGTAAAATATGGGAAGAAAGAGGTCTAATTAACACCCGAGGACAGGGATTAATTCATGGGGAAATAATAAAACAAATTTTGGAGGCGATTAGGGGACCCGAAGAAATCTCTATTGTCCACGTCAGAGGACATCAGGTGGGTATGCAATTCCAGACCAGGGGCAATAATCTGGCTGACAAAGAGGCAAAGAGGGCAGCATTGCTCACAATAAGTATCCCTGAGGCTGAGAGAGAAGAACTTCAGGAATATCCCCCATGCCCCTCTCAGAAAGAAATCGAGGAGTTTAAAAAGATAGGGGGTAAACTAGAGGAGGGGAGGTGGAAATTACCTGATGGAAGGGAGTTGGTATCAAAGGAATATACTAGGAAAATTCTGAAAAGATTGCATCAGCAAACGCACTGGGGAGCCCAGGCTCTAGCAGAACAATTTTTGAAATTCTTCGGATGTAAGGGGATTTATGAATTAGCCAAACAGGAGGTGCATGGGTGTATGGTTTGCCAGAGGATTAATCGAGCTACCTACAGACAAACAGCTTTAGGGGGACGCCCAGTTGCCTATCGCCCGTTTGAAAGAATCCAAGTGGACTTCACTGATTTACCTAAGGTGGGGAGATATAAATTTTTATTGGTAATAGTGGACAAATTAACTCACTGGGTAGAAGCCTTCCCTAAGGCAAGAGCTACTGCCCAGACAGTATCAAAAGTATTGCTAGAAGAAATTATCCCTCGCTATGGGATAATAGATCATATCGATTCTGATCAGGGAACACATTTCACCTCCAAAATTATCAAACAGACTACAGAAGCTCTAGGAATTCGATGGCAATACCACACCCCTTGGCACCCCCAAAGCTCTGGGCAAGTGGAAAGAATGAACCAAACGTTAAAGACTCAACTGTCCAAATTAAGGATAGAAACAAAGATGTCTTGGGTGAAATGTCTTCCTTTAGCTCTTTTGAACATAAGAACTATGCCTCATTCAAAAACGGGGTTGTCACCGTTTGAAATGCTCTATGGAATGCCTTATAAACATGGAATGCCTGTGGGACACCCTCAAATAGAGGATACCCAGATTCAACCATACCTAATTGCCATAAATAAGAATTTACAAGATCTACGAAAACAAGGGCTCATTTCTCAAAGTACCCCTTTGGGGTTTGCAATACACAAAATAAATCTGGGTGATAAAGTCTTAGTAAAAACCTGGAAAAATATACCTCTGGCACCTCACTGGGAAGGTCCCTTCACTGTTCTTCTCACCACAGATACAGCAATTAGGACAGCAGAAAAAGGGTGGACCCACGCTTCGAGAGTGAAGAAGGTGGACTCACAATACACTACTCAGAAATGGAGAGTGACCTCATCACCTGGAGAGCTGAAAGTCAGGTTGCAACGACACCGATGAATGAGGGGGATCAGATAAGGTGTGAAAGACCGGATTGTGAATGTTTTCCCTTTGTTCACTTCAAGTGTGTATATTGTAAATTGATTTGGGTTGTTCACTGCAAAGGGGGGCGTAGGCCAAAAGGATTATGTACCAACTGTTTAGAAAAAGAACAAAAAGAGACTAGCCATTTCTTAGTAATTGCCACTAACTTGAGTCTACTGGAGTTAGATTCTCCAGAATGGTATTATATATATAAAAAGGGGACAAAAGGGCAATTGGACGCTAAAGTTGAAGTGCTCAAAGTCGAGTGCAGAAAGACAATCAAAGTACCTTGCTGGTCCGATACAATCAGGTTGTCCCGGTGGAGTGCCTTTAAAAACAGGTTTGCAGCTCGGACTGACAGGGCTCCAGAAACATATGCCTGCTGCCGAGAAGATGGATTACCCCGCCGCGGGCTGCTACCCCGTGGGCGAAGGGAAAGGCAGAGGCATGTTGTGGTGGAAAGTCCTCGTAGTCCTGAGCCGAGGGACAGGGGGACCCCCCCCCAAGAGCCCACAGAGGCTGACCCTCAGGAAGAGATGTGAACTATGGTTAAACATGGCACCAGAGAGAACCTGAAGTATCAAGAGCATTATGATTGTCCCAAAGATAAGGGAAAAGGGTATTATTTCTTTTATGACACTCAATACTAAATTTTGTGAATCAGACAAAGGGGTAGAATGCCACGACTCAAAGGCAATTACTAAGGAAGGGCAATCCAACACACACGAATTTATTTGGGTAAATAAAAAGGTGGGGGACTGTAATAAGTATAATAGATAAATTCGTGTGGATTTAAGCTACTAATAAAAAGTTACCCGAGAATGCCTCCAAGATTCCAAAGTTCCCAAACAGATTTACAACTGTAGCAACAAGGCAGAGCAAGAAGATGGCCCGGCCATTAAGGGTGGACCCTCACTTCACAGCTCTTCAACATCCGATACCGATCTTGGTGGAGATCCTGGACGATCAAGATCACCCCTCCCAAGATGAACTTTGGAAAAAAAAAACCATCAAGGAACCTCTTCGTGCAGACAGGACTCTTTTGGAAACAAAGCATATTTGGACTTTCAACAGGCTTAGCCTTAGGGTAAAAAAACTGTATAAAACCCACGGGCTGAAACATAGCAGTGTGGCAGAATTCGGAGGGTACTTTTGTACCGCCTCTCTGTCCACCCAGCATTCGATCGATGTTGTTTCTTTTTATTGTGGCTTTATTTCGGTGTTGAAATTGTGTTAAATAAATTTTGTTATTTTATTTTGAATTGGCCTCTGACCATTTATAACATTACTATATACTAAAATCTTAAACTCTAAGTTTTACACCCTGTGATATCACACACTTCTATTCAAACTACACACCTGCAACCCCAGTGCTATCACTCAACCTTGGAAGCCTGTTCTATGGCCTCTGGTCAAATGTAGTGCTTGCTTGAGGGTCAGTGCCTTTTAGAACAGAAAGCCTGAATTCTCAGTTTCCAGGGTTCTAACACTTGATTTTAAAGCACCAGACAGGTTTGCTGGTACAAGTGTCTTGGTTTTGAAAGAAGACAGGTATCTGCTAAAGAGGGGCAGTGCCTCTCTTGGAATGGATAATTCAAATCCCCTCCCCTCAAATTATTATAATTTAGAAAAAAAAAAATTAAAACCACTTTCAGGCAGAGATATGGGATAGGAATAACAGTTCTTTACTAATAGGTATAACAAGGCAAACAAACAACAACAACTACAGCAATTAATAGCGAAACAGAACCAGGGACCTTGATGGGGCTTGGTTTCACAAAACCTGGGGCAGTCTGGTCTCTGGGGACTCTAAAAAAAAGGGTACCAAGCTGGAATGGTGGGGGATCCCAGGCTGGTGGATCGGATGAAATTCGGAGCTCCGTCGGTGGTCACTGGGGGGCAGGGATGTCTGGCAGGGAGGGGCCACGGTGCAGAGCAACCTCAAAGCAGCACCGAGGCAGTGGGACAGGGCTGGGCTAGCTCCAGCAGGGCAGCAAAAGGAGAGATCAGGATTTCCTTGGCACACGAGCAGATGATGGTAGCTCTCTTCAGGATCAGATCCCGGTGGTGCCAGTGAGAAACTCACGCAGCAACGGCAGCCTCGTCCTCTCGCAATGCAGGGCACACCAAAAGTGAAGCTGCCCTCCAGCCCCATCTTTCTCCCCCCTTGAGAGAAACTCCTGGAGACAAAGGGTGTAGCCAAATGCAAGGCTCAATCTTTTGTTTCAGCTGAGCACTGATAAGTACTCGGTAATTAGTTGCCTCGCAACTCTTGGGAAAAAATTCTATAGGTGAAAAAAGAAACAAACCTAACCCCCAACAACAGGTCTTCAACCTGCGCTCGACAACTTTTTGCCTGTCTCCAACAAGTTCTTTTCTCCTGCAATCACGATTTGGTAGAAAGTATAAAATTTCTAAAGACCAAAAGAGGTAGCTTACTTTTCAAGCTTGTAGGAGATGCCAGTTCGTATTCCTAGTTTTCTCTATATTTTTTCTGATGATGTATAACAGGGTTGGTTGGGTGTTTTCATGGCTTGAATCCCATCAGAGGAGGCTTACAAACTGATTCTCTGCTGCCTATATGACTGCTTTATTTGCTGGCTTATTACAAAAATGAGGTGGCCTCTTCTGGCTACATTTTGAGAGAAAGCAGTGAAAAAACTTTGGTCAGAGTCTGTGTGTAAGAAACGTATTTACAACATTCAATTGGACAGGATTTACCAAAGGGCTCTTTCTTGTATGCTTTTGTGGCAGTTAGACGATTCTAGTCAAGTTTAGAAACAGAATAAATGATGTCTTACAAAATTTCAGTTCAAACAGGAGGGTTAATATACCTTTCCTAGCCTCATTTTTGCATCTGAATGGAAATTCAGATGTGGATGCATTCACCTCAGATTCTGGCTATAAATCCTGCTTAAGCATATCTATAAGACAGATACCCCAATAAGGAGTTCTGATTTTATACTAATGTTATGCACTTTGAGCTGAGCAAGATGAAAAAAAATGGTGTAGGTATCCTGCCTCAAAGACATATTTGCAGCTAGAATGTGTGTTGTACTCTTTTACTCTTCTCCCCACCCCCTGTGAAGAGTCTGATACGACTTTAAAATCCTTTGATTCCTTGCTTCATATTTATTTGGGTTTTTTGAATAGGAGGTTTTCCATACCTACACCTGCTCTGCTCTCTTAAGAAACATTAAAACACTGTATTAAGGTTCTGAATTTATGATTGTCCATGAATTTCAAAGAGGGAGACAAATACAGTATAGCTTTAAAATATATTATTGTAAAAATGTAATTAGTAGAAATGTGGAGAGGTTACTGATAAATCATCACAGAAAAAAGAAAAGTTCTAAAGGATGTATAAATAATAGGAATAGAACTGTATTTCAAATATTAACAGATTATTGCCATCAATAAACAAGGGTATCAATCTCACATACTTACTATAAATTACATCCATTAGGTCTTTCTTTTTCAAGGACATAAATCCATACAATCAGAGCATGTATCCGTTTTTAAATCCATAAATATATTATGTAACGGTTCTGTTTGAGGAGATAATGCTTTGTTCAATATTCTGTTAAAATGACTCAAATGAAGAAAATGGGCTTCTAGAGTCTTATTTATGGAGGCTCATGAGAGCACAACATAAAACTTCCAAGCAAAAACACTTACAAAGTCAGAGAGCACAGCACCATATTCTTCTAACCAAACTGAGAAACTGAGTTTCTAGATTCATGCAAATCACTGGTGTCTGAGAGAATCCTGACTATATCAGAAACTTTACCCTGCCAGAAAAAAGAAAAATATAAAAATGTTACCTTAAGAAAAATATTTTTTTACATTTTCCTGTGGTGTTCTTTTGTTGTATCCTAGTAACTGATAGAAAGACTAGATCAAGATGGCATAGATTTAATTTTATATTCACATCACAGTTAGGGCTTCTCCCTCCTCCAAAGTGACAGGACTGATAGCTCAACTGAACTGCATCTAGACCAATGCACACAGCACAGACAATGAACAGGAGGAACTGGAAGTCATTGACATAGTTGCCCTCACGGAAACAGGGTACGGTAACTCTGTAAGAGTCAGGACTTGGTGGTCCCTGATTTTGCCTCACGCCCCTTTGTCAAGGAAGAAAGCAAGGGGGCTTGGGCGCCTAAGCCACGGTGTGTGTTTGGCAAGCATTGAACTGCAGGTATGTCCACTGGACTGGAGCTGGCTGCTCCCATAGGAACTTGTATGAGGACAATGGACAGTTTGGACAGCCTGTGCTTACTAGCAGCTAGGGACTAGACCAGTTTATCCCAAACTCGCCTGCTGAACGATCGTACCTGGTTCCCAGAGCAACGGACCTCACCACAATGACTCTCAGGTGCCCCCCACTTCTGAAAAAGACTATAAAAGCTGCCCCTTTGTGACTCACACTTTGAGAAATCCCCAGGAAGACAACGGATCCATTGGCAGGATGCCACGAGGACACCACTCAGCTGTGGTAGCTATATACCCCCTGCCCCCCCTTTTCCTCGCTCTGTATCCTATGTTTCCTTTCTTATTCCCTCTATCGCAAATGTTGTTGGCATCAATAAAGGTGCATTTGTGTGTGTAATTAAATATTTGTCCCCTTGAGTACTTTTTGCACTCTAAAGATCACAAGAACCTATCACGATTCCTTTTTGGATCGTGACAAACTCGCACAACTGAAGTGTTGCGGTGTGTTTTTACTTAATGATTTAAGTAGTAGTTTCTTTCTGTTCTGTAAAAGCTTATTTAATGGTTCATTCCATGTTTCCCCCTATTCCCTTCCCCACTTGGTATATTGCTCCCCTCCCGGACCTTGCCAGTCTCAGGGAGGCCTCTCCTCCTTCTAGAAAGCTCGGAGGGGCTCAGTACCTGATATGGGCAAGTCTGGGAAATTCCCCACCCCTCAGTTTTCATTTGGTATTGTATGTACCACCCCTTTTCTGTTATTGGGCTTTCCTTGTGTGACCACTCCTACTGTCTGTACCCTAAAACCCCCTGCGCAGCTGCAGTTCCGGGCTTTTCTGGGCTGTGTCAGGAGGGACCCCAATAAAGTCACCTCATGGCACCTCAGGAAAGTCTCCTTCTCCTTCCTTCGCCTTAGCCGCCTCTCCACCGCCCGTGCAGCTATGCACTCACCCACTGGATGGGTCTGGCCACTTCTGCGAGACCTTTCTGAGGCTAAGACTGTTCCCTGTCAGGGCTAGCGGGACTAGCTGGGAAAGCAGCATGCTAGCAGGCAGGGAACGCCTCACTGAAGTGCTGCAGTAATGCTTCAGAAGCGACAGACAATGACTGAGAATTGGTAGGGTAGCCCTGTTTGTCAGGTTTGTCAGGTTTTGATATTCTAGAACTTAATGATATTAATAGTAAGGTCTAATGTTTATGGGTAAGGAAGACCAACAAAGCAGCTATCCTAGTGAGACTCTGTTAGAGACCATACAACCAGAATGAAGAAGTAAATGAAATATTCTGTAAACAGGTGGGAGTCTTGAGGTTGCTGACTTTTGTTCTTGTGGGGGACTTCAACTCACCAGATAGCTGCCAGAAACAGACAGAACAATAGATCAGAGAGGAAGTGGTCTAGGATGTTCCTGTGTGGAAGATAGCTTTCTGATGCAGTGTGTGAGGGAGCCAGCCAGGTAAGATGCTCCACTACACCTACTGTCATAACTAGATTGGTGGGTGATGTGGTGGCAAGCTTAGGCCAGCAACCCCAAATGATAGTTTTTGATTCTCAGAGAAGGAGAGAGATCAGCAAAGCCACTGTCTTGGACTTCTGGAGGGCACATTTTGGCCTGTCCAGGATGGTGGTTGAAAGAATCAGTTGGGAGGCAGTCCTTAATAACAACAGGTTCCGGGAAGATTGGACGTTCTTCAAAAAGAAAATCTCACAGGCACAAGAGCACACTTGTTCCCATGTGCTGAAAGATGTGATGGTGGAGAAGAAAACTGGTTTAAAAGAATGGAAAACTTTCATAGGAATTCAGGGGAAAAGAGAGGGTTTACTAGCTTTGGAAGAAGGGGCAGGAATTCAGGACAACTACAAGGATATTATTAGGTTATGGAGGGAGCAAGTTAGAAGGTAAAACCCCAGCTAGAAATTGATTTGGCCACTGCTGTAAGAGATTACAAAAAATGTTTTTACAAATACATTAGAATGGAAGGAGGACCAAGGAGAATCTCAGTCCCTTATTGGATTCTGGGGAAACATTGCAGCAAAGAATGAGGAAAAGGCTGGGGTACTTCATGCCTTCTCTGTATCAGTCTTTTATAGTCAGACCTGTTATTCTCAGGATACTCAGCCCTCTGAGCTGGAAGATAGAAACAAGGAGCAGAATGAATTCCCCATAATCCAGGAGGACACAGTGAGTGACCTGCTGCTTTACTTAGATGCACACAGGTCTATGGGGCCAGATGGGATCCACTGAGTTACCAGAGGAAGCCATCAGAAGCCAAGCCACTTTCAGTCATTTACTAGCAGCCCTGGCTAATGAGGAGGGTCTCAGGTGACTGGAAGTTAGAAAATGTGACATCCATCTATAAGAAGTGACAGAATGAGAACCCAGGGAACTGCAGACCTGTAGGTGTGAACTCCAGCCCAAGGAAGGTCATAGAGCTGATCATCCTTAGTGCCATCACATAGCACATGCAGGCCAATGAGAAAATCAGGCCCAGTCAGCAGGGGTTTGTGAAAGGCAGGTCCTACTTGATCAATCTGGTTGCCTTTTATGGCAAGTGACCTGCTCAGTGAATGTGTAGAAGGTTGTGGATGTTGTCTGCCTGGACTTTATTAGAGCCTTTTGTCATGGGAATGGCATTCTGCAATTAAGTATTCGTGCTAAAACCACACACTCCTTCCACTTCCTGCCCACCCCTGCCCAGCTGGAGGCACCAAAGGCAGAGATCATGGGTTGAGATTAGAGTAATGTGATAAGAGAACAAACAGTAACATCAACAAAACTAATGACAAAATGTATAAAAAAAGAAAGGATTATTCACAAGGAAAGCCTGCAACAGTAACCAATTACCAGATGGCTTCCCTTTCTCCACCATGTTTTCCATACCGGAAGGAACCTCTTCTCCACAGAAAAGTGTCCTTTCTCCCCACCTCTGATAATGATATGAGATAGTATAGAATAACCTCCTTGTTACTGCAAAAATTAACCATGTCCTGGTTAGAACCAGGACACCTTTGGCAGCATTCTTCTGGAGAAAGTGGCTGTTCATATTTTGGACAGGTACAATCTTTGATGAGTTAGGACAAGAGGAAATGGTCTCTTGCCATGCGTCAAGGGAGGTTTAGATTGGATATCAGGAAATATTTCTTGAGCTGAGTTTTTGAACAGGCTGCCCTGGGACATGGTTGAGTCACCATTTCTGCAGGTATTTAAAATATGTGTAGATGTGGTACTCAGGAGCATGGTTTAGTGGTGGATTTGGCAGCACTACAACAGTTTGACTGTAATCTTAGAGGTCTTTTTCAAGTTATATGATTCTATGATTCTGTAAATCAGTAGCTGAGTTGGAATGAAGATGCATTTTCACTGTTAATGCTTGGTGTTTTGTGAGTAGCAGAGATTACCCCAGTTCTGCTGTAAATGTGGCTTTAAGATATACGTTACCCATGACACAGTGAGGGGAGCTAGGAAATAGTTGAGCAGAGCACAAGATACTAAAGCAAAACACAATGGATTTTCTAAACAGTCCCTTTCTTTATGTAGGTCTATATAATGCAGGCTCTCTTTGATTGCTTTCACTCATAATAAATAAGAAATACACAATATTTATGCACTTCCTTTCTAGTATATGTGAATATTACATCAAGTGTTTTGCTTTCTGTGGTAATAACATCAGGATTTCCAGCAAGGTGATGGTCAAATGCAGGCTCCCATTGAAAGGCCTGCAGCAGTTTTTTGAGAACTTACTGACAGGTTATGTAGTTAAGTGTTTCTCTGGCCAAATGTTACCACCTTTGTGGTAACAAACTAAAAAAAGATCTATTTAAATAAGAGGTTATTTTTCTACCAAGTTTGTCCCTTGCTCTGATTTGCTGCATAGTTGCTTATGCTGGAAAGCACGTGGGGTAGTCTTGGAACAAAACTATTAAGACGTATCTGACATGGGGAAGAAGGAGGAAACCACTCAACTAAGGTAACTGGCTAAATATGTAATCCTGATTTAAGAGCTGGGAGAACACATAATAACACAACCTCATTGCTGGGACCATCTCCAGAATGACCAACAGTGCTGCAAGGGAGCTAATTTTTCATTTGCCTCCCCTAATAATTTCATAATGACCCTAAACAAGATATTGACTGTTCCTGTGTGCCATATTAACTATATACAAAATGCAATGTTGCTATAAGGATAAAAGCTCATAGTAACATAGAATCATAGAATGGTTTGGGTTGGAAAGGGCCTTTAAAGATCATGTAGTCCAGCCTCAGTATATTTCACTAAACCATGTTGTTCAAAGCCTCATACAGCTTGACTTTGAACACTTCCTGGGATGAGATATCCACAACTACTCTGGGTGACCTGTTCCAGTGTCTCACCACACTCATAATAAAAAAAAAAAATCTTCCTTATATCTAATCTAAACCTACCTCCTTCACCTTAAAGCCATTTCTCCTTGTCCTGTCTTTACAGGCAGGCCTTAGTAAAAATCCTCTCTCTGTCTTCCTTATAAGCATCATTACAGAAAAACCTCTCCAGGCTTGCAGATTTGAGCTTGATCTGCAGCAATGGGAGGGACTTCATCCCCCCCTGCCAGTCTCCGTCTAAAGACTCAGGGGCTTGAGAGATGAGGGGAAAGGAGACTGCTATGGAAAACTGGGGAAAAATGTTTCTGAGTATGAATCACATCTGAGTTTACAGTGAGTGTTTTTTTCCTCTGCATTGACCTAATGTTAAAACTGGAGCAGTAAAGTCCCCTACATGCCCGGCCTGGCTCCCCTGGGGGCTGGACAGAGCATTCATGGGGGACCCCCAAGCTCCTAGCAGCTGATGGAGGGGAAATTGTCCCCTGCACAGTGTTCATGTCAGTTGTCACCATCTCTCCTGTCTTATTTTTCGGGAAGAGTATATTTTCTTCGATCATCCTTTTCAGGCCAATGTACTTGTAGAAGCCCTTCCTAATATTTTTTTTCCCATTCACTGCCAATCCAGCTCCAGCTGTGCTTATGTGATCCAATCCGTATACATCCAGGCATCATCGCTGTATTATTCCCAGAATACATGCCACTGATTCCACTGCATGTACATTTCTTTCTTATACTTTGATTAGGATGGTCTTTCTGACACATGCCTGTCCCCTGCCCTCCTTGCCCAATTTCTTATGCATGGGAAAGAGGGCTTTTTTACTCTGAAGAAAAAGTCCTTAAAGATTCTGAACAGATGTCAGCTCTGTTTACTCTGCTTGTTTTCCTTTACCCTCAAGGGCAGGTTCCCAAAGATTCCCATTCACTAATTTGTAAATTAACTGTTTATATCAAGTTTGTCTCAAGCAAAGAAATAATTCACCTGCAAGTTTGGATAACATAAATAAAGACACGGTTTTGCAGAGAAAACTATGGGCAATCCTGATCAGATAGTCTGTTTTTGTTGCCTTGAGATATGAGATTTCTTGCAGTCATTTTATATTCTGTGGACATGGTGTAAATTTCACTGAGCTTCAGCTATGGTGACTGGATATCTGACCGGAAAATTGCCCAGTGGGCTGTTGCAAGCATATAATTGACCATTTAACCCCTGGATCATATCTCAGTTGTGATAAAATTTTGATGATGCTGGATTCCTTCAGGAACTTACGTGGCTTTTGTCTGCCTTACATAAATCCATGAAATTCATTGATGTCTTGTAGAATGAAGTCTGATTAATTTTTTAGGTATCACATTGCTTGTTGCTCACCATATGCACTTCCACTTGTAAAGCATGCTCACGAGTTGGGTACTGACATGAGAATAAAGAAATTCTCAAAAATATTCTTAATGAATTTTAAAATTCTGGTTTCTACATTCAATCAGTCAAAGTGATAATATATCTTGGGACATAATGGGAATGTTGGTTTTATTCTCATTAGTAGTTATTAGTTGGACTTAGTCAACTAGGTGCTAAAACAAACAAAGAAACAAACAAAACACCAGTAGATCCACTTCACTTATTCTGGACCTCTGAAAAGATTTAAAGCACACTAATTCAGACCAAGGACTGTATATTACTTCCATAGCAGAGAGGACCAAATGCTTGCCATGTGGAACACAAAACATGGAGATTTATTTGCTTCATAGGAAACCAGAACCAGCCCGTTCTGTCTAAAATGGGAGAGGAATTATAATGAGAAGTGAGGGGTGGTGAAGATCTCTGGTGCTGAACTCCACTTATGGCTGTAGAGCTGTCACTTGGCATCAATAAATACATGGCATCTATATGTTTTATGGATTTATGTGAGGCAGACAAAATCCATGTAAGTTCCTGAAGGAATCCAGCATCAACGAGCTTTTATCACCATATATCTGTGGATGGCAATAATGCTAGAGTTAGAATGAGACTAATTTTCAAAAAGAGGCAAAATATTTGCAGATTTTAATTTTTTTTGTGAATTTTCCTACCCCTCATTTTCGCCAGTTGTAGAAGTTCAAAAGCTTAAAAGTGAAAGAGGTAATAACCACATAATAGAACAACCAATCTTTAAAATGGATACAATTTCAGGCATTTCTCACTTGACTACTTTAATACTACCATCTTGGAAACAGTATTCTATTTTCTTATGTATTGAAGAGGGAAAACATCCCTCACTGTCATGTTACTTCTGTAAATGAACACTAGGAAAAACTACTGGAAATGGAGAAATTTTAGCAATATCGAACTTGTGTGAGAGAAATATCAAACCTCTGCCTTCACAGAAATCCCAATTGTCTATCATCACAAGGCACAGATAGATTATACTCATGTCTTTGCAAATATATCACTTTACATTCCATAACACCAGTTTAATTTGATCTGAGAATGCTAACAGGATATGAATAGCCTGTAATCTGTAAAGCAAGACCTTAATGTAATGCTTTAGAAATCACATATGACAAAATCCTCTCTGTTCAGGAGGTTAATATGAAATATAGATAGGTGTAGCTGTCTTCTTACAATACCTGGAACAGAACATATCAAACTGTAGAAATGCCTATATGTAAAAGAAGTTGAAAATTTGGTGACACCTTACTGTGTGATTCATGAGAACAGAATTAAATGAAAGAAGACAGGAAGAGCTAGAAATCTAGCCTGTGTTTACACAAAACCTTCCAGCTGTTGTAATTTTCCTTCATTACTGAGCATCTGTGTAAAAATCTCCTTCTGTTTTTTTTTTAAAAGTAAATATTTCTAGATTTGACATGCAGATCTCACTGAAGCCTTCATTCTTAATTTCAATATGTTAACTATTATGCCATTGAAATTGTTGTATTTGTAATGAGGGCTTTGATGAATTACGACAAAAATATCCTAAATGTTTTACTTTTAGAAGTAAAAATTATTGTTACACCTTCATTAGACAGGGAGAGCAGAGAGACGACTACATAAAACACTTGTAATAGGGTAATGCACCTTGCCTAATTTAAAGATACTTCAATAAGCCAAGGGAAAACAGTATTTTGAAACCGTGCAAGGCGAAGAGTCCAGTATTTGGGTGGGGTGGGTTGAAGCAGTTGGAGCAGTTCCACTGCTGAGTCTTTACAGCTCACAGCTCAGTACCATTTCTTTGATTACACAGACCTGTAATTTCTAGTGATTTCATTGCTACTGTCTGAGAAGGGGTGATCATCTTTACAATAAGGGTGTAATGTAGGAAGCTTTTGCAACACCATGGCCTATGCAACTGAGCTGTAAAAGATACTTAGACTTTGCAATCCTATGGTCTTTCTTGGACTTACAGAACAAAGTCTTGATCTCTCTTCCCATCCCATAGCACTGTAAATCATAAAATGGAGTGGAAAGGGAGAGAGTTAATCTGAAAAATAATTAAATAAGTGATTTTGATGTTTTTACTCTTTGCCAGCATCAGAGTATCTCCTTAAACGCAACTTTAATCTGTGGCATTCTTGCTATATCCATTCAGAAAAGATTTAGCTACAATTACTATCAACAGAAGATTAATTTAAAACAACATAGAGCTTCAAATTAGGTAAGGAACTAAATGCACATTGATTGAATGAAAAAAGAAGCTCATCAGTGCTCCAAATGTTCTGCAAGGATAAGGTGCTGGCTAAACAGTTTACTCCCCTCTTCTCTGGCAAAGATTTTGTACTTTGATTTCAGAAGATTTTGAGACAGCCTTAATATGGTATTGCCTCTGACAGGCAAAGGTCAGCAGGAGGACTTTGAATATTAAGATATTCTGGAATTGCACCTAGTGAAAACATACAAGCTTATACTTAGATTGGAATGAATGAAAATCTAGGGGTCAGTGAAAGGCTATTATATTTGCAGATGTGTTTCATGCAACATGGTGCTGTTTTTCTTGAAATTTTATCTGTGCCCAGTTTCATTAATTGAAGGGCAACTTATTAATGCACTACTGCTGATCATTCAGCTCACTAATCCTGACATGTCTTCATATCTCAGGGAAGAATAAGAGGATTTTTAAGTTTGGAAATAATTTGGTACTGCGGGTGTACATTAATTATGATTTCATTTGTCTCTCAAATACATAATGCAAGCTCTTCAACAAAGCATTTTCTTAATAATCACATTAGAAGTTGAACCTCATACGTCAATCAAAGCCGTACTCTGGTTAATTTTTACAACCTTTGAATCAATAGGGAAAATGGTAGGATAGTAAAACACTTTAGAGAAAACATAGAAAGTTAGTTTTAAGTGAAGAATTATTTTGGCACTATATTCAACAAATCATCACCAAGAGGCAATAAGATACCAGTGGAAAAAAACCACTGAATATTACTGAAAACAGATATCAATTTCTCTTACACAGTCATTAATTTGCAAAAAAAGGTCAAAGTAACCTCTAATACATGGCAATTAAAATATACATGCTATAAAAGTATTTATGATTTGGATAGGAGTCCTAGTATCAGCCAAGGACTCAGTTAATTTTCCACAGTAGCTAAGAGGGAGAGGAGCTTGCTGCTGTGTGTCTGTATTGTTACTCTGTATCACCTCATGTCCTTGCTAGGGCAGAAGTAGGCAATTCCGGCTTTTGGGAAGAAACAGGTTGTGGCCTCAGCTGGCAAAAAAAACGTGCCAGGCAGGAAGGTCGTTGCCATTTTGTTCCTTTTTGGAAGGGAGCAAGTGGTTAATAGAGCAGTGGGTTGGCTCTAACAGCAGTCACATCACATCAGCTTGGACTCAGCGAGCATTTTTCATATAATCACCCTCTTTTATACACTATAGTTATTAGTATTGTTGCTGTTACTGTGTGTTTTCTTATCTCATTGCTGTTTCTAGTAAATTGTTTTTGTCTCAACTTGGAATATTTGCCTTTTGTCTCTCTCACCTGAGGGTCTGGAGGGATTCGAGCAGCTGCATGGGATTCAGTTTCCAGCTAGAGTTAAATGATGCCATAGCTCCTGTATATTTCTCAAGCATGGGAAGAATATCGGTCCAATGTGATTAATGGGAAAACAAATGGATTTAACTGGCTTGTAATTTTAGAAAACTTAGAAGACAGAATGGTTTGACTCTTTATGACTGCAGATTGATATAGCCTGTGATTTGCACCAGTTGGGGTCCTAATCTATACACTTCTGTAACAAGTAGGAGTTAGTTTTCAGGCACAGAGAGCCTCTCTGTTATTAAGGCTGCACTACCCCAGTGTGAATGAGAAGAGAATGAGCTACATGTGCCCAATGTCTCCTACTCTTCTAGTTCTTGAGATCTAAAAACTGGAAAATAAAAGCTTTTTTTCTTATAGCTGAAGGGAAAACGAAATATTTACTCAGTTTGAAAACTTCACTAAATGGCTGCTGCCAATGAAGGTCTTCTCTGTGTTTTTCTTTAAATTTAAAACAGTAGCCTATAAGCCTCAGCTAGACAGAGTGGTGATGAGGTCCTCTGCTGTATTAGTGTGAAAATTACAGAGCTGTAATTTCCTCATAAGTTGGATTTTTTTTTCCCAGAGGAAAACTAAGGGACAAGATTTGTTATTGTTCTTAGGCAATAAAAGCATTGGTACAACAATTCTTCCATTTGAATAGGAAATTTCTTTTTGAGTAAATACAGAGATGAGTCAGGCAAAGAAATCATGAGATTTCTGCAATGCATTATTTTACCATATGGAAATAAATTATGTTGAAACAGCTGAGGCCAGCCAATTTCATTCTTGTACTCTACAGAATACACTCAAAACCAAAGCCCTCTTCCTTTGCTCTTATCCTACTCTATTTTCTTGAATCTTGTTGTTCCTTTTCTTCTGTTCTGCATGGAGATGTATATATAGCTTAGCGTGGGTGTACAAGATATCTTCATGTTTTGAGTTTTGGAAATTTTCCATTTGCACATAAAGACAATTTTCCTTAGGCTGCCTTTTCAGATGTTTTTAATGTACTTTTCTTAGGTGACACCTAAACCCTTCAAATTTACATGAACAACTTCTAAGCCAGTTCCAATAGTGGTTTAGAAGTGGAATAATTGAATATAAGTCCTAATTTCTACATGTTACACGAACAACATTCCTCTGTCTCTTCAGCAGCTGCCCAACACAGTCACATGCATGCAGCAGGAAAACAGAAGTAATCTATATGCTGGTTAATCAAAGCAATGATTATGATCATGATAAGCAGGACCCCAAATAATAAATTGATCAGAGTAGAAACAAATGGGCAGACTCTTAACTGAACCCTGTAAAGACCAGAATACTACCTATATGAAAGACCTTAGATTTAATTTTGTTACTTCAGGAGCAGAATTACTGTAATGTACAAAATAGCACACATATGCCAATGCACTTTTGTTTAGAAAGAGTCTTGAAATCCATATGGGAAAATACTGTATTCAAGGTCCACTAGTGTTGTGCAGCCCATTCTCTTTGTTGGTAGTCCTAAGCACAGTTGAATGTGTATTTATAAATCCTATGCATTTCACAGTCTTGATGCCATAAACAGATAACTAAAATACCCTGCAGCATGGCACTTTAATGTAGTGATTTTTCTGATGAAAGAAGGAGAAAAATCTATTTCCAAAAGTGGGGGGCTGAGGTATTTATTGCTAAGGTCATTGCCAAACATGCCAACGTTTTCTATAAAACTATGTTGGTGAAGTTCAATTCCCAGAGTTGTGGGCACAAAGTTGTTTTAAATAGAAGGCTGAACCCTTTCTTCATCTGAGAGTTCAAGTGAACTGTGACAGCAGTTAGCTCCCAGGGTTAACAAGAGCAAGACCTTTCAAAACTTGCCAGAAATAGCAAACTTGAAAGGTGAGTATATCAATTATATGCATGGGAGAAATGAAGAAGGATTCAATTCTGTGATACACTAAGAATAAACTGCAGATAACCAAGACGTAGGCAGTAGGTTTAACCAGCTCCTGAAACTGACTGGGACTGAACTTTAATTTTCTTGGTGCTGATTACTAACAATTCTGGAGTTTGATAAGTGGAAACCAAACCTTTAGAAGAAGATGTATATTTGCTTTACACAATGTTCACACTGGGTTTTCTGATGGGAAGAAAATGTGTCAAAACACGACAGCCAAAACCTGAACCCATGCTAGAAATGAAAAATGTGTTCAGGATCCCTGATAGACCTGTATACCAGTTGCTGTGTTGGTCTCTGTAAATTAAAACTAGCTTGAAAATTATTCTGTATTAGGAGTCATACTTCCAGAATGGAGACATAGAATTGTGGAATGCTTTGTGTTGGAAGGAACTTTAAAGATCATGTAATTCCAACCCTGAAGCCATGGGCAGGGACCTCTTCCACTAGACCAGGTTGTTCAAAGCCCCATCCAACCTGGCCTTGAACATTGCCAGGGATGGGACATTCACAATTTCTCTGGAAAACCTGCTCCAGTGCTTCAAACACCTTCACAAGAAATGATTTTTTCCTAATATCTAGTCTAGTCTCTGATCTTTTAGTTTAAAACTGTCCCACCTTGTCCTATTGCTATCTGCCTGTGTATAAAGTTGCTCTACCTCTTTTTTTTTATTAACTCCTCTGAACTGCTGAAGTCTGCAGTGAGGGCTCCCTGGAGCCTTCTCCAAGCTGAAAAACTGCAGTTCTCTGTGCCTTCCCTTGTCAGTGATTGAAGAGATGAGATCCATGGTTTGCATTCAAGAAGTCAATTTATTGATTACAGAACTTAGTATATATACTATTAATTTCAGCTATAGCTGAAATTAACAACAATAACGTCTCTTAGTAACATTGCTAAATCACAGCCTTGTACAGACCTGCACAGGCATGTACAGTCTTGCATGATTTGTTCAAAACAAAACATACCCAAGCACACTGTTACCTCTTCCTCCTTCAGGGTTCTGCCTTAACTTGCCAGGGCTTATGGCCCAGTAAAACTAGCATGTCCACTTCTGTCATGAGTTCAACAGTACTCTGAGTCTTGCTTTCTAGCTGTATTCCCACATTCCCTTGGAGGAGAGGTGTTCCAGTCATCTAAACCTCTTAGTGACCCTCCTCTGAAACTGTTCTAACAGGCTGATGTCCTTCTTCCACTGGTGACCCCAGAGCTGGATGCAGTGTTCCAGGCTTGGTCTCACCAGAGCAGAGTAGAGGGGCAGAATCCTCTCTCTTGCCCTGCTGCCCACTCTGCTTCAGATGCAATCCAGGATGAGGTTGCTCTGGACTGCAAGCTCACATTGCCAGCTCATATTCAGTTTTTCACCCACCAGTACACCCAGGTCTTTGTTCATGAAGGACTTATTCCATACAAAACACAGAGACATACCTCCTATGTATGTCTTTATATGGTGTACCTATATGGTATATGGTATATATATATATATATATATCCTATGTATACCTTTATATGGTATATGGTACATATACCATATAAACCCCTTGATATAGCCAGGTATAACTATGTTATAAGTGTATGCCAGAGACTGTTTGGTGTGATTACTTTTTTGTTTGTTTCTGTACCCAGTGTGAGACTAGATCTTAGAGTAAAAGATCTTTTTTATTTTGGGAGCAGACTAGTTAATTAGTTTTTTTTAACTGTCAAAAAATCCTTCCTAGACAGCTCCTCAAGTGAAGCTGAGCTGAGCAGGGAGAGAGTGTTCTGTGCTGCCTCTCTGAAGGAACAAACGTGGGACTGCCTCACACCACAACACTGGAAGAACACAGACTCAGATTCAATGTTAGGCAAATGTATTGAAGCCATTGCAATAAAAAAGGATTAAACAAACTCATATTAATTACCATTCTACCTTCCACAGAAAATAAGGAAGGAGTCAGTGAATCAGGTTCAATATCTACTGGTTTACTCTTTAGAAGATTATCATTTTTCTAAAGCATGAAGGAACTTGATATATGCTTTATACACAGCCAACTGCACCTGATATAGTTCTTCATATTGTGAGGTATCAAGAAGACTCAAGATGCTGTCTTTACCAGATGAAAACACTTGTCAGGCTTTTCACGACTGGAAATTAATTTTTATTTCGCATACTGCTATTTACGGGTATTATTTGCACAGTCTGCCTGTTACACTGCTTCAAAGTCTTTATGAATACTTTTACTAACTCTGTAACATCTCCTAATCAACACAATACAGTAAGATATACCATTTCATGCATATTGGTTAACTGTCTTTTTTTTTCCCCAGGTATGACAGGAAAAATGCCCCCTCTCATGCTAGCCCTTGACTGGAGGTCAGCAACCTCCAAACACAAAACCTGCTCTTGTGGTGTTCCTGTCCTTATCCATGTGAAACAAATCAATGCTCTTGACCTGCAAGGCCAGTTAAATTACCATACAAAACCTTGCTGAATCTCCAAGTCTCTGATTTGTATTGAATTCATAAAAGCCAAAGGGAATTCCTGTATTACAGCTTCTCTCTTGTAAGGGATCCTAGCTAAAAAACTGTGAAGTAATATTATTAGTTGATAATGCATAAGAGGTTAAATAAGTGCATCACTGTGTAATTCTCTGCAATTTATAGGCAATATTCTAAGTGTAAAATTGCCATTTTTCAGACTCCAAAGGAGATCCTCCAAGGGCACTGGTGGGATTTAGGAGGCCAATCATGGTTAGATTTTTGATAGAAATTAAACTTCTGAGGCTCAGATGCCTGTTAAAAATATAATTAAAAATATAATTCCTACTGATGTTGAACAGCATCTTACCATACTAGGGTTCTAAATACTATGTATGTTGGCAGAAACCTTTGTCTGTAATTGCAGAAGTGCTCAATCAACAGGGACAACACCTCTCTAGTTAGATCACTCATTCATTTCATCCTCATCATCATCACTTGATCACTGATAGAGTCAAGTCCCAAACTGTGATTGCCTCCCTCTTGCAAATTGAATGCCAGCTGCATCCACTGTTAAATAACACTTCTGGTTATTTGCAGTACTTTTTTAGAATTACTGACTGTTGAGCTACCTGTAATTTGTACCTTTAGCAAGTAGTCATAAATTGTAAGGATTGATTATCTTTCTGCACTAACTTGCCTCACCCGTGGCAGTTCTGCTTCTAGAGCAGGTCTGAGATACATTTACGTGGGAAAAAGCTTACCTCATTTCCTTAGCAGGTAAAGGTGACTTCAATTGCAATTAAGTTCACTGTGGTTCATATGCACAAAGTTTAATACAATGTTAATGCTGAACAAAATGGTATGCTAAAGAAGCAGCACTATTATTTTCTGCTTTTTCAGATCATTGGGGTTTTTTTGAATTTAAATTTCACCATCCTGAGTGGTGTCTGGGATGACTTTTTGTAAGAATACATTGTAAATCTGATTCATTGCCAGTGACAAAAAAAGCGTAAATTGTAATGAATAAGCACTTGCAAGAAGTGTGAATACTGTTATTCTGAGTGTCTGTATTTCAGGATTTCTTTCAATTGTATGTTTTTCTGTCACGCTGCAATTACTCACTGTGATTTTTCTCTATTACTTACAGTATTTAATTTCTATTTTTTGCCTGAAAAGAGATTATTTTTTCAATTGTTTTGTCCTTTTGCTATGGGCTCTCCCCAGCTTATTGTTCCCATTCCATTTAGTTTCTATTAGTTTGTAGCAACCACTGTCTATAATAGTGGTCTGAGATTTCTAGAAGCTATTACTCTCTTTTAGACAGGACATTTCATTGATTGTTCTGAACATAAAATGTTTCAGCGCTAAGATTGATGCACATGAAATCCCAAGATGACAAATTGATGAGGCTTTTAAACTGGGGGGATTGTGTAGCTCTGAGATTTCTTTTTTAATGTGCAACTTGAAAAGCTTAATAGAGTTCATAATTAAAAAATGAGGCAAGAAAAGACATTTAGAGTTAAACAATGGCTTAGACCCACTGCTTTGTAGGAATTGCCTCAAACATCTGCCTTGGAACATAAGTACATCTTACTATTTTGCAGAAGAAAGAGAACCAATTTACTGCAGAAGTGTATTGACATGTTACCTTCTTCCACACCATGAAGAAAAGAGTTTCTTTTGACAGAAACACCATGTTTTTATTGACAGAACTGTCATACCTTACCAGCTTCTCAAGTCAGAGTGGCTTCAGATGGATTGGAAGGTAGTGGAAGTTTTTGAAATGGGAGCTCCTCAGAAAGCTCCTCCATTTTATTTTCTAAGGCTAAAAAGATATTTGTAAGCAGAATAGGACACCACTTTATCTTCCCTGAAATTATTTGCTGTGTTGAGCCCTGGTCCATCTCTAAATTGAAACTCTCAAACAATGTTCAGATTCACATAATGAGAGTCCATGACCTTCCCTCTGCAGCAGGCAGGTGGCAGACAGTATCTAATCTAAACAAGTGCATAATCTGTTGTTCAGTGGAGGAAAACATTTGAGTTCTGTATTTTATTGAGTTCTCCAAGGTTGTGGGTGAAGGAGCTGGGCATCTGTATGGCCAATTCAATATGAACGTATTGCACAAATAGCCAACAAGCAATAAAACATGAAGGAAAATCAAGCTCTCTTTTTGAGAGAAAAGTGCATGCTGGTCAGTATGGAAAACAATAGCACAGAGTTGTATAGTGGCTTATTTTCACCTGTGTGTAACAGTAGTTTCATAATTTTCTACCATAGTCTTGGTCATGTGTTAAGAAAGCATTCAAGTGGTTAAAATATGAAAGAGTGTTTTTTCTAACAGGTGTAGAAAACACATCTTACCATAGAAAGGGAATAAATAAGAAGTGCTGTTTTAATGCATGCATGTTCAAAATGATCAGTGAAGTAAATTAGATTAGTATTCAAGAATATATGATTTCTCTAGCAAAACTTCAGATTTTCAGTTTTACAAGAAAGTATAAAATTCCTAACTGATAAAGACTTTACTTTTCCAGAGGTGTCGTATATTGAGCCCATGGAATTCATCATCACAGCAAGTAATTAAAAACAATAATCTAGCAAGGGTAAAAAGAAAACAGGTGGTTACAGTCGCAAAATTTAGAGTTATTGCAGCTGTGGGCAGAAAGGAACAGGTTTGTTAGATAGAGACTCTAGAAGTTAAGCTGAATTTTAGCTGTTAGAACTTAGATGAATACAGTTGTACTGGACTTTTATTCTACTGTCACTCCTGTAACACTCTTATATGTTCTTCTGAAGCATCCAGTAGTGGTCAGACTGAGAAATGGAAAGATGGATTAGAGGGACTGAAGATCTTATTGTAGAACAATTCTTACTTTTTAAAGATGATATTCAAACTCTCTGCTTACATGTAAATACCCCAGGTCAATATAATTTATATTGCTTCATTCCCACACTTTCCGTACTATTTTTTTAGACTTGGAAGTAATTTTATTTGCTGCTTTGTATTTGCAGTTACCTACAGGCTTATAATGAAGAGACACAGAAAGAGTAAGTTCTTTTGGCCTTTGTTACTACTGCAAGTCAGAGAAAAACTGTGTAATAATATGAAGGCAAGAAAGTGTATCTAAGCAAACATCTCCACCTTTCTAGCCTATAGAGCTTACAATTTCCATTACAAAAAAGCATTAAAACTCTTCCCAGCTGGACCTGTCTCAGATGAATACACATCCCCTCATGTCAACTAATATCCTAAACAGCAAAGTTGTACCTTAGTAGAATGTGCAACATCTAAGGGAAAGATCCTGAAGCTATTTGAGCTGAAAGTCAAGAATCATTGTAATTTCTGCTTTCGTGGCACCCTGTGTTGATCCGTGTCCTGTTGTGCAAAGCCGTGTCTGAAAGAATAATACAAAAGCTGAGCTCCCAATAATTTACATGTAAAGAGGATGCTGTTGGCTGAGGAGAATGATATAGCACTGTGTTGAGATGTATCCCTAATGTTATGATTATGAATTATGGCGGTCTTCTGTCTAAGAACCCAGAAGTCCTTCAGCACACATCACTGTGACAACATTTATAAGTGAGACCATACATACTACATGGGGGTTTTAATTTAGCATTGTTCTATGTATTAAAGGGGAGAGATTTATTTTAAAAAATGAAAACAACATAGTGAGACTAAACCGCCAGATCTGTGAGATTAAGCTGCCAGCTCTAAAATGCCTGAACCGTATGGTGATAAGATAAAAAGTGACATTTTTATTTTCCTGCAGATCCTTGAAAAGTAAATGCATAACAGATGCAAAGAATCAAGGTACCTGAACACCATTTTTGGGTCACAGTGCAAGACTATAAAGCTCTGCAGTGCAATATGCAGAGAGCTCATATTTATACAAGTCATCATAAGTCACTTACATACAAGCAGAGTTGCTAAGTCTTGCCTGTAACATAATTTTCCTTCTAATATAATTTCTCATCTCTATTTAGAAGACATTGAGTAGGGCTCTGGAGGGCTATGTTTATCCTGTAGCTGAGCTGATGTCCCATGTGCCAGAATCATAGAAACATAGAATGATTTGGATTGGAAGGGAGCTTAAAAATCATTGAGCTCCAACATTTCTGCTGTGAGTACTTTCTACTAGACCAGGCTGCTCAGAGCTCCGTCTCGCCTGGTCATCAACACCTCCAGGGATGGGGTGTCCACAGCCTCTCTGGGCAACTTGTTCCTGTGCCTCACCACTCTCATTTCAAAGAATTTCTTCCTGATGTCCAAACTAAACCTACCCTTTTCCAACTTAAAGTCATTTCCTCTTTTGCTCTCATTACATGCCCTTGTGAAAAGTCCCTCTGCAGCCTTCTTGTAAGATCCCTTTAGGTACTGGAAAGCTCCTATAACATCTCTCTAGAACCTTTTCCTCTGTAGGCTGAACAGCCTGTCTTCATAGGAGAAGCCCTGTGATCATCTTCCAGCCCTGTGATCAACTTAGTTGTTCTCCTCTGGACTCCTTCTAACAGGTACGTGTCTTTCTTTCTCACCAGTCCAGGGGCATTCTCAAGAAGAGCAGAGTAGAGGGGCAGAATCCCCTCTCTCAACCTGCTGCTCATACCTCTTTTGATTCAGCCCCGGATACAGTTGGCAGACCTTCTGGGATACAAGCATGCAGACCTGAGTTATATTGAGCTTTTTCTGTGAACAACCACCAGGTCTTTCACCCCAAGGCTAGTCTGGAATCATTCTCCACTCAGCCTATATCTGTATTTGGGATTGCCCTGGCCCATGCACAGTAATATTACAGTAAACTATGAACTTTGTGTAAGTATGTACTCTCATACAGTAGAGCGTAGAAGAAGGGTGTAGAAACTGAAGTTTCTAGTGAAGAGTTCTCTTGCCATATGCCACAGTGTTTGGAATTTTCTCTGTATTTAGGACACTCAAGATGATGATTTGTACTCAAGGTCCGTATGTACACTTGTTAGACAGCAGTCCAACTTTTCCTCTTCCTTACTACTAGACTTTGTGAGCTATTGCATGTGGTTGTTAGTACAAGGAGCGGATGTCTTTACTGATTTAATTTTGTCCTAACTGCATTGAAGCCAGAGGCAGCAATTTCCTTTCTAATCTTTTTGCAATGGGCAGGACATCATAAGGCAATTTATGCTTCAGAAAGCTTAAAGCCTTAGAAACTATTCCTTGTTCCTTTTCTGCTTATTATATTTCTGAGAAATGATTCAAGAAAGTAAAAGGGGGTTGGAGATTCAAAAGCACTTTTTTTTCTTGGAACATTTAAAACTACAAAGATCCTAAGCATTTAGAAAGAAATTGTCTTCATTACTGATTTTGTATCTCAGCCCAAAATAAATATGATTAATGTTTATATCTGATTAATACAAAGACCACAAAGTACTTCCCAAGAAGCCTAGAGTCTGATTGGTAATGTCATGATACTTAAAATCTGCATGTGAGCATACAGAATAATTTTTGAAATATAAACGGATTTTTAGAGGAAGTCTGAACTGAGGATTGGCATGCCATTGTTTCTGCTGTTCAGTGGAAAGAGTGGGCCCATGCATTTTATACCTCTTGTACTTTATGTCAGGGCCTGGGAACATCATGCCTCTCCAGGAGTTTTGGCCACTGGGACCTGGAACTTGGGATCAGCTCCTAGGATGACTGTGTTCCCTTAGTGCCCAGGCTTTCCAGATGCAATGCAAGGACGCAGTGGCCAAAGCCCCTCCTGTCCACTGGGAGCTGATTTTCAGCCATGCCTTGAGCTAGGGCTGCCCTTTTTCTCCCTAGCTGGTGTGATGGGACAGTCCAGGCTGCTGGCTCTGTCCTGCCTCTCAGGGAGCCCCCACAGCTGCTAGTCTCCAGGGGACAGCCAGTAAATCCCACCTGAAACGACAGTGCTGATCACCTGCCACTCCTTGACAAACCCCATACTGGTGCCACTTGTAAGACAAGAGCTACTCTGCCAGCAGCAGTGCATGGATCAGGCAGACCTTGCCTGAACAATAAAGACCAATCAACTTCACCATATTTTAGTTCTGCATGCTGGAAGAAGGGCATCTTCCAGAAAAACTGCAGTAAAAGGTCAACTTATGAAGACAAAGCTCCAGTCTGCAATTCTGCAGGAAGAAGAAAAAAAAAAATTAGCATTCCAGGTTGGTGGTCCAGGCTTCAAGCATCTATTTAACATCATCCACATGGAGTTAACCTTGAAGTTCTTGTGGAAGTTAGAATTAGTGCAAAGTATCTCTGCAGGCAAGTTAAAAGGCCCTCCAGAATTAAGCAGGAGTAAACTTGCAAATCAGCCCACAGGGTGATTTGCCATTTTTGTATAAACATTTTGGCTTTATGAAAAGGGAGGACATGCAGAGCACCTCTGTGCTGCTGTTGTGCTCCAGCAATCCATAAAGGCCTAACCCCAGAATCAGATTACCAGATGCTCAGGTCACTAATCCACTAGCTATTATACCTGCATTCCAGGGTTTTAATAAGAAATTCTACAGCTGAGCTCTTTATATACTTCTTGAAGCAATGACATATTTCAGCTCTGTCTCCATCCCTCCAGATTTGCAGGAAAGTTTTCCCATGAGATATGGCCCCTCTAGAAGAAATATGGGTAACCTCAGGCTTAAATCCTTAGAAGTTCCAATGAATGGCAGAACTGTGTGTGATCGTGGAATTCTGATAACACTGCAACTGAATGTTGTAGTGTTAGCTGTGTTCCTCTTTGCTCCTAGATCCTCCACAAATGTTCCTTTAGCTTAGGTTTTATGAACAATGTCATAGGTAATATATTTTCAGTTATGTTGGTTTCTAAGTAGTTGGTTTCTAGTATGTTGGTTTCTAAATTCTTGGTAATTCCCTAGCTAGATGGTTGATACAATGCCTTAGACACAGATATGAACTTGTGGTGAGAGAATCACAAATCCTACTGCTAACCTAGTTGCAAAAGAGTGTAGTACTCAGGTTTTTTTCCCCCTCAGATTTCAGGTGTAAGTCATATCGTTAATCTGTCAGCATTTTCTTTGTAAGAACATATCTGTAGTTTCTTCTGCACATTCTAGAGTATTTAAAGGGTGATATTGTTTTGAATTTTAAAATTCTGTTGCGATTCCTTACTCTCATACATTGTGGGGCATGCATTTGATGTCTGGAATAATCACCTGTTAATCCTCATCTATAACATTTTTTCTTCTCCTGAAATGTATTTTTGTCGTTGAAAGGTAAAGGCATTAATAATCAGAAGCCTGCATAAAACATGCCATCCTGCAAACTGATTACTCTGATTGATTTCTTTAAGTGCAATGCCCTATTTCTCTTCTCTGGATGGATAACGAATAGGAAAGGTCCTGAGAAACTGAGTAGATCTTGATTCTATCAAAGAGAGGGTATAGGGAATTTTTTGATGAGAAATCAACAGAGGAAATGAGTCATTATGTCTGATAAGTAAGCTTAGGAAAACATGAAGCCTTTTCAATAGCTTGCATCCTCTTTTTTTTTCCAGAAATAAGTGTATTTGTTTATGTGACATTCATTCCATCTATATATCTAATCATATCTCAAGTTACTTTTATGAGAGACACTAAATAAACAGTGATTTGGATAAAACACTTGTCCTCCTTTGCTATGGATTTATTGATTTTATTTAAATAAAATAATTAATAATTAAACAAATGAATAGTTCAATTTGTTGGCCCTTACTCGCAAGTTTTGACTGCAGGTTCCAGGAGGACATGAACTGGTGCATTTAGAAAGTACTTTGGTACTATAGTAGAGAAGAACACCAAAACAAAGTCATACCGTGCCACCATTTTACCAGAACAAATTGCATGTATGTTGGTGAACCACTGGGATTTTTCTTTTTTGTCAGGAAGTAGATGACTTATAAATATGCTTGGACACTTGCAGGGTGGGATACTGAGTGGGTAACAGCACCATGACAGAGCTTAGGATTCTTCCTTGTTAATTATGTGACAAACCAAAGGTCCTCACACTCACCTATGAAGGAATCATTAACAACTTTTTTTAACAAAAATAGAACATGAAATAAAATGAAGACATCATGAGTCACCAAAAACTTTCAATACAGTTACTACAGAAATAGATATACCTTCCAATACCTCATTTATTTTTACACTAAAATCTCTATAAACAGCATTGAAATAATAGTGACATTTTGCACCTAAAAACTGAATTCAGACTTTACTTTTGCCACAATTTTATTTTCATACAGCTTTTTTCAAAAGTGAGGAATTCAGTATTTTGAGTAATATGACTTCATAGGCATAGAGAGACTTGAAAACACTCTCTAAAGCAATACTGAAATATAGGAGGTTTGTGTGTTTTGGCCTGGACAGGGTTGATTTTTTACTGCAGCTGGGAAGGGGGCATGTCTGAGGGTGCATGACGAGGACCCAGATATCATTCTATACCACCTCACATCATTGCTGCTGTCAGGGGAAGGGACTCTGGCTCTGGGGAAGAAAGGCAGGGCTTCTAGTAGAAAAAACATGTAAGGCAGGCGAGAGGCTGTCCACCATTGTTCATTATGTCAGAGTCTGTGGTGACCATTTTTGTATGTGAAATGGCCCTCTTTTTGTATACTTTTAAAACTAATATTGTTGCTGATACTGTTTGTTTTCTTATTTAATTGCTGTTTCTAGTAAACTGTTCTTATCTTAACCTGTGATCTTCACCTTCTGTGCCTCCAATTCCCAACTCCAGCCTGTCCCAGCAGGGAAAGGGGAGGGTGAGAAAGTGACGTGTGGTTTGGGAGGGTCTCAGAGGGGGCAGTGAGTTGGAGAATACCATTGATAAACTGCGACAGTTCCTATAAATAAGAACTTACTGAAAGCAGAGCCAGTTGTGGAGGGGTGCCACTTTGTGGTTAACCACATTGTACTCTGAATGGTAGGATATGAATGTTCATTAACCAGATGAACTTGAGGGCCTCCGAGATGCTGCCACAGAAGACTACTGCAACTAGTACAATTAACCACATGCATGCTGTGCTGCAGAGTCTTACCTGCTAACCTCACCCACAAAACATACCAAGCCAAAACAAATCCCAGCTATCCTTTGCTTTTTCTGCTTTTGTAAAATTGAAGAATTGCCCTTCAATCTTGTTGTTGAATATTTTATAGACAGCAGCTCCACACTTACAGGCAGTTTCAGGAAAAGCAGTGTATTTGAAATTGTGAATTCAATCATATACCTGACACTATTTTATAAAAAAAGTTACATCCTCTCTTTTATTTTTCTGTCTGTGCTGCAAAATTCATAGCATCAAAAGATAAATACTTTTGATCTACAGAGCATCCCCCTGTTCAAAGTTAGAAGCAGATGATATATGTTCTTCAAGAGGCATGATTTCATAGCTAAATGTTTCCACAACCCATGTTGAAAAGGAAATGCTTTCCATTTGGGAACACTGAAAACTTTAGCAGATTTAAGAACTGCTGAGAGCTAAGGCCTGAGAGCTGTTTTCTTGCTCAGTCATGTTGATTATGCCAGTGTATGATGCTTAGAGACCCAGTCAATATGTCTCAGATTGTCTTCATTCAGATTGCTGTGGCAACATTACTGTATTGTCTTAAATATCCCCCAGGTCACTCTGCTTACAAGTGGTGAAATATTCTGATTTTTCCTCAGTGTTAGAAAACCTAAAAGATACCTGGAGAGTATCTTTGTGTGGGAGTGGATGAGGTAAGACAGCAAAGTGCTGATAAGCATTATATTCACTGAGAGATTTGGAGGTACCTGATGCAGTCTGACAAATTGCCATATATACCTGGTTGAGGGGGATACCAAAAGCTATGGCTGGCTGTATTTTACCTATTGCAGAGCTGCTGTCCTTTTGAGTTTCTAAAAATATTAGTCAAAATGGTTTAGTTTTGTCTTCATTCCCGGATACAGAACCCTTAGTCAGTGTTCAAAGGAGCCCAGTATATTTAGAAATGAGTTAGTGTCCTTGAATGAAGACTTTGCACTTACCAATAGTTTTAAAAGCTATATCTTTCCCCAGAGATTTAAACTCTATTTATTCATACATCACTGCATCTGGTAGTAACATAAAGAACACATATATTTTAATATATAGGAATTATACTAGAAGACAAAAACATCATACCATATCATAGCACAGGATATCATATCCCCAAACATACTTAGCAAGGATACAATTGGTATAATACTTACCTTTAATTTTGGCACAGGAATAGTGAAAAATCAAGGTAAATGGGGAAATGGGCATTTGATGTTATATAATTTGATATGCTACATCAAATGAGTATCCAGCATTCAGCATGAGTAATCCATCCTCATATTAAATGCCAATATCCAGCATATAAGTATGTGCTGGATACTGGCATTTAATGTGAGGTTTAGAACTACACCCCTAGGCAGCACAGAATCTGAAAAACATGAAAGGTAAAACTTAAGGCATCAACACCATTTCTTTCAGCAACAATAAAGCAATATTTTAAAGGCAGTTGTAAAAAATAAGACCAAAAAGTCATATGGATAATCTTTACTAATTCTGAGTACCTTAAAACATCTATGGCTCAGACATTCCTCACAATAAAGTGATTGGATGGTTTGCATAGTACTAATTTTTCAATGCTTTTCTTTTTCTCCTTGCCTTTGAATGATTTTCTCCTTGGAGTGCAGTAAGTTACTGGTAAATATTAAAAAAATAACAGAAAAAAATCCTTTTTCTCCATTAGAATACTTCATTTTTGTGTCTAGAGCAGATTAAAATTCTGGGAAATGTGTAACTGTAGACCTTAGTTCTGCTGGGTTTGTATTTGAAGTGGAACAGTTCCCATTTCAAAGAATTTTGATTGATTAGAAGCACCCATATGCATGCCATTGAAATGCCACTGACAAATGCTGGAAATGAATGGAATGTGTTTTAGCAATATCTGTGATGTTATCAACAAACAACTGAGGGGTTTTTCAGAGTTTACAGTTCTGATGTCAAAAACTTCTGGATAAAATGAGAGATGTCCCTGGCAGCTGAATTTTTTTTTAAAGTAAGAGAAACAGACATGGAATTCTTCAGGCTTTGATTTTTTTTTTCTATAATAATCATTAAAACGTGAATTATCAAAATATTTTAGTAATGCAAGACATTGGCAATACATATCTAAGTTCTGAAAAAGCTGAAATCCCAATTCCATTTAATTTGGAAGTGCCAAGATTCAAGAGGAAATTCTGATAGCACATTCATTCATGACTGACAGGAAGCAGTGACATAATTGGACACAGGCTGGGAAGACACCTTATTGGAGGGTTCCTGAAAAATAATCCTGAAATCATATGGAGTTCCTAGGGTCTACTAATCAAAAGGTTCTTCATTTCAAGTGTCAAATACTGATTACTAAATGCACTTAAGAGACACTTAAAATGTACTGACTTTTTCCTAATTTTACAAAGAGAAATGAATATTTCTATTCTACATAGTTTGGTAATGTAGGCTCCCAAAAGAGTGATTTGCTATGTTATTTTTGTCACGTCAGGTTTTGTCACATGCAAGAAAGCTGACAGGATGAACTGGCTGACTCTGCTAAAACTGTGTTTATATACCCTTAAGGAAACATCTACTGCCAGAGGTAGCCAATTGCTTTTATTAACTGCCAAGTGTAAACTTTGAACTGCACCAGGCTGACTGTCCTGGCATCCCTGCTATAATCAAATAGTCTTGGAGTTCTTGCTTCCAGATAACATTACCTATTAAAAAATTGGCAAAAAAATCTTCATGGCCATTTCAAGCCAAGGGTGTCCATTAAGTTGCTATCAGCCAGGGTCAGGAGGAGATTTCTGGATTCCATGAGGAATCAAGCTTTCAAGTAACCAGTTTTAGTAACCAGTTTTTCAAACCACCTTCATCCCAGACTAGCTAGGACATAGGCAAATGCTTGCCAGAATCCAGACCTCTGCACAAGTAGGCATGGCACAACTCACTCTCATTAAATGTCACATAAGGGGCAGACCAAGACCTTTTCATCTGTTTTGCTTCCTATTATATTTCCAAGCTGTGACTTGTTCAGTTTCAGGGTGCGTGTCACCATTCATGGCCGTAAGTCAGTTCCCATACTGCTGCGCTGCCTCCACCAACCTCCAACCAGTCATGCACCAATGTTACGTTCCTTACCCTTATGAGGATTCAGTACTATAGCTGGTTTGCAACATACAACACCAGTTGTACAGAGACCACGTTAGTTTTTTGACTGCAAGCCAAGGAAAGCTACACTGAAGGCAGATGTCTGTAAAAGCATGTGTAATTCTGAAAATAGCCTTTAATCAGGGGGTTGGGGAGGGTTGGGGAAGTTTGGCATTTTGTATTTAGGCAGGGTACATTATTGATGTTATTCTTTTGGTACCAATGGAATTTCTAAAACAATTTAAAAAGCTCCACGTATCTTCATAAGGGTCTGTTGTTCCCACTATTGACCAAAAGAGTCGCCTCAGTCCATAAGGAATGAGTAGGATTATTGACATTACACAGTCAGCCTCTTCATTTCTGACAACTTCTGATAAATCTGATAAAACTCTGATAACTCTGATAAAAGATAACTTTTATCTTTCAGCAACTTGAAGTAATTAATTTCCTCTGGTTGAACACTTATATAAGCGTATATTTGTTGTTATTATTATACAGGATTTGACAATATTTAAGTGAAAGCTATATATCCTATTTTTTTCCACAAAACTATGCCATCCTTACACAGCAACAATGTGCCATATAGAGCCACAAAAGCTTAGGAAATCAGAAAATTTTACATCAACAAGTGGTGATTTAAATTCTCATGGATTCAAACTTGTACTTTTACTTACATCTGTGACTCTTTTTGGAAGCCATTTTAATGATATTTCACGAAGCTGAGAAGAATACAGATAAATCTTTCATTTACCATCAGCACTGTGAAGAGTTTGTTATAGATGGATAAATTCTTTATGTTGTCTACTTGCAGAAATGTGATAGCATTTCAACAGTTCAGAAATCCAATAAACATGATTTCTTTCCATGTTGAAGATCCCAAATCTTCCCTTAAGTTTCAATATCTTAACTGATTTTTCTTCTTTGAATTTTTGAATCTGGAAGATGGAAGTCAAGCACTATGGTAATTTCTGTGACCTAAGAGTAAAGCAGCTAAGCATTTAATCTGTTCAAAGCTGTTTTAACACTTGCCATTAGATTTTTTGGCAAACATTGTCTGGTCTTTTTAAGAATGTTTGTGTTTCAGTTTGGACAAGAAAGATGCGGGATCACTTGAAAAAATACCAGCCAAAGCATTTAGATTTACTGATTGTGAAAGCATTTAGATTTAGTGATCATGAAGTCACTTGCATACTTTAAAACCTGAAGGAATCCAGAGTGGATTATATTGCTTTAAGTCCTTGAGCTCCACCTCCTACAAGGAATTTTTCCATGGGGGTTCCTGGCACTATCACAGCCATCAGAGTGAAGAATATTCAACAACAGCCATCTCACAAACTACTGTGGGGTTCTTACCTAGTCCATGAGATAACTTTTTATTGAAGTGAAAAACAAAGGTTTGCTAAAAGTAGATTTCCCTTATCTGCCTTTCTCTCATCCCAAATCATTTTACAATGTAGTTAAACCCTAATTCTGAGGGCTTGTAAATGTCTTAAGAATTCCTCTGCCTTTCTTTCTGTCTTAGCCTCTAGATTTATACTTCACATTAGGGCAGAATGGTAAACAATTTCATCTATTTATCCTGTTTAATATGTGGGCTTTCATATACACAGGTGCTTTTAGACAATATAAATGTGGCTATATAGCTTGTTGTTACAGTGAAGTCACATATATGTTTTTAAATATTTTTGAAGAGGGGGATGTTGATTGGTGTAGAAAAATAATGCTAGGTGTTGTTTCTGTAGATGCTGCTGTAAATTAATATGTTTATCCTGAACTGAAAAATTAAACTGATCAGATAAAATGAATGGAATTTTTTTCAGAATGAAGTTTAGTGGTATTGTCCTAAGTGAACCCCCTCCTGCTCCATAAGGACTATAAGACTTAATCCAACACATCAGTAACTGTCAAACAATTTTATATGTTTTTTCCATTTCTTTTGGAACAATTGTGCTCTACTTTGGATCTGGTTAGAGCAGTTTGTTATTATTTATTATATAGCAATTATCTATTCTGTCTTGTGTGGCCACTCATGAGCTGTTCTTGCCTCTTTTCCAGCACAGGTTTTAGAGAAAGAATGGTGGATGGGGTCAGAGGTTGGATATGGGCACGACAGCCACAATCCAATGCTATTTAGACAGTGTGATCCTTGTGATTCAGAGCCCAGGTGAGGCTGTCCTACTGCAGGGCCCAGGCTGGTGTGACAGCAGAAGGTGGGAACACACGTGGCTCAGTATAGCTTCTTCCTCCTGCCCTTCCACAGGATGCAGTGTGGAGACAGACAGAACAGTGACTCATTACTACCTTTTTTTTTCCTTTTCTGATGTCAGTGGTTCAGGTGAGACTCAGAATTAGATATAGTTGTAGGATGAAGACCAGAAATTGCAAAAGCCTGTTTCTGGTCAGCAATGGCATTTCTTGTATGAAATGCCATGCAGGTACATGTATGGACATGGAAAGAGAAAAGACTCACGGCTGGACAATGTGACCAATGGTAATGCAGTGACAGCAATCTGCTCTAAATCTCATTAATATCTTACCAAGGCTAATGAAATCATTATAAAAGTAAAGTGAGTGAGAACCAGAACAGATAATATAAAGAACAGTTTACAGCATGAGCTGAGAGTTCAAATCTATATCAAAATGTTCTTTTACTCTGAACAAACCCTAAAATTTCATAAAATAAAGGGTTCAATGGTAAAAGAAGAGGCAACCAAGCATCTGCAAGGGGAATCATATCAAAATCTGTAATATCTCCTTCCTTGCATTAAACAGAAGTATTTAAAACAAGCACTAAGTTGACAAAATATGATGTAATCCCCCTCTTCAGTAAAGCAATTGAAAAATGGAAAGTTAAAAAAGACTGTGAAATAAAGTAGACTGAAGATTTACGATATAAACAGTGGCTACTGTTGGAACTAGAAAGCAATTAAAACTGCTCTCTGATATTACTTTCTTCCTCCTTTAAGTTCTCTTTCTTTATTTTACACCCAATTAACTTCCTATATGTGTTTACTGAGGGTGCCTACAGTGCAATTACTTTATTTCTGTGTAGTATAGAAATTTGTGAGTTCAAGTTCATGTTTGCTCCATTTTGCCCAATGTAATAGACCCCATTTTTTTTTCCTATTCTGTTCCACACTGGTGTTTTGATAGAGGAGAAATATCTGCTTCCCTCCTGCCCTTATCTCACTTGATCCACAGTCTCTGAAGGAGCAGAACAGACTGATGTAAAGTTATGACAGCAAGAAATTTGGCCTCTTGGTATTTATGTTCTAGAAACTGCTATGTACTGCAGTTTCTGGTACCTTGCTTGAGCATTGATCAATTAACAAACTGTGTTTAGAGAACAATCACTACATTTTCCTAGTAATAAGTAGATTAAATGCATGTCCAGTTTATACTAATCGGGCTTTTCAAAAAGCTTGTAAAGGGACACACCTCTGGCAGTGTGGGTAAAAATATTAGAATTAAAATTAGTATCATTTACAAACTTTCTTTGTATCTAAATATAGTCTCTAGACCACTCAGAGCAATAGTCAACAGCTTTGAAAATTAGGCTATGTAGATTGTAGATTGATACCTAACCATGGAGCTGCAAATATGCCACACACATGTTCCTGAAAATTTTGGATCATTTTCATTTAAACTTTAGTTTAAATGAAATGTTTGAATGTAACATCTGTTTTAATTTAATATTTTAGTATTGACTTGAAATTTTCTTCCATGGTCACACCTTATCTATTCAGTCTGGATCTTATTTTATCTAATGTGTCAATTAAGCAAGAAGAAATAGCCTGAATATTTTATAAAGTAATAAACTGACATAAACTGCTCATAAATTAATATGTTGCTCTAAGTAATCTTTCTTCGTCCCTCAGCACTGAAAGTATGCAACTTCATTTGACATTAGGTTTTCACAAGCTCCCTAAATCCAACACAGATGGTAGTTCTTGGAAAAATAGAATCTCTTTATTTTTCACAGATAGGTCTTATATTTTTGAGAAATAACATAAACTAACAGGAACAAATATAGTTGGTAGCTGAGTCTAAACAAAGGCACAATACCTTCTACTCCTCTGGAAAATGTATTATGGGCAGGAACCATAGAAATTTCTTCATCCTGTTAAATTCAGTGATATGATATAGGCTAAAAGAATCTTTAGCCAATATAACTAAAAGTGATACAAACTGAGCCAAAATATTTATACATATAAGACATATATTGAATTGCTGAGTTCACCTTTAAAATAAATAATATTGCTTTGAGAGGGTAATTCTCTTCGTACTTGTTAAATGATCAACAAAAACTTTAGGACTTTTCTTTGGTGTGTCTGAAATTTCCTGCTATAATGCCCAGAAACTGCACTTTAACTATGTCCAAATTAAAAATTAATCCTCTCTCCTGTTCTTTTCTTCTGCCTCCTTCCCTGACAAGTGACAAGGGAACACTACAGTAGAAAGCAATGCCAGAACTTTCAAGATCAAGCGATGATCTCAATGGGGATCTTAAATGGTGAAAGGTCTGCCAATGCTTCAGAAGATCCCAGGTGAAAAGCAATTTTTATAAAGTGAGATAGGCATTGGTACAGGTTCAAAGATAATACATGAGTGTTTTCATAGTCATTTGCCTTATATTCTTGATTTCATTTTCAAGATGGATTATACCCTAGGGCTGAAATGGAGAGTGCATTTGAGTTCAGATGCCTTCGCCTCGCAATTCTGCACTCATTCAGTATGGATGTATTGTAAAAAGACAAAATCAGTCCTTCCTGTGAAGGCCAGATTTAACCTGGCCTGCTGTGGTCTTCCAGATGAAATACAATCTGTTAAAGACACTCAGGTGTGAATGGAACTCATTTGGCTTTGAGCAAATTCTCAGCATGGATTTTTGCTTTGTGTTTTTTCAGAAGGAAGGAGTTCAGATGGAGACATTACCTATCTTTGCCTTTTCTTGGTGCTTGAGAGAGCAAAGATTATGATTTGCAGAAACAGAGATGAACTATCTTTACCTTCATTATTTCAAATTTAAGTCTGAGAAAAGCTTGAAAACTTTCTATAAATTCTTTTTAAGATCAAAAGGCGAAGATTAAGGGTAAAGAGGGGAGAAGCAATTAAAATATCCTGCTTGTGGTTTGGATATCCCTATCAGTAAAATTTCTTTGCTAATGACTCTTTTCAGAGCTTCCCACAAGTTTGATTGCTTGAACCTTAAGCAATCAAATTTATTATTTTTGCCTTGAATAAGACCAGAGACAGGACTCAAGGAAACAACATGAAGCTGTGTCAAGGAAGTTTAGGCTGCATAGCAGGAGAAGGTTTTTCACCCTGAGGGTGGTTGGGCACTGGAACAGGCTCCTCAGGGAAGTGGTCACAGCATCAGCCTGACAGAGGTCAAGAAGTGTTTGGACAGTGCTCTTTGGCACATGGTGTGATGGGGATGGGGATGGCACTGTGCAGGGCCAGGAGTTAGACTCAGTGATCAAACACAGCATATTCAGTGATTCAACAATTCTACGAAATGCTATTTATTATCTCCAAGTTTAATTTTAACACACCTCCTCACTATTCATGTCCTTAGTGTGTTTTTAGAATATAAACAATCCCTTAGAATAACTGTATTTAATAAAGGAAGTTGCTCTTTTATTTAAAAAGGTTGGCAAGCAGGTTTCATTCTTCCTCCTTCAAGCCTTTTTGGACTTATTTATGCACCTCTGAGACATGGGGCTTATCTCAGCTTAGAGAAAAATATTTTTCTTCAAATGTCTCCTGAACATTTTGACAGCAGCTCACTGACACTCTTGGAAAAGAGGGAGCGCCTGAAGCGTAAGAATTCTCAGAATTCAGTAGGAAAACTTTTCCCTTCATTCACCACCCACACTTGCACTGCTCCCAAGTTCTGCAGGGATTAAACAGTCAGAGGTTATCCAGAATCCCCTCCAACAGCATGAAGCCACAGGGGAAACTCCATCCTGTTTTAAGGGAAAAGGGAGTGATAATCTCCAAAGTCAGTCATTGTTTTAGGAGACACTTCAGGTAATCACAGCTGTTGCATTTCTTATGAAAACCCTGGAATGCAGATATAATAGCTAACATTTTAGTGAATCCCTGTGCATCTGGTAATTTAATGCTGGGGTTGGCCCTTCTGGAAAGCAGGAGCACAACCATGTAGTAAGAAATTGCTCTGAATTTCCTCCCTGCTCAAAATATGATGCATGCTGTTAATCATATCCAAAACTGGCTGAAGTCAAAGAGAGTACGCAGGAAAAGGATGCTTTGGTTGGATCCCAGAGCCATGCCATAATCTTTCCTCTTTGAGGTTACTTAACCGAAGTTCTCTGTTTTGTCATGGGGTTTTTTTGTCATCCATCCCTGTGACAACTGGTTTTTGTGACCTCTGTTTCTGTTATTTGTGTCACTTAGTTCTGAAAGCAGGAACACTTTCAGCCTGTAATAAGTTACCGCCTTTGTCTGGAACTTCCATCACCATATGTTTCGACCTCTTCTGTACCTGATTTTGTCCCACACTCTTCTGGTCAGTGAAGGCTCTTGCATGATTTCATTGTAAGAGATCACAGATCAATAGATTACCTGAACCTTGCAGAATAATGTTAATCTTTCATTTTATTCGGAGGCTAAAACAGGAAGGGATTGCAAAACCCTGAAGAACATGAAAAGAACACCACATAGCAGCCTGGAAGCTCTAAAAATACTTTCTGAAGGTTTTTAATGCCTTATTTAATAATAGACAACCCCCTTCTGAAGAACAGCTGTACTAGTGTTTTCTAAGCTCCATGTAGGAGGGTATCCCAGGACATGAAGACACTAGAGAGTCTCTTGTGTGGAACAATGTGAAAAGAAATTTAGCAGCCCTGGCTGCTTTTTACTCTAGACACAATAAGTAAATTATTCCTATCATCCAGTGCTGCACATTTTCTTCTACTCTTAATCGGGCGTGTCCTATTGTAAGAAAATCATGTTATACCAAAAAATTGAGGTAACAGGAGATTCAACTGAAGCATAATGAAAAAATAGCAACTTCGGTCTAGTATATATGTGCCACTTTAGATACATATGAATATGCAAATGTAAACTCATACCCTATATAAATAAGATTGAAATTCACTGAAGCCTTATATTTTGATAGCATATTCTCAATATATTTTAGTCTTCTATATCTTAAAAGCATACCTCCGCTATTTCTTCATATTCCAGGTATGATTGTAATTTCATGCTGCTCTAAATTGCCCATTAAAATGAAGGATCTAGATCCTGATCTCACTGTGTGTAATCTGAAGTCCTGCAGATCAACAGAGCAACTTTGAATTTTCATGAGTTAACTGTAACCAGAGCCAGCTCCAACTGCCTGTGTATAAAAAGATGATATAAATGACATCACTGTCAAGCGATGTATTATTGTATTATATTGTATTATTTGTTCTTTCTCAGGAAAATAATTTATGTTTGCTTTTAAATATGATCAGAAATCTTCTAATAATAGTCAGTTATGTTAAGCAGTTAGCTGAGGCTGACAGAATAATCGTTGCTTGAAGTGCTTCCCAGCTGATATTTACAATTAATTGTTTCTTTCTTTTTTTTTTTTTTACTTCAGATTCCTCATACATCCTGTTTCCACAGAGAAATTCTGATATGTACTAAAGTAGACACCACCAACACTAATTCGAGCCCTGAAGACAATCCTTCCATTTTGACAGAAAGAAAAACGAAAAATTATGTGGCCATTAATGAAAAAAACCCAATAAAATCACAGAATAACACAGTTGTAAGAGACCTCAGGAAAACATCTGGTCCACATTCTCATGGGAAAGGCAAACTAGATGAGATTATCTAGCATCCTCCAGAGTTGCATCTTGATAATTTACAGTGATGAGGAAAAGTTGTTTCAATGAAGGATTGTTCTTGTTGTAAAAAATGTCTTTCTTATGTCAAGAAAATGTCTTGTACCTTTTGCCCCTCGTCTTCACCATGTGACTCCTTGTGATGCAAGAGCATCTATATTCTTTGCAGGCACCTTCCAAGTACTGGAGTACTGTGATGATGCCCTTTCTGATCCTTCTCATCTTCAGGGATAAAAGGCCTAGCTCCTTCTGTCTTTCCTCACAGGGGAGGTTCTGCAGCCCTTTGTTCATATTTGTGGCCTTCCTTTAGACCCTTGTCCTGGTTTAGGGCAAATTTGGGAGGAAACCCCCTCAACAGGGTCCCTCTGTGGAAGGAAACCCAAATGGCCCCGCCCCCAACCAGTCCAGGAAAGAACTTCCTCAGAGAAAAGTGGAAAAAACTATTTATTTAACAAACAAAGTGCCCACAAGCATAAAGAATGAATAATATGAAACAATAAAACTTTTTGTTGCTCTCAAGTGAGATGGTAAATTCAGAAAGTCCCTGCTGTGGGCAGCTCAGCTCTCAGTCTCCTATCAGGCCTCCGGAGGTCCAGGTCCCGGTGGGCCGCTGGTGTGAGAGCCCTCGGAGCTCCTTTGGATATTTTAGTCTGGAGCAGCTTTAAACAGTCCTAAGAAAAAGAGAAAAAAACCAAACCAGTCCAGGGAACTTCTTTGCCCTAGACCTAAGCTAGTACCCTAAAACTAACTAAAAGCACAGGAGATCTCTGTCCTGCAGTCTGTCCGAGCCTTAGCTGAACACACGCTGGAGAAAAATGTGTAGGAGTCAGGCAATTTTCCTCAAAACAAACTGTGTGCTTCTCCTCTCTGCTTCACTGTCAGAATTAGTATTAAAAGTACAGAACACAATATACAGAAGAGATGATTTGGGATACAAGCATCGTAAATTCACGCTAGGACAACCCTCTTGTGGCTTCCTTGAATTGTGAGGACCAGAAAAAGATGCGATGCTTCAGGTGCTGCCCGACAAGCTTTGTTCAGAGTGTGGTGATCCCCTCTGTCCCTCTGCCTGCAGTGCCCCTGCAGCTGCAGCCCAGAATGTGATTTGCCTTCATGGCTGCAGTGTCACACCAGTGACTTGTGTTCAGGCAATTGTCCCCTGAACTTCCGTGTCCCTTTCAGCAAGGCTGCTCTCCAGACACGCAGGTCCCAGCCTGTGCTGGGCCCTTTGGTGATGTCACCCCAGGTGCAGGACTGTGCACTTGTCTCTGCTGCAGCTCGCACTGTTCTTGCCAGACCCACCCTTTCAGCCTGTCCAGGTCTCTTTGTAAAATGGCATTTTACAAATGCCTGCCAGATATTTTACAGAATATCTGTGAAGATGTGGAACATTAATTCCTGATGAACCCCTTTGTGACTGCTGCCAGCCTGAGTGAAAAACCAGAGTGAATCCCTCCCTGAGTGAGCCCTGCTAAACAATTTCTTATCCATTTCAGAGACTACTAACCCAGCCTTTAGTTTTTCCAGGAGAAGGGTGTGGGAAAATATCTGTTCTTAATTCAGTTTCTACTCTAATAGCTGAAAGAACTATGAGTAGAGAGTCAAAATCCTGATTGTTGTATGAAGTATATTCACTCCCAGGTGCCATGTCCAGTGCATCATCCTAATACCTGCATAATCATATTTTCCTCTGTATGAGAAAATAATTCTCTTCACTTTTAAAGCAGAATTCCTACCCTGATATTTTCAGAATTATACAAAACTAAAGCCAACTTTATTAGAGAGAGGAGATTGTGTTTGCTATAAAAATCTTCATTGTAGCTATTTCAATATGGTCTCTCTGAGAAGGGCTCTTTTGCTTTTCTGTGTAGGACTGCACCCATTCTGTCCAGTTTTGAGGTTGCTGGATAGTGATGAATACTTCCAGCAAGCAATGGATGTACTGTGTTTTGGCAAAACTTGGAAAGATTTGCTGCTGCCAAAGAACTCAGGTTCACTCAGAGCCTTGATCTGAACAGAATCCTTCACCCTCTTGATAAAACATGTTACCTGCTGTCACTCTTTTAAGTCTGGGCTTTATGACTAAATTATCATGGTTTAATTAAATTGTTCCTGGTCTAACACTGTGGTAGAATCATAACTGATAAATTAATATCAGGGAGTGCCACCTTTCTAATCTGCATTTAGCAAAAATCATCTACTGCTGAAAGCCTCCTTTAATAAGCCTAAGTCTACACATATTCAAGGTTACTTCACATGATCTTTAGTGAAGCATTTTATCAATGATCTCAAGTACCATGACTGAAAATCATATTTTCTGGTTTTTTGTTATCAAAATCTATCTTTCAATACAAACTTCTAGATTTCCTGTCTTGGTCAACTTCCTGTTGGTTTTTAAAAGGTAGTGATACATTGATCGCTAGGATTAGTTAGAAGTAAGTCTCCTGAATTTTAATTTATTTGTGCTCATATGCATTTTTAGTAAATGCATTGTGAATTGTAGATGAATATTCATTGGTCAGTGTAAGCAGTTATGTGAGATAGCAGCCATGTGAATACCACAGTCTCCATAGATTCTATATATGATCCACACTCAAAATCAGAATATTTTCTTAAATTGAAACATTTCAATGTACAAAAAACCAAAGTTATTAACTGAAAATATATATTTAAAAACAGGTTTGAAAGTCTATAGTAATAATTTTAGAGCAAGAAAACTCAACGTTAACAAGGTTACTAAAAAGCTCTTTTAAGATGAATGTCCATATTAAGCAAAAAACCTCAAACTAACCAATGAACCAACCAATCAAGAAAAAAAAAAAGCTAAGTGAATTTAAGCAAAATATATCTTTTTGTAAACTAAGCAGCATTTGTTTACTCAACTGTATCTAGCTATAAAGTGATTGCTTTCTTTATCCTTTCATTACTGGAATGAAGCTATTTTCAACTTTCACAGGGGAAATATTCTAGATAATTAAAATGAATGCTTTCCATTATCTTATCACTTCGTAGCTGCTGACAATCTTAACGAAATGTATCAAGCTGATGAATGGACAACATCCTCTTTGAATAGATAAGGCAATGCTGTTCAGTTCTGGGCCATTTCTCCTTAATTCTCTGGAATGCCATTATTTGTCTTCCAAAATTAACTATCTGAACAAATTTATATGACTTGCTAGGAAACTATTATTTTCTGACTCTCTGGCATAGTTATTTTAAATACATACAGTTAATCTGAGTAACAGCAAGGTATGTGAGACGAATCATGTGATGGAGATTGGGTTTTGTGAGAACCAAGAAGGTGGCAGGAACAAAATCTGTGTTTGCATTTGTACAGTTCTCTAAATCTCTTTATTTTTGGTAAATTATTGACTACCTGTGTCATGACTAACAGAAATGGCATTGATAATGTGCATTTACCTGGACATATTCAGACTGAAAATCTCAAAAATAAACGAAGACAGCAGGATAAAATGACATCTGTTGTCTCATGGAAGCTATGGGTATATCTTCAAATTATAGGAACCTTTGAATGATCTACAGCAAGAGTTCATAAAGGAAGGTAAAAGCTGCATTTCAATCTGTGTATCTAATCCATGGAGTTTAACAAAATATCACTTGGGATGTTGTATTACTTGGGACCAAACCCCATAATATTTCTTCAAAATTTCCCTCATAATTTAAAAAAGGCATGGGTATGACTTGCTTTTATGTCACTTGAAGAAGAAAAGGGTAATCTATTTTCTGCTAACAAAAAGAGAAGAAATGAAAAAACTTACTGTTTAAGAAATATTCAAACTAATTTACACTAATGAAGTGTAAGGCCTGTACATTAATTGTAAATAACCTTCTACCTAAAATATGTTGTCCTAGGCTACAGTTCATAAAATTGTTCAGTGAATTAAGCAAAGGACTTGACCATGTGATAAGCTGCCTTTTAAAATGCAGCATTTTACTCAAATTCCCATAAAATTTATTGGCTATCAGCCACGTAGTTAATCAAACAGAACAATTACCAGAGTGTTATCAGGTCATCTCTCCATTTTATAAGATGGTGAAGTACACAAAATTAGGATCTACTGTCCAAAAAACCCCACAACCACCTCTAACAATGCCATAAATATTTTTATTTGCTGTTCATCAATTCACCAAGAAGTGCAGCATGCTAAATACTGGCTCTTGTATTTTTTAACTTTTGCCATCACTTATTTGTTGGATTTAAAACTATTGATTGACACAGGAAAGAATGTAGCATTTTTATAAAAATAAATTATTTTCAGGGAACATGAAAGGACTGACAGTTGTAGACACGCTATCTGCTGCCCAGGACAGTGACAGACAAGATGTTTCAAGCTTTATTTATTTTTTGTTCCTTCCTCCAAGTAGGAAGATTCTGAAAAATTATATCCTAATAAACTAAATTAATTTTGCTTTTCTCCAGCATTCGTTGTTTTCTAAAGGAGCTGAACTTTTTTTGTCCAAGTTTTGTCTACAGAAAAGAAAATTCCTTGAAAATTTCAGGCAGAGTACATATGTATGAGTAACAAAAAACATCTTTTAAGTCAGGATTCCTGTGGATTTGTTTCTTACAGAGACTTGACTTTTTAAATGAAGATTCAGGTTACAACTGCTGCTTTTCTAAAGATATGGAGCATGTAATGTGGATTTTTGGGAATCTAGTAACTTTTGAGTTTACACTAATCTCTTTTCCTCATTTGAGATGACACCAAATTCAATACACTGAACTAAAAAGTCACTTACAAAGCCTAACTAAAAAGCCAATTGTTTTCCCTTCATTCCTTTGACTGAAACTACCTATTCATTGGCTCAAATATGATGGTTTATGGGAAAGACTTAGCAGACTGCTTATCACTCTGCTACTGAGATCAGTAGGGGCACAGCTATTTAACCCTTGTCTTCAAGAAAATTGGGAGAAAGAATATTAAGAGACCTTAAGGTAGACCATGGTACTTATCCCTTACTAGGAAAATAATATATTGAGTACAAGTGTGGAAAACTAATCCCTCTGTGGATTTTTATTGATTCTGTATCAATTCAAAGTTTTCTAAATCGGCAAAGTTGTGCATGATGATGTATTGAAAATACAACATGAGAATATTAATTGAATTTCAGTCATGTAAAGGTTAAAGTACCCCCACAAATAGATGCAGTCTTTTGAACATCACTAAACTGCTGTGAAAGACTTGAATGCAAAAACAATGAAAATGTTTTAACCATTCCTTAGGAGGAAGAAACCTTATAAAATTGGGACTCTCTGTGGATTACTGCCATTAAAGACAATAAACCAAATTTAACCCTACAGCAAACTGACTTATAGGTACTGAAAAAGTAATATTTTGCAGTTGGAACTGCACAAGAAAGCTTTGGCAGAACAATTTGCCAATGAATCTAAATGATCTGTAAAAAAGATTTTTTTTTTTTATGCTCTTGAGGAAGTTTCAGGGAGTATATTCTGGAAGAATACTGAAAACTGCTTTGTCATTTTTGGAGAAAAATATTTTGGGTTTTGGTTTTCTGTTTGTTTGGGTTTTTTTTTTTGTTGATGTTTTGGTTTGGTTTGATTTGTTTTTTTAAAGCATCTTCTCTTGTAAGCAATGGTATGGTGCACATAAAGAGATTCCCTGGCTGCTCACTTGTGAGGCTCTTGCTTTCTGGTCTCATGGTATTGGATTTCTTTTTATTTAACTTGCCTTTTACTATATGTCTGTTTGACTTTTTGTCTTGAATTTTTGAGCACACTAGCTGGATGACTTAGTCCACTAGTTTCACATCCCATATGCAGAGGCTTTGACACTCAGATCACTCAGTGACTGAAACAGAGCATCTGATCCGTTCTCACCTTGGACATGACTCTTCTGTAGGCTAGCTCTTCAGGGAGATAGAAAGGCAAAGGCAAACAAATACACAGACTTACTCATTTTACAAGAAACTATTTGAAGAAATAATAACATTTAGAACAGGGTAATGTAAAGTTTGTCATTCTTGCTGGCTGTCTTCTCAATATCTGTGTAAAAGCTATGCTCCCCTTACTTGAATACAATTTTTACTGCAAATCATGCCTTTTTTTTCCTGTAGCTACTTTCCTTCTACGCTTCCTATGAAAATGTGGACTTTCTCCTCTCTTGGCTCAGACTGCATTGTTTTTTGAATTCCTTGCCCCAGTGTTTTTTGAAACTTGTGTGTTTTGAAAGAAGCATGTGGCATCTTAGGTGTCATATTTCTGCCCCAATCTCTATGCTTGTGCTATTTTTGGGAAGTTCGATAGATTTCATTTCCCTTAAAGTATCATTTTCCTAGGTAAGTATATATTTTTTAAAGTACAGTTTGTCAGTTCTGACAGTGATGATTGACAGACATCAAAAACTAAAAGGTGAGATATGAATGCTCTGTGTATAGAATCTAGTTACAAAAAATCATCATCTTCATATTATAACTAATCCAGTCCTTCATCTGGCTTTTGACATGGATTTGACTAATTTTCCCCAGAAGAACCTGTTTCCTGTTGTTGATGGTAAAGAAAGGCTGACTGGTAACATTGTATTTGATGCCTAATTTAGAAGCCTAAATTTCAGTAAGGTGACTCCTACCTAGTGTGTTTAGACTTCAAGAGAATAATTTTTTTTCTGCAATACTTTATTTTGCAGATATAGTCCTTAATATGCAGAATTTTTCTGTTGCTTTCCCAGCTGAAAGGTCTTTCAAATTCCCCAAATCTTTGTGAAGTAGAGTCGTTATGCTCTGCTTATCTTTTTTTCTTGTATACAGTAGATTACAGGCAGGTTTTAGTACTACTTATAGTCACAACTAAATGTGCAAAAATAAAATCAGAATGTCAGTCACATTATCAGGATTACACACACATTACCACCTGCAATGAGTAGTTCACATCCTGATGAGACTGAGAGGTATTTTGCATTAACTAAAGTGCACTCAACTCAGACTTGAATACAACTGGATAAAAGATTGACATGACCTGCATTTATAGGTGGGAAATTCAAGGTAGATTGCATTTGCTGACTGCTTTTTAGCTTTCCTTTTGTCTCCCTGTCTTTCTGTCCTTTTCAATGGTTGTCCTCCTTTCCACCTCTTTGGCTTTAACACGTTTTGGGCAACTAGGAGCCTTGTAGAGGTTATTGATTTTGTCCACAAGCACCTGAAATTGACAGATTATATATTCAAAGTCATCCCCTATGTAAGACTGTGAAATGGAGCCAGAGGCACTAAATAGGCAACTAGTATGCTACTTAGATATTTTTGTGTGCAAGGAACATGCCCATATGGTTTTTGTATCACTGTTGTAATGCTTTAATGGAAAGGAGATTAAGATGCATGGGTGTTGAGAGCAAAAGGGAGGATGTATGGAGATTATGACCATGGGTTTCTACGATTCCCTAATGCTCAAGAATTTATCCTCTAAATTTCTCTGCTTTATTGCAGATTACCACAAATACTACAAAATTTAAAGCTAACAGGTAAACTGGCACAAAAACATAGTAAAAAAATCACCTATAGCAAGTGTACTTATGATTTATAAGGTAAATGTGTATATATAAAAATATTAAAAATAAATAAATAAATAAATACACCCAGCTATTGAAAACTAATATCGGCCATCAATAATATAGTATCAGTCAATACTATACCGGTAGCAGTAGTTTGATAGCAGCAATCATTGAACAACAATCACCACCAGCAACTATCAATTAGGTAAATATTTTTACAAGTTACTATGAACTTTTCATTATTGTAGCAACTTATCAACAGTGTAGTACCAGATATGATAGATTATTTACATGGATTTATAATATCAATGTCACTATCAAGGGAATCAGACAGATTTCAGAAGACCATCCCAAAGTGGGGGCAAACTAATACTAGAGGTGAATCCAGCCATCCCAGAAACGAGAGCACAAACCAAACTTACCCCAAAAGTGAGTCCAAAAAGGGGGACTAGTGAGATTACAGGCTGTCTCATTTCAAAGGGGATTTGTGGTACAGAATCTAGAGTGAGAACCCAAGATCTCATAGAAAGTTAATGTGGAGAATTCAATGTAGAAAAGAATAAGTAGGTGTGGCAAGGTATGCTCCCAGGAAGAGAGCTTTGAGTAGAAATTATTTGTTTTGTATTAGAGATATACAATGGCATAGGATATAATTCTTTCATGCAGCCAATAGATGCTTCAATTTCCATTTTTCAGCTGATGATGGGGCTTTCTCTTCTTTTAGAGAAATTTCTGTTTTTCTTAGACGGTTTTCCACCTCTTGAATGATAAGGCAACATTTCAGTTCCTTTTGTTTGCACTTACTGATATCAATAAGTATCTCAGATGTCTCCTCTTTCTAGGTATACCAACAATATTTCCAAGAGATCAGCTGCCTTTTTCAAGGATGGTACTGGCTCATAAGCTTAGTTCCCAGGTTCATAACTTCCAAGCTGGCATTTTCTGTCAGTATTTTCCAGCAGACATTTTCTTCTGTTCAGCTTCTTTTTCCCCTCTAGCCAGGCTGTCCTTCAGCTCACATTACCAGTGCAACTAAGCAGAAGTCTCATTGCCAGTCTGATAATAAATCTTACAACTTCTCAGAGTTCTAGTTTTGTTTGTCAGATGTTTCTTTGGTATCACATTAATTCCAACTGCTGTCTTAAATATATATTTTAGTTTTGTCTCTATTCTGTACCACATGTTGTTTTTCAGCACTGTAACATTTTCAGAGAAAACAACAAGAAAAAATTACAGCATTGCAGAACTGTAAAGTAGAGATTGTTTTAATTAAAAGTCACTTTTGTTCATATGGGAACAGGCTGTGGAAAAAGATCAGAGAACACAGAGGATTTTAGGCTAAGCTTAGCATGAATATTTTGGAAGATTATGACAAATTATCTACTTTTTTGTCACACATAAGGCAAATTTGTATAGATAATATTTTTTGAAGGCTTGAGATTTTCAGGGTAGTAAATGTCTATTCAGCTATTATGTAAAGGTCAGGAGTATACCAAAAAAAAAAAAGGAGGCATGAGATACACTGTGGAGAAATAAGTACTAATCAGTCTTCAGAACTCGACTGCACATAGCGAATGCCAATTCACAGAATCACACAACAGTTAAGTTTGGAAGGCACACCTGGATTTTTCTGAGTCCAAGATGTCTGCTCAAAACAGGATCAGCAAGGACAGGTTGATCAGAGCCATGTCTAGTCTGGTATTGAATAACTTTAAGGATGGAGATAATACAACACCCATGGAAATTATGCTCCAGTCTTAGACCACACTCCCAGTAAAGAAGGTGGGGTTTATGCTTAAATGGAATTTCCTCTATTTCAACTCCTTTTGTCCTCCATTGAGAAGAGGTTGGCTCCATCGTCTTTGCTTGTACCTGTGTGGTATTTAGAGTTATTGATAAGATCCCCTTGAGACATTTCTTCTCCCAAGGCCAAAAAGTCCCCACTCTCTCAGCCTTTTCTTGTATGAAGGATGCTGCAGTCTCCTAGAATTCTTTAAGGCTCTTTGGTAGAATTGCTCCAGTATGTCTCTCTCTTGTAGGGAGCACACAACTGGACACATTACTCCAAATGGGAGGGAAAAGATGACACCCCTCAAACTGCTGGTGATGCTCCCCCTAAAGCTGGAGGTTGTTCGCTTTCATTTCACAAAAGCATATTTTTGCTTTATGTTCACCTTGGGGACTCTCAGGGCCTTTTCCAAACAGCCATTGTCCAGGCAGTCAGCCTCCAGTGGGTGATACTGAGGTACTATATTTCTTCCATAATACATGGGGTTATTCCTTCCCAGAGGCAAGACTTTTGAATTTCCTTTGAATTTAATAAGATTATTTATTTTTACGTGTCTCCAGGTTGTCCACGACCCTCTGAATAGCTGCACATCTTGTGTATCCACCACTTCTCCCAAATTTATATCACGTGCAAACTTGCTGGTGGTATGCTCTATCCTATCGTCCAGACCATCCAGGACTGATGGAATGCTGAAGAATTAGACGTGCACGCATATGTGCTGTAGTTTCCGATAAATGTGAAACGAAGGGTTAGTGCTCTGCTGCAATACCAGCAGGTGTACATGCACCTATAACTGAGAAGGCAACACTGAGTCAATAAGCACACAATTGTGTTGTAAGAGTTTTGTGCATGAATGGAAACAGTTGAAGCAAGAGAATTCTTGGCCCGTGTCAGTCAGAAAGGCAGATGCTCTCAAAAAAAAAAAAAAAAAAAAAAAAAAAAAAAAAAAAAAAAAAAAAAAAAAAAAGCCCAGAGCTACTATTGCTCATTGTCCAAATAACACCCACTCACATCATAATGTCTACATCCAACCTTCCTTTTGTGATGCTTTTCACTGCATCACAGCCATGTTTTTCAGACTTTTGCTCTCTGCAATCTGAAAACGGATGAATCACAAAATAACCAAAAAGGTCCTTTCCCACAGAGAGTGAAACAGAGCCTCCCTAGAGATCCTTGTGTTGAAAGCAATTGTTCAGCATTGTTTTCCTTAAAGTCCTCGCTCTTTCTGCAGAGCTAGAAAAGAATATACTGTTTTTTGAAGTGCTATAGAAAATAATGAGACATATGGGATTTTTGTTTGTGGTGTTAAATTCTAAAATATCTTACATGCATTATATATTATTTTAGTACAGAGGCAAAATAATGACTATATTAAGTCAGACTATTATTATAATGTCCTTACTTTCTTTTTGAGATTACAGATTCCTTTCCTAATCAACTATCCATATATTGATTGACAGGTATTGTCCTAAAGCTAAACAATTTCATTGCTACAGCGTTGATTTTTTCTTTAAAGCTGTTGAAATTTCTGTGTTCCTTATGACTTCATTGTCAGTAAAAATTAAACAGCATGTACTACTTTCTTACTTTCAGTGTGGTGTTCTAAAGGCTATGGATCATTAAAAATACTGCATTATTTATGTGTCTATAATAAAATCACGATTATTATGCACTTGTGGTATTGAATTAAAATGTTGAACATAATAATACATTCATTCACTAGAAAGGGTCAATGACTAGTCTTACTGACTTACACTGAGCATCTTACTGATCTGCATGATTAAGCAATTGTTAATTTTCCTACTGCCTCTGGTCTGGAAGAGGAATCTCTTTATTAACTTTCTAAAAATAAGTTTCCATTACAGAAAGCTTGGTACTTTATTAGAAATGGGCCTGCTTGTGCATCTAATATTTTATCTTCTCAGATTTCATCTCAAGACATTGCATTAATTGGTATGTAACATAAGATATGAAGCGTTCTCAATCTGAAAAATGATGGATCACATTAGAAGTATTCAGGGAAAGGGAGAAGAGAAATTCAGATGGATGAATTAGTGTTACTGGCATATCATATCTGTGGTTTTGGTGTGTTTTGTATGTGAGAGAATGTTTACTAGCATATATAGGATGACATTTCTTCATATACCATTTGGTAGTCCTATTTGAAAAGATTTTTGAGGAAAAAAGGCATATTTCTAACTTGGTGTTATCTTGCTGTGGTAGCCAAGGGTGCCAGTCTGAATCAGAGCCCTAAGATGTGAAGCTGTAGGAATAAAATTCTCCCATTTTTGTGAAGTGGCGCAGTCCAAAGGAACTGAAAAAGACATAACTGAAATGAGGGATGGAGATGCAAAAACAAAAAAAACATACAGGCACAGGGTCAATTTATAAGAAAGGTAAAGTTTTGCATTGCTTTAGAACTTGGAAATTTCACTGACTGTCAGAAAAGATTTATGCCAAATTCATTGTCTTCCAAGAGTGTCATGTAAGTCTTAGGGCTTCTGTCATCATTTGATTCCTTCACAGGATTTTTCATTTGGCGGTGTTTTTTGCTTTGGAGTTTTTTTCCTACAGGAAATAGAAAGGCTCCTAAAATCTAATAAGGGATTAAATTTCAGTACAAGTGCCTCCTGCTGTAAAGTCCTACCTATGTTTTCAGATCTTACAGTTTGTCTTGGCTTTACTAGCAAAATCAAGAAGAGAGCAAATGAGAAGAAAAGAGATGTTCAGAATACTTGTGTGTAGTGGGTTGACCCTGGGATGCCAGACACTCACTCAAGCCACTCTATCACTCCCCTCTGCAACCACAGGGAAGAGAAAATATGAAGGGTTCATGAGATGAGATACGGACTGGGAGAGATTGCTCATCAAATACTGTCATGGGCAAAACAGACTCAGCTTATGGAAATTAATTGAATTTACTGCTAAGAGTATCAGAGCAGGATAATTAGAAGTAAAGTAAGTCTTAAAAACACCTTTCCCCAACTGCTCCCTTTTTCTCAAGCTTACTGATGCATAAAGATTTTTTTTGTTTTTATATATTTTTCATGTATTAGTAGCTTTGTGGATTTTTAATGCCTAGTTTTATAGCCTCTAACACCTTTTCACGCCTTACAGTAGCTATGTCACATTCTTGAAATTCTGTTTAGTCTTATTTTCAAAAAAAGAATTTCTAACAAAGATGCTCTGTTTTTCACTGGAACTTAAGAGACATAACAAGAAATACGGAAAAGAAGACCCTGGAGCAACTTCAAGGGGCTGACCCAAGGGTGTATTGCTGGGGCAACTGATCTCTTACTGGATGTAGCTGCTAAATATACTAATTAACCTTATAAAAATAGTAGAAATCCTGTACTATGCATGCACATACCTATGTTTTGTGCACCTCAAAGCTTTCATGAAAGATCTGCTCTTTGTACTACTACTTTAACGGTGTTTGGAAAAATTTTTCTTCTGATTCCAGGCAACATTACCTGCTCCCTCACAATGGTGGAGGAAGACAGAGAATGGGGGATACAGTCACTTCAAGTTTTTCCTGCCGCTGCTCAGGGAGAGGAGTCCTTCTCCTGCTTCAGTGTGCGTTCCCTCCTACAGGAGGCAGTTTTCCACACACTTCTCTACCATGAGTCCATTCTGTGGGCAACAGATCCCCACAAACTGCTCCAGTGAAGGTCATTCTTCCATGGACTGCAGACCTTTAGATGCAGCCTACTCCAGTGTGGGTCTCCCATGGGATTACAGGTCCTTCCAGGAAACCTTCTTCAGAGTAGGCTCCTCCAAAGGTCTGCAGGCCCCAGCCAAGTGCCTGTCTCCCCTAGCTTTCTCTCAGGCATCCACCTGCTCCTCCACAGGCTGCAGGTGAATTTCTATGTGCCCATAGACCTCCGTGGGCTGCAGAGGCACAGCTGCTTCACCATGGTTTGCACCACAGCCTGCAGAAGAACCTCAGCTCTGGTGCCTGGAGCATCTCCTCCACCTCCTTCTGCACTGACCTTGGTGCCTGCAGAGTTGCTCCTCTCACGTGTCCTCACCTTGTACTTTTCTGGCTGCAGTTACATCTGTGCAATCATGGGTTTTTTTTCTCCCCTGCTCTTAAATCTGTTATGACAAGAGCGTTACCACCATTTCTGATTGGCCCAGCCTTGGCCAGCAGCACATCTTGGGCGCCAGCTGGGATTGGTTCTACAGGGGCTGGAGGAAGCTTCTAGCAACTTCTCACAGAAGCCACCCCAGTAGCACCGAAAACCTGGTCATGCAAACCTAATGCACTGTGATACATAAAACACCTATCAAAAACACTTGGAATGTGTTAGAATTAGTAAAAATTAGTAAATAAATGCTGATTAAAGATCAGACTAGTTTTTTTTTAGTAACTGTAAATGAAACCTGATATCTAGAAACATTGAAGGCTCTCTTTTTCATTAAGATAATGTCTTAAAGGTTTTGTATGCATGTGCTTTGTGCTTAGAAAAACAGTTTCAGCCATATTTGTCTATCTATTTTGATGAAGAAAACTCAAACTTTTCTTTCTATAGTTTGCATGCTTGTTATATAATTGCAATTGCATTGCTATCACATGCCTGTGAATATTTTTCCCCTGACATTTTCTAAGTCTTTCATGCACAAACCCAAACACTGTACTCTTCTTCATCTTTAAGTATAAATATAGCTTGTTTTAATTATAAACTTCTTTTTTTGCCAGCACAAAAATTGTGTTCTAAAAACTCTCCTGGAAATTCTTATGGATGTAAGATGCAGTTTTCATATAAATAGAGACATGTAATGCAGTCCAGAAAAAGATCAGCCAGGTTTTCAGTGCAGTTTTTTGCATTTTTCCAGTATAAATTTTTATGTGAATGCCTTATTTCTCTCTTTTCCCTCCATAAGTGAAGAATATGACTCTTGAAAAGTGACTTGCGACTACACTGAGTCCTGAAGTTCTCCCATTAAGTGGCAGTAGTGCTGGATTAATCCTCAAGAGTTTGTGACTTCCTCTCTGCAAGCCTACCAAAACTCACCTTAGCTATGGAAGACCCTTGATGTAAAATAGTTCAGTGTATCTCAGCAACAGCACGGAAGAAGTGATCTGAAGGAAACCAGTAGTAAGGGATGGATATTTGTTTAGAGAGCCCAGTAACAAAGCCTGTGTCTATTGCATCACAGCCCACAAGTGTTTGACATTCAGTGTGGGAGAAAAGGATGACTCAGAAGAAAAGTGTCCTTCAACAATATCATATACTTTTCAAATTTTCTTGGCTATCAGGAATGGTAAAAATATGGATTTAAAAATACACACATATGATATATGATATATACACACACTTAAATACCATCCAACTTAAAAAAGTTCTATTTCTGTGACATTGTGCTTGTATACATGTTTCTGTTTTGTTCAAAGAATGTAAAATGGAACTTCTACTTGTTTTTCTGAAGTGTGATTGTATCATTTACTGATGCCCAAATATTTCTATATCTCTGAAAAGACATTCTCTTTGTCCTTGGATCCAGAGGTGATGTGAGTTCCTCTTCTGACCCATTGAAGTGCCTAGGACAGGCTCCTATGTTGTGATATTACCTATTGGCCTCAGCCTGTAAATCAAGCTGGTCTAAAAAATGCACTGAAAGGGTAGCATATTGGGTGGACCAATGCATTCCCTTCAGAGTGAGGGAAAGCAAGGGATCTGAAAACATAGTCTGAAGAAATCCAGATGAACCCCAAGGGGAAGTAGAGGACAGCTGGAGGAAAACCCTATATTTGAAATCAGTAGAAAGTTCATGTTTCCACTGTGGGAGAGTCAACCTTCATTGCTGAATTTACAATTTCTTCATTGTTTTAAACTCCCTTTCAAGACCCTTTGTTTCTGATTTGGTGTCCTAGAGGGACTTTATGATGCTTGTGTCCCCAGTTGCCTGTTCTATATATTGTGTTCTCTACCTTTAAGACTGATTCTGAGAGTGAAACAGGGAAAGAAGAAGCGCACAGTTTGTTTTGAGAAACTGCCTGACTCCTACACATTCTTCACTTCTTGGGACTGCGGGGTGTTCGATTGAGTCTTGGACAGACCGCAGACAGAGATCTCCTGTGCTTTTAGTTTGCTTTAGCTAGCTAGGGTAGAGAAATTCCCTAGACAGGTTTGTTGTTTTTTCTTTTTTTTTTCTTGGGACTGTTTAAACCTGCTCCAGACTAAAAAACCCAGAGGAGCTCCGAGGGCTCTCACACCAGCGGCCCACCGGCACCTGGACCTCCGGAGGCCTGATAGGAGACTGAGAGCTGAGCTGCCCACAGCAGGGACTTTCTGAATTTACCATCTCACTTGAGAGCAACTAAAGGTTTTATTGTTTCATATTATTCATTCTTTGTGCTTGTGGGCACTTTGTTTGTTAAAGAAATAGTTTTTTCCACTTTTCTCTGAGGAATTTCTTTCTTCTGGAGTGGTTGTGGGGGAGGGGCCATTTGGGTTTGCTTTCCAAAGGAACACCATTCAGAGGTTTCCACACAAATTTGCCCTAAACCAGGACACATGGTTTCTAATTTAAGTCCAGTGTTTTAAGGACTGCAGAGCATCATCTTTTTTTTTTTCTTTCTTCCCCTAAAGCTAAAATGGTTTATGCAATTAAATGTGGTGTACAACTAAGTGTTTAGCAATTCCTGAGATAGCAGGTACCTGGCCAAGCATCTGTCACTTTATCTGTCAAACCTTTCTTAGAGTATCTTGTGATAGCTGGCTGTGCAATTACTAGCATTCAACGGGGAGATGGAGAAGATTACCAGAGATTACTACATATCTTTTGATCTGCCATCCTTTGTAAACCATACTCACTGATGTTCAACATTTTATTTTTATGAACAGGATTTTCTAGGACCCTGCTTCTCCTTTCTAGCTTGTTATGTTCTGATGTGAAGTGAGTTTGGCACCTCTTTCGTTGTTGGTCTCTGAAAATAAACAAGTGTGAAAAAAGGTATAAATATTTTCTACAATACTACTGTTAAATGTGGATGTTCAATGTAGACAGCAGAGTTCTTGTGAAGTTAACACAGTTGCTCAGAATTGACTTCCCAAAGTTCCTGTATGCTAAGTACACAGCCCAGAGGCTCACTCCAAAGTTTATGCATCATTCCTTGCAGCCAATATCATGAAGTGAAAGTCATTGAAGAGGCAACTGCTGCCTCTGATAAAGTTGCATCTTTTCTTTTTCTTTATCCATAAGGCTGAATCCTGGAGCCTGTGGTTCCTCCAAGCTCTGTTATTTTATCTGGCTGTGTCCTCACCCTTGTCCAGGAGAAGTCCTTGGTTTCAGCAGCCATCAGAGCAGTGAGGTCTTGGTGTTCCACACAGCAAGGTGAGCTAGCAGCAAGGCGGCAGAGTGAGGCTGGCAGAAGCAGTGGTGTCACCAATGAGAGCCCAGTCATATGTCCTGTGGTCCCACCCGGTCCAGTGCAAAGGGTTGTAGCAATGTGGAATAATATGAAATTATTTGTTTTAGAAAGTTTTAGATTTGTTTTAGAAAGTTTTCTGCTCTCCCTTACTCTGTCTGGTCTTTAGTCTATGGACTGTGCAAATTCAACAGATTGTGCTGGATCAGAAGATAAGACTATGACTGAAAGTTCCCTGAAGATAAGGGGCCTTACTCTTCAACCAGGGAAGATGAAGAGGTCCTAACTATACTCAGGGGACAATAGATTTTTTTTCCCCGCATGTCATGGAGAATGCTTGTACTTACCTTCAACTCATGCCTCTGTAGTAAATGATATGAGATGTAAAAGAAGACAAGACAAGACAAAAGAAGGCAATTTATGACTGTCTGAGTATTGAATAGTATTTTTGCTCTAAAACAGGAGCTGAGCCGCCTTGGGTCAGCTGGAGACTGTCCAATAGTTTTTAAACTATGTGCTTAGTTCCTATTGCTTTTTAAAGCTATTACAAGAGAAGCAGGATATAAATCTATGTTTATTAAGGGCAGTATCTGTGTGTATTCAATTTCCACAGGCCTGAGGCAATGTGTTACTACAAACATGATAAGTAATTTCAGTGAAGCCCTTAAAGAAGATGTTTGTTGTAAGAATTCCTCTAAGACCATTTGTCCCAAAACCTATTTAATGTATACTTGAGTGTATAACTGGAGAAGTAGGTACATCTGTAACTTAAGAAGCAGCTTAGATCTCTGTGGATCCAGTCTCTTAGAAAGTGTAGTATTGACATTTTGGCTTTATCTCCTGTAATTGCCAAAGATATATTTTTGCTTCACTGTTGGTAATAAGCTTTATAGGTATTTGAGCCCAGCTGTTCTGTGCTTGTGTTCAATAAGCCTATATTACTGGCAGCAGCAAATAAGTCTCTAAAAATCTGAACAAACCAGAGACATTTGAAGATGTAAAGATAGCTAATATGAGCTGATACATTCTTTAAATTAATATTTTTAAGATCAATTGGCAGTTTCATCTGTACAAAGAAAAATCCTATCAGTAAAGTGTATTTTTTTCTTTAGAATGGTGTCTGGGGGTGATTATATGATGATACTCTCTTCCCTAATCATCTGCTGTATGCCCAGAAATGGCTGCTGTACTTAAAGATGAATCAGGTGGCAGGGCCAGAGCCTGGGAAACCCATGTGGGCTCTGTTCAAACCTCACTCTACCTCTGGTGTGCTCAGGCTGTGGCATGGACTGGGACGCCACATTGTTTCCTTGATTGCATTGGTTTCTGCTAGCTTCAAGCAAGAAGTGAAGTTTCTTTTTTTTACTTTCCTGTAGCTTGGAGGTGGTAGTGGGAATCCTCTCAGTGGCTTCTTGTGGTTTTTTTACCCCTTGAACTGTTTTAGTTGTTTGGTTGGGGTTTGTTTTGTTTTGTTTTGTTTTTTGTTTTTTATCCATCTAGGGTGCTGGTGGGGGCAACCCTAAACCCAAGACCTTGGGGAAAATGAACCAACACAAGAAAGGACACTAAAATCCACCAATTTCGCCTGCTGTGTGGAGAAGACAAATGCCAGAAATCCAACAGGTTCCCAGCTGCTGTGTGAACTTTTTTTCTCCCCCTTCCCCTGAGACAAAGGGGGGCAGCCACTTTTGTGGAGGCTTTTGATACCTCCAGGAGGGTCCAAACCTGGCCGCAAGTCCTGGATAGAATGACACCTTTCGGAATCACCCAACCCGAAGCTCAGACGAGGTATCCAGCCTCAGGCAAGCTTAGCAAGCAATATCAGTGAATTCAGCTCAGCAGTGTAATAGCTCTTAGCAGTGTATCAGCTCTTTAGCAATGAATATCAGCTCTAGCTTGTTAAGTGCCAGGCAGACACAGGGAGAGAGAGGAGAAGGCGGCCGTATACAGTTCCTCAGATGATTTCCTTTATTTCGGCATCCTCTTCAAAGGGTTGCAGTGACAGCTCTTCCCACTTAACAGGGCAATATTCGGGGTTTATATAGGGTAGAGGGAATTTGAAAAGTGGACCAATGGGAGAGTTGGGTACAATTTTGGCCTATAGTCTTACAGAGAGATAAGAGGGGTCCAAAGGCGCCAAGGGGCTTCTTTTTGGCCACTCATCGTGACTTGCATTTCCTTATCTCAGGCCAGTGACCGCCAGGGAGGCCTCACAGCCTCCGTGGCTGCAACAAGCCACTATCTTTGCCTCCCAGCTACAAGGTAAGGTGGAGGTGGGGTGTAAGGTTCAATTTTTTCCAGTGCTTTGCGGGTATCTTGCTTTGTTAATAAACAGTTTTACCTTTTTTCATTTTCACCCACTGATATTCATTGCTCTCATTGGCATAAAGGGATTATTGGAGCTCTTTTCTTTAGAGAAAAACACTCTAATGAGTGTTATGAGAGTGTTTTCTCATAAAATTTGTCTCTAAACTGAGACAAAAGGCTATGAAGTTATGTCAGTGCAATTCTATCTATATTCTTGAAGTAGCGTGGGCATATGTGGTATTGGCAAGGTTGGGTGTCACAAAATAAGTAGTATAAACACTGGGAATATGGAAAAAGTCACTGTATTCTATTCAAATCTAGTGTAGTATGACATTAGAGCACTAAAGCTAAGGAAGCTGGTAATCTAAGGGATACAGGAGATGTTTCTAAGTTTCTAATATTATTATTACTATTAATAATATTAGTAATACTATAATTAATAAAATTAGTAATTAATAATATTAGTAATACTTTAAAGCTATCTTTAAAATTTTTCACTTACATCCTGGTAGTAGAGTAAATGCAGACCTGTGGCCATGCCTGAAGATGAATCTGCTAAGGATGTGGCTTTCTGCACCTTGGTATTCAGATCCTGGACTAGCTGTACTTAAACCTTGCTTTTGGAAACATTCTTGCTGGTGAAACTACTGGTTAGCAATAATACGTTCTCTTTCTTCTGTTGTAATTTCTAACAGAGAAAAAAGCCTCTGTCCAGCTTAGATGCTATTGTTTGATCATCCGTGGGTGACTCTTTCATACTTTGGTCTCAGTCCCTAGAAGTAAATTACACTAACTGATTTCAGGACCAACGTGGCATTTTCTTCTTAAAAAGTAACTAAACAGGTGTCCTAGGTTACAATGTAAAATTGTGCCCAAGGTATGTATTCTATCCCCATGAGCCGTTGGAGCCAAGGTGGGGCAGTGTTTTCCTTATCTTCTGTTAATGAGCCTAACAATGCCTTGCCACATGACTCATAGATAACTTCCTCCGGGAATTATCTCTGTTTAATGGGCCATCAAGGACCCACTGCATGACTCATAGAATGAGATCATCCCATTGTGAGATGCTCCACCCAGGGGGAGGAGCCAAGCATTCCCACCTGGATAAATCCAGGGTTTGGGACAGCACAGGCAGCTGTGCTTTTATCCACTGGACTCCCAGAGGAGACAAGAGCTACCAGACCTTTCTACAGGAATCACTGCTTTGACAAGAGGATCTCATCTGGACTGCCACTACCACCCTAATAGGGTGTCAGGTTGTATTCCGACTCTGTCAGTGGTGTTTTTTTTTTTTTTTTTTTACTATTACTTTTATTTTATTTTACTTTCTTTTATTTCTTTTCTTTTCCTCTTATTAAATTGTGTTTCTGACTTGGAGTCTTTCACTGGTTTTGCTTTCAAACCAGCACAACAGGATAATCAAGTCTTGTTTTTTCAGTGAAAAGTTAGAAATTTCCACACAGGACTCCAATGTGAAATTTGACTGAAGTAGAGCAATTCTCAGCCAGGCAAGCTCTATGAAATATGAAGTGGACTCAGGTTGTTACTAGATTTTTAAAGCATCTGTTTTATTATTAATATACTTTTGATACCATCTCTGATTGTTTTACAGACTGACTACAATTTAAGTTAATGCAAAGACATTAAAAGGCTGCCTTTTAAATTTTTAACGGGAATAAAAATGTACACAGAACATACACTGTATTGAACTATCTGGATCTGATCTACAAACAAGCTAGTACCATTTCACACTTTGCTTTACATATTTTCATGGAAGTCACAGATGCTTCTGATTTGTACTTTTGTTTCCTGTTTCTTAGGTGCTCTAAATACCAATTAAATGATCTTTTAGAGGTTTTTAAAAAGTTGAGACCAAATTTCCATCCAGGTGTAAGATACTGGGAAAATGAAAGATGGAGATTAGTTAAATAGTAGTTAGTCCCCCCAACAACGACAACAACAACAAAAACATCAAATAAAACTAACCAATCAGACAAAACAAAACCCATCCCAAAACTACAAAAAACCCACAACCCCTCCTCCAAAACATATCAAAAGACATTGGAGAAATGGGAAGCAGAGGAGAGAAAAACAAAGTAGCTTGTAATACTGTCTTTCTTTCCTTGCAGAAAGCCGTAATTGACTTATGAAGTAAAAACTGTCAAGAAATTCTGATTGGATTATCAGCAGTTTGAGATGAGGCATTTTTGATAGACTCATCACCTGGCTGTGACTCAAACGAAGTGAAAAGTCGGTTATCTGACAGGGTGTTTGACTTTTGGCTGGTTTATACTGTGTTACAGTTGTGAAGCGTAGGAACAAAACAAACAAATGTGCCTGTCTACTTAAAGCAAAACTTTTTTTCATTGTTTTCTTATTTTCTTTTTCCCCCATTTCATTTTTAGCTGTTAAATCCCATATGTACAGGAATTTTCTGTGGCAGAACTGTAACTTTGCTCACTCACATGAACCACAGAGTAAAAGCCTGTTTTGAAAATGTAAATCTCTTAAAACATTGCATTTGCCATGTGTACTTATAGTTTATGAAATCTCTTTTTGCTGATTTTCTTTCAAATAAAGAGCAGTGATTTAATAAAGTTTTCTGCATGCTTAAAAAAACCCCCACATGCAACCTCTCTTTTTTTTCTCTGAACAATGTATATATCTAGAGCTTTAAGGACATGGGATGATGTTGGTAATTTCTAATATGACCCTCCTTTCTTTTCAGATCATTCTCCCCATGCTGAACTAGTCCGCGTAACTATAAATGAGTAAACTCAGGAAATTCAGAGAGGTCTAACATCAGGCTTGAAGGTCTGCAACACCTCTCAGCTATCAGGATTTGAGGAAAAATGTTGACTGTCACTCCAGATCTCATAGCTGAATCTGGAGGATCCCAGCTGCCCAGATTTGTGACCTGTTGAGATAAGCTATGCCTTGAATTTCCTTTTCAAACACTGGAAACAAACATGGGGAGGACACTGCTGGTCCAGTGTCTGAAATGCATGTGTTGACAGAAGAGCAGGGAAGTGTACCTGCAGTTTCTGTTGAAGAGATGACCCAAGGGATCTACTATTGCCATAACGGATGCACCACAGAACATGCATGCTAGGAACATATAAACGTTCCTAATCAGTCTAATCAAATCTGTAATGGAGAAGTACCAGTTACCCTTTACTATACCACTAAAAAAAGCTGCATGTTTATACACATGTGATTTGTTCCTATGCTGCTATGATGACAGATATAAGGGTATGCCACATCTTACATGTTAACAGATTTATTGACTAGGAGAAATAGTGAGCTAAATCTAAATATTCTGTGCTTTGTCAATCAAATCTTTCTCTGTGTCATATTAGATAGAATATGAGACATATCCAGGAAACTGAACCAACTTATTTAATGAACTGCTTTATTAAATTTTTATCCTAAAAACAATCAAAAAATAAGCTTATTCTCTTTAGAAATTAGCATCTCTATCCCGCTCAGAGTAGAAGATGACTTTGAAAAAGACAAAACAACAAAGTATGGCAGAGAAATTATACTTCTAACTATTGCAGTGAAAACATAGTTATAAACAGAAGTGAGCTTCATTTTCTTTTCTTTCTTTTCAGTTTGGCTATAATGAGCAGTGTTCAGAGATCATAGGTTGTTTTACACTGCTGATGAGTCAAGCCAACAGAGAAGAGCTTCTGAGCTGGGACCTGCAGTAGTTTCCAAATGTGAGTCATAGTCACTGGGGTGTCTATTCTCTTCATTTTCTGGGAATCACAGAGTCAAGAAGGCTTGTCATAGACATCAGCTTTACCAGGAAGTCCTGGTCTAAAACAAGAAATGACAAAGATCAAGGATTCATCAACCAACAGGAGTACAGCCAGCTGCAAAAGTAACTGAGTTTGGGCTGTGAATACTTGGCTGAGAAGAGGCAGTAAGTATTATTCACTCATTTGTTATCATTGTTAAACAAAATGCCTAGAAATACAGAATGATGGGATAAGTGTGAATATATCCACTGTGCTCAGCCTCACAAATAAGCCAGGGATATAAATGAATGAATATATCATATTACAAAAGAGTGGAGATATGAGAGGAGCATTAGAACTTCCTATTTCTGTTGAGAATTTAGTGGCAGCTACTACCTCTTAGCATTGTCTGGTGTGATCTTATGCAGTTTACACCTTGCCATCAGATACCCTTTAATGTAGTTTTTGTGCTTTTCATCCCTTAAGATTGAACAATTGGAGGGGTTTTGTTCTTACACTACATCAGGAATCCCAACAGTATTCTTCCACTTTCCCTTAATGATGAGAGCTTGTGTCTGTGCCAAGCAATTTGTGGTATAATTTGTAGGAGCTGTCTGCTGTCCAGAATATGCTACACTAATGTCTCATCTCAAGAATGCCAGTAGTACAGTGACTTTCTCTTAATTAACTGTGATGTCGGCTTTGTGTAGGAGGCAAGCTCACAGCCTGTGAGTTGAATCTCTAAATTTCTGATATAGGAAAGAGAATCACAGCATGCACAGGCAAGCAGTATTTGATACAGTTATAAAAATTTCCATGAGTTTGCTCTCCTAAGATAGAAACCTGATCAACACTTACAGGAACTTCTGTTTTTTACTGTTAAAAGGTTTAGTCTGCACAGAATAATAAGAATGCTGTGCACACAAAGCATAGGAATTTGCCATTAGAAAATCAATTTGCTGAATGAAATTGAAATTGTCCCAAATTATTTCTAAGTATTGCAAATGAATTAAGTACAGGGATGGAGAAAAAAATTTAGCAATCCATTTGGAGATGGTGTTTATTTCTCATAGTTTAGGTGAGTCCTATAAGAACAAGTTAAGAAAATTCAGAAATAGAGTCCATCATTCTCCAGAAATTTGCAGGAGAATATCACTGGTTTCACACTGGTCCTGTCTGACTAAGGTTCAATTCTGATCCTTCAAAAGGTTCAAAAAGTTTCTCTTTTCTTGCAAAGCCATCACAATTCCCTCAATAACACACAATGTTGTTTCTGTGGCTTCATATGCTGCAATTCACACGTCTCTAGTCCTCTAAGAGGACTAGCAGGAATGCTTTTCTGTAGAAATAGCTTCATGCATGGGACAAAATGATGTTTTAGTAAACATTTTATTTGCAAAAAGGGGTAAAACTAAAGCAAAACCAACCACCCAAACAAAAGACATCCAACAAAACACCTCATTCATCTGAACACAGTAACCTAGTTAGTTCCTGGTTTGGTACCTGTCTCTGGACTCAGCTGTAATTTCCCAAGAAATTACTAGGCATTTCATTTGTGAGCCTTGATGATCACTCTGAATTTGGGAACTGGAACCTTTGAGCCTCTGGATTCAGCTAGGGCATGCTTATTATTCTGGCAACTCTTTCTGACAGGCCATTTCATGGGCCCACGGATTTTGCCCTGGTCACCCACTACTCAACATTGTGACTAAAACTTACACTGGTGAACCCTTGGGAGTGCCTGGAATTCAATCCCTCAAGTAATTGCCCTCTGTTACAGGGGATAATCCCTACAGGATTTCTTCAGCCTCATAGAAAATGGCTAAAACTTCCGTGAATTTTTTCCAAGTCTTATTGTGATCCTGGATCTCTCCTCTTGTACAAGGTAACACATGCAGTCGTCTTTCAGGTGACAAAATAAATGATTTACAAAGTCTAGGATTACTCCAAGACATGCATTTGTTATTTATATTCACCCTTTCTAGGGGTCTTTAAATTGCATATATCCAACATCTTCTTTCAGCAATCCAGCAATGATACTTTTTCCTATTTTCAGATCCAACTTTTCTTCAGAAATTACCTCTATTTTGAAACAAAAGTAAAAACTCTTCTGCCATGATTGCTTGCTATGAATTGAGAATTTCATATGGAATCGCTCTCACATTACCATATAGCTTCTTTTGCTTTGTAAGCTAAGAAAAATATTTATAAAATTGTGAGTATTGGTTGTTCCTAATGACAATGTCCATAAAAACACGGATAAGAGAAGTAGGATATAATTCCTGTAGTTTTCTATGACATTTATAAGATTGTGTAGTTTAAATATAATGGAACATTGTATTTTTTCTGTTTCAACCAAGTAGGATTTTTTTTCATAAGCAAAACTGGCAAGTGGGAATTTTGCCTTGAGATGAGCTAGATTAACATCTTTGTTTCCCCAGTTACATCTTTTTGCTTCAGCTTGTTTTCAGAGGGGATTATCATGACACAAAAACAGGGTAACTTGTTGTTGAGTCAGGCCTTTTGTTTTATTGTATTTTTTGTGACAGCACAGTTTTTAACACCATTATTGCCAAAAAGGAGATACTGACACCATCGAGGAAGACAGTTTTGAACACTCAGCACAGCCTGACTTACTCCAGTGCCCCAGGCCTCTATTAAGAACACTTCAGCATTATTCCTATGTTTACATTTGGAATACTTCTCTTACTATTTGTTGTGTTTTCCTTTAATCAGGGTTCAAAATGCTATTGTATTCCCTTATTACTTTACATTTCTCAATGCTGTCACACTCTGTGGTCAAAAAGCATGAAAAACCTTATTGACCTTCTCAGACTGAGTTTGAGCTTAAAATCAAATGGTCAGTTAAGTGCCTGTAACAACTCGTTGAGCAATTTTTCAGTTAGGATCATCCACTTTCACAGTGTCTGAAATCATCTGGGCCAATGTACACCACATAAATAAAAAGCTAAGGGATTTTTTGTGGGATAAGATCCCCTTCTATAAAGGGAAGACACGCAAGAAGTGGTGCAGAAAAGGGAGTGAACTTCACTGAGAGATCAATCGATTCTTCATTTTCCCCCTCACTACTCCAGAAAGGCACTATTAATTTTAAATGCAGGAAAAATACAGAAAAATTCTCATTTAGCATAATGGCAAACAACTTTTGACTCAACCCTGTATTTACACAAGCATGAAAATGACTTGAGAAAGAAGTGTTAGGTCACAGGTTTGGTAATTAGATTATATTGGGCATCACTAAGATAAAAGGTTACGATATTAGCATGCCAGTGTAAGTCTGTGCTTTACAGCAGAGTTTATACTGCTTTATTTAATATGAATTTAGATGTGACAGGTGTTGGTATGTCCAGCAATATTCTCATGGGAGACCATTCTACAGCCTAACAATTACCACTCTGGGGGAAATGATTGCTGCTCTTCCCTGCTCTTGCCAATTGAACGCAGTTGAGGCAGCCCTGTGTTCTCTTTTCAGGTATCTTGATAAGCCCCCAAAGATGCTCTTGATTTTGCAGAGTCTCCTTGTGTTTAGGCTCAAGTGGGAGGCATTTTCAATACTTTTTTTTTTTTGCCTCACAATATTGATGTAAAAATCCCCATTTTCCAAATTGTCTCAAGTGGCAATTGAACAGCTTCCTCATTTTACCTGAGTTACTAGCATGGATAACGCTGAGAATGTGCAGACAAACGTGTTAATGCACATGGTGACCCCACAAAACTGTAGTACCTTAAGAAGTGGAAGAAACAGCATCTGTGTAAAAAAGGGTCTGCGTGCATTTCACACTTCTGTACAAGTTTTTAATCAAGACATTGGTCTTCATATGACTCTGAATTCTCAGGAATCATTCTAGGTATTCAAGAACAGGAACTTAATTCAAAAGCAGTAACACTCAGAACATATTTTCATGGCTGCTGCTTTGCTTGCAGAAGGGTGTGAATTCTGTTTTGTCAGCCTTAAAGGGTTTGCATCCTTGTGCTTATGGTCTGCATTTCTGGGTCAACAGAAGTAACACACTCAGTGTGTTTGTGATCTTGGATAACTTACAAAATAGTAGTTGTACCAGTGACTTCTGGGATTGTGCTACCACACTAATTCTGTAAATACCATAAATATATTACATAAGCTTTTTATCCTATAAAAATGTTTGGGAAGAATAGTCTCAATGGTTATATATTACTGTTAACAAAAGTGTTTTGTGTATATATTAATCTATTATTAATTGAATCACAAATGCATATTGTTATGCCACCACTTATCATTTGTGTTATCATTGTTTATATCTACTTATTCTGTATCTTACCTTTAAAATTAAATACAAATTTTACAAATCCAGGTACAACTAAGGAAGCAAGGCAAACTATTTCTTTTAACTTCAGGTCAAAAAACCAGAACAGCAAAACTTAAGCAGTCCTACAAATATTAAAAACCTTGTGCAATTTGCATATCATATTAATGGTGATCCAAGTTTTGCCTATCATCTTAGTGATGGTATTCTTAGTATTTCCTTCCATGCTTTTCAGAATAGTGACATTCTTTTCCACACATGCCTAAGTCTGCCAAGTGAAATCATCTCCTGAAACAAACCCTGAAGGTCAACATTTTAACAATAACAATCTTAAAAGATTTTTTCAGCTATGCTAGATGTGTTGTGTCATCTCAGTCCTGGTTGTTTTTTTTTTTTTTTAGTTCTCTTACCACATGGAAAGTTACACTGAAGCAGCAGTGAACTCCCATGTACACAGGTTTAACAAACTGCAGTAGTTATCATCCATCTACTTCAGTCCTTTGACCCAAATTCTGTGGTCAATTTATAAATTGACAGTCTGTAAGGTTGTTTCACACTGGGATTGAGTAAAGATGACAAGGAGAGGGCCCTACATCAGTGGTTTCCTTTCACAGTACACTTAAATACCACCAAATCCACAATCAATGGCAATGCACACACATGTTTAACAAAGCTTTTAACCTTTTAGCCACCAGGCCATCTGCCTTTCAAGAAATATTGGTTGTGGTTCAAACAGTATGCAAGCGATTGTGTCTGTCTGTGCTGGTTTGAAAGCAAAACCAGTGAAAGACTCCAAGTCAGAAACACAATTTAATAAGAGGAAAAGAAAAGAAATAAAAGAAAGTAAAATAAAATAAAAGTAATAGTAAAAAAAACCCACCCTGACAGAGTCAGAATACAACCTGACACCCTATTAGGGTCGTAGTGGCAGTCCAGATGAGATCCTCTTGTCAAAGCAGTGATTCCTGTATAAAGGTCTGGTAGCTCTTGTCTCCTCTGGGAGTCCAGTGGATAAAAGCTGCCTGTGCTGTCCCAAACCCTGGATTTATCCAGGTGGGAATGCTTGGCTCCTCCCCCTGGGTGGAGCATCTCACAATAGGATGATCTCATTCTATGAGTCATGCAGTGGGTCCTTGATGGCCCATTAAACAGAGATAATTCCCGGAGGAAGTTATCTATGAGTCATGTGGCAAGGTATTGTTAGGCTCATTAACAGAAGATAAGGAAAACATTGCCCCACCTTGGCTCCAACGGCTCATGGGGATAGAATACATACCTTGGGCACAATTTTACATTGTAACCTAGGACACTGTCCTACATGTTCTTATGACGAGAATCTCTGGGTGGAGGAAGGCCTGGAAGTCTGTTCAACCACCCCACTGCCTCTCAAATAAAAAAAAAAAAAAAAAAAGTAAAGTTGTAGGCACTACTATGCAAGAGTCATCCATAGAACAAATCCAGTGGAAGCACCAGAAACAATGATGGGAAAGAAGACTAACCCCTTCTGAGTGATTCCTCTTGAGGCCCTCAAGATATGTGGGTACATATGCAACATGAAGTAGGACACGAGACCCTTTCCTTTCAAGAAATCTTAGGAAAAAAACCCACCTTTTTTTAAAAACAAAAGCACCTTAGCCTTCAAGCGTAGTCACACAAGTAGAAGTGGAAAATCCAGGGACACCTGTCCCAGACTTGGTGAAAGCCCTGTAGCTGCCTCAGAATCTGGACTGGATCAGCAACTTCAAAAGTGGAAGAGACAGCACATCCAACTGTGAGTAACTATTACCTGTACTAAAGGGCAAAACCAGCCATGAATTGGATTTGGCCATCTGTGAACCCTGACTTTAGAAAATTATGCTTCTCTACAAAATACTGGGAAATCCCTGGCAGATATGACTGCACAACGCTCTGATGAGGCATAGTCATGTACCAAGAAGAAGAATGCTGCACAGAAAGGTGTTTCATTCTACTGTAGGAGTTAAATGAAAATGAGTTGTGGGGTTTTGAAAGGTGAGGACCGTAGAGGGCAAGAAAGAATTCCTGAGCTAGATAAATGAAACTAACAGGAATGGGCTACAAGAAAATGAGCTTTTAGGCTAGATTTCAGAAATTACTTTGCTTCATGAGCGCTTTCCTTCATTGATTAAAATAGGTTGAAGGATTTGAGTAGCTGGAATTCAGCAAGAAAACACCAATCAATTATTCCGTAAGCATAAGAATCCCCATGGGCAGACATCAAAGGCAAAAACTGAGCTGTTACAGGCATATGTATGTGTCTTATAACACACGTTGTTGTTGAATAGCTACAACTTTGGCAAAATAATTCCACTACATGCAGACTTGATGAAGAATTGTCTGCTTGAATCAAGATGAAAGCAAAATGTTCCTGTTACTGGCTATTAGTCACTGAACTTAACCTTGTAAATATACAAACTGTATTGGAATATGATACACTTGAAATTGAAGGGATTTTGCTCACTGCTTTTCTGGAGAATGCTCTTTCACATCTTTTAACATCATTGACAGAGATAAAAATGGTAAGGACTTGTAATCAAGAAATATATTTTTGTGGGACAGAATGATCAAGGAGTCAAGGTAATTTTTTATTCAGTGCTTCTACTCCAAATATTTATAGGAAAATCAACAGATTTTTCCAACTAAACAGAGAAATCCATTTAGGACCAGTATTCACTTAAATATATGCATCTTGAATAAAAGCTTCTATATCTAGGTAGTCACCTTGGAATCAATAGAGAAGTAGGTACTTCCAGGAAATGATCCATCTGACATGGATCAGACTTTATTGTAGGGTGAGATATTTCAACCACTGTCCATCTCTCCTGACTAAATACAAAATAAATATAGTGTTATGCTTTGAAATTCTACATGTAGTAAGATAAATCCTGGCACTAAAGTCCCCCTCTGCTGCTAAGGATAATCTGACTTCTTCAGAAGATAGTCTTTCTTCAGGAGAGGTCTTCAAAAGTAGATTAAAATGGGCACAGCTAAGAAAGGCTGTGTTTGTTTGATATAAACAGGTATGAGGTATGATATCAAATTTCTGGATTTTTTCAGCTTTTTTTCTAGGTATGAGACCAAATTACTAACAAAATAAGATAACTTTTTGCTGCAGAGATAAGTGTTCAGTGGTGCCTGTAATGAATACGCTAAACCTGTGGAATGCCAACCTCATCTCTTTTTTTGCAACCTCATCTAGGTGTGGGGAACAATGAATCTACAGTAAGTGTTTCTTTTTCCTGTTACAGGGTGAATTCATCAGAGTGAATTCATCTCCTGTTATTTCATCTGCTTGTCTCCTCAGCTGGGACGGACTAAATTCTGAAATAGCCCACGAAAAAAAAGATCTAGAAAAAACCTGATTGTTGCTGCTGATGTGCCACTAGTGTTGTTATTTACCTCACCCATATATATATATTTTTTTTACCAAAAACATTTAGAAGAAGCCCCATGACATGAGTGAGATGTGGTATCTGACAGCAGTGGTCCTCAAAGAAAGAGAAGCCATTATGAGGTACTTCTGATGGGAACAGATCACAAAAAGCATTGCCTATGAAAATGACAAGTAAAAAAGTACCAGCCTCTGAAGAGAGAAGGTGTTCTTCAGGTAAGATGAGTAATAAAACTGCAAATGATGGGAGAAAAACAAGAATTAACTGCCTTATGTTGTCAACTTTGATAGAAGGTCCTTTTTTGCCCTGTAATTCTTTGATGAAATGTTCAAGTAAAAATATATTTAGTAAAAGTTTAGGCATCAACATACTGTGTTGACAAAAAAAAAAAAAAACAAACCCCAAACAACAAAAACAACACAGGAAGAAAATAAAATCAAGTATTTTGGGCATGAATAGAACACACTAACAAGAATATTCATACATCTAAGAAGGATAATCCATTGAAAAACTTAAAGCAAATTCCACTGAAAGTAGGTATAAACTTCTGCTATAATTTCAAGCTAACAGATGACACACAAGGCCAAAGCAAAAAAGTACACACCAAACCGAATTTAACTGCTGAGGACTAAACTGTACATGATAGATAAGCTTCAGTTAAGGTGATAAGAATTTTTCACCAACTGCAGCTTCAGGACCTAAGTTGTAAGACGAATGTTAAATGACTGTGAATACTGACAAGAGTCAACAGTTCTGCATTGTTTCTGCACAGAATTGTACATAATGTGCTTAATCCAACAGGTCAAGCTGCTTGGGGGAGACTGGTGGACACTGCCTTATCTAGACATTTGAGGAAGGTACCAAACCCACAGAGGCTGATTTAAGGTAACATTTTCAAACTCCAAATGCTTCCAGATTTTAAACTTCTTTTGCATTCCTTGTTACCAGAATGATGATTATCAGCTCTTTCTTTGACTCAGATATTGTGCCACACCACAGGGCAATATTGTTGAACTTCAGAAAACTGATACCAAATGGTGTCTCTGTCTTAGCTGGACATCACCATCTGAAAAAACAATGTTATTTGAATCTTGTGAGAAGGATTTATAACTGATGATGGTATATCTTAAAAGTCTCTTGCTCTGTATGGTTGCTGTGGGAAACAGTGGAAGTACCATAGAAACATGCAGAACATTATGTAAGAGAGTTCCTCATGCCCTGTGATCAATTCTAGGTATTGTGGAGAGGAGAAAAGTGTAGGAGACGATGAAAATATCAGAACAACTTGGTGGCCACTGTGGAAGCCACTGAAAGGCTGTGGAAGCCACAGAAAATAATCAGTAAGAGAGTGGCTTTATAGGTAGTTGAGGCAGGGAGAGGATATATAGAGAGAGAAGGCTGGAAAAAGTGTTAAAGGGATCTGCACAGCTTCCATGCTAGACAATATCCTGAAAATAATCTTGAATAGGAAGGCCTGCAGATGACAGCAGAGTGACTTTGCACAAACTTGTCAATATGTTCTTTTAAGTCAGGCCAGAGGGCGGCAATGAATTCTGTCACCATCAAGAGATTATTTCATGAACAGGGGACAAGATGAAAATTTTCTGGGACCAGAATACTTTATTGTATTGCAATGAAACTACCAGGCCTTTTTAAAAGTTATCCTATTTTCTTCTTGCTCAGTCTTAAAAAGAGTTAATTGTATAGAAGCTGCACAAGCCATGTAAAATATAACTAGACATTGGAAGAGTCAAACAGAAAACAGAAACTGCTAACAAGTATTCTCTTTATTAAGAATAATTATTAGAGATAATACTATTGACATAGTATTATCTCTAATAACTATTCTTAATAAAGAGAAAGAAAAATTAACAATAGTCCTGTACACATGATTTTCAGTTAGATGAAGACTGGATTTACCAAGACATTCACAGCACGTTACTCATAAGTGGAATAATTACCTCCATTTACAGCTGCTATACCAACCATCAGGATATTTCAGTCCCAAATCGATCAGCTGGAAGCAACTGATTTCTGTCTTTCTCTCTCTCTACTGGTTTGACTGCTTATCACTGCTCATGGCTGTTATCTGGACCGTTGTGACAAGAGGCAAGCTCAGACATCATCAGTAGTTTTGGAACACAATTACTGTGTCCTCTGTATGCTATCAACAATGAACAAAACTGTACAAGTAGTATCTCCCCTTGGAGAAACAGGCCTTATAATTAGATTTGCCCTCTGTTAGAATGAAATACTATCTAGCACAGCCATGATAAGCGTATCTGCATCAAAAACTAGATTATACCTATCTTGAGCAATAAATTACAGAGCTTTCTTTCTTCAAGTCTCTGTATTTCCTATGGCCTAGAAGGACAAGGCGTCGAAAATCATAACCACAAGCAAAGCACAATGTTATGTAGCCCACGTGAATGTAAGTGATGAAAGCAGCAGTAACTCAGTAACTTTTGCCAAAAGAAGCTAGCTTGCAATGTTCCAATAGCTAAGTTTTCAGATTATTTTGGATCTTTTTCATTAGTGTATTGGAGACTGTGTTTTAGGGAGTCTGTCTTTTTTTTTTTTAATCCTATTTTACACTGACTACTCTAAAGGAAGATTCAGAATATCATTGGCTCAACACAGCCAGAAAAATCCTTACAGTTTACACAGTTTTTAAATGGGGAGAAAACTGAAAACTGGCTGTCAGATTTTTATTATATTGTCATTTTCCACCGTTGAATCCTTGTAATTGGAAAGACAAGCATGATTTGCACAACAAGATATGTATGTGCAAACAGACATATAGAGAGTCAGCTGAGTTATCTGAGGAATAAATTACTTCTATGAACTGAGAAAATCTGTGCAATTGATACAAACTTAACCTGAACAAACACTATTTGGAAATAACCCAGCAAAATAGAACATTAGTGTTGATCAGTTGCTTTGGGATGTCTGTTGCTGAAGTCTTACAGGTAAGAATACCATTTATGTTTTCTGCCAGGCATCCGGAAAGTTGTAAGTGGATAGCTGCAGAATCAACAAGCTGCTCTGTTTGTCTGGCTACACAGAGGCTCACAAGAGTGGTGAGACAGACTGATGCCAAGGCAGGAGATCACAGTGACAATACAAGAAGGCAGGGTGAGGAGGAGGGGTGGTGTAATTAAGCATGTGGCAGAAGAACATACTTTTCCAAATCTGTTCCAGTTCTACCACCTTCAGGATGATGTTTGCATTCACACATTATCAGAAAGGTACTTGCGGAATCCTGTTAGACAGAGAAAAAGAATGCTGACTTGGACTTCACCAGAAAAGAGATATCCATTGCTCCTTATAAGCATTGCTTTTACATGCCCCCTCAAAAAATACTCTTGCTTTTTATAAATGAGATGGGTCTTTCCCTCCAGTCTGTGATGTGATTATTATTGATGAAAAGAAAGTAGTGCTGGTCTCATAGCAAGTGTGACCAAGCACAACCAAAACTCTGTGATTAATACCTTGAGCCATCAAACAGACAGAGATTATGGGATGAGAGGCTGGATAAGTGCCTTGCCTGCATTAGGTCATGACGGAGGCCACAGCTTCAAAACCCTGGGGGGATATGAAGTGGTTGTCCCTGGTGTGAACAGTGTATCTAGGAGAGTGACTGTCCTTTCGAGAAGACCTCAGGTAGACATCTCAGGCAATATCAAACTAGACCTAACCAATTAAGTCTTCAGATCCTCAATTAATTCCTTGTTTAATAAAAACACGGCAGTTAATAAACTATTCCTTCTCCTTTCCTCTGTTTTCTCTCGTACCCAAAATAAAGAGATGTACTAATTTTCTCGAGCACAAGGTGGCAGGATTCAGCTTCACTTTAAAGCTAATAAAAGGCCGAGCAGTGCTTCAAAGTGATAAGGCTTCCATTATTAGGAATGCAAAATCAGTCAGGATAAAGTAGCTAGATAAATCTGCAAATAGGTGGAATACTGAAAGTATAAAATGTTGGCTAAAACACTCGGACAGTGCCTTGTGTGTGGAGAAAATTCATAAGAGAGATTTGTATGGAAGCCAAATTTTGTCATTTAGGGAAAAGGTGTGGGATCTCAGGTAAGAGAAGCAGGAACAGTGTAGTTGTCAGCCCAAAAGATGCTGCTGACTTGAGTTCACAGGCTTGCTCTGAGTCATGGTACAGACGTGTACCTCTGACCACAGTTCTAGCCTGAACGCAAGAACACCTTCATGTGAAAAGTTCCATGGGAGTTGGGATATTTCGCTGGAAAACAAAATGTTTCTGATAAGATCATGAGGTTCCATGAACTGTCCAATCTCTCCCTCTTGTAAGAGCTAAAAATTTCCAAACTGTAAGCAAAATTTTAGCAGTTTATTTCTGCACAGTTTTGGTAAGGCTGGTCTTTCTGTGCACACTCCCTTGGACAGGTTAGGATACCATAGCAAACACACAAATCACGTGGCCTTTACTCGTTCTCAGACTCTGTGGTATGATTTCTTATTGCTCCACCTAAATAACACCAGTCTCACAAGGAGTCTTTGAGTTTTCAGCTCTCTTTTCCAGAAATACATGTTTAAATCTTTACAGAGATTTACTATAATTCCTATGCTGCAACACATTCTTTATATATGGTGTATGAATTAAAGTTTCAAAACTTTTGAAGTCATCAAACACTCAAATTTAGAACAATGATTGCAAGCAAACACTGAATTTTTCTGCATCTTCATTACAAGGTTTTCCTTGTAATGTATTCAGATGAATATTCTCCCATAACTTTATCTATGCCAGTAAAATAAAAATGGGCAAAGAAATAAATATTGCAAAAGAACAGAATTCCTGGGAAGTCGTTGATTTGCTTTCACCTACTAAGGCAAATCTCTTTACCAGCTTGGAAGAGGTTTACCTCAGCTGCTCTGAGAAGGCTCTATTACTCAAGATTTGAGTGTTCTCTGAAGTGATCTATTTGCTGTACTTAACTGTCCTTTTCTAAAGTTTTCATAATGTCAAACATGAATCTGCCTTGTTGTAAATCAAGTGTATTATCCTTGTCCTATCCTATAGACAAGGAAAAAATATTACCTGTCCTTGTTACATATTTCAGGGGTGTTATTGAACTTCCTGTCAGACTTTCATGAACTGAAGAAAGTGAGTTCTTTCAATCTTGACTCAATTCATATTTTCTAGCCCTCTGATCACACTCTATAGCTTTGTAATATTTTCAGATTCTTTACCACCTTCAGGATGATGTTTGCTCTTGTGGCATTACCAGAAAGCTACTTGTCTCTAGTGGTTTAGTTGTGGTTCTAACAGTTCCTCAAATACTGATTCATATTGTGGCTCTTCCTTAAGTACTGATTAACAAGAAGTATTTGAGTATTTTAGGTTCTTTTCTACTTCCTTGAATCTATGAGAAAAAAATGCACAGAAAACATAGCAATAAAACTTATCTATAGAGAAATGAAGTCATGATTTACCACAGAATTTCTTTGTACAGCTACCCTTTAGTAATTCTAAAGACTTTAAAAATTCTAAGACTCAAAGCAGGAGCCGTGCCTGTAGAAGGAGTTGCTATTTCCCTTATTAAGCCAGCAATGGTATTTCTTGATGGAGCATTCCACAGCTTTCATATTGACAGCTTTGGTGGCCTAAAAATATGACACAATCAGTTTGTTTCTTCCCGTATTTTTCCCCCAGTCAATTTTGGTAAATTTAGGGGGAAAAGAGATTTTTAACAGTATTTGGTAATTTTACCATCATATTTTCACACCTGGTAATTTTCGGTATTGTCATGCAGAACTCTTTGTGTCTCAAACCTTCTAAGACAAGATTACTGTATAGTTCAGCTACACTCCTATGAGAAATCTTCTGAATTGCAGCAAACATGAATTGCAGCAAACATAAATTGCAGCCTGATGTTTACCATAACAGGTGACAATACCCTTAACCAAGTATTGTCTCTAGCTTTATTTTACACTGACCTTTACACTTATGTATGTATGATCTGGCCTACAGAACTTTACTCTTTCAACACTACTGAATTCTCTAACTGGCAAATTTGATCCAACTGCATGGTTTTATTAAAAACTTCCTTGACAACTCATCAGTTTCACAGATTCACAGAAAACAGAGATGTCTGTGAAAGAATAATGTACAGTATGTGGCTATATATGATTAGACAAATTTGAGTTTGTTTTCATAAAATCATTAGGACAGTTAAAATGGGTACTTATTGCCCGAAAGAGGTGATGTCTTTGTGTTCTTCCAGGAGAGTGAGGGGGAATAAAGCATATTTTCCAAAGCTGTAAGCAGACTTGGCTGAAGAACAGTAATGCAGGTGTCGCAGCAGCTTAGAGGTTTCAAAATTTTACTTCTATCCTGCATTAAGGCTCTTTCTCAAGGTCTTTTCTAATTTGAATCATATTGCAATTTATGCTATTATTTTTTCTGTCTCTCTTCCCTCAAAATCCTTTAAAAATCGCCAACTTTTGCCTCTAGAAAATTCCTGCATGACATTTTAATCTTACTTCCATAAGTATTTTGTTTAGAGAAATACTTTGCTTTAAATTTATTAGCACCTTTCAAGAAAAAATTGTATTTCTTGTAGACAAAAAGTCCTTCCATGTTTTTATGCAGTATCATTAGCTTTGTTATTCATTTGGACTCTCTTTATCTTCCTTGTGTTTTATTTAAAAAGGACAAAGTGCTGAACTTCATAGAGAGGCAGTATATTCTGAGTATCTACACAACAAATTTACTTAAACTTTAATAACTTTGATTTAAAAATATCATGACTGACAACACTTTTGATTATGTCTTTTTATACAGTCTGCATTTGTTGCTTTATGGGGAGGTATATTATTTGTGTATAGCGTGTTTCACTTAGGTATGGCTATGATTTTCTCAGTAGGATGTTCTTCTAAAGAAAATTCAACCTGTGCCAGGCCTACAAAGCCACCTGGTAAGAAGTGGATTTTCCTGTTAGCCTGAACACATCCAAATAGAATGGAGTGTGTTTTCAATTAGTAAGTGTCATGTCAAATTGATTCCCAAGCACCTTCTAACACTGTATTAACTGTTCATTCTGTAGCTTTGTAACAGGAATTGTGTAACTTTTTTTTTTCTTCTTTAATTCACCCTGATTTAGTAATTTCAAAATACTCAGCTTGGGTAATTAGGTAAGAAAGGACCATCAACATCTTTATCCACAATGGTAAGGTGGTAAGTGAAGAACCTGTTGTCACAGATGAAGGACTATCTGTCAAAGCACAGAATCTCAGAAAAGGCAAGGGAAGAGCATCCCAGATCAGCTGCTCTTTGCACCTGCGAATACGTGACACACGCATGTCGTTCAGACTTGCCTCAGCCTCGATGTACGGAAATGATAGCTTCTTGTGGTGTGTCGTGTGCCGTTCTCCCGGGGCCGGTGGGGCGGCCGGGGCCGCACGGCCTCACGGGCCGGGCCGCGGTGCACGGCGGCGGCGGGACGCGCGGTGGCGCCTGCGGAGCGCTCAGCGCGGGGCACTGCGGCGGGATCCGGTACACCGGCAGCGCTGCGGAAACCCGCAAGCGGGGGTGGGGGAAGAAAAACGAAAAGCAGCCCCGACCGCGGAGCTGCCAAGGGAAAAACAAGGCGTTTTAGGGTCGCTCATCCGTCGCCTCCCAGGGTTCTCGCACCATCACCCGATGGCGAGCTCCCGCCCTGGCAGGCATGCCAGGTGCCTCTCGGCACCGTGCCTCCGTCCGCCCGGCGGGGCACATAGCCCTTAGAGGCGGCGGCGCGCTGCCCATTCCGCGGGCTGCGTGTACGCTTGTTATGAGTCTGTGTGTATGTATGTACATGTACATGCGAGGCTGAAAGCTCAAGTGCAAGCAGCGTATTGGTATCTGCTCTTCGCCACCCTCCTTTTCCCCCGCTCCCCCTCCTCCCTCCCTTGTCTTTTTTTTTTCATTTTTATTTCAGGCTCATTTTGTGGAGTTTCTGCCCCTCTCTGCGTCAGCCCCACGTCACTTTGCCGGCAGCTCCCCGTCTTGGGCTGGAGCAGGAGCCGGAGCTGCTTTATTATCAGCTGGAGGGAGGAGGAGACGGTGCGTAAAGGGGCGAGCGCGGAGCTCTGAGCCCCGCCGCCGCCGCTCGCTGCGCCTCCCTCGCCGCCCGCTCGCCGTCCCTCTGGCTGGCAGCGGCCGCCCGAGCCCCCGCAGATAGGAACGCAGCCTCCGCCACCTGCCCCAGCCGCCCCGCGCGTTTTGCAGCATCATCGGCAGCAGCCGCGGGGGCAGGCGGTGCCGCTGTCCGCCCGCGGGGCCAGGGGCAGGGGCAGGTGCCGCGCCGCGCCGGAGGCCCCGCTCGCCGCTGTCCGCCGCGGTGCCCAGCTCCGGCCCCGCCGCGGGGCTCCTGTGGCTGCGGCTGCGGCGCGCCCATGTAAGCTCCGGTCGCGGGGTGCCCGCCCGCGGCGCGGAAGGCTGCGCACCCTCCGGCCGTACGCCCCGGCGGCGGCCGCGGCGGCGGGAGCAGGAGGAGGCCGTCGGGGCAGTGCTGGAGTGAGCATGGTGTCCGGGCGGCGGAGGCCGGGGCCCGGCCTGGTGCGGCTGTGGGGCTTGTGCTGCCTGGTGCTGGGCTGCTGGCCGGGTGCACTGGGCTGCCCCGCGTCCTGCGGGTGCAGCTCCTGGCGGATCTGGTGTACGGGATCGTCGCCGGGCATCGCCTCATTCCCCGTGCCGCAGAGGAGCGCCGAGGGCGACAATGTTACCGAGATGTGAGTACGGCCCCGGGCCGGGCGCGGGGGCGACCGGCCGGAGCAGCCGGAGGAGGCTGCGGGCGGGGGCGGCGGAGAACTGACCCACGCCTAGAGGCTCTTGCTCCGTGGGCAAATGCGGTGGCTTGAAGCCATAAGAGCCCCGTGTGATTTTATTTGGACGCGGCTTACCAGCTGCCAGCCTATTTAGATGATAAATCCTAATTGTTCGCGATGCAGGTCGCGGGGATCGGGGCGGGGGTCGGCGCCGGCTGCAGCGGAACCACGGGGCAGCCGGGGAGCGGGACTGGGGCTGGGGCTTCGCCTCCGACCCGTGCCCCAGCTGCTGCCGGGGGTTGCGCACCGCTCAGCTCGCACCTCTGCGGCGGCAGCAGGTATGAAAACGGAGGATTTTTTTTTTTTTTAACTTTCGTTCCCTCAGTTTATCGCTGCAAACAGAGAGTTTTGGTGGGTGGCTTCCCCTTTGCCCCAGATTTCTCCCGTTATATTTTCGTAAAAAAAAAAAAATTAAAAAAAAAAGAAAAGTGAAGAGATGCGGCAGAAAGTGACAGCAAACTGCCTTTCATGCCCTAACCATAGGAATGCGAACCTGCTTTGACCTTCTCAGTGGAGGTGGCTGGAAGGAAAAAATACAAAACCTGCAGGGGAATGTACATAGTGCTGTTTGTCAGCAATTGGGAGGGAATTAGAGAACCCTAATAAAAAAGGGTTTTTTCCTCTCATTCCCATATGGTGCTTCCATCCTCGTTGGCCTCAAAGATAATATTTGGTGAGGGAGTTCAGTAGCTTTTCGTGTTAAATCCTGCATCGTTTCATAGCTCGGAACACTATGGCATTCATGTACATTGCCTAAGAAAACCTCTTGCAGAGGTAAAAATTTTGCATACTGGGTGTGTAGACGATAGATATCAGGGAAAAAAGTCTCAAGCTGTTTTGTTCGTATTCCCTACCCCTGTTTTTGAATTGCTTTCTGTGGCATTTAATGTAAAAGATATCACCATATTTGCCCCAAATCTATACAGATTTCTCACTATTTGTATTCTCCATTCTTCTTCTGCTTTTCAATATCTTTTAAAAGAAAAAAGTACTGTGAAATACAGTGTGTGTTTAGATTAAATTCTAGCCTTTGGGCTACATTCCTGTAGTTTGTTGAAGTCAATTTGCTGCATTTCCCTGCATGTGCTTGGGGGAAAAGCTGGAGGCATTCATTTCTACTACTCATGTATGGCCTACTTTTCTGAGATTTTTTAGGACCTGTGCTAAAGAAACAGTCTTTCTGACTGTTCTGACGGTCTGAGTTATAACTGTTACTGATTCAGATGTTTGTGTAATATTCTGTAGATTGCTTAATAGAAAAAAAAAATACTTTGAGCTATGCATCTGTGATCATTTTATAGGCTTTGGAAGCCTTTTTGTCCAGGGCTTTCTGTTTAGAAGTAACAGAGCAATTTTCCTCTAGAATTTAATTTCTGGTTTGAAAGGCCAGAACAGAAAACACATATTGTGAATATGTTTTCTTCCATGATCAACTTAAAACATGTCTAGTCTTTTTGCATTGATACCTTTGGCTTTAATTTTTCTGGGCTTTTTGAGCATCATTGTCTTTACAGTTCTTTTTGGTTTTTACTGTATCATTGTGTGACATTGCATGTTGCTGTGTTTGGTGATCTAAAAATAATTTTAAGTCATGGATTTCTCAGGAGGTGCTGTTGCACATATTTAAGATGGTCTTTTCATGTGTGCTTTAAACATAAAACACAGGGACCCTTTAATTAGTTTATAGGCTAATTAAAAAAATTGAACTGCAGTATTTGTCATGTTATTTCATTGTGTGAGCTCGGTAAACACTAAGTACATACAGAAGCAGTTCTAATACAGTAGGTATAGATTGTCAAACTGTTTTTAATGCCACAGATCTTGCCTAATTCTAGCTAAGAAACAGGTTTAAGAGACTGGTGTGTTACACTTCACTTGTGTAGCTTCAGGCCTGGTTCTTCTTTTATGTGCTCTGCAGATACATTCCGTTGGTCTCTGGTGGAATTACTCTTGGTATAAATAACATGTGAAAAGTATAAGACAATTAATTTGAAGAATTTATTTGCATGTGTTTCCTGAGTATCTGTTGAAATCAGTCCTTCACTTGTTGGTTATGTCCTGGTCTTGACAGGAGAGGATCCTGCAGTCCTAGGCAAAACATCCACGGCCACCTTGGGCATGGGTCCTGAGTTCAGTTCCTTACGCCAGCCATAGGCACTGGGATAACTGCATGGTCAGGGTGTATGTGAAGCCCATGGTGGTGCAGAGGATTGGCTGTGGGCCAGGTGGTGGGCACTGAGCAGGCAGGATTTGAGTGGGCAGCCAGGGTTTTCCACTTGGCTTTAAGAGACAGAAAAGGATGGGATGCTGCAGCAGGAATAACAGAGATGAGGTAGCATGTATCTGGCAGCCTCCACCACTTAACACCCAGGTGCTTACACCTCTGTTTTGGTCCACAAGTGTATTGTGCTTTAGATCAATTAAAAGAGGGGTTTTATAGAGTTTATAACCAGTCTTGTCCCAGTCCAGCTATTTCTTGATTCCTGCTCGGATCCAGCATCCAAATCTATGGAGAGGGTACTTCTTCAGCCCTGTGAAGGCCAGCGGCTGAAACTTGGTGTGGAAGGGCAGAAGAGTATTTATGCCTTTCTTAGTCATCTCTCTCACTCTTTCTCTTTCTGACTGTTTTTGCTAGTTTTCTAGTTTTCTGCTATGGTAAATAAGACATTTTAGATTTGTCCTGTTGGTTAACATGATGATGTGGGCTGGTCTTTGTCTGGAAAGCGAGTACTGGTTCTTATCGTAACAGCCTGTACTTGTAATAATTGTTTGGTCATTTTGGTATTATTGGAGATAAATTGAATTCCAGAGTGAGATCCTGCATTAGGATAAATGGTATCAGTCATTGATACATTAAAAGCCAAGTATGAAGAGTGACATAAGCAAAATGACTTTATCAGTTTTGTAAAATCCATGCATTGTAGACACAATGGCAAATAAGTAGGCCTTGCCAAGATCACCCATACAAAAATATTAATAGGATAGTAATTGAGAAATTTTTAGAACGGTCAGGACTTCTTGTAAAAGGACTAGTGTAATATTTTCTTATTAAGGAAAATGTATTGCTGTTTTATCTCAGTGTACATAACTCTTCAAAGGCTTTGATTTAAAAGTGTCATCTTGCAGTACAAGTATATTCCTGGCCTAGCTTCACAGTTCTGATATCAAGTCATTAATATGTTTACTTATGATTACCTATTCAGGTGAATGAGGTTTGAAATTAATTGGTATTTTTCAGGAAGAACTGCTTGCCAAAAAAATAGTAGGTGACTTTCAAGCTCTTGCCTATTAAAAGAAAGGTGATTGTGTATTGCGTACATTTCAAAACCACAAAGTAAATTTCTAATGCAGTTATATAAAGTACTCTAGAATTGTTAATAAGTAAGACAGGATAAGTAATTTATAGAGTAAATTATTTAACAAGTCATGTGAGCTTGTGCTAAAAAAAGGGCATATTTAAATTCATTGAAGCTCAGAGCTGTTGGTATTTTGAGTCATTTTTATTCTAGATTTTGAGACTGTTGTAGATTTAATGTCATATAAAACTGTCTACAAGGCTTCTCAGCCTCTAGCCCCTTCCTCCTCAAAGCAGCTTCTTGCTGTGCATGATTGCATGACATGGCTGGGTTAAGTTATTTCTGATGACTTGGAATTGTGTAATAAAACATGAGGCACCAGGCTACAATATATTAAGGGCGTTTTGGACAATGGTGATGTAATAGCTTCCTTCAGGAATCTGTCCTTTTTTTTGTTTTTTAAACTTCCTTTAAAGATATGGGTAATTGGTTAAAGTGAGTTAAAAGTAAGCAGTGTGGAAATCAGTTTTGTAGTTACTAGGCTCTAAAAATAGTCCAGGATCACAAAGCATTGAATTTTGTATATGTTCTTTTTTTGCTCTCAGGGAACCTTTTGTATGTCTTGTTCTAGACGTTGCCCTTGTGGTTTGTGAGGACTGATGGTGCACCTGAGGGTTTCCACTGAGGCTGTCTCAATCAGGCAGAGACGAAACAGCTCATGAGGCTGGAAGAGAGCATGATCCTTCAGGAGGCAGTCAGTGTTGGGCAGGGTGGCAGGAACACTGTCTCTCCCTCAATATCTTTGGTCACTCAAGAGTTTTGAGAGAGGCTTGGGGTGTATATACTGAAATGAGAGATTTGGTCTTGAACACATTTTTTCAAGAAATTTCCATTTTTTTCTATACTAATGAGAAAATAGGGCTTGGCAGTGCAGCCTGTGATATCTTTAGGATGGCATTTTCCAGATTCCTCAGGTTCTATTTTTTCTCCATTATTTTTATGCTGACAAATGTAACAGAGAAAGTAGCTTAGCAATATTCTGGATCCCCAATGCCTGTAGAGCAAAAAAATTTACATAACTGAATATGGGCCTGATTTCTTCATTTTGGTCTTCATTTTAAAGTAAAGAGGGATCCCCTGTCTCATTTTCTTTTTGGTTTTTGGGGTGGGGTTTTTTTTTTTTTTTTGGGATGGTTTTGTTTTTCCTTGTTTTTGTGTGGGTTTTTTGGTTGGTTGGTTGGTTTTTTCATGGGGTTGGTTTTTTTTTTTTTTTGGATTGCAGTTCTCTTTCTCCCATGTTTGTTGTCTGTCATTATATAAATGTCTAAGAGTATGTCCCTTAAGGTGGCCATCCAGATATCCTTGCTTGAGCAGGAGAAGTGTACCAGGTAATGGAGCAAAGAACTCTAAAACTGCTTCCATGTGTTGTTGATGTCAGATATATATTTAACTTGTTACCTCTGAAAAACTGCTTTTTAAAAACTGTCCTTTAAAAAGCAAAGCAGATTGCATAAATTAACTAATTTACATGCATTTCAAATGGAGAGATAAATCCATAGAAGTTTGAAACCTTCTACTGCTTGGGTTGTGAATATGCTTTTACACAGGATGCTGTTATGTTTGTGAATATCTCTTCATCCAGATGTATGTAGTACATCACTGCTGTTAAATTATATATGATCATATATAATTAGGATGCATCTTAATTCCTGGTTGATTGTGAACCTCTATTTTCAGAAACTGCAAAAGGCAAACCAAACTACTGCCTGTCCTGAAATGCACATATGGAGATTCTGGTTTTTACATAGCTACTATTAAATGTAATATTATAGTATCACAGGATTACAGAATGGGTCACACTGAAAGGGACCACTAGTAGGTCATCTGGTCCAACCTCCCTGCTCAAGAAGGGTCTACTAGAGCACATGGCACAGCATTGTAGCCAGATGGTTCTTGACTATGTCCAGTGAGGCAGACTCCACAATCTTTCCAGGCAATCTGTTCTAGTGCCTGGTTATCTCCACAATAAAAAAGTTCTTCCTTATGTTCAGATGGAACTTCCTGTGCATCAGTTTCTGCCCATTGCCTTTGTCCTGTTGCTCAGCACCGCCAAGGAGAGTGGTTCTCTCCTGTTGACATAGTTCAGATGCTTCAGTACCTTAATCATCTTCATAGCCCTCTGCTGGTCTCTCCCAAGAGATCCATGCCACTCTTGTCCTGAAGAGCCCAGAATTGTATACAGCACTCCAGATGTGCCTCACCTGGGCTGAGTAGAAGGATAGGATCACCTCCCTTGTCCTGCAATGTCCTGCCTTGTCCAGGCAATGTTCTTCCTGATGCACCCCAGGACACCATTGACCTTCTTGGCCACCAGGACACACTGCTGACTCATGGACAGCTTTTTGTCCACCAGGACCCCCAGGTTCTTCTCCACAGAGCTGCCTTCCAGCAGATCAGCCCCCAGCCTGCGCTGGTGCCTGGGGTTACTCCTCCCCAGTGCAGAGCCCTGATTTTGCTTTTGTTGAATTTCAGGCAGTTCTCTGCTCATCTCTTCATCCTTTCAAGGCTGCACTCTGGGGTATTGCCACTGCTCCCAGCCTTGTGTTATCAGACCTGCTGAGGAGGCATCTGTCTCTTTCTCTCAGTCACTGCTGAACTGGACCCTTGAGGGACACCACTTGTGATGAGCTTCCAACTGGACCTTGTGCCACTGATTGCAGCTATTTGGGATCTGCCATTCAGCCAGTTCTCAATCCAGCTCACTGTCCACTTGTTCTGTTTGTGCATCCTGAACTTGCCTATGAGGGTATCATGTGAGACAGGATCTAAAGCCTTGCTGAATTCGAAGTAGACAATAGCCACTGCTTTCCCCTCATCCATCCAGATAGTTGTCCCATCATGGAAAGCAATCAGGTTGGTCAAATATGATTCCCCCTTGCTGAATCCATGTTGACTAATTCTGATCACATTCTTGGCATCCATGTGGATAAAGATGGCCTCCAAAATGAGGCACTCCATCATCTTTCTAGGGATCAAGGTGGGGCTGGCTGGCCAGTGGTTCTCTAGGTCCTCCTTCTTGTCCATTTTGAAGACTGGGGTGACATTTAATTTCTTCCAGTCCTAAGACACCTCTCCTGATCACCATGACTGTTCCAAGAAAACTGCAAGCAGCCCAGCTGTGGTGTCTGCCAGCTCCCTCAGCACTTGTTGAATGCATCACATCAGGACAGTATCTTTTTATTTGTTCCAAGTGTCCTGTTGCTGCTTTCACTTCCTGTGTATCTCCTGCTTGTGCTTCACTTTTGACAGGGTTTTTTTGCTCATCCATGCAGCTGTCTTGCCCTCTATGCTCCATTCCTTACTCATCAGGATGCACTGGTCTTGAGCCTGGAGGAGGTGATGCTTGAATACTTATTGACCAGCTCTCTTGGACCCCTCTTCTCTGAAGGGCCTGTTCCCATGGGATTCTTCCAAGAAGATCCTTGGAAGAGGCTAAAGTTATCTCTCCTGAAATCCTGGATTTCAATCGCACTTGCTGCCCTGCTTCCTCCCTGCAAGGTGCTGAACTCCACAATCATATCATGATCACGTTGCGCAATTGTAGTGGACTTACTGGAAAGGAGCCACATCATGGGAATTCTGCATTTATTTTTTATTACTTTCTTGTAAGAAAATTACCTGCATTGAGTGTTGGTCACTGACAGAAGCTGTAGCTGAAACTTAAATATTTTTAATACCGATTCAGCCGTATATGTTTCTGCGTTGTGTTTTTATTGTTAGGATAAATTCTCGGAGATCAGGTTTCAGGTCAATATTCTTTTTTTCTTAGACAAAGCCTGAAGTAATGAGATTTTTTTTCTTCAGAAGTAAGATAAAATGGAGCGAGGCAGACCAAAGGTGTCCAAGGTATTTTCAGAGGCACTTTGAGAGATTGTAATCTTTGAGTGGTGTAACTTGAACTTTGCTAAAGCAAACTAGTCCTGATCTTGCAAGGTAGTCAGATTTTTTTTTTCATGGGGAAGCTGAGGCTAGGATTGTGGTCTGTGTAAAGTCAGTGACAAAAATGAATGGAGTTAATCTTTCACCAGCATAATTTAGAGTACATATGTGAAGGATGAAAAGATCCTTGATTCAGGTATTTCCATGCCATTTTTAAGATTGAAGAGATGGGGCTTGTTGCTTGATTACTTGATGTGTTTTTGACTTGCAGGTTTTTTTACTTTTCATGTTTTCATTCTGTATGAATACTAAATACGTTGAAGTAAGTGGAAGCTAAGATTGAGTATTTAAGGAAGGAGCCTTTTACAATGTTTTAGATAATTTTGCTTTGGAATGAACCTCCTCACGCAAAAAAAGTTGCAGCTTCTGCTATGGATTCACAGAGGATATATGGTTCATTGTATACAGTTGTCTGATGTACAGATAAAGGCAGTGCATTAATCAAAGTTAAGTAATCTATTGCTGAAACAGACAACAGTGATATGGCAGCACTTCCGGGCTCCTTATGGAAGGATCTGTCCATGGAGTTGTAGTTGAGGCTGGGAAAGTTACCTATTTTTGCCTCTTGCTTTGACTGGTGAGCCAAAAGAAATCTTCCAGTTTTAGATGTAAATGAAATTAGCTTTACCTTTTTAATTTCCTAGCCATGCCTGTAAAGCTAGGTAAGGCTGTGTTCAGCAGGTATCTTGTGGAGCACAGCTACCCCACATTGCACAATAAGATGCATGTGAAGAGTGCATAGGGTGTGACTTCCCATTCTTTTGCAACAGGCGTCTGGTTTTCTGAGTGCCAGATGGCATGGCAAGCATACGTGGATAAATCATGCACACATACTGGGCATGCCAGACTTACTGGGCATGGACTGGGAGACCTTTCCACAGCGTGTGCTCTGGGTGTCATGCGCTGGACCTAGTAATCATGTCTGGGACTGCCTCAGGCTTCGGCATTTCAAATCTGGCAACTCCCTACTAACTGTGTAGCTAAGGCACTTAACTGGCTACTCTCCACAGTGGAGAACATGCTTCTTCTAGAAGGTGATTCAGGAGGCTAAATTAGGTTCCCACTGCAAATTACCCCATGCAGTCATACCCTCCCATCTCCACTGACTATTAAGAAAGTACTGGGGACTTAGTTTGCTGGGGTGAGGGGCAAAAGCAGGACCTTCCTTTTAGCAAGTAGTGTCATACCATGGAGTAAACTGATTTTGTGGTCCTAGGTCCTAGGACCTGAACGATTTCAGCCTGCATGTGAAGAGCTGCTCTTCTAGGAGGGGAGCATAGGACTGAACCAAGGTCTTGCATGTCATCATGCTGCTGGTCCTGTATGGTGTACAGATGTGGGCTTGCCTTGGTTCTTCCTGTCTGAGTTGCCTTCCTTGGCATAGAATATTCAAATGTGCTTTTGGGTCAGAGAGCAGGACAGTCTGTTTGGGTAAGAAGCTGTGATGCTTATTCATGTAGTGAGACAGATGGGTCCTGTTTCTGCTTCACTGAGTGTTCAATTACAACAAAAATGAGAACAGCACAAACAGGTAAGGTGGAGATTGCCCTCTTTCAGATGGCTTTGTAAGTATGGTAGCTTCTGAGAGACTGGAATGATACTTCCTTAGGGAGAGGAAGAAATTGAATCTGGTACCCCAGATATCCAGCATTTCCTCCATATCTACGGTCTTCAATCTCATAAAAAGATGTCTTTTTTTTTTTTTTTTTTCTCCTTTTTTCCACCCATTAAATGGGTAAATAGTCTATTGCATATTCATCTCCTATTCTCCTCTCCAGTCTTGCCTCTTCTAAGTTTTAGAAACAGGTTTTGGAACACATTATGCATATAGTGATCTTCACCTGATAAACATATATACTGTACCCTCCAGCTGGGAGCAGTTTTGTTGACTCTGAGGGTAAAAAACCGTAATGTGCATAAGCATGTGTTTTAAGAGTTTTAATAGTGGTAGTAAGTTACGGAATATCATGGAATCACAGAATAGGCTGAAGTGGAAGGGACCCTCAAGGATCACTGAGTTCAGCCCCTGGCTCTGCACACCGCCATCCCCAAGAGTCACACCATATGCCTGAGAGCATTTTCTGGACACTTCTTGTGCTCTGTCTTGATGCTGTGACCATTTCACTGGGGAGCCTGTTCCAGTGCCCAACCACCCTCTGAGGGGAAAAACCTTTTTCTCATACCCAATCTAAACCTCCCCTGACACAGCTAGCTTCAGGCCGTTCCCTCAGGTCCTGTCACTGGGCACCACAGAGGAGAGATCAGTGCCTGTCCCGCCCCTTTGCCTCATGAGGAAGGAGGTTGTATTTGCAGTGAGGTCCGTCCTCAGACTCCTCTGGGCTGAACAGATCAAATGACCTCAGCTGCTCCTCATATGGCTTCCCCTAAAGACTCTTCACCATCTTTGTTGTTGTCCTCTGGATGGTCTCTAATAGTGTAATATCATTCTCAGACTGTGATGCCCAAAACTGCACACAATATTCAAGATGCGGCTAGAGCAGAATAGAATGGAACAATCCCCTCCCTAGATTGACTGGTGATGCTTTTGCCATTATTTATAAATATAACAAAATTACAAGATTACAAGCATTTTGAATTGCCACAAATCCATGTGACATCAAGGCATCTAAGTAGAAAATATTAATGCTGGATACTACTTCTGCCATAGACGTTTCTGCAAATCCTGGATCATGTTTGTGTGCTATGACTGTCTTGTTGCCTGAAGCCTATGTCATTTAGGGGATATGAAGGTAGCACAGGTGTAGAAACAGATACCCCTTTGCCTTAGAGGTTAGTGTGGGTGGAAGAAAGACTCTTACTTTCCTACTCTGAACATGTCTCCCAACTCTTTGTGGCATTCCTGTCTGCATTGAGACAGGGCCATTGTTCCTTCTGTTATGTGCTTTGGTTACGTGCAGAGTTTTAGAGCACTTCTACATTTTCTCATGAGTTTTAATGAACAGTTAACTTGTAGCAGTGTTGCTCTTCGCACTGAGCGTAAAATGAATTTTTAGGAGGTGAGAGTTCCAACAGTTGGAAGTATCATCAAAGTACCAATCTATCTTATATTTGTAGATGAACATTTAACTATCACCACCTCTGACTTGGGCCTGGGGCACTGCTGCAGGGGAGGTGGAGGATGGAGGAATGCTAAAAGGTGTGTCTGGTCCTGGGATTCATGAGAACCATAAGCAGAAACAAGCCGGAGGATGAGAGAAGTACCACTCTACTAAATGAAGGATGCTGTGAAAGTAGTGGTGGTGGTGAGAAGGCAGCTTTTCAGAGGTACTGAAGAAAGTTGAAGACTAGCTAAAGATGTCACCTTGTGAAAGAGGTACAAGAGGGTAAGAGTTTCATTTGAAGGTAAGATGGTAGAGAAGGTGATCTATAGACTTGAAACTATAAAATTTAAAATTTTAAATGTAATATATATTATACATAATGCATAACATATACTATATACTGTATACTATATATGATATACTATATACTATATAATATAACTAAAATAAATGCTTACAAAAGAATGTATTTTCCTTATACTTCAAAAGTATAACAACAAATATAGCCATGAGCAGGCTTTAAGTACAAGCTGACCACAGTCTAGAAGGAGCATTGCGTATGTCATGTAGCAGAATACACAGAAATACAAAGAGAAAACTCAAAGACACAGGATGATTGTCTGGGTGTACTATTGCAACAGAGAATTTGCTCAAAATCCAACTGGCTTAGTACAGGAATGTGGTAAGTACAAGAAAGGAAACAGTAGCAGCAATGTGGCAGTCAGCACAAGTATTGGAAATATTCTAGATTCTGACAATTGTGCAGAAAGTGTAATAAACATGTCATTATGCTAATACATGCAGTGCAACTATGAAACTACTTATATTAAATGAAGAATAGGATTCCTCAAGTGGAATAATGCTAATGGAAGAAGCTATGAATTCAAAAGATTGGCCAGCTACAATGAAAAGTGGACTATACTGTAATGTAAATAAATGTGATAAAATGAAATCGAAAACTGTGAAGAGTACATGAATGTGAAACAATAAAGAATGCCTCTGAAAGGTAATACAAATGATGTTGAAACAGTCTCTGAAAAAACACATAGGCTAAATTTAAGTGGTGAGATTGGTGTCAACATACAGAAGGTGGCAACCTGTTTTGGTGCTAGAAAGAATGAGGTAAATGTGAAAAGGACAACCCATAACCCTTTTGGAATGTTTCGGTAACATGTAAAGTTCTATTGATACATGTTTTTCATTAAAAGACAAGAGTTTCTTAGAGAAGACATAGATCTGTGATCAAGACTACAGAAGATGTTTCACAGGCCTTGGAAGGGAGTCTAGAAAATCAGTTGTGAACCATGGCAGCAGGTGGTATTATTTGCAGAATGGAAAAACATCTACTTGTTGAGTTCTCTATGTAATAATTGCACAGAAAAGGGGTAGAGGTTATGACCATATGTAGTCACTCAAGACTTAAATAAAGAAGAAAGAAACTTTTTGTTGGCTAATGGAAAGTGGAATATTTTTTGAGATGTCAGGAGTCAAAATGTTCAGCAAATTCAATGTATTAATAGGATATGGATGGATTTTCCTGGATAAATGGCTTTAAGTTCTGCATCTTTACTCCACCACTTGGAAGTACTGCCTTTTGATTTGTACCTGGCATGAAGTGCATTGCATGCAGTGAATGACAGAGTAAACAGGGTAGCAGGTGCTGATATATGTCTCAATGATCCAACGATCCAGAGCAGATTGACTGGAGTATTTGATATTCTAATAGATCGTCATTTTAAACTGAATAAACCCAAATATTAATGTCAAACAGTGAGAATTGTATATGTGGGACAAGACTGACTTGGAAGGAGATTTCAGAAGGAGTGTCCTATGTTGAGTGAAAGAGTCAAGGAATATTGAACATGTCAGAGACAGGAAAAAAACTGTTGTGGGGGATACTGATTCATGTCAGAAGTACTATCTAATTCTGAAGGATGTGCAGCTACCTAAGACATCTCTTCCAGAAAGTCGCTGTCCGAGTATGGACACCTGAAAGGGAGCGAATTCCAAGGTTTTGACTAAAGCAACCAAGAAGCTTTAGTGTTTTGATTCACTGAGGGACTTAAAAAGATGCATATAAGGGATGGTTGTCTGAAATCTTACTGTGCTCTTGTGGAATGGATGTTTTTCTGTTCTCATTTGCATCAAGGCCAGTGACAGCTATAGCATATGCAAGTGCTGAAAAGAATGTATTTGTATTACTACTTTTTGAAGACTAGGTGATTCTGCAGGAGAAAGAACTGTCACATATATTTGTATTTATTCATTCCTTTGAGAAGCTTTTTCATCCTTGCTAGAAAATAACATCATCATCAGCAACAATAATAATAAAGATTAGTGTTATGACTGCTTTCTGTTGAGAAATAATGGAAAGCCACATTCACTACTCTCCTTTTGTATGTTAATTTACTGTATGATTCCTAGCATATACATTATAAAGGGTCTATATGGGAGTTTAAGCCTCGTCCTAGCAATCTGCATAGATTATTTCATATACGGGGGATGAAAATGTGTTTTGAAGATAAGTATAAGGTCAGACATTAGGATATATCTTTTAGAATAAATAGGTCATTGTTTGGCTTTCTGACAATAAAAAGGAATATTGACATTTCCAAAATATCCTTGCTAAGGAAAAACAAATCTGGCTGTCATGTATTGCTGGAAAAACATAAAAAAATTCATGTTTTGATGCAATATCAAGTGTACAAACTTGGGGACATCAAAGGAGAGGACAGATCTCTAAACAGAGAAAATACTTAAGTAAGCTTTGCATGTATTTGGGGGAAAGTAATTCTGAAGGTGGAGCTCCTCAAGAGCATAAATCTTAATCTGGAAAGCTGCATGAAATGTCTTGAGAGTTTGCTTAATTTGGTAGTCTGCTATCTAAAGAGAATAAAATAAACACCTTGAAGCTAAACCAGAAACATACATAAGACCAAGGGTGTATTACATTTCATTTTCCCTGCTTTACAGTAACTTTCTTTAAACTTTGCATTCCAGGCATATCCATTTATTTTTATTTTTGCCTTCATGCTGTAAAGTGGAAAGTAAGGTTGGCTGGAAAACCATGGTCTTTCCCATTTTCCAGGCAGTTGCAGTCATAAACAAGAACATGGATCTGCTCCTGCAGTGCCAAAACAAAATTGTTATCTCCACTGAATTCCCATTTTCTTCTGCTTTCAACTGGTAGGTTGGCACTGATTGTTCAAGATGATGGCTTTGGAGAATCAATTTGCAATGGCAGCTATGGGCTGCTAATTGGATAATAGTATACTGTTGTAGAGCAGAATGTCTGGACCCTGTTGCCTTCTGGCAGTTGACACAGGATCGAGAACAGGGAATTCTTGAAATTAACTGATCTCTGACCTTACCTGTGAGATGCTGAGTTCCAGATTGTCCTGAATAATGTGTTACCTGAGTATGGGATGTGTGTAGTGCAGGATTTGCTGAAAAAATGGGCATGCCTGTGTCTGTAAAGAAAGATCCCGGAGCAAATTATGTTGTCTCCAGAGCTGCTGTACTGGCACAAGAAGAGCTATTTCCTGAAGTCTTCTGTGACTTGTGGTTAAATACCCCAAATGTGAGGAAAAAGCCCTTAAGGAACCTGTGATAGTGGCAACCAGTTTTGCACTCTTTGTGAAATATGGGATGATTCATGATTTAAAACAAACAAACAAAACACTGAAGCACTTGCTCAGAATTTGTCAGGAGACACTGGGCAGCCGGGGAAGGAGTCAAACACTGGTAAAATTTCTGAATTCTGTGTAAGTCCACCATGGATGGTCTTGACTCACTGCATCTTTCCAGAGTTATGGCATGCTCCTCTAGCAGTAGACGTTCTGTTTCCTGAAGTTATCCTTGTTAAGTCGTGCACTTATGGTACCAAATGGAGGAAGCAAAATAAAATAAAGTAACTGGAGTAAGCTTGTGTATCTGCAGAATACTTGGTGGGTTTAGGTAATTATCATGCTAATTGCTTGTGAAGAGTTTTCTTCTGAAAGGAAGCTTGTTCATTTGCAGGAAGATTTCTTGATTGAGTGGAGATTATAGCATTGATGCCTATATCTGTCTGAAAGTTTACATTCCTGATATGCAACTTGTGTAGCTCAGTGCTTCTTTTTCCAACTGAGTTTGTACTCAGCGTTATTTTGAACTTGGTTTCAGAGGGGCTACAAATGTAACCCAGTTGAATATGCCAGGTTTCATCAAGTATTGTATCAAGCTTACAAATTTTGCATGATCTTAATGCATAACAATGAATCAGCCCACGTTTGTTGAAAATGCCTCCAAGTTTTAGCCTACCTTCTGATGAACTTGTTATGATATTTGAGTTTGTAAGAAGATACAGCACGAGGGAAGTTTGCAATGGTAAATTCTTGACATTAACATATAGCTCTCACAGTAGTCTAGACTAGGGACATACATGACCTATCATTAAATGCTAGTTCCTCTACTGACAGTTCAAAGTCTGAAGTGTGCTGGTTTTGTCCCCTAAAAACTTAGTGAAAAAACAACTTGGAGTATGAAGTTCTTCCAAAGTTCAGAAACATTTTACTAGTCAGTGTTTATTAATTTTAAAATCTCTTTTTTCCCAGCTGTATGAACTAGAGCTAGACATATAATTGATTTATTTTTTGGAGGGTTAAGAAAATGTGTTTTCCATAAGGGGAGTTTTTTGGCAACAGAAATACTTCTGGAGCTGCACTACACTGTTATTTGCTTGCATCTATGTTGTTAAGACTAGCATGTGCTCGGTTTTTTTCCAGCATGTCCTTATAGCTCCAGATGGAGTAGTATGCATTAAGCATATGGAGGAAATAGAGTAAGTTAGTTAGGAAGGCATATTTTTGCTGGCCTTTTATATTCAGATTAGGGAAAATGTTTGAAAGTTGGCATGGAATCCCTTTTTTAAATTACTAAGGAACAAAATAATCTAGATGACTTTAAAGATCAGAACCCACTTTCTCTTCATGCTTTTGCAGTTCAGAAGTTGCTTCACTGATGTTAAATGTAATCTGTGTCCTTTCACTTTTGTAATAAGCATTAAGTGAAGACCACTCTCTCAGAGGAGATCTTACTTGAAGGAGTTGACTCTTATAGATTAGGATTTTAAACCATTGTTTTCCAAATATTGTAGTAGTGGTGAAATGTGAGTGTGTGACACTATTCAGCAGCTGCTGAAGTGTGGCGAGTCAAACATGCTATTGTAGGTTGCAATGTGCGATTCTGAATGCCTTTATTAGAATTAATTGGTAGTTTACAATGGGGAGATTAAATTAAAGGTCTGAAGACAATTATTGTTTACTGATTACTCATTGACAGAGATGCAGAATGCTATAGTAAAATCAAGCAAAAAGCTTTGTAGGCAGCTAAAGGCTTGATTCAGAGGCAGCAGCCAGTATTTGTGAACTGATACGTGTGGTCTGTCTGGTGCTATCCAGCCAGGTTCTGACAGTGCAAGACTGCTGTGGTGTACATTGGGAGCTTCCAAGCTCTTCACATGACTTCAGCCAGCAGTGAATCAGTATGTTTTTCTTTCTTTCTACAGTAAAAATGTTCAGTTAAAGAATAGGGTGGATATTCTTAAGGGCAGGCAGGCAAATTACATTTCTCAGTGTCGCCGATTGCAAGTCAAAGCTTTTAGAGTATTAATGTTTGATGATAAGTAACATTATGGTAAAGCAGTTGTGAAGAAGGTAAAAATAGACTTTAGTTAGGGAGAGGTTTTATTTCAGCTCTCCCTCTAAATTAAACAGAAGAGCAACTTCCCCTTACAGGGTACAGCTACATCATTCTACTTTTTTCTTTCTCACTGCTATGACATAGCAGCAAAGGCTTAACTTGAAACAGACTTGTTGAGTAAGGAAGTGTAAGAAGACGTGACCTGCTTATGGTAAATTACATCTGTCCACTCTTTTTTCAAGGATTTCCAACTGCATGAACTTTGCTTTACTGTTTTGTTCTGTACTGAGAGTGTTTTTACAAGGGTATTGCAGAGCAGTTATTGAGTTAGTTGCACTTAGACAAAAGTTCTGGGTCCCAACCAGTATGGTTGTGGACAAGAAATGGTTTCTTTTGGTTCTTTCAGCCAGGAACTGGAATTATAAATCATTCATCTTAAAGAAAGCAGTACCCGTGCAGAGTAAAGAATGCCCTGCTCTCCCCCACCTAGGGTTTCTTCTAAGGGATGCCATAAGAGAAGGAAAGAAAATACCACAGACTCGAGTCTACTACTACTACTACTACTACTACTACTACTACTTCCCAAATATAATATGTTTGGTCTATTTCCTGATGGCCTGATACCAATCTTTTTATACAGATTGTGTGCTCATACTAAAATTTTTGTCTGATGTAAATTGTGAAGCTTCATTGGCTTCAGCAGAGCTGAGCTATTTTACACTGAGGCATAACACAGGATGTAATACACTAACATTTTTGTGCAACACTGTAAGTTATGTCAAGTTCTGGAGTTTCTTGTAGTGAGTAGTTCTGGTTAAATGTTTGTGTGATTAAAATTGTAATGTCAGGTTTGGATGGGTGCTATGTGTGTTTAAGTGATGGATCTGCATTTTGGCAGTGTTTGTCGGGTTTGGGTTTTTTTTTTTTTGATGGCCTAATTTTTAGCTAGTGCAACTGGTTATTCAGTTCCTTTTCTTTAAATTTGAGTCTCTTCACACTTTGTGTTTCACTGTCCATTTTCCTCAATTCCTGCTCTTATGGGATTTCCCTATCTCTATTTGACCTTGACAGGATTCCTGTTGTTTGATAACTGAGGACAGGATGAGGAAGGTATCCTTGAAACCTCTTGCAAAACTTTATTTTAGCATTATGAGGTCCAAGTGACAGAGAAGATGGATGATACTTAACTCAAGAATGAGTTCTTCAGGGCATGCTTAGAGGAAGTATGTTCATTGACTTGCAGAACTCTCAGATGAAGGAATTGATAGATTTTTATATACTATTTCATTACTCTTACTTGGCAAAATACCTAAACTCACCAACCCACAAAAAAATCCAAGCAAACAAAATAGATTTGTAAATATTGAGGTACTAAATCGGGTTGTCTTAAAAATTCAGGAAAAGAAATGTGAAAAACAAAGGACTCTTGTCTTTTAATGGGTACACTGTGTAATTCCTATTCTGAAAAGTCTTGCAGAGCAGTCGATATCATATGATGCTGTAGTAATATGTTCCATCTACCATCATGCATTGTCTTTTTACTGCCCTTCTTTTCCCCAAGGGACAATAGACAATGGACAATTAGGGGAAACTTTTTACTTTTCCTGGTGCATGACAAGAGCATAGTCCAAGTCAGCACTGCAGCTTTGGAGAAGAGCCCAACCCAACTTATGGGATTCTCAGGCTTCTGTTGGGACTTAGAAATGCAGTGAATTTCTCTTAACACAACCAGCTCAGGTACATGGATTGCTTTTGGAAGAGCAATACACCTTCTTACTAATTCACCAGAATTCCCTTTAAATAAATTCTAAAAAATGCTTAGAATGAAAAAAAGTTTTCTTTGAACAAAGACTCATAATTTTAGGATAACCTACTCTAGATAGTTTGTGCTGCTGGTAAAAGCACATGTCAATCTCTTCAAGTTTTTCTGGGACTGAGTTTATATTTTGAAATGTGTAGACTCTTTAGCAAGGTGTCTCTTAAATCAGGCGTACTTTTCTGTCCATAATGTCAGAAAAAATGCAGTTTTTCTTCTTCCTGGACTGTATGGTTTGCAGTGTGAATCTTTTTCTTCCTATAGAAGAAGTAATGATACATTTGCTGTGAACATTTTAATTTCCAGTCTGTGGGATGTCACTGGGTATTCATAGATCTCACATGGTCATAATACAAAGGACTGGCTTGCATGCCCACATGCTTTTAGGCAGATATTAAGGATATGTGAGTGGACTCAGTACATAAGTCTGATACAGCAGTTTTTCTTCTCTTAATTTCTGCTTCTATGTATTACATTATGATGTACAATCTCTCTTTTTTCAGTTTTCCCATTGCCATACCTTGTAAAAAAGAACAGAAATTATTTTGTGTCAAAAGAAAAAATAAGTATAAGAAGTGATTAAGTTACCAACATGAGGGAAAAGACTAGGGAATTATGATTGCCTCTCATTGTAAGTGGTGATAACTCCAGTACGACCTTTAAACTTGTCCCTTTGGTTGTTGTTAAACCCATGTTGTAAGGACATGTGTCTTGGAGAATGGTGACATTGTAATACAGCTATATTTGCCTTCAGGTTGATTTGCTTTCTTCGTTTCCCCTGTGTAAAAATGAGCTGCCCCCCTGTCCCACAAAGTACCATTTAAATGATGAGGAAGATTTTAAGGAGCACTTTTGCTCTGCAGCTAGCCTAATTAGGACTTGGAACTAATTGCAGTAGGTTAGCAATCATAACTGACTTCCATATACCAGTGCATGATTTGTGAACAGTCAAAGTCATGGAAGGATCCACTTACATACTTCTTTCTGTTTTGTTTTTTAACAGTTACATTGCAAACCAGCCAAATTTGGAAAGTATCAATGACAACGAGGTTGGATTTTATGTCGGACTTAAAAATCTGTGAGTATGGGTTACATTTTATACAGCTATTTTTTCCATATTTCTTTTATAGAAGCATGTAGACACCTTAGCAAACTGTATGCCTAACTTTGTGTGTTACTGAGCAAAGTTGCAAATCTTTCAGCTGAGCCTTGTAGAGATTTCATACAAACTCTTATTTTAATAGAGTTATTTAACTCTTATTTTAATTTTAAGTTTTTATTATAATTACACATTCCATTATATTTTAAAAGAAACATTCTAACATTTTTATTTATTTTCCTAGAACTGTGGTGGATTCAGGCCTAAGGTTTGTGTCCCGTCATGCATTTGTGAAAAATGTGAACCTACAATACATGTGAGTAACAACAGTGTCGGCATTCTAAGACAAAACTGCCCAATTAATGTTAGTTTATTTATTGTTAATTTATTTCTATCTCTTAGCATTTGCTTATTTAAAAAATATCCTAACAAGACAGTCTTAGAATGGTCTTCTGTTGTTAAATGCCCTTTAATAAGGTATATATGGTAAGGAACTAGCAGATCATAAAAACATAATGTGTAAAAAGACCATCCAGTTCATTATCCTGTCTCTAGCAGTGTACTTCGGCTGAGTCTTTTGTCATAAGTAATGTAGCACAAAGAGTGTGTCTCTTGAGGGTATGATGTCCACACTGTTCAGCACACTCAGTGACATGGTTTTGACTAGCTCTAGTCTGATTTGATGAGCTGAACATATTTTAGCAGCGGCAGTGCAGGAGATGCATGCAAGGAGCACATTGAATATAATTTGATCAGTATATGTGTCCAGAGACTGTGATATGACCGTGAGCTGAAGTCCTAGGGGTGATTCACTTGGAAAGCTCACTCAAGAACAGAACTAATGCACCCAGAGCAGTGTATAGGAATGTTGTTGCTTTCACACCCAAATGTGATTTGTAGTTTATGACCTACAGGAAACAGAGTTTGTACCTGTGCAGCTCTTTGACTGTGTTTTCCTAGATTTGTTATGCTTTAGATTTAGCAAAGGCTGAACTGATCAAAGTTCTTTTTCTACAACTTTTGTGCCTTCTAGTGGGACAGACATAGAAGAGCTCACTTTGCTACTTACATGGGAAACTGTGGATCTAGTCCAGTAAAACTCTGAGATCATGTGAGTGGCTTAGCTCCTCACAAGTACCATGTGTTTTAGCCAAATATTCCAAGTGTGTGCTTTGATCCATGCATCTTCAATAGATGAACACTAATATATATTAGCATTTAACCGAACCCTTTGATTTTATCCTACTGAGATTGGGAAGACATAATGCCAAACCTTGGCTTTGTAAGATACTTCCTTGTAAAAGGAAAGAACTGTTTAACAGAACACAGGATTCTGTTTGATTTGATTGCTTTGCTCATGAGATGGAATCACTTTATGACCTGTGTTTTCTAAAGAACAGCAATTAATTTGTGTAAGGAAGTGGACGTGAATGTCTGTTTCTGCCTAGACAGTAATTGCTGTCCTTAATATGGAACAGTCACCAGAGGAGTGTGAAGCAGATCTTGTGAGCCTGTAAAATTTATATTACTTCATATAGTCATTAATAAAGAGCTTTTACTATAATCAGTTATTAATATAAGGGAAGTATGTTCCAGAGTAAATTCAAGTGTTTGCCTGTGTAACAGTTGCTCAGTGAATTATGGCTATAAACTATGAAACCCCATAAAGCCAAGTGCATGTGCACTGGCTGTGGAAATATGCAATAGAACATGCTGTCTGAGGGGCATATTTGCAGAGAAAGATTTAGTGACTCTGCTGGGAGAGAAGTGAGATTCTCTCTCTGTGCAATGAGGCAGAACAAAGCAAATTCAAGTTCGGGATCAAAAGGAATATTCTGTTACATTTTTACATCTTTTCCCTATTGCATTAGCTGCTGTGAGGGAATCTGTTGGAATACTGTATACAGATCAGGACGCCAAATATACTCATCTTGAAAGATGCTACGGAGAAGAGCAGTGGAGCCATAAGGAGCTTGTAAAGCAAACAATATAAGGAGTCTCAATGATTTGAAAATCAAGGAGAGTTCATTTAGATTGGTGTAAGGAAAAAGTTTTTTACAATAAGGGTGATGAAACACTGGCACTGGTTGCCCTGACATGGTGGATGCCACAACCCTGGAAGCATTCAGAGTTAGATTGGAATTGGATGGGATTCTGAGCAAGCTGGTGTAGTTGAAGGTGTTGTTGAGTTGGAACTAGATCGCCATTAAAGGTCCCTTCCAACCCAAACTATTCTATGGTCTATGCTTCTGTACTCATATTTAAAAGAAGCATAATTGTGATGAGGAAAGCAATCAGTTCTCTCCATGATCATGAGTACAGTGTGAGAAATAATGAGTTTGGAGAAAGATTAATTGAACTTTGGAAGACCTTCTCAGCTGTCTGGGCAGGTAGACACCACAGAAAGTGCAACAACTGGTATGATTCTCTTGAGAAGCTTGTTTGCCTGTTGCCTTAGGGAAATGGATTTCATGCAGTCACAAAATGTGTCTGTCTCCAGTGTTTGCTTGTAACCAAAACTTACACACGTAAACAAATTTTCAGAAAACTGACCATTGAACAGAACAGAGAGACCGTATCAAAGTTACCACTTAAGGGAAAAGTATCACTGTACATGTGTGAGCTGCTAAGCTTTACAGAAGCTGTGGCAGCCACTTGGATAAGATGCTTTTAAAGTGTTTCAGCCATAGGGCAACCTTCGTTTGAGCATGTGGTCAAACTGGGAATACATATCTGCTGGTAAGCAGACTTTGGTAGAGCTGTAACTCATGAAGCTCCTTGTTAGAAACAAATTAGACTTACTTGACATCTGTTCAGTTGATATAGATGAATTTTTCATGCAGAGTACTTACATTATGGACCAGGAGCTTATTCAATCTTGTACTGTGTTTTCTTTTGGTGGGGATTTAGTTATATTGGCAGACACAGGATAAGTCCAGATAAGAAGGAAAATATTAAGTGGCACCAGCTGCTCTAGATGCACAGAACAAAGAAGTAAGTATGGAGGTATTTTTTTACCGAGGCTGATCTGTTATCCCTGCAAGATACATTGGTTTGTTTTCTTTGGCAAGTCATTATGCACATAATAATGTTTCTGAAAGCCCCAGTGAATCATGGCTTGTTGTCATCAGCAATAAAATTTCTGTTGACTGCCTATGAAGGAAGTACAGCTCCTGTTGTGGTTGGGACAGTGAAAACCATTAAGAGCTAAAGGAATTTTATTTTGCAAGGGCAATCTATGAGTACAGGTCTTTGAGAAGTCTTACATTTTATTTGGAAACAAATTTTTTACCATCCCATTAAGAAAACAAAAAGCATTTTCCTGAATATTGATGTAACTATATAAGCATTAATTTTGCTATGATACTACACTATTATATACTATACATTGGTTTTGCAATGATACTATAGCGTGATACAGCTTTCTTTTTTGTTCTGTGAAAAGTCTTTCTATGTAGTTAAGGAGCTATATTATATAAAAGTAGTATTTATTTTATGAATCATACAAGAATATCCGTTTAAAAGAAATTTATTAACACACATTTTCTGAAGCCCTTTTTTATAATTTCCTTATTTTCTTGGGAAAGCTTATGTAGCCCAGGTATCTTTTTAAAATTATCTATCATGGGATGATTTGAGTAATGACATAAACAACTGGAAAATAAATGTCATAATAGATGCTATTAAAGTGTAGTTAATAGCCTTGCTCATTTAATTTTGATGTTTTCACTGCCCGTAGACTCAACAGTAACAGTTTCATTTTAGTAGTCCTGTAGTTTATAAGCTTATCTGCTGCTAAGAGTAATTCAGTGGAGCTGTGTAATACACATGCGTGGTGTATTGTCAGTGTCTTTAAATGTGAAAACATTTCACAGCAAGTGCCTGTTTACAAATACTTTAAAAAATAGTTGTTGTTTTGTGCCAGCCGGCATCTAAGTGCATCGCTGAATCATAGATTGTGAGTGTAGTGTATAGATACAGCTCCAGGTATTAATATGTGTTCATATCTCTACACTGTTCAGGTTTTGGTAAGGCAGCCAAAGGAAACCATTTGAGATCAACCTTGCTGCAGATTTCCCCTTGTTTGCACTCAGGGCTGGTTCCAGCCATAGGCAGAGCAGGCTGTTGCCTGTGGAGGGAGACTGAGTGTAGCAAAATGGCCATGTCTTCAACTCTTTCCCTCAGTAGTTCTTAGGTCTGTTCCCTCCTCTTCTTTCTTGCCTCCCCTTTACAGAAGCACTGGAGGTGATAGAACTCTGCCCATGTTGCTAGCTCTGTAAATCTTTATGCGGTTTCTCAGTCTGGTTTTGTTCTAGTCATATTGCCACTGGTTTTCTTTCAGCTGAATTAGAGCTAGCAAGTTTAAAGTGAACTTGATATTTTCATGTAAAATACAAACTTACTGACTGAATCTGGGTCTTCTCCTTAAGTTTAGCTTCGGGGCCAAGCTCTGTACTCCTGGGTTTTTTTGTCTTAAGAAAAAGACCCTTTAGAATCTCAGATATATTTTCTTTGGGCTGCTTGCTGTGGTCTGTTTATGTGTAGTTGAATTGGGGAATTAATTCATATTCTCTTTCCATGAAAGTCAAAGTGGGATCATTAACTACTTCAAAATAAACATGGCAGTGATTTTTTTCACTTAACATGTATTAAGGAGACTGCAGTAGGCATCTCCGTAGTCAATAAAAAAATATACTTTGTATTTTCATTGTTTATGAAAAAAAAATATATATATATATAAAATTAAATTTCCTGTCAAAGTATTGCTTAAGGTGATAAATTTATAGCAGTGGTCTGCAGGTAAAGCCCACTGTATATCTGGTTGTCTTTTGTGAAAGGTAGGATTTATTTGATCTGCAGGTTAGAGAGGCAGGTTGTCTAAATCTGTCTTGGTTTTGAAAGAAGACAGGTATCTGCTAAAGAGAGGCAGGGCCTCTCTTGGAATGGATAATTCAAATCCCTTTCCCTCAAATTATTATAATTTAGAAAATTAAAACTGCTCTCAGGCAGAGATATGGGGATAGGAATAACAGTTCTTTACTAATAGGTATAACAAGGCAAACAAACAACAACTACTACAGCAACTAATAGCGAAAACAGAACCAGGGACCTTGACGGAGCTTGGTTTCACAAAACCCGGGGCAGTCTGGTCTCTGGGGACTCTAAAAAAAAGGGTACCAAGCTGGAACGGCGGGGTATCCCGGGCTGGTGGATCGGATGAAGTTCGGAGCTCCGTCGGTGGTCACTGGAGGGCCGGGATGTCTGGCAGGGAGGGCAGTGCGGGGCCGCGGTGCAGAGCAGCTCTAAAACAGCGCCGAGGCAGTGGGACAGGGCTGAGACCTGTCCAGCAGGGCAGCAAAGGAGGAATCAGGATTTCCTGGGCACACGAGCAGATGATGGTAGCTCTCTTCAGGATCAGATCCCAGTGGTGCCAGTGAAAAACCCACGCAGCAATGGCAGCCTCGTCCTCTCCTGATGCAGACCACACCAAAAGTGAAGCTGCCCCCAGCCCCCGTCTTTCTCCCCCTGCCTCGGGGGGAAACTCCTGGAGACAAAGGGTGTAGCCAAGTGCCAGCCTCCACCCAGCCTCCATGCTTTGTTTCACCTGAGCACTGATAAGTACCTGGCAATTAGTTGCCTTGCAACTCTTGGGAAAAAATTCTATAGGTGAAAAAATAAACAAGTCTAACCCCCAACACAGGTGCATGCCTTGTCTGGCAATACCACAGGGACCTCCATATGTGCTGCTGGTCAGTGTGGGAACAGAGCCAGTTCTCCTGTGTGGTGAGTGAAGAGTTTCCCATGGAGGGATGGGGTTTGAATGGCTCCATGTTGGAGGCAAAAGCCCAAGTCAGTATGAGGATCCAGCTTCTTTTATTCAACCTCCCAACACAGCATATGCATACTAGGAAAAAAAAATGCATAGTGACAGTGTTTGCTTAAACATAACTTCTGTTCTATATGCAAATTGTGCCTTAATGTTGATTTATCCGATCAGGGTCCATGAGACATTTCCACCAGCACCTGCCACGGGCAGGGGCAGTGCAGTTCACCTGACTAATGAAATAGGAGCTCCTATGTTTTGCTCTCACATGTAAGGACCAGTCAGTTTGTAAACTTCAGGCTCTTCTTTGCCAGAAGGAATCAGTGATGAAATATAAATATAATCTCTCTGATTCTGTTCTAAACATTTGTAGAATATCCAACTTGTAATTTCTGTGAAAATTATCTTGTACTCAAAGATCAACGACTGAAAGTTGGGAAGTAAACACTGTGTTCTTAAATCAGATTAAAAAAGAAAAGATATTTAATCCCTGGTTTTAGATTCAGTTCAACTCTAAGTGTGGAGCCCCTATTGCACCTTTATAATACCACATAAAACTCACGGTATTTTGGCTCATAACACGGATTTGCACTTTACTGCTGACAGTTAAACAGTTTACTGCTCTCCCTATCTTTAATTCATAGACTGATAAGACTGTACAAAAACAGCCTTATTTTGCTTTGGGGTGGAGAAAGCAGTTTTGTAAGCCTATGAGGGGAGGAGTATTTCTGGTTCAGATCAACATTTCTTTGCTCTGCATAATTGGAGTAGACCTTTCACTTAATTACTACTGGAAACCGTAAATGCTTAATTGACACAAAAAAAGCCCAATACAGGCATTTTACAGTTTTCCTTTTGATCTTCCTTGTGGGTGCATATTGCACATGCAATTTGAAAAGAACAACTGAAAAGCTCTGATGTGGATGTGTGCTAGCATGTGAGGAGGACTAATATGAGTACAGAATTTGGTGCAGCATCAAAGAAAGGGTTACACCCATTTCACATGAATAAATTGAGCATATAATTAACACCTGGACTTTACAAAATACTTTTGAAACACAGTTAAATCTGCTGCTTTTTGCAATTGACGAAGTGGTAAAAGTGAAAATATTGATCCCTGTTGAGTTTGATTTTGAATATATTTGACATTAGATGCCGACTAATGGGATTCAAGTGCTTGAAACCCTTCAAACCATAAAGTAAGACTGAACACTGCCCTTTTACAACTGAAGTTAAAGGACTTTTAGAGCTGGTTCTAGTTCTTGCTTTTTTGAGAGACACAAACTGTATTTTTAGTGTAAGAAGAAGCAATTCTAATTAATGCAATTTTTCTCTTTTGCCATAGCAATTTATCCAGAAACAAGCTCTCAAGTTTGTCCAAGAAGCCTTTTCGCCATCTGGGTTTGTCTGATCTGTAAGTTGTCATTTCTTAAAATATGAGTTTATTTTTGGCTGGAATGGAAGAATAACACTTCGAAGTTTGTTCTCTTGAAGGTAGAGGTAGAGGAATTAGAAGTGCAGCTCTAGTCCAAAGAAAACATCAATTCTGAACACTTAAATGCAGAGAAATTTTCATTGCAGGGCTTCAGGAAGGTTAGGTATATATTTTAAAGCAATGCAAAATAGCCTCTTCCTTCAGCTTTAAGATATTTTATTGTGGCATTACTTCATGCAAAACTGGTGTTTAGTTAAATATATGAACTGGTGAAAATACAGTCTTTTGCAGATATCCATAGAAAGATTGTCTCTCATATTCTTATAGTGGCTACACAGCTTAAATGCTTGTGGCTGGCTATTTAAAAGTGTTTTTATTTTCTCAAATTCTTGAGTTGCACTGTGCTTTATATAATCATTTAGCAATGAAAGGACTGATAAACACTTCTTCTTTGATTTTTTCAGTACTAATATTTTTTATTCTCTGTTACATCTGCTATATTTTCTTACTGATATATGTTCCAAAATTTTGGTCATCCTATGCATTCTCTGCTAATATGCAGAGAGCCTGCAGGAGTTCTGGGAGAGCTGAGGCTGCAGAGGAGAGGGAGGTTGCTCTCCTGGATCTCAGAGCAGAGTCAGAATTTGTCCAAAGTGCCAGTCCAAGTATGAAGCACCTGACATGCAATCCTAGGTCTCTTCTGGTGAACTTCAGCATTTGAGAAGTGAAATGAGCAAATCTCAGTGGCACAAAAAGAGATTTGGTCCCTTAGGTATATTTTGTTGATAATTAAGTTGGTATAATTATTTTCTTTGTGGCCCAGGGAACACTGCTCATTGGATTACTCTTTAATAACTCAACAGTTGTGAGCTCTCTAATGAGGAGACTAGCTAGTTGCAAAGCTCTCCCATTGCTCCATGCCTTTGTTGTTCTGTTGCTTTTGCATGAAGAAGCAGGACAAAGGTAGTGAGACTGAACCAGATATGGCAAAAATGGATAGTGTGAAGGTTAAAGAGAGCGGTATTTGAGGTAATGCATGATGATGTTCGAGTTGAGAGAAAAAGGGGATACAAAATTGAGGTAGAATGTTGTGGGCTTGGGAAAGGGAATGTAGAACTAGACAAACTGAAGTTACACAAACAGATATTGTGTTAAACACACGTAGGGGAAATGAGGGAAAGAAAGTGGAGGGATAAAAGCAGATCCTGAAAGAAGGACAAGTAGTGATAAAAGCAGTATATTTGAACAATTCTCTTTGTAAGTGTTTAATATATAGCTGGAAGATCAGAAACAGGAGAGAAAAAAGTATTGGTAGGTGAATCTGAGATATGAATGTTGCCATAAATAGCTTCTGAAGAACTTCCTCTAAATCTGATAAGCAAGTATGTTTGTCCTCTTAGTACTCCTGCAAATCAAAACGTAAAGGAATGAGAAGTTTAGAATAAGGTGTAGTAGAGGATAGTCACCAGGTATTACAGAGGAGGAGATGCCACCTTGAAAGTTTTCTTCTAGAACAAATGAACTGCAGCTGTAGAATTAGAGCAAACAAGGTAGACTCGGAATTTGCTTTTCATAGATCAGAGCTTTTCTTTCACACAAGTGTCTGTAGAGGGTCATTGTGTGTCCAGCATCCTGCCAATGATGTGCCTAACTCCCTAGATGGGTTTAGCACAAAATAAAACACTAGAAGAAGACTGCTCAGCCACTGGTCAAGAGAAATTTCTCTTTACCAGGAAGCCATAGGATGAAACAGAAGATGGAAGTAAATGTCACTGTTCTGAAAATGCATGCCATAGGCTTTGACCCAAGGAATCCTGTTCCTACTATGTCTTGCACAAATAATTTTTGTTTATGCTGCATGTTAAGGTCCAGTGGATGACTTCTGTGAATAGAAATTGATCCTTGAGACACTTTCGAGGCTCCCTGCCATTGCTTCTCCTCAAAGAACTTGAGATGCTTTTGAGGGAACAGGTTATGGCTCTAATAAGATGATTCTTTTCATGATTTCCACACTTAATGTCTTCAGGAGGCATTTATGAGCATAGATTCTGGAAAGAACTTGACCTTCTGTACATGAAATTTTGTTAAGAATGATTATTCTCCTGGTAATGAAATGCCTTAAGCAGACATTTGCTCACCCACTTTATTGGATCTCATGTATGTCAGTAGAAGGAAAAATAATACTGGTCAACATTTATGTAGACATGTTCCTGTTCATATTTAATATGCATGTAATTGCATTACACTGTTGTGTAGTTTTATTAAATTTTAAAACTAGAATTTGTTAAGTTTGCTAACCTGTGGTTTAAATTCCATGCAGAGTACCATATCAATTTCTATTTCACAACCATGTTTTCATTTAGTATTTCTTCATGACATTTTCTATGGTTTTACTGTGAGGTTTTTCTAGAGTGTTATAGCAGGTGAATTTTAAAGATCAGACAAAATCCTTTTTTGTGATTGAAGCTTGTTAGAGTGTTTGTATAATCCAAGACTGTTTGACTTTATAAAGAATTTACCACCCCACAGCAGTAAACCATTTCTGAAGTTACCTAGTGGTGATTCAGGTGTAGAAGAGATGAATTCTAATCTCTTCCTGATTTATGAAATAAAATGGAGCTTCTTGAGTGGCCATTCTCCATGGGCTGCTGATTTGCACTGTTGAATTGGAAATTGTAACCAAATCGCGTGTGCGATCTCTTCTGCCTATGATATCCTGGGTCCTCAGTGCATTCAGCGCTTAATTCCCTACATGGAAACTTATCAGCTTCGCAGCTTACTTTGCACTGGGAGGGTGCATGCGTTATGCTTCTTAATGAAAGCGTTCAACCTGCCTTCCTTAACCTTCTTAACTAACTTGTATTTTTGCCCAGCTGAATGCTTGGAGGCCCCTGCCCCTCATTTTTTTTCTATATGCATGGCACGTTTCACCTTCTAAATAAATTGGTGTTTTTTCCTGTAGGATATTGGTGGACAATCCATTCAAGTGTTCCTGTGAAATCATGTGGATCAAGAAATTTCAAGAGACCAAGTTTTACACAGAAGCTCAGGACTTATATTGCATAGATGACAACAATAAGAGGACAGCCTTGCTGGATCTGAAGGTCCCAAACTGCGGTAATATTATTTTAACATAAAACTACTGTTAAATTATTGTGAGCCAGGGAAAAACAAACAAGTTTTTTATTAAATACTTCTCAGGATGACAACAATGCTGTAAAGGAAAAGTTTTCAGTAGAGATATTAACCACTTAGTGGTCTTTTGTCCCACATGGCATGGTTCTGGAAACTTCATAGAATCATAGAGTCACAGAATATTCTGAGTTGGAAGAGTCCCATCAGGATCATGGTGTCCAACTCCTGGCACTGCATGGGATGCCCCAAGATGAATATCATGTCCCCAAGAGCATTGTCCAAATGCTTTTTGAACTCAGACAGGGTTGGTACTGGGACCAGTTCCATGGAGGCCTGTTCCAGTGCCCAACCACACTCCTGATATCCAACCTTAACTCCCCCAACTTATCTTCATACCATTTCCTTGAGTCCTGTGATTGGTTACAAGTGTGAAGCGATCAGTGCCTGCCCCTCCTCTTCCCCTCATGTGGAAGTTGAGGACCTCAATGAAGTCTCCTTTCAGTCTCTTCCAGGCCAAGGGACCTCAGCCACATCTCATATGGCATCCCTTCAAGTCCCTTCACCATTTCATGTAAACCTGTTTGTTTTTCCATCGATCCTTTAGGAATGTACCATTATTCAAGTGCAAGGAAACAGAATACTGATTATAGATAGTACACAGTTATTATATAGAACGCATGTGCCTTTAACTAAATATTGGTATTTTCAAGCTCAGTAGACATTCATAGCTCAATTTTACCTACTTGAATTTTTTTCAGATATTTACAGTTAATGAAGTCTTTATTTTCCTTCAGAAATACTAGTATTAGGACCATAGGAGGAAAATTCAGAACTACATGCTACTTGAGACAAATTAGCAACAGCTCTGTTCTTCATGCAAATAAAATTCTACTGAGTTTTCTTTAAAGGCTATATAAAAGTTACATCAAGCTCCATTCTGTGGCATATTGTAGCACATTGTTTCCAGGTATATGGATCTAGAAAAAAAAATGGAAAAATTATATAACAATAAGGCTGTCTCCTTGCCTTTTTTATATAAGGTTTTGCTGCCTTCATATTGTCCTGAAACAGCTGGGGAAAGGTTTCACTCACTAGCAGGAGATTTCTCCTCCTTTGTGTATGAAGGGCAGAAATGAGGTGTTTCTAACATGATGTCACATCTGCTGGACTCTGGAAATAGACTGGAAAGCTGAGGTCCCTAGCAGCAGGCAGGCAGGAAGGAGAGGGAGCCAGGCAATCTTCATGGAGGACTGATTTGCATAGGAAAAGCTGTAAGTGAATGTGACCAGTAGGAGACACTATACCTTTTCTCCTTCTATCTTTGCCCATTAAGTGTCCTTTTCTCCACTGCCTGTGTGGAGGGTGTGACATCCTTTGATAGCAGCTGTCAGCAAAGAACAGCCATAGTGGGGACTGCTGCAGGCCCACCAAGTGCAGCATTTTGTGTCAGTAGTGTTTTGTGGCCTCATATCACTGTTGATCTTGTGCCCAGCTTCTTTCTGGGGCCAGGTGTGGTGGCAGAAATGGTGTTAGTGTCTTGCGCAATCAAAAAACTCAGGGAGTCGTGTGAGCTGCAGAGTTGGTCTTGTGTGCTGCAGGATCTGATTTACCTGAAATGGGAGATGTAATACCTGGCTGAGCTAAATGGACCCAACCTCCTGCTCCAGCTGGATGGACTAGAAAGTAGATTAATGTGTTGGGTGTAGAGAGGTCGGCTGTTGGACTGAGATCAATTATTGCAAAAGAGAAACTCCAGCACATTTTGTAACATTCTTGGCTGGCACATCTAGAAGCTACCAGGTTGCTAGGATATTCCTTTGAAAACTTTTGATGTTAAATACCCAGAGCTAAACCTGTGAGAGATTAGTTCTTTCCCTTGATTTCTTAACTATCTGCAGCCAAAACAGGCTTGTCTCTGAACCCTGGATGCTGTTTAAGTGCATGTGTGTACACATGCGTGCATCCTGTGGGCATATCTTGACTAAAATACTTGTCATGACAAGGGAAGGTGGTACTTCCAACTAGAAGAGGAAAAGGAGGAGGGAAGGTGAGTATATACAACATTCAGACTGGAATTTGCAGTATGTGTAATTTGCATAAGAAACACATACATTGTATTGAAGATCTGAGTGGATGCCAGCACATGCCTCCAAATCATTTGTGTTGGTTTACAGCATCCAAATATCACCAAATTTTACATAATTTTTCTTCCCCTTTTTTCCCCTTTTCTTTTAGAGGCTGTTTCCTGTTAATTTACTTCTACAAAATGAACCAATGCAGGACATAGATTTTTAATAAAGACGACAACATAGCCTTTTCCTAGACATAGGGAATCCCTGGTGAAGAGCAGTCATCATATTGGTGGTCTGTGTTCTGGAAGATACCTGAAAAATCCAATGTATAGGTCTTGGGTTCAGTATCTTTGTGTAGATATTTTTCTGTATTTTAAAGGGCAAGACTTAGTTTCAAAACAAAACCACTGATGAAACTGGTATACTTCATTTCCAGAACCTTTTGAGAGGCTAATACGTAGAACTGAAACTGAAGAGGAATTCAGCTTTTGACATACTGGGGTTTTTTTCTGTGAACTCTGTGATGTTTTTTAACTCCCTCTGATGTGAAGAGAAATATTTGGGTGTATAGGCTTCTACATTTTTTTAGTAAAATAATTTTTCTGCTTTTCTAATTTTCTCTGCTAGTGAAATGATTTCATCTCATATTCTTCTTGAATTTGTTTTTTCTTTTTTTTTTAAATTTGTAAATTAAGCAATTGTGCACTCTTCTTTGTGTTAAGGTGTTACCACTTCATAGTGTTATAGTAAGAGGCCTGTATGGTATGTAATAAGTCTTTTGATAATGGAATGTTGTTATGCTGTGTGCTGTAAATAAATTTCTTGCTGGGAAGTAGGTAGAGGCCAATGTGATTTCTTGATCATAGCTTTGAATGGACAGGTAGGTAATTGATGAGAAAATTAGCAAATTTCTGTGGTACTTTGCTAACTCTTTGTACAGTGGAAGTGTTCAATAATGTGTTGATTAAAGATTGACTGCCATTTAGATGTCATTAACTCTGTGCTTTATTTTCTTGAGGTTTAAAGTTGGGTATGCTTGCTGTCTAGGAGCTCCTTCCAGTTGCAATATTAAAAGTGGCAATCAATAATTATTTTTCCAACTGCATTTGAAATGTATGTGGATACAATGAAAGTTGTCATATTCTTCTAGGTTTTAGGATCACATGTAATTACTGGGTCAAAGATTTTCTAGTTGCATCTACCACAGTAGTAGAGCTTTTTGTGCATAGAGATGGTGGTGTTCAGTTTTGCTATTTTCAGAACATTTGCCAGTTGTTTGTACAGCATCGACAGCACCGCCACCTGGGACATCTCCTTTTGTTTCCGTCTGATAAATAGTATTTGAAATGCAATAACGAGAACTAAATGAGTAAACACTTTATTCTTATTAATGCTTCTAAGCACTGGCTATTACCACCAGTGTCTTAAGTCCTTGGAAGCGAGGCATGTTCTGTGCCTTGCATAAGGTCACTCAAAAGGTGTCTGCAGATCACCTGGAACTCACTGAATGCCAGAGAGGCAGGACCACATCCTTGGGACTAATGTTAATATGTTGCTTGTTCCCTGTGGTAGGCATTCAATTACTGAGCCGTTGTCGTTGATTTCAGTGATACTGAAAGAAGTATTTTTATCTTCTGGTGCTTTGGGAAAAGGCGTGGCTTCTACAGCTGTCTCTGCAGTCCTGTGCAGATTTTGTATTGCTTTGCATCTCAGTCTGGTTAATGGCATTTTGCCTTATCTGGCCAATTTAGTTTTGTATATGGAGATGTGGTGCTGAATCTGTTTCTCACTTTTGCTTACTGTGCCAGCTTTGGGTGCTTTTTTATCATATATTGTTTCTTTAGGTGCCTTCTTTCTTGTCACTGGTCATGCATACTAGCTACAGTCTACTGAACAGTGTTGCAGGTTAGTTTCCTGTGCTAATTTCCTTTACATATCACTAAGGTATCTTCAGACTGGCTGGCTGTTTACATCTGCAGCCAGTCGGTGGAACTGTTGTCTGGTCTAAGAACTATGGGATTTAATGGATGCTCACATTCTTTGCCTGTCTCTTCTCCTGCAGACAAAGTACCGTAGTGTTGCTCTTAATACTAAGATACTTGTGTATGACTGAAAAAATTTTAGAAGTTGTTGTAATGTAGAATTTCAAACTAAAGTAACTGCTTAGCCATTTCTTACTTGTTGGGGAAACCGATGATTTTTAACAGGCAATTGCTCAGATGACTGAAAATGAACTGGAACTGGGTCTAACTTCATTTAAGAAACATTTTGTTTCTTGTGCTGAAGGTTGTGCTGATTTGAAAGCAAAACCAGGGAAAGACTCCAAGTCAGAAATACAATTTTAATAGGAGGAAAAGAGAAACAAATGAACAAACAAAAGTAAAATAAAATAAATGCAATAGTACAAAAAACCACTGACAGAGTCAGAATACAAACTTACACCCTGTTAGTTAGGGTGGCGGTAGCAGTCCAGATGAAATGGTCTTGTTGAACCAGTGATCCTATAGGAAGGTCTGGTTGCTCTTGTCCTCTGCGAATCCAGTAGAGTGAGTGCTCCCTGTGCTGTCCCAGATTATATCCAGGTGGGAATGCTTGGCTGCTCCCCCTGGATGGAGCATCCCACAATGGGATGATACCATTCTATGAGTCATGCAGTGGGTCCTTGATGGCCCATTAAACAGAGATAACTCCTGGAGGGAGTTATCTATGAGTCATGCAGCAAGGCATTGATGGGCCCATTAACAGAAGATAGGGGAAACACTGCCCCACGTGGTTTCAACAGCTCATGAAGATGGGGATAGAATACATACTTTGGGCACAACTTACATTGTAACCTAGGACATAGGTAAATAAGTATGTGATAATATGAGACTGAAGGCAGGTGGTTACAAATCCTAAGGAGGAAAAAAGGCAAATTGAAGGATTGACACATTTGTTTCTTTGAATTTACAGAAAAGATTTGTAGTATTACTGAGCCGATTAAATAAGCATTACATCTTAGGCAATCACAGTACAATGCAATCTAAAACCACAAGCAAAGGCATAATCCAGTGGGTGTTGACATTTTTTTCCACTATCAGCTAGATTTCTCCGATAAGACTATTAGAAGGAGAATATTACAGGCAGAATTAAGTGAGTTTAAAAAAAGCCTTAAATGGTCTCAGTGTTTGTGTTTCAGAATCTTCATGGATTCTCTAGCCTGCATTGTTTATTTTTGGGGGGTTTTTTTTGGCACAAGAACTAGATGTGGTGCATGATCTGGGGTGGCAAACTGTTCTCTATAAGAGTTTTAATTCTTATCTGTTATCGTGGGCTATGTGAAAGACTTCATTTTTTTTGTGAGACTTTGACACTAATGGGGTTTCACTGTTGCTCTCAAGTTGAGTTAAAATTTTCCAAACTTAGTTATTTTTCTGGCTTTTAAGGGGAAATAACCAAAAATTTATGGAGTTTGAAAAGGCAACAGGAATCTCATTTTCAAGGATACGTATATAAACTATCTTCTGAACATGCAACATGTATCTATTTTTGAGTCAAATACCAACTTTCATACAGATGTTTAGACATGACCATCTACTTAAATCAGGGATTGTGAATGATGATAGTTGAGCCACATGTGGCATATGTAAATGTCTCATATTTAAAAAAAGCTGATTTTTGTTTGATAATTCTGCTTCAAGTTCTGCTTTAATGTCAACAAAGGATATTTGTAATACAAGGTAGATAAGAAATAGAAAAAAGTAAAGCGTTATCCGGGGGAAAGAAATGTCTCTGAACTCATGACATTGTGCAGGTTTACAGAGGTACTCTCTGTGCCTGACTTGACATGTCTGTGTAAGTGTGGAGTACTGATCTGCTAGGGAGAACAGCTCTTTGACTTTTTTCTGGTGGTATTCTTACTTTGCTCTGTCTAGGTGAAGACTGATGACTAGATAACTCTATCCTGAAGAAGGTACAGTTTTTCTTTAAAAGGGGAACTCTTTTTCTTCAAGGCATCCCTTCAGTAATATACTTGGCATATGCTATACTTGGTACCAAAAGTGAAACCCATAATTTTATTTTTTTATGTTGTTCTCTGAAAATGTTCCTGTTTCAGGATCACATGTTTATCATGTTGCAACATTAGGTGGGTTAGCATTATTTTGAGAATTTTCTGGACACACATGAAATTGTGCAGATAACTGTACATGAATTGCAGCTACATTACATACACTTACTGAATTAGAATTTGTTAGAGGTTTGAATAAGCTGGTTTGGGCCTCATTAACTTTCACTTTAAAGGCTGTTTAACTCTCAGTTCATCTGTTAAGCTTGTGTCTGACATATTCAGCCCAATAGCCCTACCTGTCTTTTGTTTTCTTTTGAAAGCTATTGTGGGTCAACTGAAGCTTAAATACCACGTTAGAACAATTTCTCGAGATGTAATTTAATTTCCTTGGCTATTCAGAAACATGGTTGGATACCTTCATGATACTGCTCACAAGGGAATTGTTGATAAGGTTGATAGCTCCTATAAAAACCCTTCATCTCAAAATTCTTGTAGACAGTCTTTATATTATTACTGGGGACCAGGTAATAATATACAAGATCCTATTTTATTCAGCACCTTCCTGTTAGAATCCAGACTACACCTAGGGGTCTTAAAAGAAAGGTCCTGGGAAGAAGTTAAGGAGCTCATGTAAACCTTGGAAGTGTAAGCCCTTCATCTGGTTTGAAATATCAGCAGCAACCTTCAGAGTTTCTGTAGAGGTTGACTGCAGATGACAACTCGGTGTCCAAACGAATTTGTGCAGGTACACATCTGTTGGTGGGTTTTGGCTGCACTGCATTCATGATGGCATTTGAAGCCCTGTATGGCATGACAGTTCTGTGGAGACAGTACTTGTTGCTGTGGTTGTGAAGATGAGTTAGCAAGTCTTGTGGCCTTTGCTGTGGCATGTGCTGGCTCTATGTAAAGAAGTTTGCTTCTAGTGAAAATTTTAGTTAAGTATGGGGTGATGGAGCATTTAAAGGCAAAGTAATGATTCATTTGATCTGGGAAAACATACTTTAAATTAGACTCATCATCTTCTGATGGAGATTGTGCTTGTTTAATTGTTTTCTGTGAAGATTCCCAGTTGAAGATGGCAATCGGGCATGCCATGAGAGTAGACAGATTTCATTTAATATTTTAAAATATTTGGGTGGCTCAGTAAGCTGCCATATCTTTCATTCTGCCTCCTGACAGAAGTACATTCTGCCAGACCTGTGCAAAGTACCATTGGTGCGGTTGGTCATTGTAGAAAACACCCATCAACATTTGCTGTGCCACACGGCAAGCCTGTGTGTATTCAGTGGTGATTCAGTGCTTTATTCAATGGCTGTATAGTCTCTTGAAGATTTGAAGAAATTTTGATCCAGGGCAGGTTTTTTAAATTTACACACACAGTGGGCAGATTATGAAAATCTGGGGAAATGGGTCATAATCCCAGATTCATTTTCATCTGTTCCTCTTATACCTCTAAGAGTAACACCTTTACTTTCCATTTTAACCCATTAGAAATTTCAAGTTACGTTGTTCATGATGGCAAAATGGTAGTGAACTGGTGGAGAGTAATGCATGGTGGTTAGTATCATGAAATGAAGACTGGAGAGGAAAGGGATCTTAGAGCTTCAGAAAAAAAATGGAGATGGGGATCTTTAGGCCTCAGAAGATAAATGAAAGATGAAAAATTGTTTTAAGTGGTCTTTATTTCTGTATATTGTTTCCCTAACGTATTTTTTGATCTTCATTGAATATGTTTGTGCTTGTCATCTTGTTACAACTTCTCTGAGATTTATGCAATTTTCTATGTACTGAGCATTTTGATTCTGTGGTTCTGACACAACAGGAAATGGAAACAATTGCTTGTGTTTCTTTCATTCATGCTTTCCTTGTAAAATTTTGGGGTATCCTTTTTATAGTACTTTGAAGATGCAGCCAGGCTGGAAATCTGGCTAAGAGCTTGTTGGCTGCAGGCTTTTGTTAAGTGAAACCCAAGAGGTGAATCACATACCCAACAGCTCTTATCTTTATAGCTAGAATTACTAGAAATTTTGTCGCTGTTTTATTTTTTTTTAAACCCTTGAAAGCACATAGGAAAAGACCTCTGGAATTTGTAAACCTTACTGCTTTTCAAACAAGGCACAATTTCACTAGAATGACATAAGGAACATAGTGTCATCATATCCTGTTTTCCGTGCATTGATACAACCAGTTTTTAGCCAGTAAGAGCTCTGAAATTTGTGGATCCATGTGACAGTTCATGACAAATTGCATTGTCAACCATCCTGTTTTCAGGCTCCAGACAGTACAAGTAGTGGTTGTTGCCAAGATGTACTCTGGTGATGTAATAAGTTGTACATTTTATCCCTAGAGTGAAAAAGCCAAACCAGGAGAACCAAGAACCCTAGACTTTATTGGAACCTTACGTGAGGAAAGTAGACTGATTTGAATGACTGTGCCCTAAGAATTGCAGTGGATGTTTTATAAATCAGTGGTTCTGGTAGGCTGCCTTGAATGGTTCAATTTGATAGATAGTTGCTGCCTCAGTATTATTTTAATCATTCTGTGTCTGAAGTATTTATTAAAAAGATGATTAAGGATTTCAGGTGAGGATTAAAATTACCTGGTTAAAAATCAGATGCATAAAAAATTGTCTTTTTTTCTTGTTGCTTCCTGTTCTAATCACAGAACAAATTGACTTCCAAACGCATGCCAAGGAAAAAGGAGATGACATGGGCCACATTGAAAACCATTTAGTGATACTCTGTCATATCTAGACTCCAGGGAGGTTGTTGAAAGGCCAGGGACTTAGTGTGTGAAGAATGGCATTAAAAATGCAATATTGAACTTACAGTATTTTCTCAGATACAAATTTTTTCATCATGTAATTTCTTAGGTATTAGTTAGGCTAGTCGACCATATTGAGAGACTTTTTGAAGGTTTTTGAACAACCTAAAAAATCCTAGAACAGAGCAGGTGAAAGTTGAAGCAGAAAAAATGAATTTGGTATTAATTTTGTAAAAATTTTTATAACTGCAGATAGTGAAACAGTATCTTTGGTGTAGTGGTGGATTTGCTTCTCTTGGCTTAAGACCACCTTATTTTAAATGTTCCTTTAGTATACTGGCTAAAGTTCTTGGTGCTAAGAGTTGAGTTACAGACTAGAGTTTTTATTTCTCTATTAGATCATATCCTTCCTTTGACATATAGTGACAGTCTGGCTCTAGGAAGGCCAGTTTAAGTTTTCTGTAGAAAGTAATAAGTAGCAGCATGAAGACTTGGAAAGCCCTCTAGGAATACAGGCACATTCATTTTCTTAATTTCTGTTGACAGTCGTGTAGCCAAATGTAGTAGTAACCTTTGAAAATGGCATCCAAAGTGTTGATTTTGTGGTTGCTGAAGTCCCAGCTGTGCACAGGAAAGATGTGAGTCATTCCCTAGTGATATTTGACAGTTTCACTGTCTGATGGCTTCAGGCCATCCTGCTGCACTAATGATGGTCTGTGAAGGTAAATACCCCCCCTCCTCCAAGCCCTGCTTAAGGAGTGTTTGTTTCTCCTAAAGCATGAGATGATATTTGGAGAGACTCAGCTGACACAAATGAGTTCCTCCTGCTTGTCTCCAGTTCTGTCTAGTTGTGCTGGGGTGAGGGTAGTGAGTGCTTATTCTAATCCAGAGCTGTCTATTCCTGGGAATAAAGTGTAATCATGTTGAATATGAGAAAATACATTTTGTATGCAGTGAAAGCACATAGCTGTTATGTACCAGTGCATAATGGAAACACATGGATTCTAGTGTATGGTTTCATGTCTCAACCTGTGTTACTCTCTACAATTACAGTTTAAAGTTCTTGATAGCAGGTTCTGTCCTCCCATTTTTGTAGGGATTGAAAAATCTTTGAATGGATTATGGAAAAGAAAGAGGATTTGAAAAAACAAAATAAAACAAGATGGTCTTCAAAAGATCATTCAGAAACTCGCTTTACTCTGTTCTACCAGAACAGGAGAATACTCAATAAATTTGAATGTCAGTGAGAAATTCCAGAAGTCATAAAAAGGAGAGGCTCTTGTATACAGCCTGTATACAACACATTGCTGCAGAAGGTTAGAGACAAGAATATAGGGAATTTGAAAAATCAGTCAGGTACTATCAAGGTTATTGCTGATATCCAGAGTTATAATAAATAATTCTATCAAAGTTTGGAAAGGAGATTGTGTTTTGAGCTTTGAGGCATGGAGTAATCTGTCTGACAGATACCAGTGTGGGGAAAGATGATGTCATGTCTACCTTGTACAGGCCCTTATGTTACAGTCTAATTGTACTATGCTGGCAGTATACAAAAGTATTTGAGAATGCTGTCTGATAGTTTGTATCAACTGCTGTTTACAAAGTCCTTTAAAATGTACATCCCTATCAACAAAAGTGATAACTATCTAAAACACCGTTTAACCAAATTAACTGGGGAGTAAAGGCAGCATGGTTGGGTATCTCTGTAGTTCTACAAAAGTCAAAGTGCTACTGGCCAACATAAATGGTCTCACATTACACCGGGCATAAAAACTGAGCACTTGTGTATGTTAAGGTACCTCATGGATTTTTAACATGCAATTATTTTTCAGTACAGGTTTTACTTCTTAATGTCATTACTTTGCTGGTAAAGACAACATATCATATGTCTAGACGAGGCCTTATGTGACTGTCTTGCTTTTTCCCAAATAGAGCCACATCTCAACTAGTATGGATTCTGCTGTGGAGCAGTCTGGGTGCTACTGGAAATAAAAGCAAAATTACCCTGCAGTGAAAGCACACTATCTCAATATATCTAACCAGAAAAAATGAACTCTAAGACAATTCTTGTGTTTTCCACCCATCATATGACTGGAAGAAGAGTAAAAGAAAATATAATGTGATTTCTAATCTATTCTATGTCTAATTCTAACTCCATTCCATTCCATTCCATTTGTACCTTTTTATATGCAGGGGCCTTGCAACTGGTTTTTAGTGTAACTTTGTGAACATACAGAATAATAAGCACTGATATTTTATAGCCTTCTGGCAGGATGCAGCATGATGTAGCTGTTTCCATTTGAGATGTAACACCAACATCACACGTGCAGACTTCTGCAAATAAACAGAACTAGATCTAGTTCTGGGTGGGAACCAGAGCCAGTACCAGAGGAATTAAACTTCAGTTGCTTATCCTATAAATAAACATATTGCAGGAAGAAGTTGCCTCAAAACCTAACAGCTATTTAAAGGAGAGCTCTAAGGGACAAAATTTGTTTTTAGTTTTGCTTGCATGAGAGGTTTCACATGAAATGATGTGTTAGTAGGAACTGTGCCAGTTTGCACAATGAAATGCTAATCTATTATGTAGACCTTCTCGCAAGTGGTAGGGTTAAGAAGAGTGGGAACCTTTACTCTCTTTGCATGTTCAGGTCTGGCAAGAGTAATTGGAACAGTATTTAGAAGTGTTGTGGAAGTGTAACTTTATGAAGCAAATGATCTCATTACTTCTCCCCTTGTTCCCTAACTAGCATAATTAATATCCAAATGTTCCCTAAGATTAGTTTTATTTCCTGCTCAGCTAGTTGACAGCCACTGGTGAGATCTGAATTCACAGCAGGCTAGAGCAGATGGCTACCTTCTCTAACAGATTACTGCATCAAGGCATACAAACTCTCCAGCTCTGTCTCAATAAATTTCAACACATGATTTATATAGTGAACATAATAGAAGAAATCCATGATGCCTATAATGGGAATCATATTACCACACTACTTAAAACACTGTGAGAATTGCCTGAGCAGTTATTGTATACTTGTGCTGATCTTCAAATCTTATTAGGCAGGAAAGCATTGTCTGGAAAACTGTTCATCTTCTTTTCTGTATTGCTTCAACTCAGTTATTTTTTATTGAACTAATTTAAGGGAGGTTTCCAATACATCTAGCTTCTACTGAACCTCCAGCAAACCTGTGAATGTGTTCACAGTGATTTGATGGTTATTTATTTGTTTTGTATCTTTTACATAAAGAAAAATATCTCTGCCAAACTTATATACCATCAAGTCCATGATGAAACTGCGGTACTCTCAATGAAAAAACACAATCAATGAGAGCTGTTGTTCCAGAAATGGAAAAGCCATTGCAAAATCATGCGTAAATGTCCTGCACAGCAGATAAGCTTGATTATTTGAGATGATAAATTGCACGTAAAATTTGCCTGGAATGGTCGATATGAAATGTCTCATAAAGAAGGCCAAGACTCTTTACAGAGTGTAGCAGCTTCAAATGATGACCTAGTATCTTTTAAGAAAGATAGTACTTCTAGAATGGTGCATACTTATTTGCTACATAAATAAATACAAAATGTGAGTTCCTCTGTGCCCGAAATCTACTGATATTACTAGTATTATTTTGGAGTGGGTAATTCTATAATTCCTTGTATTTTTGTAAACATTCAACATAAATTTGCTCTCTAGGAAGTTCCCATTGCTTTGGGTGCTTTATAACAAGCCACAGAGTGATTTACAGCTCTGTAGGATGGAGAGGGAGTCCTAATTCTTGTAAAACCTGGTCATTTCCTGAAGAGTGCTACCATCCTACTGCTTTTCCGCTTTCCTGAGGAAATAGAAAAATCAGCTGAGGTGCCTTGAGTAGAGCTCTGTGCAATTGCTAACCCTCTGTCCTTTCCCTTCTCTAGTTCAATCTGTTAAGTTATCTATTTTCCTCCCTGTGAGCTTAAGATCTAGGTTTTGTTCCACACTCTCTGTGCTATGTCTCGGTATGAGAGAGGGCTGCAGTCTCCTGTGGGATACTGGGAGATAATGGGATTTTCCTGTTAGTGTTATGGAGAGCAGTGGAAATACCACAACATCAGTGGAACCTAGAAGTTGCTTCGTAGCTGTTATAGAGAGACAGATACAGTTTCTAGTTTTAAAGAATAAAAGAAGAGGGGTGGTTTTTTTTCATTTTGAAGTTAAAAACTGAAGTTAAGACAATTTTTGTTTGTGCACCTGACATATATTCCTATGTAATTAACTAATTAATGTATTTCCATATGCAGTAATGTTTTCTTAGGATTTGAAGCAGAGGAGGTGCAGAAAATAGCAACTAAAGATTGTAGTTTTTTTATTTCCAAAGAGCGGTTCATACTGTCTGACTGAATTGTACTGACTGCAGTGAATATTTGATGTAGTGCTTGATTAGAGTTGCATGGTGTCTGTTCTGTCAAATACAAATACATGTTGGGTTATTGTGTTGTTGTTTCTATCATAGACTTGCCCTCAGCAAACTTAAGCAATTACAACATCACCGTGGTGGAAGGAAAGAGCATTACATTGTACTGTGATACTACTGGCGGGCCACCCCCAAATGTGTCCTGGGTGGTAACTAATCTTGTTTCAAACCATGAGGTAAGGTTTATATTCAAACATGTGACAATTCAGGTGACATCTGCTGAAGGATGGAATGAAGTTTCATGTCCAGCTCTAGTTAACCTTCTATTAAAAGATGAAATAAAAAGTTAATGTTGGGATTACATTTATGTTCCAGTTACTTTCAATCCAGGGTGACTGTGGCAGTGCTTTTGAGGAATGGCAGACATTTGTTTCTCAAAATTCTCATTTGCACTTTGGTTTTTTGGATGTTCACTTGTAAATAAGAGTAATGTAAATTTTTGGAAGTAATGTGAATTGGAATACTGAAACACAAGGACCTTCTTATTATCACTGATACACACCTACAGAGACACAATCAAATGTATACTGATTGTGAAAAAAACTTTGCATCTGTAATTTGATTTAATTTTTGTTTCATAATTTAGTGTGTTGGAATTTGGTTGTAAATATTTTGTGGTTTATTTAATTTTTCTTCAACACGCTTAGCAGCAACAGAAAGCCTTGAAACTGAAGGTTTTACTTAAAGGACTGTCAGGTTGTTTTTGTTCTGGTTTGTTTTTTTAATGATGTATGAATATCTTTCCTCACTGAAATCATCTAGATGGGGAAATTTTGTTTTCTGGGCTCTTTTTATTTTTGCAGGCTGTGTGCTTCTTAAGTCCTTTCTGATGGAAATTTTGAAAAAGGAGGGGCATATAAGCAGCTGCTGACCTCATAAGTTGTTATTATTTCACCACAGGAAAAACACATGTTTATTATGATTTTATGGCATTTGCTTTCCTATATTCGTGGTGATGCACATGGCCTAAAGCCTCTTGGTCTGTACAAGGTGTGGGAAGTATACTTCCAAAGCTCTTCCTGCAGTGGGGAGGAGACAGAACCTCTTGGGTCTCATAGTTTTTATATTTTCTTTTTGAAGTTCATTATATCAGGCTTGTATAGAATTTAAGTAGTCTGTCTTTCATTCCAGCTTTCATAAGTAAGAGCTTTGCAGAGCTCTAGTTGTATTTTTAAAATTTTCTCTGATCTGTAAAACTCCCCAAAGCATAAAGGCATCAGTCGTCATTGAGCACAAGAAATTAAAACAGTTTGGGGAACTTCTGCCAAGTTGAGCTCTTTAAAAAAATTTTTAAAAAATTTTAACTCTAGGAGCCAAAACGAATGTGGGATCACCTAATTTTTTTAACCCTCCTATCTTTGAAATGCCATGGTCAGTTTGCTTTGAGTTTTCTGTGAGTATTCTGTACTGGTGTAATTTCATCATGCTATTGTACAGGGGCTTATAATACAGGCTGGCTACAACCTTAGCCATGGAGCACAGCAGTCTTTTCAGTAGCAGAAGAGCACGAGTCTTTTAGTCCTTATTTGCCGTTCCCAGCTATCCTTTTCTATGAGTGTGGCTTGAGGTTTCTTTTCTCTCACTTCCATGTCTCAGTTTCTACCTTCATTTTCTTCATCTTGTATGCTTTTTTCCACTGTTTTCTCTCAACGGTTTTAAAAGAGGGACATTAATGAAGGTTAAAACTAGGCTCTAGTTCTGCAGAGCTAGTCTTCATGTTCTGAGTTTCTGTGTTGATGGATTCTTTGACTGATGTTGTTTAGATTTTTCTTGCTCTAGATTTCAGCCTGTGCTTCAGCCCCTGTGCTTTTAGTCCAGCTTTGAGCACTGCTCAGCTGTGGGAATTGTGAAATAAGAAAATGTGTGAAGGGGTGTTTGCTATTCCACCTGCCTCCCCTCCTGTCACACTGAGATCAAAGGGACAATGAACTCAAGTGGAGTTAGGGTGTCATCTCAAGGTTCAAAATTCCATGGGACTGTATGCAGGAGGGTTCTCACATATTTCTGTTGACTGCCACCTAACATTGCTGTGGTTTTACAGTTATAGTGGGTTACTTGTTTGTGTTGTCTGTAGCACTGACAGTGTACATTACAAAAAGTACCCCAAAAGCAGTTTTGAAAATTATCATAATTATTATTTATTTTTGGAGTGTGCTTTGGTTCCTTTCCAGTTTAAAAAAAAGTAGTAACTCTTTATGAAAAATTCAAGTATGGAAAGAATAATAACTTGGAGATCATATGAAGGGCCTGATTTATTAACATCAGAGTAACAACTGGCTTTGCTAGTGCTTTTTGTATGGGGTGGTAATTCAGCCATATTTGCTTAACCAGTGTGACATAGCTGCATAGTCAGTATGTTACTTAAGGCTGTAGATAGAACTGACCTTTCTAAGAATCATAAGAATCAAGATTTTTAAGAATCATCATTCTTACCTCAATCAGTTTGTTCTTAAACTCATAAAGCAGTACTTAGGCAATAGCTTAGGTAGTAGAAGGTATGCAGTTTCTTGTGGGAGGTTTCTTGAGAAAAGAAAGCTCTCAAAAGAAATTTGGTTAAGAAGGAGATAGAAAACATGTCAAGATGCAGTAGGGCTCAGAAGGGAGCAATGGAAGAGATGTGAAGCATAAATTTAAAGGAGAGAGAAGAGTGAGTAAAGCGAGGATTTAACAGAATATGGGCAGGAAGAAAAAAGTTCTGGAGTACAGGCAGAGGTAGGCTGTAGAAATCAGTCATGAAGTAGGAGAGAGGGATGAGCAAAGTTTTATGATTAGAGGAAAAGAAATTGTGTAGAGGAGATAAAGTGGTGGAAAAAAGGCACAGACTGAAAATGACAGGACAGAAACATGGTTGAGTACAATGTTTGTAGCAGGAATTTGCAGCTTTGAATCCACTGCCACTGACGCTTAGAATTGGTTCTGTAGGTATTTTGTGTCTGCTTGGATAAGACACTAAAATAAGGCTTGGATTAATTGTAGACAGATACAGCTAAAAGGAAGGGAAAATGAAAAATGTCATTCAGCCATGGCCAGTAATTCCCTCCCTCTCCTTTGTTCATAATGCTGTGGTTGACGCATACATGTTTTTCTGATCATTTTTAGAGTGACACAAATAAGAACCCTGCCTCTCTCACCATCAAGAATGTTTCATCAATGGACAGTGGACTGGAGATTTCCTGTGTAGCAGAGAACATTGTGGGAGAGGACCAAGCCTCTGCCGAGCTTACAGTATTCTGTACGTATGTGGGCCTCCATACAGACCTGGAGGCCAAACTGCATTGGCAGGAACTGTTTGGGTATTTTTTGGACATTGAGGCTGCTGGAATGAAAACCCTTAAGGCGTGTGAACTATCTA